>CM076850.1:22503116-23166626 GCA_039519185.1 Astragalus membranaceus | reverse complement strand
TATGAAATAATCAAAGCTATAGCAAAAAGAAGAACAAGAGAATGAGAGAAGGAGACAAGATAAGAGTCTTTGTATTTCTCTCAATAAGTAAGTCTATACATATGAGGGTGAACCCTATTTATAGGATGGGGATTGGTATGTGAGCAGTCCATCATAAAAGACCACTTACAAGATAATGACGAGAAGGTAGGGGAAGAATAATGGTATCCAACAGTAATATTCATAGCACTCCCCCTTGGATGTTCATCAAGGATATGTCTCATTAAAATCGTACTAGAAAAAACCCAGTGGGAAAAAAATCTAGTGAATGAAAAAGAGTACAATATCCTTTCAGTGGGAACTGCCTCGTTAAAAACCTTTCCAGGAAAATCGTGTGGGATAAAACCATGGCAAAGGAAAAAAGAGGGCAGTTTTTCTCCCCCTATTTGAAGCGTCACTTAAGAATCTGAATTCCAACATCTGGAATTTCTCCCTAAGTGCATATGGAGCGACTCCGCTCTGTCACTTGTGATATATCATCTTTTAATGGAGTTTTGCGGTCAATATTATCTTCAGGACATCTTCCTTGAATTGTTGGCATTTGAGCATGAAATGAAGAAGCAACAACTGTAGATTGTTTTATAGATCAAAATGATATTTCAATGTCCCAACATAAAGACAATAGCTGACTTGCGATCTGACTTGATCTAGATCAGAAAAATACTTTGTATCTGCATGGTTAACTTGGGTAACATATATAAAATGATTTATTCATTAGGATAGTCAGAAATGAAATGTGCACCCCACTTTGTTTTAATGCATTTTGGTTTATAATGAACTATATTACTACTAATTATCACATAATATTACCATATCAAGGGATATAATATTTGGTATTATGCATGCATGCTTTCATAGTCTTCGGGACTAAGATATTTCATTTATTAATTCTTACCACACAACTCATATACTCGATATAAATAATTTCTGTAGATCAATATATGAGACTTTGTTTTTCAAAAGAATTTATTTGAAGATATTTTTTTTTATCTTGAATCCTTCTGGGATTTTCATGTAGAGGTCAACTACAGATTCAACCTCAGAATCCATCAGATATAATGTGAGGTCATTCATCTAGAGCTCTTTCTTTGAAAAAGTCCATAGTTTTTGGAAGCTCTTCAGGAGTTCCGATAATATTTATGTCATCAACATAGACATCAATTATAGAAAATTCTTTTCCAAAAATTTTCATAAAACTATATGGACAAGTGATATCATTTTTGTATCCCTCCTTTAGAATATATATTTAGACGATTATACCAAATTATGTTCAAATTATGTATTGGAATATTAAATCCTTCAAAGATCTTCTAATAATTAGGCTAAAGTGCTCCCGGGGTCCCTTATCTTTATTTAAAGTAACGATTTCGTCATTTATCTTTTTTTTGTCCCAAATCAGTCCTTTATGTTTTAAATTTTTGACACATAAATTATTTTCTATCCCAAATCAGTCCTTTATGTTTCAAATTTTTGACACATAAATCCTTTTTTTTTGACACATAAACCAGCACTGTTAACGGAAAAGGATTTATGTGTCAAAAATTTGAAAGATAAAGGACTTATTTGAGACAAAAAAACATAAAGGACTAATTCGTTACTTTAAATAAAGATAAGGGACCCCGGGAGCACTTTAGTCTAATAATTATGACTATCAAATGAGTCGTAGCAACATTCATTTGTTGAAAATTGGGATCTTCATGTGCTACAAGGCTAATTAAGTACTGAAAAGTACTTGCATCCACCCTTGAGCAACATGTCGAGCTTTGTATCGCACAATTTCACCATTCTCATCCTGTTTTTGCACAAAAACCATTTGTATCCGACTGGTTTTACACCTTCAGGTGTTTGGACTACAAGTCCAAAAACTTTTTTAAAACGAGTTTAATTCTGCTTCAATTTCATCTTTCAATTTTTGGCCAATTCTCACTTTGCCTACAATCTTTAGTAGACTTTGGTTCATGGTCATCGCTATCATTTATCACATTTAGCGCTATATTATATGTAAAAATATCGTCAACGTTGACTTCACTTTGGTTCCATTGTATTTCATTCTTGACATAATTCATTGAGATATCTTTAATTTCAGAATTTTTCAGGTACCTGATCAGTTCTTCTGGACCTGCAATGTCAATTATGTCTGAAGACTCTTTTAGAGTTTCTATATCCTTGCTTGGACCATCTTTCGTTTTAGCTCATTTTCTTGTTCGAGGATTTTTATCTTTGGAACCGATTGGTCTACCAAGCTTCAGGCGCGGTTGAGACTCATTTGCAATATTAGATTGTCCAATAGGGACATCCATTTTATTGGTCACACCTTTGGATCAGTAAATGCATTTGGTAGATGATTTTCTAAACTTTGCAAATGAATTATCTTTTGAACTTCTAGTTCACATTATTTAGTTTGAGGATCAAGATGAGACAATGATAATTCATTCCTATAGATCTCTTTTTTTTCAGCTGCTTGTTCGCTCCCCCTAATGTTGAGAAATTTAATTCATCAAATGATAATCATCAAACTAGACTATAAACAAATCTCCAATTGCTGGCCCAAGATACTTCTTATATTCCCAAAATTCTTTAAGGACCCATCATAGTGCATTGTGAATGGAGAAATTGGAACATACACTGCACATCCAAAATTCTTTAAGGACCCATCATAGTGCATTCGTGACCAAAAACCAAATGTAAAGGGGAAGAGTTGTAATAACTTGTTGGCTTGATGCGAATCAAAGTTACAACATGCAAAATTGCATGTTCCCAAATAGAAATTGAAAGTTATTATCTCGTAAGTATTGGTCATATTATTAACTTTAGACGTCTAAAGAATGGTTCTTCAAGACCATTTTATCAATGGACATATGCTACGTGATGTCCAATATCAGTTCTAATAGACATACAATAATCGCCAGATGCTTTCAAGATAATTTAGAAAAATGAGCTCTTAGTGGAGTTAGAGTAGCAAACAATCTCACAAACTTTTAGTTGTGATTTGACGGCAAATATATGTGCCATCTAGTTGATGCATTAATTAAAATCATAAAATATCTAAATGGTCCACACGGAGGGTGTATTGCCCACAAATATTCTTAAAATTTGAGATATTCACTCCCAATATTTATGTGGTGATGGTCTAATTATAACCTTACCTTGTGAACAAGAGATACAAGAGAACTTATATTAGATTGAAGAATCTTCTGGTTCTTCAATTGATGATCACTTAAACTTTCAATTATTTTAAATTTTTGCATCATTATGAACTCGGGATGGCCCAACCAGTCATGCCAAACAGCAAACTTATTGTGATTTATAAACTTCTGGTTTACAACATGTGCTTCAATTGCACCGATATAAGTGTAGTACAAACCAGAGGAAAAAGTGGGCAACTTTTCCACTACACTTATTTTATTCAAAGTATATCTCGTTATATAAAGCTATTCAATATCTCCTTCATCTCTCATTTCAATATGATATCCATTTAGACAGATATCTTTGAAACTTAATAAATTTCTACGAGACTTAGGGGAACATAATGAATTCTCAATGTGTAAATTTGTTCCCCGGGATAATAATATATTAGCTCTTCCAGAGCCTTCGATTATCTTTGAAGAGCCAGATATAGTACTAACATTGGTTTCTCGTTTCACTAAATAAGGGAAATTGTATGGGTAGTTGCATTATTAGCGAGACACATATCTCCATTATTGTTGCTAGTGTCAATACTCACTCTATCCAAAAAGGAAATTTTTTTTTATAAGAGATAAGTATAAGAAAAAAACAGTATTATAATTAAATTATTTAAACATAATCTTTATAAAATTATTTTTTCCAATATTCATTCCACTTCTGGTGAAAAAAGTGTGTTCTTGTAATTTTTCACTGTGGTTATGATCAAGACCACAACCAAAAGTTTATCCATAGTGATCGTGTGTTGCTACATTCACTTCTGGGGATGAAGCAGTACAAGTGGGACGATCCTCACGATTTTCAATCAAGAGTTCATTATTTTGTTAACGTGTGTTGCTATATTCACTTATGGGAATGGAGCGGTACTAGTGGGATGAGTCTCATGATATTCCAAATGACTTTTAGTTGAAGGCGCAATAACACCATAGTCAAGTAATAATATTTCTAAGAAGAAGAAAACACTACAAGAAAATCGACGATTTCCGACGGCAATTTTCGTCGCAAATGCAACAATTTTCGTCGGAAATTGACGTTTCCGACGAACTTTCCGACGGACAAAAAGTCGTCGCAAAAGCGCTCGTCAGAAAGCGTTTCCGACGGATTTTTTCGTCGCAAATGTCTCCGTCGCAAAGTCGTCGGAAACCCGTCGCAAATATCCGTGGCAAAGTCGTCGCAAACTCTGACACATTTGCGTCGCAAATCCGTCGGAAATCCGTCGGAAATTTAAAAAAAATAAAAAAAAATTAAATTATACATACTAATCAGTACTAATACATACTATTTAATAATCCTTAAACCTTTCCTAGTTTCCATTGATTGAAAATGATTTACTCTTAACTGTTTCAGTTAGAATCTAATTGAATTGTTTCTATTTTATTGAATTTTCTGAATGAGTACATAGAGACTATTTATACAGCATTGCTACTGAGCTTACAACAGGAGGCAGAGTCACTGCAGAGAACTATACTGCAGTGACTATTTTACAGAATAGTAAATCTATTTTACATATTTTACATACTCTAACACGCAGGGCCAGAATCAGCGCAAATACAGTTCCTCCAAGTGTGCAGATGACCTACAATTCATAGACCAAAAATACACATTACATTGCATTAAAAGAGGACTGCTGCAAAGTTCAAGCACACACTGGCATAATTCAACAAATATGAGGCATTCATAAAAGGTTCAAAATGCAGGGCATATCTAAAGCACCTAGAACAGAGGAATTAACAATCAGCCATTACTGTTTTGCTCACAATCAATTAAAAGCATCCTAGCCAGTCTGCCAGAAAGTAACCAAGACCCACTGGAAAAAGACAAAATGATGTAATCTCATATCTTATAAAATAAACCAGTAACAATAAGCCACCGTTAGAGTACATGACCAGCAGAAAAAGCATAACAAGGGGAGGCTGCATTTAGTGCACCTTTAAACAAGGGGATTTAGTGAAAATGCACTTGATTTTTAGAACAAATGGAGTCATTGACAAATAACTCACATGTGACTAGTACACTGAACTAGAGGTGTATTTATAGCTTTGCCTGATGATGATACAACTGAAGCTAAATGTGGAGAGTCTCTTCTGTAAGAACAAAAATTCAGAAAATTATTCACATAATTACGAAAATGGCGAAAAAATGGTATGAAACATTCTATGGAGACTTACTCTACACAGCCTCCATGATCTGTTTTGTTTTGGCAGCCACAGGTGCAAGTTGGACAGTTTACTAGTGTGTCATTATAGAAGGATGAGAGAGAAACACAACATGTTGGTGTTTTTTGAGCCAGGAATTGAGAATATGTGCATGTAACATTCCATGTCACTGCCACAAAATATGAGGATCATGTTAAGAAAAACCTTAAATTTGGTTTTCATATTCATAAAGTGAAGAGATATTTTACTATTTCAATATTTCAATAACCAATTTATCATAACCAATTTCACTATTTCAATACATATAAAAAATATGTTCAACTTCTAAACCAAAGCTTGTAAACCAAATGTTACCATTTTCATCATCGCCTTGTGACTCGTGAATTGCAAAATCACCAAATTCTTCTTTGTCATCTTCCTCTAGTTCATCATAACCTTCCACATTTTCTATTTCTGCTTCCTGTTCAATTTGAATAAACAAAATTAAACAGTGCCAACGCACTGCGAATATAAATTTCTACCAACTTTGATCAAAACACAATTCACAGCAGAAATGGATTGGTAAATATGTACCTCTTCATCCTCTTCATCGACCTCATTAAGTTCCTCCATATCAATTACCTTATTGTACGCTTCGATAGGATAATTGTAAATATCAGCTTGTTGATAGACTCCTTTCTTAATGCGTTCTAATAGCTCTTTTTCAATAGACTGAGTAATATTCAAAAGCAATGAGGAAAGCAAAAATTACATATAATTTAATGTTCATGGATAACATTAGGATTGACTATAACCTTTTCTAGCACAGCTTTTTCAGCCTTCTCTTCTCTCCTAGCTTCTCTCTTTTTCTCTTTCCTTGGAGCGGTCACTATTTTCTCCCTGAAAAACAACCACAATAAGCAATATGATCAATCAGGCTGCATTTATGGAGAAACTGACGTGAACTTTCATTGAAGACAACAACCTAAAATATAGATAGAGGAGGTGAATAGTTGTCACAAGAATGTAAATGTGTGATAGTATGAAAAAAAAGACCGTATGCAGAAAAGGATGAATTCAAAAAATCACAATCAATATCAAATACTAGTATAGGAAAAAATTTTGGTTTGTGTTATTTCATATACAAATACTTTAATATAGAAAAAAGTGAAAATAATTGGTAATTTTATAATTAGTGAGAACACTAAATGAAAACAAAAAACGTTTTCTTTACATAGGTCGTTATATCACACTCACATGCAATTGCATTTTCAATTGTTCACAATCAACATGCAGGGATCAATAATATGCATTTTATAGCATCTACTGCACAAGCTGCTTCAAGAGAAATTAGGCACTTCTTAACATGACAAAACAAGATGCAAATGATAATTTAATTTCAAACCTTGTCTTCAAAGCAAATTTTCTCATACGTATCCGCATCTGAGTCATTTTGGTCAATCGTTGTTTTATCTTGTGTATAAGAAGTTTGGGCCAGTATATCTGTCAATGGAGAAGGTCGGGCAAACAATAAACAAAGACAATTATTTACAAGTAAAACATCAAATATATAATGCCTGCAAAGACATATGCAGTACCAGAATATATCCTTAAAATATATTCATTTATTTTAAGCCAGACATTCTTTACTAAGTAAAAACATATATCCATTCTGAAGATGAATGAATGAATTCAAAGGCTTTTCTAAAAATCCTATTCCAAACTTGGACTGTTATAGCAGGAAATTATTCAAAGAGTACTTTCAATTTTCATCAACTAACAACTTCTAACATGAACAGATATTTCAGACAAGAATAAAGAATTATACTCAACCCAATTTAGAGAACAGTAAGAAATTCAGAACATATGTCTAGTTCGCCAGATATCTAGTAATGACATTGACATTTTTTGCGAGAAAACTGTTCTTACCATAACATATGTATCCTTTTGAGGATCTAATTTGGTAGATATTTCAGGCCCCCCGGGTTCCAAATTGTCGGAGGGGTAGCACCGTAAATCCTGGCAAAGATGCTTTTCCCTGTATATGATGAGTATCGTTTAAATATATGGAAACCAAAATTAGATACAGAAGTAAGCATCAGCAATACAAAAGGACGAATTAAAAAACTAAAGAGCAAGCAAAAAATAAATGCATATAAGTGTATGCTATTAAATGAATATCCCATACAATCAACCAAAAGATGTCCTACTATGAAGCATCGACACAGACACGAACACTAAACACGACACTAACATGTAGACAGCCTAAAGTGTCTGTGCTACAAAGTGTCCTAGTTTATGAGATGCGAAAAGAGCTTTAACATTGAAATGCTCTCAAAACTATCTATTGGAGTGGATTAGCTTGATATCTTCTCTTTTGTCTAAGCATATTGCCTTTTGAACTTATCATCACTCATTCGGCCTACTAACAGTATTAAACTAAATGCAAATCATACATGAATGCATTTCAATGATTTCCAAAACTAACTAAAGTTTAAGAAAATAGGAGCATACACTTCTTCAGGCTCTCGAACATCAACTAACTGTGCTTCCTCCAAAAAGTTGGAATCTTGAAATTTCACATGCAGCTCATCAGGTTGAATGTCTTGAAGTACTGATTCTTCCCTGATAGTTAAAGGAGCAAATTTACAAACCATAAGAACACTCATTGAATAAACAACATTCAATTAGGATTTATTTAACACCAAATTTTCAATAAATTTTTCAACGGGAAGTTTCACACAAAATACATTTTACTATCCAACATAGAAAAGATATGGCTCGAAGTACCTTTCAGATAAAACCTGCAGCAAGTGCCAACCAAAGTTTGTTTTGCACCTTACAACTTTGTTTAAAAGTGCACTAAATGCAGCCTCTTCAAATTCAGGAACCTATGAGCATTTTCACCATCAGAGAATGTCCAACCACCTCAAAAATCAGCTCTAAGGCTATTAATCCCCTTTTCAACCATCTCTGCAAAAATCATGAGAAAGATGAGCACCCTAACACCACCCAAATGGTTTTCCCGTTCTTCCTCCATCAAAATGAACCTGTAATCAAAAGCAAAACTTTATTAGATGAAGCAGAAATGAAATCCCTAAATATAAACTCGTAAAAACGAAATCCTAAACCCTAACATCAAACAAACACAAAACAAAGCATAAACAAATCTTAAATCCTAAACAAAATCGCACACCCCAAAGATCAAACAAACACCCATTGTTAGGGTTGATTAAACGGATTACGAATTTGACCTAGACATAAACAATGAGAGAAATTGATTTCTCACCACTTGTATTCCAGTTTGCTTCTGTTCCTTCCTCGTTTTCAGTCAGCGAAATAGGGGCTGGATTTTGCCCTAGGATTTCAATCGAAAGGGGAAAACGGCGTTAGGGTTTTGAATGAACCAAAATTTGTGGCTTTTCAGTGAAAAAGAAGAAAATCGTACTTACCCTTTAAGAAGAAGAAGAGAGGAGAGGCGACTGAGAGAAGGAGAACCGCGATGGAGAGGCACGGGAAGAGGGAGAGGAAGAGTGGAAGGCAGGGGAAGAGGGAGAGCGGGAGACTGTCTTCGTAGCCTTGGAGCACGTTTGCGATGGAGGAGGGCGGAGGAAGGCGGAGGAAGGCGGTGGAGGGCTACAGAGGGTGGAGGAGAGTGACGGAGAGAACGACAGAGGAGAGGGGAGAGAACGACAGAGGAGTGACTGAATGAGGAGAGTGACTGCTTCGAGGGAATACTCTCACTTTTAATTGGGTTATTTAGTTTGCGACGACATTTTAGCGTTTTCCGACGGACATAGTCGTCGCAAATTTGCGACGAAACACGTTTTCGTCGGAAACGTAAGCGGGAGTAAGCGCCTTTTTTCCTGAACATTTGCGACGACCTTTTTGGTCGGAAATCCGTCGGAAAATGCGACGAATAAGAGTTCGTCGGAAAGTTTCGCAGAAAACGGGGCTTATTCTTGTAGTGAAAGAAAGAAGGTGATAAGATTATAAATAGAAGAATAATGCTACATATTTAATGTGTGATTTTTGAGATTGAAATGAAATACAATATGTGAAAGTATGCATATCCAAAATAGAAAAAACCCAATAAATAGCAACAGATACAGATATACTATAGAGAAAACCCACCAAAGAGTTCAATATATCCAATGCAAAGCAAATTAAGGCTTCCCAAAGAGAAACCGCCAAACAGCTCATTATATCCAACAGATGAGGAGGGAGTTCATTATATCCAAACAGTTCACATGATAGAAGTTTTATTATTGATCTATTCAATCAACATATCGGATACAGAATAAAAATATTTAAGCTATCTCATCAACTAACCGCAACACAACAACATTATTTATAAGAGATCACATAAATAAACCTAAATAGTATTTATGTTCATAAAGAATCAGATAGTTACTTTCAAAATGAATCGGCCAAGTTTAGTAGATAGTATAATGATTTTACATTTTATTGCTTTCAAAATGAATCGGGCGATTAAACATTAAAAAATAAATAAATAATAATAATAATAATAATAATAATAATAATCAAATCTATAGCAAAAAGAAGAACAAGAGAAGGAGACAAGATAATAGTCTTTGTATTTCTCTTTACAAGTAAAGTCTCTATATATGAGGGAGAACCCTATTTATAGGATGGGGATTGACATGTGAGTATTCCATCGCAAAACACCACTTACAAGATAATGACCAGAATGTAGGGGAAGAATACACGGCTCGAACCGCCAAGGTATCCGGTTCCCGGTCGAAGCGGTCCAACCGGCCGGTTCGAGCCGAGTTTTAAAACACTGCATCCAATAGTAATATTCATAACAATATTTTAAATCAGTGTTACAAAAATTAAATCGAATTTTCCGGAAAAAGAAAATAACAAGACTCGAACCAATCACTTTATACACACCATGCAATGCTCAATACCATTACACCACAAATAATCTTGTTAAAGAATTGCAAATATGTTTATATATTACCTATCATTTGAATATAAAAACAAATTGTCGTACAAAATCTTTTTTTTTGAAAGCTTTCTACCAATTTTTGTTACTCCCCATGGCCATTATATTCTTTTTTTTTAATATAAAAATATACTCTTTTTCTTATAAAGAGAAACTCAATGCATTAGTTTTTCATGAGTTTAATTTTAGTAAATTAAATTTTACATGTATGAAATTTAGATGTCCTAAAAATTTGGAAATCTTTTAATCGAGACAGAATCAATGGTCAGACGGTTCAACTACAGCCCCTTCGGTCCGACCCTTCATCGAGTCAGTCACCAGGCTACTTAACAAACTAAGGAACGAAACCTCGTTACCACACACACAAAATATATAAATGTTAATTTGGCCCCCGAAAGAACCATCCCAAGCTCCGCCCCTATTCATTCATTGTTTGAAAATTAGTACCAAACTTAAAGTTGTATTGAAATTTTATTTAAAATTTAAATAAAATAGTTTGAGATTTTTGTCTTAGGGCTCAATTTTTAAAATATGAACAGGGTACGCCTCCAAATTGTTTGGGACGGCTCAGTGGGTATACTCTCAATTCGTTGACGTTAACGACGCCGGTTCTTTGTTCAATCGCATGCTCTATATGCATCCTACCCCACCCATCATCGAATTTGGCAAGATTTTATATACCCTTGTTAAGCATAAGCATTACCCCACGGCCATTTCCCTTCATCGAGAGATGGAATTTATGGGAATTACGTCTGACCTTGTTTCTTGCCACATCGTGATCAATTGTTTCTGTAATTTGGGTAATATCCCCTTTGCTTTTTCCGCATTTTCCAAAATTCTCAAGATGGATTATCATCACCTAGATACAATTACTTTGAATACCCTGTCTCAAGGGTGAGCATAAGAAAGCACTTAACTTTCATGATAACGTATTAGCACTGGGGGTTTCATTTGGACCACGTAAGTGATGGCACTTTGGTCAATGGATTATCATTATGTAAGATAGGAGAAACTAGAACGGCAATGCAGTTGTTGGGGCAGATAGAGTGGACATTGGTTTGGCCTGACGTGGTAATGTAAAATGCAATTATCAATAGCATGTGCAAAGATAAACTTGTTAAAGATGCTTGTCATTTATATTGATTGCTTTGAAAATATCTCCTAATGTTATCACTTACAATACTCTAATTTGTGGCTTTTGCCACTACAAGAAAAACGCGTATTACCTGCTGATTTTTTCCGGTGGATTTTTTCCGCCAGTACGGTTCCGGCGGAAATTTGGCATTTTCGGCGGATTTTTCCGTCGGTAAATTTCCGGCGGAAAAAATAGGTTTTCCGGCTGATTTCTTTAAAAAAAAAATTAATTTTTTTTTTAAAAAAATCCGCCGGTAATGTGCGCATTACCGGCGGATTTTTCCATCGGTAATTTCCGACGGAATAATCCGCCGGTAATGCGCATTACCGGCAGATTTTTTATCTCTTTTATTTATTTTTTTAAAAAAAAATCCGCCGGTAATGCACATTTCCAGCGGATTTTTCAAAAATTATTTATTTATTTTTTCCACTCTACTCATTTCTTATAAATAAAACTTTCTCCTACACTCTTCTCATTCTCTCATTTCACTCTTTATTTCCTTCTCATACTCTCCAATCTCCATAAATTTCTCTACATATCTCTCTTCTATATTTCCTCTTTCTTCTTCATTCTCATTCAATCTCTTCTCAAATCTTCTCACATACATACACTTCATTTTTCTCAATCTCTTCTCAAAATCTTCATACATTCATACACTTCATTTTTCTCAAATCTCTTCTCTTCTCTTCTCACATTTCTGTTTTCTCATTACTCTTGTAACAACCCAACCCTTTTACCTACTAGATCAATTGGTAGTGGGAATGCATTGAGCATGTACTTGAGCCCCAGGGTACATGGTTCGATTCCCACGGAAGGCAAAAACTCCACAGGGGGGTGGAGAAGGTCATGAGTGCATCGTTGGGTAGCCTACTAAGTAAGAAAAGGGCCCAGGATGTTACAAAAAAGGCGCATTTTTTTGTAACAGCCCAACCCTTTTACCTACTCATTTTCGGCTTATGGCATTGGCACTGTCACTCATGAGCTTCTCCACCCCCCTGTGGAGTTTTTGCCTTTCGTGGGAATCGAACCATATACCCTGGGGCTCAAGTACATGCTCAATGCATTCCCACTACCAATTGAACTACTAGATCAATTGGTAGTGGGAATGCATTGAGCATGTACTTGAGCCCCAGGGTACATGGTTCGATTCCCACGAAAGGCAAAAACTCCACAGGGGGGTGGAGAAGGTCATGAGTGCATCGCTGGGTAGCCTACTAAGTAAGAAAATGGCCCAGGATGTTACAACTCTTCTCTTCTCAAATATTCAGTCTACAAATTTAAATAATTAAAATAATATTAATTGTTTAAATAAACGAATTTAAATAAAAGAATTTTAAAAAAAGAATAAATTAAATAAGAAATAAATTAAAATAAACGAATTTAAAAAAAGAAATAAATTAAAAACAAATTAAAAAAATAAATAATATTTTTAAAATAAATATATTAATGAAGTGAACAAGGCAAAGGGGAGTGACTGTTCGTAGCTATAGTATCATGATTAATGGATTTTGTAAGATTAAAAAGGTGGACGAAGCTAAGGATCTATTTAGAGAAATGCATTGCAAAAAGATCAATCCTCTTAAGAATCATACACGCACAGATCAAACCCATATGATCATACATGCATAGATCAAACCCATATGAGAGGTAGAGAGCAAAGGAATACTCATGAGGTAAAAGAGGTAAAAACTCTTCATAAGGAATCATATTGAAAAAAGATAATAAAAGTGATTACAATGTGCTCTATATATATAGAGCTCTAGGAAAGTTTAACTAACTAACAATTCCCTAACAAACTAATTACCACTAAACTAATTTTTATCTAATTTTATATTTCTAATAACCTCCCTCAAGCTAATAGTGGGATCACCACATCAGCTTGAAATACAAAAACTATTCCCATTACTAGAATAAAGTAAAAATTAACAAGAGAAAAAAAAGGGTTGCATTTTTTGTACCCCCCACTCTTATACACCATACCCCCACCAATTTTTTTATTCCCAAATTACCCCTACTGAATTTCTACAAAACAGATTAATCTTATTTAAAGATAAATCCGTTTTGAAAAAAATGTATTTATCTTTAAATTAGATAAATCCGTTTTGGAAAAAAACCAAAAATGTATTTATTAGCAAAACGGATTTACCTCAGCAACACATAAATCCGTTGTGTAAATTTATAATAACGGATTTATCTATTTATTAGAAAAATCCGCCGTTAAATATTTAACTACGGATTTATCTAATAAATTGATAAATACGTTTCATGAAGTAATTAAAAATTAAATTCAGCCTTAAATTATAAGAAGTATTAGTGTAAAAAGGTTATAAAAATACCACTATAAATTCGTTGAAGAGTCAAAACTAATTTAAAAATTATAAAAACACCACAAAAAATATAATAAAACCAAAATAAGGTCATGCAAATTTTTTTTTATATTTTTTTGGATATTATGAAAAATTCAAAAAATTAATAAAAAATAGTAAACGATGGAATTTGGGATTTTTGGATTTAATGGTTGTGGTTTCGGGACAAAGTAGGTTGCCCGAAAACCGATTTTTTAGCCTAGATTATCTAGCCGACGTACAACATCGGCACGTGTAACGAATATCTACACACTGAATAGAACCAAAACGTCATCGATATCAATATCTATTTTATTTTATTTTTTTAAAAAAAGTTAATTATAATTTTTTAACAGATTTATCTATTTTATTATTTTATTTTGCAAAACGAATTTATCTATTTAATAGATAAATCCGTTTTGAAAAATTGCACAACGGATTTATCTATAAATCTGTTTTCAATTTTTTTTTGCAAAACGGATTTATCCTAAAAATAGAAAAATCTGTTTTACATTTTTTAAGGGGTAAAATGGGAAGAAAAGTTCTTTGTGGGGGTATAATACTTAAAATGATTATTGGATAGATGTATTTATTAAAGTATTGCTTATTAACTGAGGAAATCAGGTGTGGGTAATATACCCCCCATCATGCCTATCCAAAAAAAAGACTGAGCCCGAAGTGGCCTACTCATCAAGCAAAATAAGCGAGCCTAGTCTTGCAATCAAACTTGGCGCCAAACTTTCACAACCTTTCCCACCAAACTTTGCACCTAATCTTCTTCTTCCACATGCCTTACTCTTTTTTCCTTGCATGTCCAACACATGTCTTCTTCTTTTTGAGTCATCTACCTTTTCTTGCATGCCTATATAACACATGTCTTCCTCATATTCTTTTTCTTGCATGTCGAACATGTGTTTCTTTATCCTTGCATGTCCAACAGATGCATGTCTTCTTCTTCTTTTTGACTCATCTTCCCCTTTGAAGAGATTAAAAAGGGGAAATATTAATGTCAAAGCTAATTTTCTAGCAAGAATCTAAAATAGCTAATTTGGACCGACCATGGATAAAAACTTACATGAGTAACCAATAGACTTTTAGTACGTTTTTCTTGAATTATTTGAATTACTGATGTCTGTACACACCCATGCCTTATTAATTTGGAAAATAAACAAAGGAAAGATAGAGTTAATTGTTTGGTGGTAATTTGCTTCAGAAAGCAACAATGGATGATTCTATATATGTATATATAGTACACACCCCTACTGTGACATTAGTAAACCAATGCTTCTTTTATATGTTCTTCTTTGTTGTGAGTATTAGAGCGGGGATATTAAAGGCAATAGTGGGAGCCATAGAAGGTCATTTCACCTGAGACCCTTTTCCCATCATTGTCATTGCTAGGATCTTACGCATATCCAATATAGTTATGGTCTTATGGATTAATAGGAACATGAAACTTCTTTTATTTAACTTTCAGCCTTCATCCTTTCTCAAAGCTCTATAAATTTCTACTTCTGAAATGTTTTGTGGCTCATATCATTCTTTGTGCTGACACTATATACTTTATTTATCCTAATGATTTTGAGGTTTTTTGTTGGCACCTCTGAAGTGTGAAATAAATAAGGGGATTATAATGATATACATATATATATAGTGCTAAATTTAACTTAAATAAATGTCTTTCTTTTCCCCTTTCATTGTTACTGGGGCTGTGTTTGAAAGTGAGAAGGGAAAGGAAAGGAGTTTTCAATGAAATGTTGTTATATACCATCACATAGATTGCTATATTGAATATTCAATAGTTTTCTGTCACTTTTGATTTTCCTTTCCATATGTATTTTTTATAATCATTTAAATTTAGTTACTTTTTTTGTGTTAGTCATTTCAATTTGTTGAGTTTTCCTAAAATGGCTTCTAAGTACTATAGAAAAGGATTCAAGATTTTATAATAGAAAGTGGTCTAGAACATGGTTTTAAAATGCGCCCCGCATCAGCAATTGCGGCCGCAATATTGCGGTTGCGGTGATCGCCGCTTCGGCATCACCCCGCAATTGCAGTGTGATCTTCAATCACGCACACCGACCGCATCGTGACGGCAAAACGGCCGCATCATAACCGCATAACCACCGCAACGGTCCGCCTCAGCCGGTTTCGTTCACATTACTTCCAAAAAATGAAAAAATTTCAGATCTTAAAGCCCATCAAGTTGCAGATCTGGAAAAATTTAACCTTTAATCTCACTCATAATCTTGTGTGCACTGGCGGATCTTAGTGTAGACTGGGCAGGGCCGTGGCCCGTCCCCAAAAAAGAAAAATTACATACCCCATCCTATAACCTTTCTCGTTTCAACCCACTGTTAGAGACCTTCATCATTTTCTTCCTTCTCTAATGTGGAGTGGAAGCAGCAACAACTAGAGAGGAAGAAGAAGCTGAGAAAAACAACGATGGTGAAAAGACTAAAAATGGTGAAAGAAGGTTAAAGGAAGAAGAAAACCAAACCAAATGTCAGGTTTATTATTTAATTATTATGATGCACTTCATTTTAATTTTTTTATTGGTAAACGAGGAAGTTCTTTTTTAATCCCTCGAGCCTTGTGAGTCTTTTGTGTGTCAGTGGATAAGAAAAAGTTGTGTGTAGGCTACTCAATCTCCCCTTGTGTTTCTTGTCATGCTAATTTTCTTTATGCTTGGTCTATTCTATATTACTTGTGGGGTAGAAAAAAGATATATTTAACTCAGCTAGTCATTGACTAACTATTAAAATTCTATGATTTAGTTATATGAATAATATGATTAAAAGCTCGTTAAGTTGCTATCAATGTCAATAGATTTGGAGCAGATTTCCGTTGGCCACCTCGGTAGATTATTGGGGGGCAGATTAGTTTTTCGTTGTCAGCGTTGGGACACTGCCCGGTTTCAGGGGTCTCCGGGGGCTCACCCCTTCCCTTTGTCACCAAAAAAAAAAATCAATGTCAATAGAGTATTATTTGGCCCTTAATTTTCTAACACAATCAAACGTTGGGCTACTATCTTGAATTTAATTCTACAATTCAGCGAGTGGACTAGTCACTGCGGTCGGTGATAGATACCCTGGGTAAAACCAAAAAATATCTTGAATTTATTGATGATCAAATTTGTGTTTATTACAATTTAGTTTTTATATATAATATAATCTGCATATTTAATTTATATATTATTTTTATGGCCCACCCTAGTATTTTTTTCAAGATCCGCCACTGCGTGTGGAGCGATCACCTTGCCAAACCCGTGAGAGGAACTCGGTGCTATGGTGAGAGCAAACGGCTTCATTAACCAGTGCGTGAAATCTTGCGATGATGTCTCTGAACTTAATAACAGAGCAAGGTAACAGAGCAAGACTTTTTTTTCTTTGTCATAGTTTGAAGCCAAAAGATCTGTGACAGTGAGGCACCATTGTCCAATATATCCGTCGTGCACTGTGATGGTGAGGGGGAGATTTGAGAGAGGGGGAAGGAGAGGTTTGAGATAAATGAGAAATATGGAAAATTTACACAGTGACAATGAGTAGATTTGAGAGAAATGACTCGATTGAGAGGATGAGTAGAGAGGGTTTGAGAGAAGATTCAAGACTACTAGGGAACAGATAGAAAAGAAGTGAAAACAAATTTTATTAAAAATCAAGTGTGTTTATTTAAAAGAAAGTAACATGTGGAAAAAAGTGATCAAGTCTGTTTAACAAATGACTCAAGCACACTTATATACGCCTTATTCTTGGTTTTCTTAAAATAATATTATATATTTTTTTATACAATAATATTATATTTATTACAATTAAACTAAATTATTTTTTTTGACAACAACAATTAAACTAAATTATTATAAAGTCTTAATTTGGATAAAAATATCTACAAAGTATCCTAGATAAAATATATGTAAAATTTTAGATAAATCTAGAAAAAAAATTACACTTCAATTTACCCATCCAATGGTATTTAACATCCAGAAAACTGCATTTCCCTTAACCGTAGTAGGCGAGCAGGTAAACTATATTGTTCCCCTGAGGTGAGAGCTTTCTTTACCGAGAACGATATTCACGCCGCAGTAGCCTCAATTTGACTCTAGTTCCGTTTAAATTAAAACCATCCATGACTTGGTTTGTATTTTTTTTTGTTGACAAAGACTTGGTTTGTATTATATGGTGTATATTATATACTATGAATTTATTACTTCTTTATGTCATGCTTATATTTGCTTAAATAATATATTTTAGAAAGTTTACTATTTAGATCACGTTCGTTTCACTACAATTAATGATCTAATGTCTTAAAAATGAATGAAAGTTTATAAAAAAAAATTATAAATAAAAGACATATAAAGAATTACAAATATTATAGGAATTTTTTTAAATTTTTGTGCGAATATAAAATTATTTCACGCCGCATCGACCGCAATACGCATCGCAGCGACCGCAAATGGCCGCAACCGCAACTACCGCAACCGCAAACGCAACGCGACCGCAACCGCAATTTGAAACCCTGGTCTAGAATCTAAATGAAGCTATTGAAGTGCTTCAATCTACACATCGGTGTATGATGTCTAAAAAACTCCTTGATGACTGTTATCAAGTGGAATATATTCTAGGCTAATGTATTTGACTAATAGCAAGTTTTTTCTATTTTCAGTTTTACTAATGACAGGGGTGATGATGATACCCAGGTTCAGTAGAATTGAATTTTCTGCTTGGTTAGACTATTTGATGTGGTGGAACTCTCCTTCACTTTCTCATATATCATGTGACTCTCTATCGACCTTTGCATGGAAAGATGAAGCAACTGGATTTATTGTGAAGGAAGATATTGATGCCCAAGTGGAATGTTGAATGGCAGCAATTTCTTGGAAGTCGATGATGGAGTTCCTGAGTGAGTACATTGTGAAAATCCTGGCTGATGAGAGCAAGCTTGAAATCGAGCCTTATAGAGTTGAGGTGCTTCCAAACGGGGAGCTTCTAATACTGCATCATCAACCTACGAAGGCGCTCACATTATTTACTGATCAGAATTTAATTGTTCACCTTTATATGCATGTTTTGCGTGTTTTAAACAGTGAATTGATGATTTAATAGGTGCTGATCGTACTACATTGCGGAATTTGTTTTCGATTTCAATGAGGCAAGTGATGTGCTAAGTTATGGCACATAAATTTCAAGCTCATAAAGCTATTTACTACATAGTTATTATATCAATGTCTACAACATCTGTACTGTACTCTCCTAATATCTATAACTTCTTATTGTACTTTATTTGAATTTGAATTTGAATTCCCAAAAATTTATACCAATCTCATCTTATTTTCTTTTAGTTGTCAACCACCACATACGGAGTAGATTTAATACTAACAAATATCAGTTTTTTACATTCGTTAATACTGTCGCTCGCCGGGTATTTGTAAATTAATAAATAAAAAACTTTTAAAAGTAAAATTTGAAATACCATAGAAAATTAGTTTTTTTAACACTATTTTTTTGATTCATTTATATAAAAAAATTACGCATTTTGATATGCATTTATCGTATCAACTATTTATTAATATATAATTGTTAATGAATTGAGATAAAAAAACTAAAATTATGATAATAGAAACTTGAAAAATAACAACTAAACATTATCCAAAATATTAAGATAAAAGATACAACAAAATGTGAATAAACATCGACTTAAACAACAACAACAATAAGTTTTTGCTTTTTATATTGGTATATATATGAGGGCAACTATATTTACTAACGGGTACGGGTACCCGCGGGTCCGGGTACCCCGCTACCCGGACCCGCCCCGTTTATTGACGGGTAGTCAAAATACCCGTTTATTTGGCCCGCGGGTACCCGTTTAACTACCCGCCCCGGACCCGTGACGGGTTTTACCCTCGGGTACCCGCGGGTCCGAGTTTTTTTGACACCCCTATCTGCACCAGAGAACTTAGGGATACGAGCAATTATGTTGGAATTTAAGTGAGGCAACAACCACCCTTTCTTGAAAAAATGAGTAACTGAGTTAAAGACATCTTGGCCAATGATGTGCCAGTATTTTTGATAGAAAATACCACCAAAGCCATCCGGACCTGGAGCACCAGAAGCCTTCATAGAAAAAACATCAGTTTGAACCTCTTCGCGAGACGGAAGAGAAGTAAGCATAGTATTATCCTCATAGGTCACTAGGGAGGGAATAACTCTATCAATTAAATCATTAGAAACACAAGAGTTATCAGTTGCCTAAAGATTAGAAAAATAATTAATGAACAAATTCTCAATATCTTCTGGTTGATCAAGAACTAAATCATCTTTCCTAAGGGTCTTCATTTGATTGGAAGCATTCTTAATCTTAACAACCTTATGAAAGAAAGCAAAATTTCTATCACCTTCAAGGAACCATTTAATTTTAGATTTCTCATACTAAAAACTTCTTCATAATGCAAAGCTTGCATTAAGTCTTGTTGGGCCAGAAATTCTTGATCATGAAGCTCATCGGTGTAACCGTTAGAGGATATGGAATCCTGAATTCTATCTTCTTTAGCAATAGCATCATCAACCAAAGCACGGTTGACATTACCAAAAACTTCCTTGTTCCAAATCTTTAACTCTTGTTTAAGAGCTTTTAGTTTGGAAGAAAGAATAAACATAGGACAACCTGTGACAGGTTTATTCCAAGAAGTTTCCACTACCCTACTACAATCAGGATGATTACACCACATAGATAGAAATTTAAAAAGATATGGGTGAGTAGAGTGGTACCTTGGTTGAGAGTGGGGAGAAAAGGGTGATGGTCAGATTGAGACTTGGGCAAGGTGCAACACGAGATGGTATCCCAGAAACCGAAGCAAGCGTCATTACAAATAGATCGGTCCAAGCGCGTCTCAATATGAAAACTACCAATTCTACCATTATTCCAAGTGAACTCAGAGCCACGAGTAACAATATGGGTTAGCTGGAGAGAATTTGTCCAGGTTTGAAAGTCAGGTTTATTATTAGTATTTTCCTAATAATAAAGATACATGATTAATTTCATTTTAAACAAACAAATTAATTTCCTTTTATTAACCGTTGATTTACTATGTGAAATTAAAGTATATAAAATTCCAAGTATGTAGCTTAGTTAGCGAGTTAAGAAATATCAAATGAGTGTAAAAAGAAAGGTTTAAGATTTTCTTTTTTTGGTTCTGACCATTGTTGGCTACCTACGTAGTGTTCCAACTTTTTCACCAAAAGACTAATTTCTGATCGTGCTTAGGAGCAAATTTTGCACTGGCCAACAACGAGTTTGTCCACTATGAAAATCGAGCCTGGAATCATTGTGTCAATCCTCACGTCCAAGAGTAGCTTATTCCACTGGTCTAACGGTGTTGGTTAGAGGTCGAGGATTCTAACCTTAAAAACTAACATTTCCCCTTCCCTAATAATAAATCGTTCATATTTTACTATAAAAAAGAAATAAATAGAACTCTTATTAAAGCTAATAGTTATTTATCAAGAGAATAACGATGCATCCTTAAGTGTCTATTTGCATACAGTTGAAACGTTTCGATCTCCTTTTGGTTCGGACCATTGCTGGCTACCCACGGAGTGTCCCAACGCTTTCATCGAAAGACTAATAACAGCTCGTGCTTAGGATCAAATTTCGCACTGGCCAACACTGAGTTTGTCCACTGCGGGAATCGAACCCGAGAGCTCCGTTTCGATCCTCTAAAATCAATTTGCATTAGCATTTTGAGTTATGAAATTTGTTTTTGTAGTGAGTAGATACTGGGTCCCTAACCATTTAGTTTTGGGTTCGATCTTTGGTCGGTGTGTAACACCCATTTCTACCCGGTAATTCATAAGAGTGAAATCAGAGTTTTTAACAATAAAACGAATGTCACATTTTCTTCAAAACAACTCGAATACATAGCACTTTAAAACATCAACACTAAGAGTTATTCAATCACGCAGCGGAAAATTCAACAAGTTCAATCATCAAAATCATTGCAAATATGCAAGGCTCACAATACTAAAATCCAACAAAATGTAAAGTCATAAATAAAATAAATCAACGTTCATCCCCCCGAGTGCTACGTATCAGAGCGACGACACCGAACTAATGAAGAACTATGGTCTTCATTCGAGATCACCTGCACATTACCAACATAGGGGTAACATTCAAACAGAAGGGGTGAGATATATCACACAGTATAAGGAATCGTATGAAAGACCGTATATACAGGTCAGAATGTCAGATAATCACAACAGGCAATTATCGTCACAACAGTCAACAGGTCAACAACAGCATGGACATAACAGTCTTTATCATCATAATAGTCGACATCAGCACGACAAGCATATATCATCACAACAGTCAATATTCGGTAAACAACATGTCACAGCAGTCGGTGACTTCAATCATGCGGCATGAATGCAGGATGCTCAACAGAGGGCCGTCTGCCCTATAATGCATGATGGTACCGAAATCCAGCCTGTAAATAGAGGCTTCCAACAAATCCACGCCAAAAGAGGCGATCCAACAATTCGGAGACAAGCTCCAGGGCCATCTGCCCTATGTGCACATGATATGCATGCGACTCAATGATGCAACACAGACAAACAATAGCCATACACATCAACAACGGCCATAGGCCTACAACAACGAATCAATAAGGGCCACCGGCCTACAACAACAAATTCATGCCTAAAGAGGCAATCCAACAATGGCCACCGGCCAACAACAACAAAACCATGCCTAAAGAGGCAATCCAACAATGGCCACCGGTCGACAACAACAAATCAACAAGAAAACAGGGCGCTAATGGCACCAACAAGGCAACAACACTAGGCGCTAAGGCGCCAAGGGACAACATGGACATAGGCGCTAAAGGCGCCACCAACTCGTAACCAACATGGGCGCTAAGGGCGCCAACAACCACCCACAAAAATAGGGACAGCCTACAACCACCCCAAAATTAGGAATAGCCCACAAAAATAGGAACAGCACATAAAAATTAGGAACAGCACATAAAAATAGGAACAACGCATAAAATAGGAACAACGCATAAAAATAGGAACAGCAACAATGATTTTTAGAAACAGCAACAATAATCTTCAGCAAACAGCAATAATAATCTTCAGCAAACAGCAACAATAATTTTCGGAAAAAGCAACAATAATTTTCAGCAAACAGCAACAATAATTTTCAGAAACAGCAACAATAGTTTTCAGCAAACAGCCACAATAATTTTCAGAAACAGCAACAATAGTTTTCAGCAAACAGCAACAATAATTTTCAGAAACAGCAAACAAATCAGGGCCTGGCGCCCAGGAGCAGGGCGCCTACCGCAACAGCAGCAAAAACAGGCACGGCGCCCAGGAGCAGGGCGCCTTCAACGGGAACAGCAGAACATGACACAGACATGGCGCCCAGGAGCAGTGCGCCGTTTCCAGCAACCAAATCAGCAACATAAAATAGAGGGACAGGGCGCCTAGGGCGCCAATTTCAGCATGGCACATGTGATTTCAATTCAATTTCTATGATCAATGCAATCATCAAACAACTTTAGGGCATGGAAAATATCAAACATAGGCTACGAATTTTTCAAGGCAACATGAGATGTACATATTATTATTCATCAATCACACGAATTCAACAACATATGACATCAATTCAAGTCATGAACATAGCAACATCAAAACTAGGTTTTAGGGCATGGGAGCATCAACACATAATAAAATCGTTAAATCAAGGCATCAAGACGTATCATCAACATATAAAAATCGTGACACACCTATGGTAATTATCAAAACCCTAACCCCACATACAACCCTTCATACCACCCCTTATAAAGCATGAACCTCACCCTTACCTTAGCTTTTAGAAGTCGAAACCCTAGCTTTCCTTCTCTCTCCTTGGTTGTGGATCACGCCTTCTCTCCTCTCTTCTCTCTAGCCGTCGCCCTCTTCTCTTCTTCTCACTTCTAATTACGTTTTGTTTCTCATTATCAGAGAAACCCCAAACCTAGCCCTATACGTAGACATCACTCATCATGGGCTATTTCCCTTAGCCTTATGCGAATACTATATTGGGCTAATTCACTCCACTTTGTTATTTCTAACTCTAATATGGACCAACACACTAATATAATTAACATATATCATTCTATTATTATATCTATCACATGAATCTAATATAATTAAATAAATAAATAAATAAATGTTTAATTAATTTTTGGGGTGTTACACGGTGCGTATAGAAAAATATTTGTTGGGAAATGTCAACCCCTTAAATGAATCTCTGATACCTCGAAGGATTAGTCTCCGTGGTCGCTATTGAGGATACCTTGGTTTACAATAAAAAAAGACAAACATTCATAACATTATCATAGTGCCTAAGAAAATAATAAATTAATTCTATAATAAGGAAGATGTTATCTAGTCTGTAAAGAAACCTTTTTTTAAGCAAAAAACTAAATTTATTAAAAAAGGAGAAAAAAGAAGACAGAAGATAGGCCGAGAGGGGACTAGACAAAAACCCAAGGCGAGAAAAAAACTAGAGACAAAGTAGTGCTATGGAACCCTAAGCTAAAGACCCGCTAAAACAAAGCATCCTAACGAAAAATAAAAGACAGATTAAAGGGTTAAAAAAACAAAACCAGATCAAAAGGAGACAGAAACATAGTTTGACTTTGAACGAGTACTATCCAACGACCAATTTCTTTTTTTGCCTCAATTTCTTCTTCTGGGTCTTGGACACAACCGGTTCAAAGTAATCACACCGCTCAACTGTTCCATGGGTATCGGAAGCCACTAGAACACCAACATCATCTGACATCTCACCCCAAAGCTTAAATAAAATTCTCATGTCAAATGCTACTACTGGATTAGAAGTAGCAACAGACTCTGAGGCAGTAAGCGAATTTTGGGTCTTGGACATTGTCGAATTGAAAATAACATTGCATCACAGATGCTTGAGTATTAGAATCAACCTCATCACCTGAGACATCCCCCCAAAGCTTTCCTAAAATTCTCATGTCAGGTGCTACCACTGGGTTAGAAGTAGCATCAAATATTGAGGCATTTAGAGAATCAAGCCTTGTCGTGGGAGATTGGGTGGAGGATAAATCAACAGTCTACAAATTCAGAGTCGAAGAATTATTTTATAAAGAAGGAACCACAGACACCCCTAAAATGTGGGTATTCACAGGAAAACTATGAACAGAGATAGATTTCTCATAAGAGACTTCACATTGAGGAGCCGGCAAAGTCGACAAATCATTTCCTAACAAAATTACAAATGATTTTCCACTAGAGCAAGCAATATAAGTTCGTATTTGAAACTCTAAGTAAATGGTTTCTCAACCACCAATTGAGAATCACACTCAAGCCAAAGATTATTCTAACAATTGACAATTGTGATTTCAATGACAATTGTTACATGTGTCCATTACGAAACCGCCAAGAATAGCTGCCATATGATGTATGAACACCACTCCTAACGAGTAGAAATACCCAAGTGTACCATTCCTAACATCATCAGAGATCTTATTTCCTGTTTAGATACTGAACACCACTATAAATTTTTTCACCGAATAACCAACAAGACAGTCTTAATCATAAATAAGACCATAACGGCTCCCTGACCATCAACCATCAGCAAACTTTAGTGTTCAATATCATACAAGAAACAGCGGAAATAAAAAGATAACTCATCCATCCGGTAGCGACATAAAGTTGTGATACAAAGATAACAAGGGAAAACATAAGCTTAAACATAAAAGCTAAGTTATCAGCAACCATCCGAACACCACCTACTCGTGCCTGTTGGATCTCCACTTTTCCTGTTTCTCTGTAAAACAACAACATATAAACAATGAGATACAATCTCAGTGAGTTCTACCGAGACCCCTACTAACACTCTCGGTCCAATTGTGAATCCTGATTTTAACTGAACACGGCACAGACTGCGCGAACGCTACAAACCCGATGAACCGCATTATATAACTTTTAACAGATTACCGACTGCGCGAACGCTACAAACACGGCAAACCTATTATAACTCAGCACGACACCGACTGCGCGAACGCTACAAACCCGGCGAACCCTCTTACCAATAGTACTTTCCCTAATGGCACGGGCCTAGGGTAAGGGTGCATGACTACCCCGCCTAGTATGTTAGTCCCATGGGTCGTCACCCAAACTCGATAATATATATATATATATATATATATATATATATATATATATATATATATTTATATATATCTACTTTCACATGAACATTTAGTTCATTTACATTAGACCGATAGTTGAACATTTAGTTCGTATCATAAGCACAACCTATGTTTGCTCTCGCATACTACTTCACCGCTTCTAAAACCATTTATAACTTTAAAAACAATTCATTTTACCTTTTAAATTGTACATTCAGTTAGGCCTCTGATTAAGCTTTCAAACGAATCTTAGAACACCTCAATCGGGTTCTCGGATCAAAAGTTATCGCGAAAACAAAACCAGTGTACAGTTGCTGAAAAACTGTAAAGCGTCGCAACGCGAACTGCTTCAGTCGCGACGCGAAAAGTGTCAGAAATATTTCGTTGCAAAATTTTAATAAAGGGTCGCGATGCGACGGAACGGGTCGTGACGCGACGTGACGGTCTGCTGAGAAATGCAAATTTTGCGTTTTCTCGCGAAATCCGCTATTCCGCTCAATTCCGATTCTTGTTCCGATTGAAAACAGTTCAAACAACCATAAAAACAGATCCAATCCACATCACACAATCAATCAAATCAATCGAAAACTCAGCATAAATGAATTTCGTTAAAATACGATATATTTCAAAATAACGGTTTTCGACTCAAAATCTTTCGAAATCAATCAACGTAAAATTCATTGTAAAACGAAATAATCCTAAACGTGAGTAAAACTCACCGATTGTGATGAAAATCACAAATAGCCGAGACTTTCCGCGAAATTGCTTTTTCGTGATAACCACACGAACGCTCCCCGAATCAACTCCACGTTCCGGCGACATCCTTATTCACTCCCAAAGCTTTCCACTCGATCACGAGACATCTTTTTGACCGAAATACCAAATTTCTTGAAATCCTGCCATTCAAATCCTAATCACAAACCAAGTTCCATTTCGCGAAATTGAACTTCGTTCCGCACTGAATACGCTTCGGGTTCGTTCCTAGTCATCCTTGAATCATCAAACACTATTCATCATCTTCAACCTTCAATCACTATTCACACATAAGCCCCCAATTTGAACCCTAACCTCTTGATTCTTCAAAAACCCTAAATCGGAGTTCAATATTCGCATAATCCACCTTGAGCTCGCTCCTAAACGCCATCCTAAGCTTTCCTTTGAGCTTGAACCATAAAAACCTCCCTTTTCCTCTTAAAATCGAAAATGGTGAATTGAGGGAGAGTGGATCATATGTTGTGATGTTTGTATCAAATTGAAGAGGAAGAAACGGTGATCATTTTTCGTGTTGGAGGGAAGACGTTTTGAAGAACCTTGGTGCCCCATTTTTCCTCTTCTTCCACCAAACCCATTTTTTCTTCTTTTTTCTTCTTTCTCTCCTTTCTCCTCTCTGTCTCTCGCTTCCTTTCTTTCTTTCTTTTAATTCATTTCTTTTATTTTCTTATATATTAAGTGGTAATGTGGTCAAATAACCACATTGCCCTTAATCTCTAATTTTGTTTTCAAATCGTACTTGCCCCGAATTGACCGGTTAACGATCCTAAGACAACCAATAATTAATTTTAGCACTCAATAAATTTACCAGTCAAGTACTAAAATAATTCAATTGGGTTAACATCCAAATAATTCTATTAATTATTTTGGGGATGTTACATTACTCCCCACTTGAAAGAATTTTGTCATCAAAATTGAACACAACATACCTCAAGAAGATAGATACGGATATCGAGTCCGCATATCGTCCTCCAACTCCCAAGTAGCTTCCTCGGTGGAAAAACCATCCCAAACCACTTTGACAATGGGAATTGTCTTCGTCCGAAGCGTTCTCTCTCCCCGCTCAATGATATAACTAGGATAGGGTTGGAAAGACAAGTCCGGTCGAAGGTCAATCGTCTCAAAATTCAACGGCTGGCCCGGATCGGGAATGTACTTCCGCAAGTGAGATACATGGAATACATCATGGAGATTGGACAATGGTGGAGGCAAAGCAATATGGTATACTAGTGGCCCAACTCGCTCGATAATTTGGAATGGTCCAATATACTGAGGACTCAGTTTCTTCACCCGTAATGCCCTACTTGTTCCAATTGTCGGTGACAATCTCAAAAATACATGATCACTCGACTCGAACTCTAGCGGTCTTCTTCTTTCATCGGCATAGCTCTTTTGCCTACTCTGAGAAGCTTTCATTCTTTCTCTGATTTGCCGGATCTTCTCAGTAGTTTCTTGAATAATCTCAGGCCCTAACAATCGGTTCTCGCCGACTTCCCACCAACATAATGGAGTTCTACATTTCCTTCCATACAAAGCTTCAAATGGTTCCATTCCGATACTGGAATGATAACTGTTGTTGTAAGTGAACTCCACCAATGGAATATGATCCTCCCATTTCCTTTCGTTATCGAGCACAGAAGCCCGAAACATATCTTTTAAAGTTTGGATAGTTCTCTCTGTCTGACCACCCATCTGTGGGTGATAAGCGGTACTAACAAATACCTTAGTCCCCAATGCTTCATTCAAAGCTTTCCAAAATCGAGAAGTGAACTTCGGACCTCGATCCGACACAATAATGGTAAGAACCCCATGTAACCTTACTATGCTCCTCAGATATTCCTCAGCTAACTTGGATACTTTGCTGGTTGAACGAACAGGAATAAAATGAGCTGATTTAGTTAACCGATCCACAACTACCCAAATGGAGTCGTTACCGGCTTGAGACCTTGGCAACGCCATGACAAAATCCATGGAAATGTCTTCCCATTTCCACACTGGCACAACCAGTGGTCGCAATAGACCAGCAGGCTTCTGATGTTCTATCTTAACTCTTTGACAAGTTAAGCATCGAGACACAAATTCAACAATTTCTAACTTCATTCCATGCCACCAGTACATCTGCTTTAAATCCCTATACATCTTGGTGGACCCAGGATGTACAGAATATAAACTTCGGTGTGCTTCCTCTAACACTTGCCTTTTAATATTTTCATCAACGAGCACACAGATTCTACCATTGAAACAAATAACTCCATCACTATCTTCGGTAAAATCTGGTAACACTTTTTGTGATTGTAGCTTCACATCAATGCCCTGTGCTAAGCGAATAGAATCTCTTAAGAAACTAGAGATCCTCATATGGCTCAATGTTCTGCTATGTGAATGGATTTTTTACCTAGTGCATCGGCTACAACATTAGCCTTTCCAGGATGATACTTCAGGTCGAAGTCATAATCCTTCAGAAACTCCACCCATCTTCTCTGCATGTTATTCGGTTCCTTCTGATCAAACAGATATTTTAGACTTTTGTGATCACTAAAGACTTCGAAACAAGACCCATACAGGTAATGTCTCCAAATCTTCAGTGCATACACAATAGCTGCCAACTCCAAATCATGAGTCAGATAATTCTCTTCATGAATCTTCAACTGTCTTGACGCGTAAGCTACCACTTGTTAATTCTTCATGAGACCACATCCTAAACCCTTTTCAGAAGCATCGCTGTAAATTTGAAATTCCAAAGATGGATCCGAAAGAATCAGGATTGGAGCAGAAGTCAACTTAATTTTCAATTCTTGAAAACATTCTTCGCAATCAGCATCCCATGTAAACCGTTGACCCTTACGAGTTAGCCGAGTAAATGGAAGAACTAATTGTGAGAATCCTTAGATAAACCTTCTATAATAACCAGCTAGACCCAAGAAACTTCTGATCTCAGTGACTGATGTTGGTCGCTCCCAGTTCAATACAGCTTCCACCTTACTGGGATCCACTGTGACTCTCGATTTGGAAAACACGTGTCCCAAAAACTTCACTTCAGGCCTCCAGAAGTCACACTTCGACGGCTTTGCATACAATTTCTTTTCTCGGAGTACATTCAGAACAATGCGGAGATGTTGAACATGCTCCTCAATGGTCTTAGAGTACACCAATATATCATCAATGAAAACTACAACAAACTGATCTAGGTAAGTGTGGAAAACTCGATTCATGTAATCCATGAATACCGCTGGAACATTAGTCAAACCGAAGGGCATCACTATGAATTCGTAATGTCCATACCTCGTACGGAAGGCTGTCTTCGGGATATCTAAGGCTCTAACTTTGATTTGATAATAGCCCGACCTCAGATCAATTTTAGAAAACACCACTGCTCCTCTAAGTTGATCCAGCAAATCATCTATCCATGGCAAGGGATATTTGTTCTTGATCGTCACTTTGTTCAGTTGTCGGTAGTCAATACACAATCTCATACTTCCATATTTCTTCTTAACTAGCAACACCACCCGAATCATATAATATACTGACGGAGTTATTAAAGAGAGATCCCATACCCCCTCAGTAAGTTGTCTGCAGGTGTGACTGTCTGAGCATCCAGAGTGTTGATTCGCCCGCGTGTTGGAGCAGCTTGAGCTTCTTTGAAACTCTTCCTTGCTGGGCACTCTTTACCATAGTGACCGACTACTTTACTAAAAAAGAACCGATTGATCTTTGCTAAGTATCACCACCGTGATGCTTTCCATAGTTAGAACATCTTCTAACCTTTGAAGAATCGAAGAATTGCACCTGCATTTCCTTTGATGAAATTATCATAGGACTTGCATTCGGAGTTGATAATTCAACTACCTTCTTTCCTTTCCAGTACTCTCCTTGAGATCATCCTCGGTGACTTAGGCCGGTTGCTCTAAGGCAGCATAATTGGTGAGAGTATAAGAACTGAGACCCTGAGTCATATAAGCACGAAGGCCCCTCTTATACATCTGCATCTTCCATTCCTGATTCGGAGCATACTTTACCACTTGGTAAAACTGAGACAACTTCTCAAACTTAATGATGAATTCTTCCCCTGTCATGTCACCTTGCCTGAGGATGCACCGGTTGGAGATTCCGGTCTTATTTGAGGATTGCGTCTTGATCATCCTGCCATAATTCTGCTTATGACCCACAAAGTATTAAGTTGATCAGGCTGAATGTCTCTTAGCATCACAAGTATAATTACAACAAGGACTAACAAGGAATCGACTCAACCCTAAACTAAGTCCGACTAGGTCGAACTGCTCTGATACCAACTGTAACACCCCGGAATTTCTAACGAGTAGAAATACCCAAGTGTACCATTCCTAACATCATCAGAGATCTTATTTCCTGTTTAGATACTGAACACCACTATAAATTTTTTCACCGAATAACCAACAAGACAGTCTTAATCATAAATAAGACCATAACGGCTCCCTGACCATCAACCATCAGCAAACTTTAGTGTTCAATATCATACAAGAAACAGCGGAAATAAAAAGATAACTCATCCATCCGGTAGCGACATAAAGTTGTGATACAAAGATAACAAGGGAAAACATAAGCTTAAACATAAAAGCTAAGTTATCAGCAACCATCCGAACACCACCTACTCGTGCCTGTTGGATCTCCACTTTTCCTGTTTCTCTGTAAAACAACAACATATAAACAATGAGATACAATCTCAGTGAGTTCTACCGAGACCCCTACTAACACTCTCGGTCCAATTGTGAATCCTGATTTTAACTGAACACGGCACAGACTGCGCGAACGCTACAAACCCGATGAACCGCATTATATAACTTTTAACAGATTAGCGACTGCGCGAACGCTACAAACCCAGTGAATCGCACAACAAGCAATTTAATATAACACCGACTGCGCGAACGCTACAAACCCGGCGAACCCTCTTACCAATAGTAATTTCCCTAATGGCACAGGGCCTAGGGTAAGGGTGCATGACTACCCCGCCTAGTATGTTAGTCCCATGGGTCGTCACCCAAACTCGATATTATATATATATATATATATATATATATATCTACTTTCACATGAACATTTAGTTCATTTACATTAGACCGATAGTTGAACATTTAGTTCGTATCATAAACACAATCTATGTTTGCTCTCGCATACTAATTCGCCGCTTCTAAAACCATTTATAAATTCAAAAACAATTCATTGTACCTTTTAAATTGTATATTCATTTAGGCCTCCAAATAAGCTTTCAAACGCATCTTAGAACACCTCAATCGGGTTCCCGGATCAAAAGTTATCGCGAAAACAAAATCAGTGTACAATTGCTGAAAAACTTAAAAGCGTCGCGACGCGAACTGCCGTCGCGACGTGAACTGCCGTCGCGACGCGAAAATAACAGAAATGTTTCGTTGCAAAATTTTTATGAAGGGTCCCAACGCGACGCGACGGTCTGCTGAGAAATGCAGATTTTGCGTTTTCTCGCGAAATCCGCTATTCCGCCCAATTCTGATTATTGTTTCGATTGAAAACAGCTCAAACAACCATAAAAACAGATCCAATCCACATCACACAATCAATCAAATCAATCAAAAACTCAGCATAAACAAATTTTGTCAAAATACGATATATTTCAAAATAACAGTTTTCGACTCAAAATATTTCGAAATCAATCAACGTAAAATTCATTGTAAAACGAAATAATCCTAAACGTGAGTAAAACTCACCGATTGTGATGAAAATCACGAATTGCCGAGACTTTCCGCGAAATTGCTTTTCCGTGATAACCACACGAATGCTCCCCGAATCAACTCCACGTTCCGGCGACATCCGTATCCGCTCCCAAAGCTTTCCACTCGATCACGAGACATCTTTTTGACCGAAATACCAAATTCCTTGAAATCCTACGATTCAAGCCCTAATCACCAACCAACTTCCAGTTCGCGAAATTGAACTTCGTTCCGCACTCAATACGCTTCGGGTTCGTTCCTAATCATCCTTGAATCATCAAATACTATTCATCATCTTCAACCTTCAATCACTATTCACACATAAACCCCCAATTTGAACCCTAACCTCTTGATTCTTCAAAAACCCCAAATCGGACTTCAATATTCGCATAATCCACCTTGAGCTCGCTCCTAAACGCCATCCTAAAGTTTTCTTTGAGCTTGAACCACAAAAACCTCCCTTTTCCTCCTAAAATCGAAAATGGTGAATTGAAGGAGAGTGGATCATATGTTGTGATGTTTGTATCAAATTGAAGAGGAAGAAACGGAGATCATTTTTCGTGTTGGAGGGAAGACGTTTTGAAGAACCTTGGTGCCCCATTTTTCCTCTTCTTCCATCAAACCCGGTTTTTCTTCTTTTTTCTTCTTTCTCACCTTTCTCCTCTCTGTCTCTCACTTCCTTTCTTTCTTTCTTTTAATTCTTTTCTTTTATTTTCTTATATATTAAGTGGTAATGTGGTCAAATGACCACATTGCCCTTAATCTCTAATTTTGTTTCCAAATCGTCCTTGCCCCGAATTAACCGGTTAACGATCCTAAGACAACCAATAATTAATTTTAGCACTCAATAAATTTACCAATCAAGTACTAAAATATTTCAATTGGGTTAACATCCAAATAATTCTATCAATTATTTTGGGGATGTTACATTACTCCCCACTTGAAAGAATTTTGTCCTCAAAATTGAACACAACATACCTCAAGAAAATAGATACGGATATCGAGTCTGCATATCGTCCTCCAACTCCCAAGTAACTTCCTCGGTGGAAAAAGCATCCCAAACCACTTTGACAATGGGAATTGTCTTCGTTCGAAGCGTTCTCTCGCCCCTCTCCATGATGTAACTAGGATGGGGTTGGAAAGACAGGTCCGATCGAAGGTCAATCGTCTCAAAATTCAACGGCTGACCCGGATCGGGAATGTACTTCCGCAATTGAGATACATGGAATACATCATGGAGATTGGACAATGGTGGAGGCAAAGAAATACGGTATACTAGTGGCCCAACTCGCTCGATAATTTGGAAGGGTCCAATATACTGAGGACTGAGTTTCTTCACCCGTAATGCCCTACCTGTTCCAATTGTCGTGACAATCTCAAAAATACATGATCACCCGACTCGAACTCTAGCGGTCTTCTTCTTTCATCGGCATAGCTCTTTTGCCTACTCTGAGCAGCTTTCATTCTTTCTCTGAATTGTCGGATCTTCTCAGTAGTTTCATGAATCATCTCAGGCCCTAACAATCGGTTCTCGCCGACTTCCCACCAACATAATGGAGTTCTACATTTCCTTCCATACAAAGCTTCAAATGGTGCCATTTCGATACTGGAATGATAACTGTTGTTGTAAGTGAACTCCACCAATGGAAGATGATCCTCCCATTTCCTTTCGTTATCGAGCACAGAAGCCCGAAGCATATCTTTTAAAGTTTGGATAGTTCTCTCTGTTTGACCATCCATCTGTGGTTGATAAGCGGTACTAACAAATACCTAAGTCCCCAATGCTTCATTCAAAGCTTTCCAAAATCGAGAAGTGAACTTCGGATCTCGATCCGACACAATACTGGTAGGAACCCCATGTAACCTTACTATGCTCCTCAGATATTCCTCAGCTAACTTGGATACTTTATTGGTCGAACGAACAGGAATAAAATAAGCTGATTTAGTTAACCGATCCACAACTACCCAAATGGAGTCGTTACCGGCTTGAGACCTTGGCAACGCCATGACAAAATCCATGGAAATGTCTTCCCATTTCCACACCGGCACATCCAGTGGTCGCAATAGACCAGCGGGCTTCTGATGTTCTATCTTAACTCTTTGACAAGTTAAGCATCGAGACACAAATTCAGCAATTTCTAACTTCATTCCATGCCACCAGTACATCTGCTTTAAATCTCTATACATCTTGGTGGACCCAGGATGTACAGAATATAAACTTCAGTGTGCTTCCTCTAACACTTGCCTTTTAATATTTTCATCAACGGGCACACAGATTCTACTGTTGAAACAAATAACTCCATCACTATCTTCGGTAAAATCTGGTAGCACTTTTTGTGATTGTAGCTTCACATCAATGTCCTGTGCTAAGCGAATAGAATCTCTTAAGGAACTAGAGATCCTCATATGGCTCAACACTAACCGGTTCCTCCTTGGCTTTGTATTCAGATTTACGTCTCTAAAAGACTCCAACAATTCCATTTCATGCATCATTAACCCTACTATGTGAATGGATTTCCTACTTAGTGCATCAGCTACAACATTAGCCTTTCCAGGATGATACTTCAATTCGAAGTCATAATCCTTCAGAAACTCCACCCATATTCTCTGCCTGTTATTCGGTTCCTTCTGATCAAACAGATATTTTAGACTTTTGTGATCACTAAAGACTTCGAAACGAGACCCATACAGGTAATGTCTCCAAATCTTCAGTGCATACACAATAGCTGCCAACTCCAAATCATGAGTCGGATAATTCTCTTCATGAATCTTCAACTGTCTTGACGCGTAAGCTACCACTTGTTAATGAGAACACATCCTAAACCCTTTCCAGAAGCATCGCTGTAAATTTGAAATTCCAAAGATCGATCCGGAAGAATCGGGATTGGAGCAGAAGTCAACTTAATTTTCAATTCTTGAAAACATTCTTCACAATCAGCATCCCATGTAAACCGTTGACCCTGACGAGTTAGTTGAGTAAATGGAAGAACTAATTGTGAGAATCCTTAGATAAACCTTCTATAATAACCAGCTAGACCCAAGAAACTTCTGATCTCAGTGACTGATGTTGGTCGTTCCCAGTTCAATACAGCTTCCACCTTACTGGGATCCACCGCGACTCCCGATTGGGAAATCACGTGTCCCAAAAACTTTACTTCAGGCATCCAGAAGTCACACTTCGACGGCTTTGCATACAATTTCTTTTTTCGGAGTACATTCAGAACAATGCGGAGATGTTGAACATGCTCCTCAATGGTCTTAGAGTACACCAATATATCATCAATGAAAACTACAACAAACTGATCTAGGTAAGTGTGGAAAACTCGATTCATGTAATCCATGAATACCGCTGGAGCATTAGTCAAACCGAAGGGCATCACTACGAATTCGTAATGTCCATACCTCGTACGGAAGGCTGTCTTCGGGATATCTAAGGCTCTAACTTTGATTTGATAATAGCCCGACCTCAAATCAATTTTAGAAAACACCACTGCTCCTCTAAGTTGATCAAGCAAATCATCTATCCTTGGCAAGGGATATTTGTTCATGATCGTCACTTTGTTTAGTTGTCGGTAGTCAATACACAATCTCATACTTCCATCTTTCTTCTTAACTAGCAACACCACCCAAATCGTATAATATACTGACAGAGTTATTAAAGAGAGATCCCATACCCCTCAGTAAGTTGTCTGCAGGTGTGACTGTCTGAGCATCCAGAGTGTTGATTCGCCCGCGTGTTGGAGCAGCTTGAGCTTCTTTGAAACTCTTCCTTGTTGGGCACTCTTTACCATAGTGACCCACTACTTTACTAAAAAAGCACCGATTGATCTTTGCTAACAATCACCACCGTGATGCTTTCCATAGTTAGAACATCTTCTAACCTTTGAAGAATCGAAGAATTGCACCTGCTTTTCCTTTGATGAAATTATATTAGGACTTGCATTCGGAGTTGATAATTCAACTACCTTCTTTCCTTTCCAGTACTCTCCTTGAGATCATCCTCGGTGACATAGGCTGGTTTCTCTAAGGCGGCATAATTGGTGAGAGTATAAGAACTGAGACCCTAAGTGATATAAGCACGAAGGCCCCTCTTATACATCTGCATCTTCCATTCCTGATTCGGAGCATACTTTACCACTTGCTAAAACTGAGACAACTTCTCAAACTTAATGATGAATTCTTCCACTGTTATGTCACCTTGCTGGAGGATGCACCGGTTGGAGATTCCGGTCTTGGTTGAGGATTGCGTCTTGATCATCCTGCCATAATTCTGCTTATGATGCACTAAGTATTAAGTTGATCAGGCTCAATGTCTCTTAACATCACAAGTATAATTACAACAAGGACTAACAAGGAATTGACTCAACCCTAAACTAAGTCCGACTAGGTCAAACTGCTCTGATACCAACTGTAACACCCCGGAATTTCTAACGAGTAGAAATACCCAAGTGTACCATTCCTAACTTCATCAGAGATATTATTTCCTGTTTAGATACTGAACACCACTATAAATTTTTTCGCCGAATAATCAACAAGACAGTCTTAATCATAAATAAGACCATAACGGTTCCCTGACCATCAACCATCAGCAAACTTTAGTGTTCAATATCATACAAGAAACCGCGGAAATAAAAACATAAATCAGCCATCCGGTAGCGACATAAAGTTGTGATACAAAGATAACAAGGGAAAACATAAAAGCTAAGTCATCAGCAACTATCACGACACCGACTGCGCGAACGCTACAAACCCGATGAACCGCATTATATAATTTTTAACAGATTACCGACTGCGCGAACGCTACAAACCCGGCAAACCTGTTATAACTCAGAACGACACCGACTGCGCGAACGCTACAAACCCGATGAATCGCACAACAAACAATTTAACATAACACCGGCTGCGCGAACGCTACAAACCCGGTGAACCCTCTTACCAATAGTAATTTCCCTAATGCCACAGGGCCTAGGGTAAGGGTGCATGACTACCCCGCCTAGTATGTTAGTCCCATGGGTCGTCACCAAAACTCGATATATATATATATATATATACTTTCACATGAACATTTAGTTCATTTACATTATACCGATAGTTGAACATTTAGTTCGTATCATAAACACAATCTATGTTTGCTCTCGCATACTAATTCTCTGCTTCTAAAACCATTTATAACTTCAAAAACAGTTCATTGTACCTTTTAAATTGTATATTCAGTTAGGCCTCCGAATAAGCTTTCAAACGCTTCTCAGAACACCTCAATCGGGTTCCCGGATCAAAAGTTATCGTGAAAACAAAACCAGTGTACAATTGCTGAAAAACTGCAAAGCGTCGCGACGCGAACTGCCGTCGCGACGCGAAAAGTATCAGAATTATTTCGTTGAAAAATTTTTATGAAGGGTCGCGACGCGACGGTCTGTTGAGAAATGCAGATTTTGCGTTTTCTCGCGAAATCCGCTATTCCGCTCAATTCTGATTCTTGTTCCGATTGAAAATAGTTCAAACAACCATAAAAAGAGATCCAATCCACATCACACAATCAATCAAATCAATCAAAAACTCAGCATAAACGAATTTCGTCAAAATACGATATATTTCAAAATAACAGTTTTCGACTCAAAATCTTTCGAAATCAATCAACGTAAAATTCATTGTAAAACGAAATAATCCTAAACGTGAGTAAAACTCACTGATTGTGATGAAAATCACAAATAGGCGAGACTTTCCGCGAAATTGCTTTTCCGTGATAACCACACGAACGCTCCCTGAATCAACTCCACGTTACGGCGACATCCGTATCCGCTCCCAAAGCTTTCCAGTCGATCACGAGACATCTTTTTGACCGAAATACCGAATTCCTCGAAATCCTGCCATTCAAGCCCTAATCACCAACCAACTTCCAATTCGCGAAATTGAACTTCGTTCCGCACTCAATACGCTTCGGGTTCATTCCTAATCATCCTTAATCATCAAACACTATTCATCATCTTCAACCTTCAATCACTATTCACACATAAACCCCCAATTTGAACCCTAACCTCTTGATTCTTCAAAAACCCCAAATCGGAGTTCAATATTCGCATAATCCACCTTGAGCTCGCTCCTAAACGCCATCCTAAACTTTCGTTTGAGCTTGAACCCCAAAACCCTCCATTTTCCTCTTAAAATCGAAAATGGTGAATTGAGGGAGAGTGGATCATATGTTGTGATGTTTGTATCAAATTGAAGAGGAAGAAACGGTGATCATTATTCGTGTTGGAGGGAAGACGTTTTGAAGAACCTTGGTGCCCCATTTTTCCTCTTCTTCCATCAAACCCATTTTTTCTTCTTTTTTCTTCTTTCTCTCCTTTCTCCTCTCTGTCTCTCGCTTCCTTTCTTTCTTTTAATTCTTTTCTTTTTTTTCTTATAAATTAAGTGGTAATATGGTCAAATGACCACATTGCCCTTAATCTCTAATTTTGTTTCCGAATCGTCATTGCCCCGAATTAACCGGTTAATGATCCTAAGACAACCAATAATTAATTTTAGCACTCAATAAATATACCAGTCAAGTACTAAAATATTTCAATTGGGTTAACATCCAAATAATTCTATTAATTATTTTGGGGATGTTACACCGCCACGACCAAATGGTTCAGAAGAACCTTTAGTTGCACCATTGCTGTTGAATTTGAGCCATCATTAACCGGGGGGTGGGGGGAGCCTATATAACTTCTTTTATCTCGGAGATTTACTAAGTAAAATAATTTTTTTTATTATACTTCAAAAATGGTTCTATTTTACCTCCTAAATAAAACCAACTCTTAAAAATTTAATTTTAAGATATTATCCTCAAACACAAATCATTTGTTAATGTCAAATCATTTTTTTCCGCATTTGGCTTATACATGAGATTAATTGTCATGGGAAAACATGTTTCATAAGATTCTTGTCCACGTTTTTGTCTGTAAATTCCTTCTTGAGTTTCAACGTAGGGCTCTTGAGTTTTCAACAAGTCCACACAAACATTCATGAGCATTGGGTTCAGAGGTAAAAAATTTTACCGAGTCAACCAAAAATCTAGATGGGAATAGTAGACAAAACAAGTAGCAGTACTATATACTAGACCACATGTCCCTGAGATGCACGAGATAGTTGAATCAAAAACGAATAAATATTATCTTGTAAAGGAAAATGTTATTAACATCTAGTTAGTGATCATTGTTGGGAAAAAAAACTGTTTCACTTTGGTGATGGATTCTTGGAGGATGCTTGAGAGAAAGGGAGAGAGAGTTAAACAGAAAAATAACAGAATTGACTTTTATTAATTTTCTCTTCTAACTGTTAACAGTGGTAACATATATTTATACACCTAACATCAATTAACCAATAGCTGTATCAAGTAAAAAGCCTAATTTGAATTATATTACAATACACCACCTAATTCAAATTACTCAACATAAGCATTCCAATCTTGTTCTTCATTTCTTCAAGTCTTCTGGGCTTCACTGCCTTGGTCAGTATATCTGCAAGATGTTCCTCAGTTCTGCAATGTTCCAGTGCTAAGTTGTTTTTGTTGACGTGATCACGTAAGAAGTGATACTTGACTTCTATGTGCTTGCTACGTCCATGAGCTATTGGATGTTTAGCCAAGTCAATAGCAGACCTATTATCAACCCTCAATTTCATTACTTCACTGCACTTAATATTCAATTCCTTGAGCAGCATACTCAACCAAAGAGCTTGACTTGCACCAAATGCAGCTGAGATATACTCAGCTTCACAGCTGGATAATGCTACCACCTCTTGCTTCTTAGAACACCAAGATATGGGAGCATTACCGAGCATAAAAATATAACCTGAAGTGCTCTTTCTATCATTGATGTCTCCACTCCAATCTGCATCAGTGTACCCGGTGACTTCAAACTCAGATTCTTCAGCTGCAGTAGGAAACAATATACCACATTCCAGTGTTTCTTTCACATATCTGAGGACTCTCTTTGCTGCCAGCAAGTGATCTTTGCAAGGTTTCTCCATAAATCTGCTCACTAGACCAACACTGAAGGTAATGTCTGGTCTGGAGTTGCAGAGGTACCTCAGTGAGCCAATGAGCTGTCTGTATAAGGTGGAATCAACCAACTCTGTATCTGTACCAGCAGTCAGTTTAATGCCTGGTTCACAAGGGGTAGTAGCAGGGTTGCAGTCAAGCATATTAAATCTTTTTAATATGTCTGTTGCATATTTCTTTTGGTGAAGAAATATGCCTTTCTTATATGTCACAAATTCCATACCTAAGAAGTAACCAAGCCTGCCAATGTCAGACATCTCAAATTCTTCCATCATCTTCATTTTGAAACCTTTGATCTCTTGCTCACTATCACCAGTAACTAGAAGATCATCTACATATAAGCAAAGTATTATCACACCAGCTGTACTACAGTCCTTGAAGTAGACACCATGTTCCGTGGTGCATTTTACAAACTGTAATTTTTGTAGAAAACCATCAATCCTTCTATTCCAAGCTCGTGGAGCTTGTTTCAAGCCATATAAGGCTTTGTTCAGCCTCATTACCTTGTCTTCCATACCCTTCTTGACAAAGCCAGGTGGTTGCTTAGTGTATACTTCTTCTTCTAAGGGACCATTAAGGAAAGCAGATTTTACATCCAGCTGACTTACTGTCCATTTCTTCATGCTAGCAATTGCAACTATCAGTCTCACAGTTTCAATTCTGGCTACAGGCGCATAAACTTCATTGAAATCAAGGCCAGGTTTCTGTAAAAAACCTTTAGCAACTAGCCTTGCCTTGTACTTAGCAATCTCACCTGATGGTTTAACTTTAGTCTTGAACACCCATTTCACTTCAATGGCTTTCTTATTTCTTGGCAAGCTGACCATTTCCCAGGTCTTGTTCTTCTCTATTGACTTCAGTTCTTCATTCATTGCATCCTTCCAGTGAGTATGAGCTAGTGCTTCTTCAAAAGAGACAGGTTCAGCTTCTGCTAAGAGCACTAAGTTCAATAACTCACCATCAACATTGATAGCAGTATCAGGAAATAACTCATAGTCCTGAAATCTAGCTGGCAATGTTGTCTGTCTCAGAGATCTTCTTAAAGGTGCGGCTGTGTTGTCTTCAACTATCTCCTGTGGCTCATTATTGTCCTGAATATCCTGCTCTTGTTCATGACTGTCATCAAGTTCAATTTCTATTGTATCAGCAGTTTGCCTTTCAACACTGTTGTTCCAGTCCCACTCCTTAGTTTCATCAGCTACCACATCATTACTTATCACAGTTCTTTTGTTCTGGGGGTCAAACAATTTATATGCACCAGTACTATGATATCCTATTAGTATCATTGCTTGAGCTCTTGAATCTAGCTTTCTCCTGTTTTGCTCAGGTACATGTCTGTAGCACAATGATCCAAAGACTTTAAAATGCTTCACAGCAGGCTTGACTCCACTCCATGCTTCTTCTGGTGTTGACTCCTCAAGCCTTTTTGTAGGACTTCTATTCAGAATGTGAGTTGCAGTAGACACTGCCTCTGCCCAGAACTCTTTTGGCAAATGTTTCTCCTTCATCATACATCTTACCATATTCAATATTGTCCTGTTTCTTCTTTCTGCAGTTCCATTGTGTTGAGGGGTGTAAGGTGCCATTACTTCATGACTTAAGCCTTCTTCCTTACAGTAATTCTCAAATTCAGTTGATGTATACTCCCCCCTCCATCAGTTCTCAGTAACTTGATTGGATTTCCAGCTTGTTTTTCAACAAGTGTTTTGAATTATTTAAATGTTGTAAAGACTTCACTTTTCTTTTGCAACAGGTAAACCCACATCTTTTTAGTAAAATCATCTATAAAAGAGACAAAGTACAAGTTACCTCCATGAGACTTGGCTTCAAATGGTCCACACACATCTGAATGAACAACTTCAAGTTTTGTTTTGGCTCTTGTTGGCACTGCAGTCTTGTAGGATTTCCTGGGTTGTTTACCTTCACAGCATTTACCACATACTCCCTTAGGGACTTCAATTACTGGCAGGCCAGATACCATGCCCTTCATTTGCAGCTTTCTCATGCTATTGAAGTTCAAGTGTCCCAATCTCTTGTGCCATTTCCACACACTTTCACTGACTTGAGCAGTTAGACATTTCTGCTCAAGTGAATTCACACCAAACTTGAAGGTTCTGTTCTTTGATACAGATACTTTCAAGACACATTTTCCATTTGTATCAGCAACTTTCATATGATCACCTTGCATATGCATTGAGAAGCCCTTTTCCATTAGCTGTCCCAAGCTTAGCAAGTTGCTCTCCATATTGGGAACATACAGTACATCAGTAATCACCACATTGCTTCCATCTGAGCTTCTTATGCTCACCTTGCCAATTCCTTTGGCCATTACAGATCTTCCATCTCCAAACTTGATGCTTCTTCTTACTGTTTCATCAAGCTCACAGAACCAGTCCTTATGCCCTGTCATGTGATTTGAGCAGTCAGTATCAAGATACCACCATTCTACACAGCCAGTTTCACTGTTAATGACAGCCATCAATGTCACATCTTCCTCATCATCAGAGTCTTGCGCAAATTGTGCTTCCTCATTTCTCTTTCTAGGCACCTTAGGATTGTTACATTCATCTGCATAGTGGCCATATTTTTGGCAATTGTAACACTGAATACTCTCCTTAGATTTCTTCTTTCCCTTTCCATTACCATCAGTTTCTTTCTTCTGATTATCACCTTTAGAATTGTTGCCTTCTTGCTTATTGTTTTTCCATTTTCCTTTTCCTTTAGATCTTATTCTTCCAAGAATCACTTCCACCACCTTTCTTTTGTGATTGTGCAAACAAGACTTTCTCATTCTCCTTATCATCTTTCTGGTTACCATCTCTGTTCTTTAATTTCAATTCATGTGCTTCTAAAGCACCTAGCAATTGTTCTAGTTTCAATGTATCTAGGTCTTTAGCTTGTTCTATTGCAGAAACAACTCCATCAAAATTTGGGGTTAATCCAGTGAGTACCTTCTCAACTTTCATGGATTCAGATACAATTTCGCCACAGCTCCTCATTTGATTGGTTAGAACAACTAACCTGTTCACGAAATTGGCCACTGACTCATTGGATTCCATTTGCAAAAGCCCCAATTGACGCCTCATCGCCATCAATTTCACCTTCTTCGTTTGCTTATCTCTGGTGTATGTGGTGGCGAGCACGTCCCACGCTTCTTTAGCAGTCTCATACTCGATGATCTTCTCAAGAACGTTCGCGTCCACACACTGATGAATCAAGTAAATCGCCTTGTCATCCTTCTTTAATTGTTCACGATGCGCTGCTCTTACTGCTTCTGTGGAATTCGCCTCCAATGGCACGACACCGGTGTTTATGATATCAAGAACACCTTGATACCTAAACACCACCTTCATCTGTGCCGTCCACCTCTTGTAATTGTTGCCGTCAAAGATTGGCAGTTTCGCCAGAATCTGCTCGTTGTTTCTTAGCACCGCCATTGTTCATCGCCGTGCGCCGCTGTGGATCGTATAGCTCTGATACCAAATGTTGGGAAAAAAAATTGTTTCACTTTGGTGATGGATTATTGGAGGATGCTTGAGAGAAAGGGAGAGAGAGTTAAACAGAAAAATAACAGAATTGACTTTTATTAATTTTCTCTTCTAACTGTTAACAGTGGTAACATATATTTATACACCTAACATCAATTAACCAATAGTTGTATCAAGTAAAAAGCCTAATTTATACACCTAACATCTAGTTAGTGATCATAACGGAAAAACTGAGCAAACAATTGAATTAAATTAGAAAGAAATCGACACATCCCATTTAAGAAGTCATCGGAAAATCTCTTTGTCTCAACTATTACATTACCAAGTACTTGGATCAAAGTTGCATATTTTTTTTAAGAAAAAATATTAATGGAAAGAAATAGTTATAATTAAATAGAAATCAAGTTATCCTTAAAAAGCATCATCATCTTTACGTCTCCAACAGCTCGGGACCATGTATCAATACAACTCGCTTGGTCATTAACAACATTTTCCATATTGCCACCAACATTGTCATTTGCATTTGCATATTGTCATGTGTAATTCTGTTTACCAACTGGATGAGAGTTAACAATATGATTAAAAGTGGTGACAGAGAAAACTCATGGGATGAAAAGGTGGTGAGAGTTTTTGTAGAGATTAAAACCCAAAGTGTCAAATTTTATAGGACTCAATGGCTAAATATTCACTTATAACAAATAAAGACATTATAAATACAAAATATATAAAATAATTATTTCGACAACGTACAGTATTTTCGGTCAAGAGACGGCTACACACACTTATTAAAAAAAGTTAAAAAAAGAATTAAGATTCTTATATTACCCCTACTAACTTTTCTTGAGCACCGTGAAAAAGAAAAGAAAAGTTGAAAAACCAAGACTTACTTGCATTGGGAAAAGAAAAGTGGAGTAATCAATAGGGGTAGATTTAAAATATTAACTAAAAAAGTTTTGACTTGCTTATATTTAATAACTTGACTTTGTAGGTATATTTGCTTATATATGAAAATGGATGGAGTAAAATTATACCAAGAACATGTAATATTTCCTCATTAGGACTCATTAGCAAAATATACATATTTAATGGCAACAAAAATAATTATTTTAACAAAAAATATTACCAAGTTGAAACTTAAAAATAAAATATAAAAAAACTATATCGATAATAGATAATATTTTCCCATTGGAGAGAAAATATTGAAGAAACTATATGAAAGATAAGCTTTTAGTTGCGCCGTTGGTGTTGCATTTTGAGCCGGTAATAAGGGAGCCTAGATTTTTTTAGATAAGCAATACTTCATTGGTAAAGTACTAGGGGTGCTCAAACCCAAACAACAAAAATTACATATTGTTTAGGCAATGAAGTGGATCAAGCCACCAAGATGAAACATCAAAATTGAAATTACAATGAGCTCTATAAACCAACCAACTCCAGGATAATTGCTTGATGCGAGTAAGAATAGAGTCCAAGATAGGCACCTCGGTCTTGAAGATAAGAGCGTTTCGTGCCAACCAAATGCTCCAACACGTAGTCAACCAAATTAAGTGCTTTGTTCTCCTAGCCTTCTTCCCTTTACTCAACTTCCCCCACCAAAGACAATGATCGAACAAACTGTTTGCCGCAACATGATTAATCTTAAGCCAACCACACACCCGGTTCCATATTTCTGTCGCAAAGGAACAGCCCAAAAAAAGGTGAATCTGCGTTTCGGTGGTCTGCCAGCAAGAAGGACATAAAGAGTCGTTATCCGATGCGATAACAAGCCGGTGGCGCAAGTTACCGCGAGGTGGCAAAGAGTCCCTAAATAACCGCCATCCAAAAACAATAACTTTCGAGGGGGTGACACATCTCCATAATTTCTCCAATAATTTAAATAATGCATTGTCTTCACTGCCCGCTGTCTCACGTAAAAGCATATTATAGCACGAACGGACAGAAATTCACACCCAACTATCCGCTTTCCCTTGAACAAGAGACACCGAATACAAAATCTGCTGCATATAATTTAGCCTCGGTTTGATCAATACCTGCCAGAGACCGTAACCACGACTCATTCCAACGCCACACACCGTCCAGCCACGCGCCAAAATCCTGGACTACAACACGGTTTGCTTCGCGGCTAGCAAACAGAGAAGGAAACAATCGCGAAAAGGGTGAATTTCCCAGCCAATTGTCGTTCCAAAACTCAACCGAATCACCACCTCCCACTCTTCTAGAAAGCTGCTGGCCGAAAGTGGCTGTAAAAGAGAAATCATGATCAAGCAACAATAAATCACGCCACCAAATCGATCCACCGGCACCTCTTCTTAAAGCACCCTCCAACCGTTGAATAAAAGCATCGTTGAAGCTTCCATATCTATGTAAAGTTCACCCTCAAGCCGGAAACCAGTTCAAAACTTCTTAAAATAGTCTTTATAGCCCACAAATTATCCCGTTTCCCCGTCAACACCGTGTCATCCGCAAATTGCATAATGGAAAACCGAAGAGAATCATTAATAGCATATCCCTCAAAAGAACCAATCTCCACAGCTTTAGCCACCAATGCCAACAATCCTTCCGCCACAATTAGAAACAAAAAGGGGGAAGGGGATCCCCTTGTCTCAAACCTCTATGAACTTTAAACTCATTTGTAGGACTCCCATTAACCAACACCGACAAAGTAGTATTGCACACACAGGACTTCATCCATTGAATCCATTTTTGAGGAAAACCCAACCGGTTTAACATATAAAACAAGAAATCCCACGAGATAGAATCATACACCTTCTCGAAGTCAACTTTAAACAATAAACAATCATCCTTCGATCGCTTGGCATAATCAACAACCTCATTAACCACTACCACCCCATCCAAGATTTGTCTGCCCCCCAAGAAGGCGGATTGGCATGGCGATATAACACTAGGGAGCACCTTTTTGAGCCTATTTGCCAATACATTTGCCAAAATTTTATACAAACACCCTATCAATGAAATCGGCATGTACTCCCCCAAACCTCGGGGATTATCATTTTTGGGGATCAAAGCAATGAAAGTTGCGGAAATGGCCTTAGGAAGAAACGACTTCTCATGGAACTCATTAAGGAAATCTATTACATCTTTTTTCAACAAATCCCAACATAATTCAAAAATGATTTTATTTTACCTCCTAAATAAAATCAACTCTTCAAAATTTAATTTTAAAATATTATTCTCGATCACAAAACATTTGATATTCCGAAATCCTTTATAATTAGTTTTTCACAATTAATTGTTTTAAAATTAATTTTACTAAGGTGTATAGAAAACCTCTTTTTTCGCATTTGGCTTATACAGAAGATTCATTGTCATGGAAAAGTACTTTTTGTAATAAAAAAAGAAAAGTATGTACTTCATAAGATTCTTATCCACGTTTTTGTCTGTAAATTCCTTCTTGAGTTTCAACGTAAGGAACTTGAATTTCAATGTTGGGTCCTTCTATTTTTCAAACAGTTTTTTCTCCACAAGTCCACATAAACATTCATGAGCTGCCTGGTTCATAGGTAAGAGATTTTACCGCGTCAACCAAAAATCTAGAAGGGGATAGTATAGACAAAACATATACTATATTACAATGTTATTTTTCGTCGGTGTGGTTGTTATAGATGCGCGCGTCTCTAGAAGGCAAAGGTGGGAAAGGAGTGCACTGTATAGGGAGACAAAATTGGACCAAAATTGACTAGTAAAATATTACATGTCGAAGAAATTTCATGACTTGTAAGTAACAAGAGAAAAAGGTGCCAACAAAGTTTGGGCCAGTTGGTAAGGATTTAGCTCACATCCTACAAGGACGTGAGTCAAATTCTGCTGTCAATGTGAAAACCTTGTTTTGTTAGCGCTGCAAATATGGAAATTTGAGTTTAACCTCTGTAAAAAAAACTGGGTTGTCCCCCTACAAAATCAAAACGCTTTCATTTTGGTCCCTACTGTTAACCCTTCGTTCAAAAAGGATGATGTGGCAAACTGAAGATCTTGCCACGTGGCACTGACATGATTCATCATCACTGCCATGTGGCACCGAATGCCACATGAACAACCAATAGATGCTTGTCACGTGGCAAAGACGAAATACAAAACAACAAATATTTACAGGTACGAAAAATAAAAACTTACATATTTAGAAAGACCAAAATAAAAATAAAAATATTTTTATTTTCAATTTCCAACTTCAACCATTACATTGTTGTCAAAAAAAACTTCAACCTTGTAAAGTTCTATTTTGTGGATATGGATTTCTCGTAGTTGACAAATAATAAATGAGTAAAGCAATCAATAAAACTACTAGAATAAAATGTGCTAGAAATTAATAAATAAATAACATTTTTGTTTTGCTACTTAAATACTAGCGCTTCATACATTTATTTTGGTCGAAGAGAAATAGAGAATGGAGAGTGAGTTGATTTTTAGAAGTTATATCTCGTTTGGTTTACTAGAGAAGTAGAGGAGAAAGATAAAAATTAGTGGGATTCACCACTTTTTCCAATCTCTCAAAGTAGAGACGATATGGATAGAAATGGTTATTTCTTGTTACACTTATGAGTACTGAGACACTTGTTGCCTTTGCAGTTAAAGCACAACCCCTAAGATCTTCTCAACAGAAGCCTGCTAGCAAGAAGAATCGTCCCACCTGAACTCATTATGGATTAATTGGCCACATTGTTGACAAATGCTACAAGATCCATGGATACCCCCTAGCCACCCCAAATCCAAGACTAGTGCATCTGGTGTTGTTGATCATGTTAGTGGCAGCCATGTTGAGCCCTCAACATTCATTCACCACTTATCAATGCAAATTGTTAATGTCTCTTCTCTTTGCACAAATGAGCAATGTTGTTGTTCCTTCCAATGACAGCTCTGCCCAAGATTCCTCTACAGGTTTTATCCTTCATGCTACTACTACTACTGATCGTTCTAATCTTTCTTTACCTAATGATCATTGGATAATTGACACAGGTCTCACTTGTCACATAACATGTTGCCTAGATAATTTTATCTCTAGCACACCTATAGCTAATTGTTTTGTTACCTTGCCAATTAGGTCTAAAATACCTGTACATTCTATTGGTACAGTTTGCTTAGGTCCAAACTTTTGTCCTGCATAATGTTTTGTACATTCCCTCATTTCATGTTAATCTTTTATCTGTTGGCAGCTTGCTTGTTGCATCATACATTTAAGTTTTTCTTAAAGGTCCTTGGTGTTTTACGCGGGACCACAGTCAGCAGAAGATTATTGGGAAAGGTGAACTCATTAATGGACTCTTTGTCATCAATGCTTCTCCTTTCTCATCATCAACCACTAATGTCTTAGCAGCTGCCAGTACAGATACCCCCTTCCCTTGTTTGTAATTATGTTTCTAATGCACACTAGTATTTTACCCGAGCGGAACCCGTATACACGGGTTACACTATATTTGTTATAATTTTCTAAAAACATATAACTAGATTGAAAATTGTAAAATTTCATAAAAGAAAAAGGAAAAACTCGATAAAAAGACTATATTTCAACATGCTTAAAAAACTTGTATTGCAAAAAGTAAAAAAAAAAAGTCAGCATCTTCTTTTAATATTAATAATAGAGTAAAAATCAGGAAAAAAAATAAGATCTAATATAAGATATGCAGTCTGTTGCTGCTCTCGTTGCCACTCTTGTTGCTACTCCGTTTTATCATTTTAATTAAATTATGAAATTATTAAAAAACAATATTTTGGTGCTCCCGTTGTCGCTGCTGTTTCCTAATAACTATTTTATAAAATAAACTCGAGTAGAATTTAATTATTTGAAATATTTGAAAATACATAATTATATTTTAGATTAATTTTAGAATTGAAATCAATTTAAATGTTTCATCAAGTCACACCTAAAAAGACGTGTAATCTTTTCATACAATATAATAAAAGTGTTTGACTTTTGATTTTATTATATTGTATTTGAGAAATGGGATGCTAGATTGGGACATCCTTCAGAGAAATGTTTTTCTTTCATTAATAAATAACTAGACTTATCTTTTTCATATTCACATTCTACAAATAATTGTACAGTTTTCCGTCTTTCAAAGCAACAGGGATTGTTTTTTCCTTCTTTTAATCACATGCATGATTCTCTCTTTAATAGAGTAAAAATCAGGAAAAAAAATAAGATCTAATATAAGTTATGCAGCCTGTTGCCGCTCTCGTTGCCACTCTTGTTCCTGCTCTGTTTAATCATTTTAATTAAATTATGAAATTATTAAAAAAAAAATTTGGTATTTAATTAAATTATTATTTTGTTGAGCATCGCTAGAAGTTGCCGCTCCTGTTGCCTCTCCCGTTGTTGCTCCCATTAGTGCTCCCGTTGTCGCTGCTGTTGCCGAATAACTATTTTATATTAATAAACTCAAGTAGAATTTAATTACTTGAAATATCTGAAAATACATAATTATATTTTAGATTAATTTTAGAATTAAAATCAATTTAAATGTTTGATCAAGTCACACCTAAAAAGACGTGTAATTTTTTCATACAATATAATTAAAGTGTTTGGCTTTTGAATTTATTATATTGTATTTGATTTGATTGATTGATGCCCATGACCTATGGCATGCTAGATTGGGACACCCTTCACAGAAATGCTTTTCTTTCATTAGTAAAGAACTAGACTTATCTTTTTCATATTCACATTCTACAAATAATTGTACAGTTTTGCGTCTTTCAAAGCAACCGGGATTGTTTTTTCCTTCTTTTAATCACATGCATGATTCTCTCTTTAATATTATTCATCGTGACATATGGTGCCCCTATCACACTGCTACTCATGATCACTACCCAAAAAAAGCTTATTAGCGAGGGATTTTTCCCTCGCAAAAAGCCTTATTTCCGTCGCTAAACACCATTTACGAGGGAATTAGCGAGGGATAGGTTCCCTCGCTAAATCGCTCCTCGCTAACCGTTTAGCGAGGGAAATTGAATCGCTCGCTAATTAGCGAGGGACAGTTCCCTCGCTAATTAGCGAGGGATTCAAATTTCCCACGCAAATTTTGACTGCCACGCGTCCATATTTGAAAGGCTTTATTAAGTACTCTTTGAGTTTTTTTTAAATCTGCTTTTTTTATATATTTATTACTAAATTATTATTGGTGTGGTGGTGTGGTGGTGGTGGTGGTGTTGGTGTGGTGGTGTGGTGAAAGATGGATTTGGGTAAAGAGAGAAGGGTAAGAGTAGGGACAAAGAGAGTGAGAGAGAGTGAGTGAGGATGAAAGGAGCTATGTGGTGGTGGTGCTGGTGTGGTGGTGGCGGTGGTCGTGGTGTGGTGTGGTGTATGGTGGTGGTGTGGTGCATGGTGGTGGAGGGTGGAGAGAAGAAGAGAGACACAGGAAAGAAGTTCGTAGGTGAGAGAAGAGGAATTTGTAGGAGAGACAGAGAGAGAGAGGAGAGGTGAGGAGTTCTTGGTGGTGGTGTGGTGGTGTGGTGGTGTTGGAAGGTTGAGAGAATTCGTAGTGAAAGAAGGAAGAGGTGAGAGAAGAGATAAGATGAAATGAGAGTGTGTGGTGTGTGGTTATTTAAGGTAAAAAAAAAATTTGCCCTTTGCGAGGGACTTAGTTCCATCGCTAACTGTCACTTAGCATTAGCGAGGGACTTTGTTCCTTCGCTAACAGCAAATCTCACTTCCCATGGACTGCGCAACGGTCAGATTCACGTTAGCGAGAGACCAATTCTGTCGCTAATCACCTTGTTTTTCGTGCTAAATTTTTCAAATTCCCGCCTCTAGTTAGCGAGGGACTGGTCTGCCACTAATGCCATTAAATATTCTGTCGCCAACCATTAGTGAGGGACTGGCTCGTCGCTATTGCCAATAATTTCGTCGCTAACATAGAGCTGGAAAGACATCCCACATTCCCTCGCTAAGTCCCTTGCTAACGTCAGTTTTAGCGAGGGAATGTTATTCCCTCGCTAATGTCCGCAAATAAGCTTCTTTTGTAGTGGATAATCAAAGATATTTACTCGCTTTGGTTGATGATTTCTGTAACACCCCAGTATTTTTAACATGTAAAAATACCTAAGTGCACCATCCCTAAATCATCAGAGATATAAAATTCCTGCATAGATACTGGACACTGCAATATAGTTCTCACTGAATAACAACCAAACAGTCTTAAATACAAATAAGACCGAACAGGTTCTCTGACCATAACCTTCAGCAAACTATAGTGCTCAATATCATACAAGAAAGTGGAATAAAATTATAATACCAATACATAGAGTTGTATTACATAGACAACAAAAGGAAATATAAACTTAAGCATAAAAGCTAAGTCATCAGCAGTTACCTGAGCTCAACCTACTCGTGCCTCTTGGATTTCTGTTGTCCCTGTTTCTCTGTAAAACAACAACATATAAACAATGAGATACAATCTCAGTGAGTTCTACCGAGACCCCTACTAGCACTCTCAGCCCTTTTAAAACATTTTTAAGATTTGACACGACACCGACCGCAATCCACTTGCTAATCCCGGTGAACCATACAATAAGGCTTCGACCTAGTAAGACACCGACCGCAATCCACTTGCTTTTCCCGATGAACTAGCATCCTAGGCATTTCTACGTACCACCAGCCGCAATCCACTTGCATTTTTCGGTGAACGTAGTACAATAACTTTTAGGCTTAAATATGTTTTAGGCCCTTGCAAATATAGGGTGTTTTGGTTTAAGCCCCTGCAAATTTTTTTTTTCTTAAAAGCCCTTGCAAAATGATATATTTTGTTATAAGCCCTTCTATGACTAAAATGTTAGCCTATAACATGGAATGCTATGATTGCTGGATATGTTGAGAAGGGCTTATAACAAAATATTTCATTTTGCAAGGGCTTTCAACAAAAAAAAATTTTTGCAGGGGCTTAACCCAAAACACCCTATATTTGCGGCCTAAAACATATTTAAGCCTAACTTTTAACACAACACCGACCGCAATCTCCTTGCATCTTCCGGCGAACCCCATAACCAATAGTGTTTCCTAACGGCACGGAGCCAAGAGTAAGGGTTCATGACTACCCCGCCTAGTATGTCAACATGGGTCGTCACCCAACTCGATATAATAAACACATATATCCACTATCATATCACTACAACATTTTTGGTCTTTGACAACACATGTTTATGCAACGGGTAAAAAAGGTTGCCTAAGAGGTATTAGACAACATTCAAAAAATGATGTCATAAAATGAGAGTTTTACACAACATCTTTATCGCAACACTAAGTAAATGTTCCCTAAAAGATATATGACTACATTTTTAGCTTGTAACTAAACCAATTTGTATACAACACTTCGTAAATGTTCCCTTAAATCTAAATTGAGACAGTTGAGAACTGTTGCTATAATATTTTTAAAAGGCTACATTTTCTACTTATTACCTTTTATTAAGATTAATTAATAAAATTAATAATTAACAATCAATAATAATGGACAGAGTTGTTTTCATTCCATGCTAACTTTTCCCTCCTATATAGTCAAAAGAAAAAATGTTTCCCTCGTAAGTTTTTGTTTGATAAAAACTCTAGTTAAGAATTTCCTTTATTAATATTTAATATAATAATAATAATAATAATAATAATAATAATAATAAAAATAAAAAGAATTTCCTTTCACAGCACCTTTAGCTGTACAATAAAAAAAAGTAAAAAACCCTGAGTTTCAGTTGCGTATACACGTTTACCACTTCACCACTTCACCATTCACAATGTTCACAGAGTTTCAGTTGCTCGGTGAACTTTAGACACACCTTTGAACGTCCAGAGAGTTTCAGTTGCTCGCGTATTTCCTTCACCTTTAGACGCACCTTTGAACGTTCACAGATTCACCCACGTCCGCTTTCAAATCGCGTCACCGCGGAATCCCCAAATTGCATCACCGCCGAATCCCCAAATTGCGTCACCGTCGAAGCCCCAAGCACACCCAAATCATAGAATCAACTTTGATTCTGCTTGACTTTGATTATTCTCTCTACATTTATCGAGTTTGATTCACCCTTCTTCATCTAGTTGGTGATTACAGTTGGAAAGCTAGTAGGCGTTCGATAATTCTTTCACAACTCTGCGCCAGAACCTCCTTTTCGTCGCAGCCTCTCTTCCGGGAATTTGACTTAGGTTCTGGTGAGTGAAGAAAACAGACTTCTTATTTTTGTTCTTTTTTGTAATTCTTCTTTGTTGCATTTTTGGGTTCTTGTTTTTGTTCTTTTTTGGGATTTTTGTTTGTTGTATAAGTATTTGATACAATGCTCTAATGTTGGTGGTTCTAGATAGCATGTCTGACTTACATACTTCATATACATACTATATCCTCTTTTTACTTACAATTCTCTCTATTGTGTTTTCTTTTCTACGTTATCTGCTCAGTGTGGCTGGCCTGCATCAAATACACAGTGCTGTAATTATTTAAGCATTCTCTCATTAATGAACACTCAAAAGTTTCCAACAAAAAAATATATCAACTTGTACATTATAAGTTTATAACTGTCCAGAAATATCGATCAAAGCAATATCACTATGTATCAGGTTATAAGCTTATGGTGCGCGTGTATGATGTAAAACATCTTTTGCAAAATATAATAAAGGAGTGCTGCTTTATGTAATGAGCATCATAAACCCATCATAAAGTGTTGTTGTGTGGTCCAAGAGTTGCAACTAGATTACATTACATTGCATTACTAATCTAATTTTAATTAAAGATTCAATGGTGATTAGAGGTTAATATTTTTTTATCTAGAATCAAAACATGTTACAGGAGGAGCTTAGTGAGGGAACGTTCAATAGAAATCATGTAAATAATGGTGCTCAGTTGCCCATTTTAGTGCATGTGCATTTCACATTTTACAAAACAAGCAATAAACAGAGATATGAAATTTAGCTAAATTATTACTGAAATCATAAGGTTTGCCTCTGAAGCCCACTCTCCATCTAGTAGTGATAGTTGATAGCCCCCTCCATATATGTAGTAAACCAATAGTGTGATAATCTGTTTTTTGATTTTATCATACCCAATGTATAAGAGGCTTGTTATTGAAACTACTTTTCTGTTGATATTTATCACTCCTACTAGTGTAATATTCTATTTACATGTATAATTTGTTACAATTATTCCTTTATAGATATAATATATTTTTGTTCAATAGACCAAACATCATAAACAAGGATTGGGTGGACTTGCCTCCATATATGGTGACGATTATGAAGAAGGTATTGAATACTTTTTGGATTTTGCATTCAACAAAGGAGAGGTTGTAGGAGAAACAATTTTGTGCCCCTGTGCTATATGTTGCAATGACAGTTGGGAAATAAGAACTGTAGTCAAAAGTCATTTAATATCATATGGATTTGTAAAGGGATATAGAGATTGGATTTACCATGGTGAAGAGTTAAGTCTTACAGATCATGACAATGACAACGATACAGATGCCGCCTCATTTGATGATATTGATAGATAGACTGTGACAAAAATGAAGAACATTTTAGATATATCCTAATGTAACAGTTTTTGGTTGTTGTCAAGCTTGGACTAAAAAATACTTACCCGAGTGGCATCCTTTCAGTTTAAAGATGCAGGGGGTTTTGAGGCCTTATTAAAATATGCTAAATTGAAAGGTGTTGCGCCCGAAAAAGTCCCTGAGGGAATCTTTCTTCGTTTACAACCCTTTTTTAAAAATCAATGAAGTCGCCACCAATATTTTTTTATAAGGAAAATATTGAAGAAAACCTTTTTGGAAAGCGGATGGCCTTTTGGAAAACCGGAAGATTTGGGTTCGGGGGTCGGTTAGGTATGGGGAAGGTTTTAGCACCCCACGCCTCCTTTCTACCAAAAGGGAACCTTTAATTAAACGTGTGGTTTTAAGTGCTGATTTGGAAAATACTTAAATTTGCCCTTTTTCGAAGAGAGAAAGAAAAGACTTAATGAAAATTTTATTTTTTGGCGAGAAAGGAGGAAAAAGGGTTTTTAGAAAAAAGTGCTTGACGGGACATGGCCCGCTCCTACGTATCTCCCGGTGCGATGGAGAATTCAAAGCTACGTAGTTCTTGTTTGTTTGGAAAACGGTTTTTGTTTTTTATTCTTTTTGGAGTTTTTCGCAAAGGGGTTGAGCGTTCGCAGTGACCAAACAACAACGGTTTAGAGTGGTCGCACTACTAACTCTTGTGAAAATGAATTATCATTAACGACCAAACGGCAACGGCGCGAGTGATGATTAATGATAATCGGTTTTTATTTTGGGCAATGAAAAGGTTTTCGCAATTGAAGGAGAGCGTTTGTGAGGACCAAACAACAACGGTTTAGAGTGGCCACACTACTAGCTCCCGCAGGAATGAAATCATCACCCACAATCAAACGGCAACGGCGCGAGTGATCATTGGCGATGATTAGTTTTGATTTCGACGTTTGAAAAGATTTGTTTTTAAAAAGTGCCTTCGCTGGCTTTAATTGGAGAGAACGTCGTGATGGAAGGAATTTGCAATTGGATTGATTTTCGTTCGGGGAAACATTTATCCATCGTTGGGGAAAAAAAGGTTTGTGAAAAAAAGAAAATAAATAAGTTTATTTAGGGGAAAAGAAACAAAATTTAAAAAAGAAACAGGGAGGTGCAGTAGTAAAATGGGGGGTGTAAGTAAAAGGAGGGCTGTATTATTAAAATGGGAGTGCAAATAGTGAGCCCAGCTCGTTTTTGGTGAGTTGGGCTGCGTTTCAAAAAAAAAGTCGTGGGCCTCTGAGAAGGTGTGTACGCAGCAAACAGAGGGGTGTGGTTAGTAATCGTAAAAAAAAGGCTAGTATAAAAGCTTAAACCAAAAACAAAACCCTAATTTTCTACCCTAATCCCCCTTTTTTCCCTCACGGTGCCGCTTCCAACTTCTTCTCTCACCCTACTCTTCGCCTCCTCCCCTCTCTCAACCGTTTCATCCTCCCTCTCCACCATGGCTTCGCCTTTCTTTCTCCCCACCAATCCTCACCTTCTCTTCTCTACTCCGATTTCTCTCCGTGTTTTCACCGAACTGAGTTTTTTTCAACGGCGTGGTCTCTTTTTTTCGATCCAGGCTTGTTTCGCGAAGGGGATGGTTGGTGGTTACAGCGTTTGATTGTGCGACTACGGCGGTAGTGACGGTGAAGGGGACAAGGGCGTGCGACGGTTAGCGAGGAGAGGGAGAGGGAGAGGGGTGCGGTTGACGGTGAGGGTTCAGTGGCGGTGAAGGATGGCGTTTGGGGGGGACTGGTTGTTCTAATGGCGGTCGTTCGTGGATGGGGGCCGTTCGTGGGTGGTGGTTATGGCGCTGTGGGGGGGTGGCCGCTCACGGTGGCTCGGTGGTGACGTGGTGACAGATCTGTTTTGAGGAGTGGCGGCGGTTGGGTGACAGTGGTTGGGTGACGGTGGTTGGGTGGAAGAGGGGAGGTATGCCGTGAGCCTTGGTTTCTGTGTTGGTGTTTCGCGGCGGCGACGACGGCGCACGGCCAACGGCCACCGTCTATGGTGACCGGAGCTTCAGAGTGAGCTTTACTAGGCTTTTTCGTTTTTTTTTCTCTCCCTACCCTATCTCGGATTGGCTGTGACAGTACATATATTTGTTTATTTATTTAAAAAAAACCTGACCTCTCTATGTTGCTGGTTCTGATTTTTTGCTTCCTGTTCCTATATGTATGTATGCTAAGAAAGCTATATATCATCTATGTAAATTGGAGGCAAACATTGGTAGAGAGTTTTGTTTCTGTTTCTATTTATATGCACATAAAAAAAAAGCATGAGCAGAGGACAAGTAAATTGGAGGCACTAAACAAGTTCAGGAACTAACCTAGTTCCAGAAAATTGCTTTTCTCTTCTTTTTTGAACCAAATTCGTTGCTGGAAATCTGATTACCTTGTATTATATTGTGTCTCTGTGATTGTGTGCTCTGCCACTCTCTGTGTGTATATGGCTGTTTCTTTGTATCTCAGTGTGTGTATTTTATGTGTATATGCTGTGTCTCTATGTGTGAATAGCCCTGTGTCTCCTCCTTTAACACTGTTTCTGTTTACAGCATTTATAGGTAAAAACTGTGGTGTAGGTGTGGATGTGGAGTAGGGAATCAAAGCTCATAGGAGGCCAAGCTGTTACTGCTGCAGTGGAGCAGCAAGGAGCAGCAAGGATGGCAGCAGGGGCAGCAATCTGTTTTTGCCAAAAAAGTGAAAAGCCAAGAGGCAAGGAGAAGGGAATTTGGGCTTCATCCTCAAAATACCTCCTGCCACAACAACAGCAAAGGCAGCGCCTGCTGTTCCTCTTTTTTTAATTTTGTTTTAATTAATTTTTTGTTTTTATTTTTGTCTCAATGTATAAAAGAGTTGACTCCCCTTTTTTTGTGGTACTATCCACCTTAATTTTTGTTTGAATGTGTGACAAAATAAATAAAGGGACAGCTGATTTTAAATTATTATTACTATTTATTATTATTATTTTTGTTATTTTTTCTTTATGATAATAAAAGCGGTAAAAACAACGCGTACCGACACGACGACTCGAAATGAAACGCGCGTTCACCCTAAGACTAGGAACGCGCACGCGATCAGAATACGCATGCGCGTAAAACGGTAAAACTAAAAGCGCACCGACGCATTTGCCCACACGACTCGAAACCGACACGCGCTTGCGTTCATTATTTTTTATTATTTTTTTGGACTCTTTTTTTTGAAAACAACGAGCGCCAAACAAAACCGTTGTACGAGAGTGCCAAATACCCCCGCATTTAGAATAATATGCGAAGCGATAAAATTTTTGGGATTTTTCAATTTGGCGGACAAAATTGGGGTATTACAGCTGCCCCTCTTTATTTCACATCTCGCCAAGAAATATGAATTGGCCTTTTCATATTTGTTGGTGAAATGGAAATAAAGATATAGGAATAATACTAATTTTGTCCGCTCCAGAAAAGCTCAAATTTTCTTTTTGTTATCTTCCTTTTGAGGAAGGGGGGGTTAACACTTGTCGCATTAACGGGAAAGCAGCAAATTGGGAAAAGCGGTAAATTGGAAAAAGCGGTAAATTGGAAAAAGCGGTAAATTGGGAATTCGGAGGTTGCCTAAAAACCTTCTAACGAACTCTTGTCGAGTCCGAGCTTTGGGGGTGGCCTTTTCGAGCGGCCGATCAACATCAGGTCCGGAACTGATTTGATCAATGGATTTACGCTATGCCTTAGGCTGACACAACTAATCCGAAGGACTTAACGAAGTCTGATGGATCCATCGCGCGCTCGTACACGATGTTGTGATCTGTGGAAGGAGTTCACTAACTCTGTGTTGATGGAGTTTACTAACTCTGTGTTGATGGAGTTTACTAACTCTGTGTTGATGGAGTTTACTAACTCTGTGTTGTGGTGATTTTCTAAAAATGAGATTTTGGGACTCTCTGGTCCGAAGTAACTTCTCTCTTGGATGGTGCATGAAATGCATGCACTTGGGTATTTGGGTGCACATGAATGCAATGATTGATTTTGGGCATTTGAAAGTGTAATGCACTACCGTTCGATGCCATGGAGTGACGAATGGTATGGATGATATGAGAATGATGAATGATATGAAGACGTTGTGTTCTTTTTATGTTCCGTCTCCTGTAACTTTTTACTTTTGTTTATTCTGTTTGTTTTCTTTAAGGAGCTTTCTTTTTTCTGCTTATTTGTTTTTGTTTACTCTGTTTGTTTTCTTTAAGCAGCTTTCTTTTTTCTGCTTATTTGTTTTTGTTTACTCTGTTTGTTTTCTTCAAGCAGCTTTCTTTTTTCTGCTTATTTGTTTTTTTTTGGCACTCTTTTTTTGCTGGTTAAATCGATCTGCCGGACGGAGGCTGTTCCAGGACGATGATCCCGCGAGGATTGCACACTGGTTCGTCACGACTGTTTTTTTCGCAATTTTATTCACTTGGGAAATCACTTCTTTCTGTATTTTTTCAAAGATTTCGCAATGATCCTGTAATGCTCTGAATGTGCACATGTTTTGCAATTCGATTTCATCAATCATAAAAGTTATTATTTTGAAAGAAACTGAATAGATGAAAGCAGAGACACGAAAAGCACACATATGAAAGAAAAGTTGGACTTTCATTGATATAGAAATTGGACGTGCGGAAAGTCACGTCAATCGAAAGTACATTGCAATCTTTCTTTTAACCTAAGAAATACAAGAATAAAGGAACAAATCTCGTGATTTCGTCTCTGAAGTAACGGTGCCCACCGTCCATACTCATAATACTGATCACCCCTTTATCAGAACCTTTGGAGCGCTGATTGCCTTTTTCTTTTCTCAAGCCCAAGTTTTCTGGCCCTAATTTTTGCCTGGATCGCCCTTTGCGGGTTTTCGATCCACCGGGCCGCTCTGATTTTGCCTAGGTCGCCCTTTGCGGGTTTTCAACCTAGCGAGCTGATTTTCCTTGGCTTATCTTTCTCTTTTTTCGTCTATTTTTCTAGGCATAATACTTCTTGACCACATCTGAGTTCACTGGATTTGGGATCTCATCTCCGTCCATGTTTGCCAGAATTAGAGCTCCTCCTGAGAATGCCTTCTTCACCACATAAGGTCCTTCATATTTGGGAGCCCATTTGCCCCTGGAGTCGGTCTGAATCGGCAAGACCTGCTTGAGCACAAGATCTCCTTCTTGGAATTCACGAGGACGGACTTTCTTGTCAAAAGCCCTCCTCATCCTCTGTTGGTACAACTGTCCATGACACATTGCGGCCACCCGTTTTTCATCAATGAGATTCAACTGGTCAAGACGAGACTGAACCCATTCTGCTTCATCAAGTTTTGTCTCCATTAACACCCGCAGGGATGGTATTTCAACCTCAATGGGGAGAACTGCCTCTGACCCATAAACCAGGGAGTAAGGGGTTGCCCCTGTTGAAGTGCGCACTGAGGTTCTGTAACCATGCAGGGCAAATGGGAGCATCTCATGCCAATCCTTGTAGGTTACCACCATCTTTTGCACAATCTTCTTGATGTTCTTGTTGGCTGCCTCAACTGCCCCATTCATCTTTGGACGGTAGGGAGAAGAGTTGTGATGCTGTATCTTGAAGTCTTTACACAAGTCTTTCATCATCCTGCTGTTCAAATTACTACCGTTGTCTGTGATAATCTTGTTTGGAAGGCCGTAGCGGCAAACCAAGTCTTTCTTGATGAACTTAGCAATCACTGAGCTCGTTACATTGGGATAAGAGGCAGCTTCCACCCACTTAGTGAAGTAGTCAATAGCAACCAGGATGAAACGGTGACCATTGGAAGCTTTGGGTTCAATGGGACCAATGATGTCCATGCCCCACATTGAGAATGGCCATGGTGCGCTCAAAACATTCAGAGAAGTTGGAGGTACATGGGTGTGATCTGCATAGATTTGGCATTTATGGCATCTTCTCACAAAACTGTAACAGTCTGATTCCATCTGCAACCAGTAGTATCCGGCTCTCAGGATTTTTCTAGCCATTGCGTGCCCGTTGGAATGAACCCCAAATGAGCCTTCATGAACATCTCGCATAATCTTTACTGATTCTTCTCCTGTTACACACCTGAGGAGTACCAAGTCATGGTTTCTCTTGTAAAGGACGTCTCCACTCAAGAAGAAACCTATTGACAGCCTCCTGAGGGTTCTCTTGTCATTCTCTGTAGCTCCGGGAGGATACTCTCTGTTTGTGATATACTGCTTGATGTCATGGTACCAAGGCTTACTATCTGATCCCTCTTCGACTGCCATACAGTAGTGATAAGCAGGCTGTTCTCTGTGCTGGATTCTGACAGTCGTCAGACTTTTGTCACAGCTGACGTTGAACATAGAGGACAAAGTTGCCAAGGCATCGGCCAACTGATTCTCGCTGCGGGGTATGTGTTGGAAAGTGATTTCCTCAAAGGGCTTGATTAATTCTTGAATGTAGTCACGGTAAGGAATCAAATCAGAATTTCTTGTTTCCCAGTCTCCTTTTACTTGATGGACAACTAGAGCTGAATCTCCGTATACGTCGAGCCTCTTGACTTTCCAATCGAGAGCTGCCTGGATACCCAAGATACACGCTTCATACTCTGCAATATTGTTTGTGACATAGAAGCTTAGTCTAGCGGTGACTGGTATAAAGCGGTTGTCTGGGGAGATCAGCACTGCTCCGATTCCGTGCCCCCACATGTTAGAGGCACCGTCAAACAACATTCTCCACCTTTCATCACCTTGAGACTTCCCTGCGTCAAATAATGCCATAATGTCCTCATCTGGGAACTCACATTTCATTGATTGGTAATCCTCAACCGGTTGATGTGCCAGGTAGTCTGCCAGTGTGCTACCTTTAATCGCCTTCTGGGTTACGTACACGAGGTCATACTCTGACAGAAGCATTTGCCAACGAGCAATTCTACCTGTGAGCGCGGGTTTTTCAAATATGTACTTGATTGGGTCCATTTTGGACACCAACCAGGTAGTGTGACTCAGCATATATTGTCTCAGTCGATGCGCAGCCCAGGCTAGAGCACAACAAGTCTTCTCCAATGATGAATACCTCGCCTCACAGTCTGTGAACTTCTTGCTTATGTAGTAGATCGTGTGTTCTTTCTTTCCTGACTCATCGTGTTGCCCCAGCACGCAGCCCATAGAATTGTCTAGCACCGTGAGGTATAGGATGAGGGGCCTGCCAGACACAGGTGGCATTAGGATGGGTGGACTTTGAAGATACGCCTTGATTTTCTCAAATGCTTCTTGACATTTATCATTCCACTTCATCTCTTGGTTTTTGCACAGCAGTTTGAAAATTGGTTCGCAAGTCGCAGTCAACTGGAAGATGAATCGAGAGATGTAGTTTAGTCTTCCCAGGAAACCACGAACTTCTTTCTCTGTCTTAGGTGCTGGCATCTCCAGGATTGCTCGTACCTTGTCCGGGTCTACCTCAATTCCCTTCTGGCTGACAATGAAACCCAACAACTTCCCTGACCTAACCCCAAAGGTGCACTTAGCGGGGTTCAACCTAAGTTTGTACTTTCTGAGACGCTCGAACAGCTTCTGTAGGTTAACCACGTGCTCTTCATCAGTCTTTGATTTAGCAATCATGTCATCCACATAGACTTCGATCTCCTTATGCATCATGTCATGGAATAGGGTTACCATCGCTCTTTGGTAGGTTGCCCCGGCATTCCTCAACCCGAAAGGCATGACTTTGTAACAGAAAGTTCCCCAAAGGGTTATGAAGGTGGTTTTCTCCATATCCTCCGGAGCCATTTTGATCTGGTTATAGCCTGAATATCCATCCATGAAGGAGAACATCGAATGCTGAGCAGTACTGTCCACCAAAACGTCAATATGGGGTAGAGGGAAGTCATCTTTAGGGCTTGCTCTGTTCAAGTCACGGTAGTCGACACACATTCGGACCTTCCCATCTTTCTTAGGGACTGGGACAATGTTTGCTACCCACTCAGGATATTTTGCCACAGCTAAGAACCCTGCATCAAACTGTTTCTTGACCTCATCCCTGATTTTCAAAGACATTTCAGGCTTCATCCGCCTTAACTTCTGTTTCACAGGGGGACACTCTGATTTCACTGGCAATTTATGTTCAACAATATCTGTGCTCAACCCTGGCATGTCCCGATATGTCCATGCGAATACGTCAGCGTAGTCGAACAGGAGCTGAATCAACTTTTTGCGCTCTTTATCCTCCATTGCGGTACCAACCTTGATCTCTTTTCTGTCTTCCTCAGTACCCAAATTGACCATTTCTGTAGACTCCTCATGGGGTTCGATGACTTTTTCTTCTTGTTCTACCATTCTCATGATTTCTGGAGGAGTATCCCAATCATTCTCAACGTCTTCCTCGGCTTGATTAACCGGGTAATCAAAATCACAGTATGAGTTATGGGCATTATTATTTTCAGAGTTTATTTTCGATCTGCATTAGAATGGAGCGGCGAATAAAAACAAAGAAAAAAGCAACACAGATAAAAGATGAAGACAGAAATTTTATTGAAAATTCAAAATAACACTTTATTGATTGATGATTTTCGACGAAAACATGTGTGCCCGAATGAAATATCCCAAGGCCTTGGGCAGAGCCGAGGGATCTGCATTACAATGATAATTACTTTAAATTGGAAAATACGGGGAAATCCATGATCTCCCAGTTTTGCAGCTTCTCTCCAACCGCACAGCAGCGCACCAGACCTTCAGCACGGCCACTTGAGCTTGATCCTTCTTCAACCATATTAACCTGGTCAGGGTTCAGCATACCAGCACTCCGGAAGTTGTCCTTAAGATTAGCGATGACTATTCTCTCCTGATTGGGTGCCCTTCCTCTGAGTTTGGCCAACCATTTCTCCCTCCTGTCAGATGTCAGCCTCTCCCGATCAGCAAGACTTGGGATGTACCCAACACCGTACCTCTCAATATTACCCCTCAACTGGATAGGCATTACAATTCCTTGAGCAGCTTTTCCTAAGCCCTTACCAATCTGATACCCATGTCCCAGCATCACCTTTGCAGTCATCATGTCAGCCCTGGACCACTTAGGCTTCCACCGAGGCTCCCCTTCGACGAAGACAGCGTTTGAAATCTCCAATCCCTGGAAAGCAGTCTCAAAGGACTCTTCTGCTGTTTCCACATAATGTTCAGGTGGTGATCGATTTATCAATATTTCTTCCTCTCCGGAGATCACTATCAGCTTTCCCCTAGCCACAAACTTGAGTTTCTGATGGAGCGAGGATGGCACTGCCCCAGCCGCATGTATCCAGGGACGTCCTAGCAGGCAACTGTAGGATGAATTGATGTCCATCACTTGAAAGACGACATAAAATACTTCAGGGCCTACCTGCATCGGCATTTCCACTTCTCCAAAAACTTCCTTCACTGACCCATCAAACGCCCTGACCAAGGTGGAGCTCGGTTTCAGATATGAACAGTCTACATCCAGCTTATCCATTGTAGACTTAGGCAGCACATTCAAGGATGAACCGTTATCAATAAGCACCCTGGCAAGTATATGGTCTCCACACTTGACTGAGATGTGAAGAGCTTGATTATGACTCTTTCCTGCCGGAGGCAGCTCAGTGTCTGAGAAGGTCAAGTAATTGGAGGCTACAATGCTGCCAACAATACCATCAAGCTGGTTTACTGTAATGTCATGAGAGACGTGAGCTTCATTCAGGACCTTTAGCAGTGCAGCACGATGTGCCTCTGAACTAAGCAGCAAAGAGAGCATTGAGATCTTGGATGGAGTTTGATTCAGCTGGTCTACCACCCGATATTCACTCTGTCTCATTACTCTCAGGAATTCTTGAGCTTCTTTGTCCGACACATCCCTGACTTCTACAGCTTCCTTGTCTTTTCCTTTACGGGCCCTTTCTTCAGTTCCCTTGGATTGCTCTCTTCTAAGGTTTTCAGGAGTATACATCCTTCCACTCCTTGTGATACAACCACCTCCAGCAATGTTTGTTATATCCAGAGTGCCTTTAGGGACCTCCGCTTGCATTTGCACATTGCAGCTCCATGGAGTCATCCTAGTCTCCCCACTAGGGGCAGCAGCAGGTACTGGAATAACAACAGTCGAGGGTCTCGTCACAGCTAGGCTGGAATTCAGATTGCAGGGAATTTCAATTGGTCTCCTGAAGCCTCCATTGCCTGATTGCAAGGTAAATACACCTTCTTCTCTCTCCTGGATTCCCACTTGGACCAGGTGTCTGTCTAAGAGATCTTGGAGAATTAGTTTAAAGCCTTCACATGCCCCAATGCAGCGAGGATTATCACAGGTGTCTTTCCTAGCACAACCTTCTTTGATGATACCAAAACGGCATAGTTCAGCATGGATAAAATTCAAAGGCATCTGAATGCAATCAACTTTTCTAACCAAACACTGACCCTCCTGATGGCCAACGGCATTAATAGCAGATCCTCCATGCCCTGGCAACGGATTGGTGGCTACATTGGGTTGTTGAAATGATATGCTTTTCTTATCAAGTAATTCTTGCACCACGTATTTGAACGCTTTACAATCCTCCACCACATGACCTACTGCCCCAGAATGAAAGGCGCAGGTGGCATTTGCGTTGTACCCTCTGGGATAGGGAGGCTGATATGGCTTCATTTGACGAGTACTGATTATTTTGTTGGTGATGAGATAATTAAACAAGTCTGTGTAGGACATGGGAATGGGATCAAAGACAGCAGGCTTCCTTTCATTATAGTTCCGGTACTGATAATTTGATTGAAAAGGCTGTGCCAGCGGTGCCTGAGGAGGAACCGAAATAGCTTGCGATGGATTGCTGTGCGACGGACCACTGGCTCCAATGACTGCATTAGTTTCGCCTTCTTTCTTCTTATGAGACCCAAAAAATGGCTTCTTTTGACTGGCAGGAGGCGTCGGGCTATGAGCTATTCTTCCGCTGCGCATACCATTCTCTACTCTTTCCCCTGTGACCACCATCTCAGAGAAGTTTGAGGCTACGCTGCCAACCAACCTATCATAATACACCGCAGGAAGGGTTTCCATAAACATGTGGACCATTTCTTTGTCCAGCAGAGGGGGTTTTACTTGAGCCGCAAGGTTCCGCCATCTCTGAGCATACTCTTTGAACGACTCGTTGTCCCTCTTAGACATGCATTGTAGCTGAGTTCTATCTGGAGCCAAATCATTGTTATACTGGTATTGACGCATGAATGCGTCCGCCATGTCTTTCCAGCAACGGATATTAGTTGGCTCTAACTGCATGTACCAGTCAAGGGGAGCTCCAGCTAAACTTTCTTGGAAGCAATGCATCATTAAGTTATCGTCACGGGCATAGGCAGTCATCTTTCGGCAGTACATTGTCACATGGCTGACTGGGCAAGTTGTCCCTCTGTATTTGTCAAAAGTTGGTGCTTTGAACTTGAGCGGCAGGACTAGATCAGGAACCAAGCACAACTCATGGGCATTCCTGGCTCGGGAACCTGCCCCTTCAACAGCTCTTAACCTTTCTTCCAGCATCTGATACTGACTTCTAGCTTCGGCAGGGTAATTCTGTGGGAAAACGCCGGCACCATAGTGAGGGTTATTCATCGACGCCACGACCGGGGTCATGTGTCGGTGAGCAATATTCTGAGGGACTGGGCCCTGCACGTGTGGATGAACCATTATTGGTGAATTGAAACCTGCTGGGGTTCCTGGAGCAATAACAGGAATTGGGATCTGAATCTGGGCTTGATGCGTCCCTCCTCCAACTTCATTTACAACTGTATTAGGCTGAGCGTGCCCCATGGTTCCTGAAGGACCTCCTCCAGGGTTTGCATCAGCAGTAGGAGGCGTATAGCCCAGTGGGAGACCGTAGGGAGGCCATTGCACAGCTTGAAGGGTTTGAGAGATCCCCGACCCAGGAAGGGGAGGAGGATTGTTCGTCCCAGCAACAGCGGTTTCAGTTGTGCCGACGTCTCTTAAGGCACTTAGCACTCTTATGACCTCCGCCATTTGAGCCCTTAGGACCTCCATCTCAGCTTGAGTGACTTGATTCCCCTGATTCTGATCATGCTGACCCTGACCATTAGGATCCAGACCTCCTGGAATTCCGTCATTCTGATGTGGCTGCGGATCGTTCTGATCAAGGTTGGCTCGATTGTTTTCCATGTTTCTTGCTTGCAGACGCGTCCAATAGCGATGATTAACCAGCTTGCCTAATTCTCTGTTGACGGAACACGCTTATGAACACAAGAACGAATAAATGAATGCAATGCGAATGAATGCGTGTTTAGTTTTTCTTGCCGAGAATCGCAGCGTATTATGTCTTGTCATAGATACGCAGGTAAATCTTTGATTATTTTTGTTATATCACTTTCTTTGGATCATACTGAAATTGGAATCTGGAAGCGAAACGGGTGTATTTAAACAAAATACTTCAAAATCTGAGTACGACATTCTGATACAATGATTGAAAAAGGAAAGGTACAATAAAACAAAATGGAAAATTACAATAAAGAAGCTCAAATACAAAGAGCTTTGATATTTCCACTCCTTTTCCTCTTGTTGTTGGTAGAGGTACTTCCGGCTTTTCCTTTGGCTTCCTCAACTAGGGCTCTGCAGTACTCCACAAATTTGTACACCTCAAGCGGGGTGTTGAGGGGATGCATCTCAGTTTCAGCTTTTCTTAATTTCTTGGGCACATCCGCAAGAACCTGGTTGACCAATTCTGATAGCTTGGAGAACCTATCCTTCCAGTGTTGAACTTCATCTCTCAGCTCTATGATGACTGCCTGCTCTTCAATCCTACCGAGCAGCTCAACATAGCGATGCTCCCAATACCGACTCTCATCCCTCACTTGCCGGTACGCATCACTGATGTGACAAAGACGCTCCTTCAACTCATCAGAGTCCTCTTGCTCTGCTCTTAGGGCCCGCTGATATTCCCTGAGGATGTTCTCAAAAGAGTCTCTCTCTTGCACAACACTGTCTAACTTACTCTCCCATTCAGCTTGTGACATGCGGGATTCTCTTTTTGACTTGGCAAGCAAGCTTTTCGCCGTTCTCTCTTCCATTTTTGCTTCATCCCATAACTCTTTCCACTGATTGGCTTCTTCTAGGGCCTTCTTCTCCTTCAAGCTTCGTCTCTTGATTTCCTCCTTGGCTCCTTGCAGATACCTTTGAACTTCTAACTTGCTCTCCTCTTCCCCTTTTAGTTTCTGACTGAAACTCTCAATGGTAGCAGACTTCAGGGCATTTTCTTCTTTCAACCTCTTGTTCTTCAGGGCCATCTTCTCTATCTCAGCTTGCAAAGATTTCTTCTCTTCCTCTGCCTTCATCAGAGCCAACTTAACTTCGCCTAATTCTTCGACAACAGGGGCACTGGCGTCTACTACTTCCCTCTCGACTCGCAACTCTTTTTGGTAAGGCAGTGGAACATTCTGGATCCTTTTTCCGAGCCACTGAGCGAAGGTGATACCACTAGTCCTCTGAGCGAGCTCTACTTTTCCCATGCGAACCACCGTACTCCAGGCTTGCAAGACCTTTCTAAGCAAACTGTCATCTTTTGGTCCTCCTTCATAGATGTAAAGCGGGAATATCATCTCTTCAGTAGGCGAATTCCTCATCGGATACCCTAATTGCCTCAGAGTCAGAGACGGGTTGTAGTTGATGCATCCCTTAGTGCCCATTAGCGGGACATTTTGGAAACCACCACAGCGGAAGACTACCTTAGGCCTATCTTCCCAGCAAGATGAGAGATACCAACGGATTGAGTGCTCATCTAGACCCCCTAGAAACTGGATCCACTCTTGAATGCTCATAGCTTTCACCTCACAAGTTGCAGCGTAACTAATCAACTTTTCCACTCGTGTTAGGTTGGTGAATGCATGGATGAGAAGCCATGCATACAACAGGTGAGAAGAGCAAGAGATTTTCTTCCTTCTTAAGTCACAATGATGGGTAAAAGCAGAATAAGTGTCGGCAAGGATGGCGGGAATTGGATTAATGGGGCTCCTCTTGTTCTGAAAAGCTAGGAAAATACCAATAACAGTCACATCCACGTACCTCTCAATCTGCGGAAAGAGAACAACCCCAAAAATTGCTAAGGCCAAAACTCGCTTGAAGACAACCCAATTTTTACTTCTAGCATAGGCTCCCATTAAACCTTCAAGGTAGCTCTGCGGGAAACCTATCACATTGTTTCTCTTCTGCTTTTGGAGCTTCAGATCCTCTACACTTACTTGCAATAATGTAGCAAACCCCTCATCTGTGTAGTACTGTTCTCGATACCGGTAGGGGACAGCTTCTGTCTGAGTGAAACCCAAAATCTGCTGATATTCTTCCAATGTGGGGGCCATTTGAAAATTTTTGAAAAGAAAGCACCTGATATCTGGGTCATAGAATCTACTCAAAGCCACAATAGCCTCAGTCTGCACCTCTAGCAACAACAACTTCCGGAGGTTCCCATAAGTATTGTCAAACGATCCCCTTTCAATAGGTCCCATCAGGTCAACACATTTTTTCAGACTAGTCACATCTACCTTGTTTACAACGGGGTACCTTGGAGTATACACCGTTTCCCTTCTAGATTCCATGCCGTATCTATGACAAAAATTTCTCATTACTTGGGGTTCTCGGCAAGCAAACCATGATGAAATGCAAAGATGCATGCGAAAATTATTGAAAGTGTATGTTTTATGCAAAGGATGATGTGTAAATGATGATGATGTTCTATGTCTATGTAACTCAGAGACCAGTCCTTATTGGCAGTGATTCAAGTTTTTTTTGGAAAATGCGGGTCGTACGTTATTTCATATGGACCGGTATGAGAAAGGCTACATCGGTAACTCTTTCACTCCCTCTTTTTTTTTTTAAAATAAAGTGGTTCATATGTCACTTCGTACAGACCGGCGAAAGAAAGGTTACAACGGTAACTCTTTCTCTATTTTCTCTTTTTTCGAAAAATCTCCTTTTCTTTTTGAAAACGTGCCTAGTTTACAATGCAGCACACAATTTGGAAAGCCCTTGTGACCTAAAAAGGGGTGAGACCTACGATCTAGGGCAATTTAAAGGGTAACCCTCCCATGTGGCTCTATTCACTCCCTCGCAAAGGCTACCAGAGCTAAATCTCTTTTATGATAACACCCACAACGATGGAATGCCATCTGGTGTGAGGTACCATAAAGAGCATACTCTGGCTGAAACTTTCGTGAGAGCAGAAGGACATCGGTCCAATTGGCAGTCACTACTCGTTTCCACTCTCCTAGGTGTTTTTCAGACCTTGGGTTTTAGGCCTCTCTCAAAGCTCATAATCATAAGGGGGTGAGTGTGTGTAGCGGGGACATACCGCCTAAAACTACCCACATATACCCCACCTGCGAAGGAAAACCCAGAACAGTCCAAACAATAGCAAGTGATAACATGTTGTCTACCTAGGGTTCAATATCAAATTAGCTAGCCTAGGGTTTCAACAATAATCAAGTGCTTTGCTTTCCTCGGGAAAGGGAGCCGAGAAGAGGGGAACATAACAAGATGGGGGGAAATGCATTAGGGTACTAAGCACATAAGCAAAGACGAGGAAAAATAAACATGGAAGGAGAGAAAACAAATGCACATGCATACAACATGATAAGAAGAACAAACCGAAAAGGGATAGAAGCAAACAAAGTATCCAAATCGCATCGATAGCACACTAAACCACACATTTAATTAGTTAGGCTTGACCCACTTAAAAAAGAAAAGTCCCCAGTGAAGTCGCCAGCTGTTGCGCCCGAAAAAGTCCCTGAGGGAATCTTTCTTCGTTTACAACCCTTTTTTAAAAATCAATGAAGTCGCCACCAATATTTTTTTATAAGGAAAATATTGAAGAAAACCTTTTTGGAAAGCGGATGGCCTTTTGGAAAACCGGAAGATTTGGGTTCGGGGGTCGGTTAGGTATGGGGAAGGTTTTAGCACCCCACGCCTCCTTTCTACCGAAAGGGAACCTTTAATTAAACGTGTGGTTTTAAGTGCTGATTTGGAAAATACTTAAATTTGCCCTTTTTCGAAGAGAGAAAGAAAAGACTTAATGAAAATTTTATTTTTTGGCGAGAAAGGAGGAAAAAGGGTTTTTAGAAAAAAGTGCTTGACGGGACATGGCCCGCTCCTACGTATCTCCCGGTGCGATGGAGAATTCAAAGCTACGTAGTTCTTGTTTGTTTGGAAAACGGTTTTTGTTTTTTATTCTTTTTGGAGTTTTTCGCAAAGGGGTTGAGCGTTCGCAGTGACCAAACAACAACGGTTTAGAGTGGTCGCACTACTAACTCTTGTGAAAATGAATTATCATTAACGACCAAACGGCAACGGCGCGAGTGATGATTAATGATAATCGGTTTTTATTTTGGGCAATGAAAAGGTTTTCGCAATTGAAGGAGAGCGTTTGTGAGGACCAAACAACAACGGTTTAGAGTGGCCACACTACTAGCTCCCGCAGGAATGAAATCATCACCCACAATCAAACGGCAACGGCGCGAGTGATCATTGGCGATGATTAGTTTTGATTTCGACGTTTGAAAAGATTTGTTTTTAAAAAGTGCCTTCGCTGGCTTTAATTGGAGAGAACGTCGTGATGGAAGGAATTTGCAATTGGATTGATTTTCGTTCGGGGAAACATTTATCCATCGTTGGGGAAAAAAAGGTTTGTGAAAAAAAGAAAATAAATAAGTTTATTTAGGGGAAAAGAAACAAAATTTAAAAAAGAAACAGGGAGGTGCAGTAGTAAAATGGGGGGTGTAAGTAAAAGGAGGGCTGTATTATTAAAATGGGAGTGCAAATAGTGAGCCCAGCTCGTTTTTGGTGAGTTGGGCTGCGTTTCAAAAAAAAAGTCGTGGGCCTCTGAGAAGGTGTGTACGCAGCAAACAGAGGGGTGTGGTTAGTAATCGTAAAAAAAAGGCTAGTATAAAAGCTTAAACCAAAAACAAAACCCTAATTTTCTACCCTAATCCCCCTTTTTTCCCTCACGGTGCCGCTTCCAACTTCTTCTCTCACCCTACTCTTCGCCTCCTCCCCTCTCTCAACCGTTTCATCCTCCCTCTCCACCATGGCTTCGCCTTTCTTTCTCCCCACCAATCCTCACCTTCTCTTCTCTACTCCGATTTCTCTCCGTGTTTTCACCGAACTGAGTTTTTTTCAACGGCGTGGTCTCTTTTTTTCGATCCAGGCTTGTTTCGCGAAGGGGATGGTTGGTGGTTACAGCGTTTGATTGTGCGACTACGGCGGTAGTGACGGTGAAGGGGACAAGGGCGTGCGACGGTTAGCGAGGAGAGGGAGAGGGAGAGGGGTGCGGTTGACGGTGAGGGTTCAGTGGCGGTGAAGGATGGCGTTTGGGGGGGACTGGTTGTTCTAATGGCGGTCGTTCGTGGATGGGGGCCGTTCGTGGGTGGTGGTTATGGCGCTGTGGGGGGGTGGCCGCTCACGGTGGCTCGGTGGTGACGTGGTGACAGATCTGTTTTGAGGAGTGGCGGCGGTTGGGTGACAGTGGTTGGGTGACGGTGGTTGGGTGGAAGAGGGGAGGTATGCCGTGAGCCTTGGTTTCTGTGTTGGTGTTTCGCGGCGGCGACGACGGCGCACGGCCAACGGCCACCGTCTATGGTGACCGGAGCTTCAGAGTGAGCTTTACTAGGCTTTTTCGTTTTTTTTTCTCTCCCTACCCTATCTCGGATTGGCTGTGACAGTACATATATTTGTTTATTTATTTAAAAAAAACCTGACCTCTCTATGTTGCTGGTTCTGATTTTTTGCTTCCTGTTCCTATATGTATGTATGCTAAGAAAGCTATATATCATCTATGTAAATTGGAGGCAAACATTGGTAGAGAGTTTTGTTTCTGTTTCTATTTATATGCACATAAAAAAAAAGCATGAGCAGAGGACAAGTAAATTGGAGGCACTAAACAAGTTCAGGAACTAACCTAGTTCCAGAAAATTGCTTTTCTCTTCTTTTTTGAACCAAATTCGTTGCTGGAAATCTGATTACCTTGTATTATATTGTGTCTCTGTGATTGTGTGCTCTGCCACTCTCTGTGTGTATATGGCTGTTTCTTTGTATCTCAGTGTGTGTATTTTATGTGTATATGCTGTGTCTCTATGTGTGAATAGCCCTGTGTCTCCTCCTTTAACACTGTTTCTGTTTACAGCATTTATAGGTAAAAACTGTGGTGTAGGTGTGGATGTGGAGTAGGGAATCAAAGCTCATAGGAGGCCAAGCTGTTACTGCTGCAGTGGAGCAGCAAGGAGCAGCAAGGATGGCAGCAGGGGCAGCAATCTGTTTTTGCCAAAAAAGTGAAAAGCCAAGAGGCAAGGAGAAGGGAATTTGGGCTTCATCCTCAAAATACCTCCTGCCACAACAACAGCAAAGGCAGCGCCTGCTGTTCCTCTTTTTTTAATTTTGTTTTAATTAATTTTTTGTTTTTATTTTTGTCTCAATGTATAAAAGAGTTGACTCCCCTTTTTTTGTGGTACTATCCACCTTAATTTTTGTTTGAATGTGTGACAAAATAAATAAAGGGACAGCTGATTTTAAATTATTATTACTATTTATTATTATTATTTTTGTTATTTTTTCTTTATGATAATAAAAGCGGTAAAAACAATGCGTACCGACACGACGACTCGAAATGAAACGCGCGTTCACCCTAAGACTAGGAACGCGCACGCGATCAGAATACGCATGCGCGTAAAACGGTAAAACTAAAAGCGCACCGACGCATTTGCCCACACGACTCGAAACCGACACGCGCTTGCGTTCATTATTTTTTATTATTTTTTTGGACTCTTTTTTTTGAAAACAACGAGCGCCAAACAAAACCGTTGTACGAGAGTGCCAAATACCCCCGCATTTAGAATAATATGCGAAGCGATAAAATTTTTGGGATTTTTCAATTTGGCGGACAAAATTGGGGTATTACAAAAGGCTATTTGTTTCTCACTTACTCTGTGCTTGAAAGTGGAACTAGATGCTTTATCTATATTGAAAGTAGAACCATGTGCTTTATCTATTTTGCTTGCACTTGCGAATTCTGCGTATCTTGAGAAAACTAATTTTTTTTGTGTCTTATTTTTGTAGTGTGCAAAGGAAAAGAGAGAGCCCATGCAAGCAGAAATTTTTATTGAAACTCGGATAGGGAATAAAGGAAAACAGTTGGATCCAGAAACTAAAAATACAATTGTAAGTGAAAAAGTTATACCTAAATTGGGTAATTTTGTTGTTTGTTAATAATAAAAGTATTTGGGTCAAGTTCAACAATTGATATTGCCTAATTTCATTTTGTTTATTAGTCTCAAGTTCAACAATTGATTGAGAATGAGGAATGTAGTGGAGAAGCTCTTCAAGTTGTGCTTGGGAAAGAACATCCTGGAATGGTGCGTTGTATGGGAAGAAATGTCACAAAAACTTCTTTAAAGCAAAAAGAAAAGATTAATGCTCTAAAGCAAGCACATAGTCGCTTCATTAAATGAAAAAAATGGAGAATATGGAAGATACAGTGGGTAAGTTAAAACATGCTTTTAATGCCTTACTCCAACATTGTCGTCCTGGAATTAGTGTGGAGTCATTGGAGGATTTGATTGGAATATCTCCCAGAGACAATTCGCAAAAAGTGGTTCGACAACCACATTCTTCTACATCTACACACGTTCCACATTGTAGAAAGGTAATTAATATATATATATATATATATATATATATATATATATATAATCTACAAAATTATTATATCTACATCATTCAAAAAAATTCATACATTATAACCGTTTTTCATTCTTATGTGTAGAATGATATCAATGGAGAAGATGAAAATGATGTGTTGGAAGATTTTCTCGATGAGTTTCAAGATGAAGAACCGTGATCCCCTAAATATCCGTTTGGGATTTGTTTTTTATTAAGTTCTTCCTTTAGGATTGGAATTGATTAAACATCCATGTCATTTTGTTTATGACTATGGATTCGAATTGGTGTTTGAACTTGTTTGATTGTTAACAACTTTTATACATTATATATTTTGCACTTAATCCATTTATTTTTATTTACCAATTTATCATTAAAATTTAAAGTTAAATGTGTGTTGAATATATAATCAAATTACAGTTTTATTTGTAAATTTACGATTTTAAAATTGTTCCCTCTACCATAAACAACGGTCATAAAATGTTGTCTATAATCAAAAGGCAGCATTTTTAAAACGCTGTCTTTTATTGTTTAGGGAACAGTTATGTCATGTACTTAAATGTAGCAACATTCTCTAAATGTTGCATTAGGCGCAGACGATAAATGTTGCCTCTTCGTAGCCTATAGGCAACATTTTTTGAGAATGTTGCCAGAAAGTGCAAAAAATTGTTGCCTTAGACAATAGGTAACACGAGCTTAGTCTACACCTCGAAAATGTTGGCTATACCTTTAGGCAACATTTTTTATAGTTTTGGCAACAATTTTTAATTGTTGTTAAAGACCAAAAATGTTGTAGTATATGAACCCACAGTTCATTTACATTAGACCTTACCACGTAGGACTCATAGTCCGCTTTGTTATTAATAAAACATATCCTCACACGTGTACTATCATTCGGTTTTTCGAAACGATTTCAACATCAAAAGTATTTTATAAAACACTTTTGAATCATACCCAAAATCATGGCATTATAAGCCTAATATCATTATAGAAGGGTTAGGAAAGGATTAAAAGAGGATTGGAATCAAAACGGTATCATTTCGGGCACTTTGTAAAATTTGGACAAAACCATGCGCATGGATCGTGCCCCTGGGACGCACGGATCGTGCTCATTTGACGGCATTGCAAAAATGGCCTTTTCATGAAAATTCGCTTTCCGATTAATCTGAAACTCGCTCCGATCAATTCCTAACTCGAAAACAGACCATACCAGGCAATATTCCAGTCCAATCAACATCAAACAATCAAGCAATTCAATCAAAAACTCAACAAATACGAATTTCGTCAAAACGCGATATATTTCAAAATAACGTTTTCGACTCAAAATCTTTCGAAACCAAATCACATAAAATTCATTTCATAACGGAATAAACCTAAACGTGAGTAAAACTCGCTGATTGTGATGAAAATCACAAATAGCCGAGACTTTCCGCGAAATCGCTTTTCCGACATAACCACACGAACGTTCCCCGCATAAACTTTACGCTCCGACGACAATCGAATTCGCTCCCCAATCTTCCCATTCAACCATGAGTCACCCAAGGGCACTATTCATCATTTTCAACCTTCAAACACTATTCAAACATAAACCCCAATTTGAACCCTAACCTTTAATTCTTCAAAAACCCCAAATTGGACTTCAATATTCACGTAATCCACCTTGAGCTCGCTCCTCACCACCATCCTAAGCTTTCCTTTGAGCTTGAACCATCACATTTCCTTCAAATTTTCGAAAATGGCAAATTGAGAGAGAGTGAGTTGATCGGCCTGAAATTTGTACCAAATTGAAGAGGAAGGAACGCTGAACATTTTTCGTGTTGGAGGGAAGACGTTTTGATGAACCGAAGTATCCCATTTTTCCTCTTCTTTTTCCACACCCATTCTTTCTCTTCTCCCTTCTTTTCTCTCCTTTCTCTCTGTTTCTCTCGCATGCTTCCTTTATTCTTTTTAATTCTCTTTACTTACACACACATACACGCATACGTATATATTTATTTAATATATAAGTGGTAACGTTCTCAAATTATCATATTGATCTTAATCTCTTATTTCGATTCCAAAACGTCATTGACCCATATTATTCGGTTAACGATCCTGTGACAACCAATAATTAATTTTAGCACTCAATAATTTTACCAATTAAGTACTAAATTAATTCAATTGGGTTAACATTCAAATAATTCGATTAATTATTTTCAGGATGTTACATTCTCCCAAACTTGAAAGAATTTTGTCCTCAAAAATTCGTCAAGTCTTTCATTTGACTAACCGAGAATCGACATTCTCAGAAAGGTCTAAATTTGCTGGAAAACAATCTCGAACTAACGAAATGAGTGTAGAAAATCTTCCCAAGTTGGCACGTCAATCTTTAAGTATGTTCGACTACTACCCTAGAACGCTTCTAAGATTACAGTCCGAACTCTCTTGTTACGAATCAACACGAGAAACTCCTCTTTCGCCTACATAGGCTTGGCACCGCGTTTAAAAACACTTCTGAAGCTTCATTCCAACTATCCTCGCTTGCACCCCAACTTTAATTAATCTAAATCAAAGGGTCTAATACAAGACACTTGATAGAAATACAGGTTGAAAATGAGATTCACAAACTGGTACTCCTCGGTAGAGGTAAAAACAAACACGATTTCCTCGAAGGGTGTAAACACGTTCTCAACAAAAATTCTAAAATCCATAACATTTCACGTACACATTAACAAATGTGACGGAAAGTCATTTGTAAAACTTCTTGACTCGCCCCCAAGATTTCGAGATAACACTTTTCAAAAAGATGAAATGAGGATTTTACTAAAAGCTTTGACCTTAAACGTAAAAATAAACCGTGGGGACATCAAATAAATTTGAAAACAATGAAAATCACCTCAGTTGTTCTCAGAACAACTATCAAACAAAACTCAGGGCTCTTTTTCCTCTATTGCAACTTCCTCACGACGTTTTTTTTTACCAATGACGCACCCGATTCCATTCCGAATTAGTCAATAGCGTTGAGAGTTTCCCCTCAACCTAAGTAATCATCCTAGGATTTTCTTCCTCAATCAAATTTTATTAGCCTCTTAATTCGTTCCCAAAATTAACTTTAGCATGCGGGTTTTCACAAAAATGATTTTTCAAAACTACCATACCGCACGCCAAGCTTCACTTCGGAAATTTCCGACTCTTGCAAGCAGATTCCTCAATTAATCCTTTGATGGTTATTCACAATGTGAAAAACAGTCAACAGTTACCTCACTTACATATTCGTATTTACGTTTGACCTGTCAAACGGAATCTCATAATACAACCTCTTTGTTAATCTTCACAAGGAGAGGTTAACAAACTAATACTTCGCCACCAAAGTGAAAACTTATGGATGTACCCCAACTTAGATCTAAAAGACAAGACTCTAACAATTCCATTTCTTGCATCATTAACTCTGCCATGTGAATGGATTTCCTACTCAGCGCATCAGTTACAACATTGGCCTCTCTTGAATGCTACGTCAACACGAATTTATAATCCTTCAGAAACTCAACACACTTCTCCGTCTGGTCTTCAGTTCTTTCTGATCAAGCAAATACTTTAAATTTTTGTGATCACTAAAGACTTCGAAACGAGACCCACATAGGTAATGTCTCCAAATCTTCAGTGCGTACACAATAGCTGCCAACTCCCAAATCATGAGTCGGATAATTCCCTTCATGAGTCTTCAATTTCCTAGATGCATAAGCTACCACTTGTTGATTCTGCATGAGAACACATTCTTAACTCTCCCCAGAAGCATCGCTGTAAATTCGAAATTCCAAAGACAGATCCGGAAGAATCAGGATTGGAGCAGAAATCAACCTAACCTTCAGTTCTTGAAAACATTCTTCACGATCAGCATCCCATCTAAACGGTTGACCCTTACGAGTTAGCCGGGTAAGTTGAAGTAGCAATTGTGAGAATCATTGGATTAACCTCCTGTAGTAACCGGCTGGACCCAGAAAACTTTTTATTTCAGTGACTGACGTTGGTCGTTCCCAGTTCAATACAGCTTCCGACTTACTGGGATCCACCGCAATTCCCGATTGGGCAATCACGTGTCCCAAAAACTTCACTTCAGGCATCCAGAAGTCACACTTCGACAGCTTCACGTACAACACCCTTTCTCGGAGTACATTCAGAACAATGTAGAGAGGTTCAACATTCTCCTCAATGGTTTTAGAGTACACCAATATATCGTCAATGAAAACTACAACAAACTGATCGAGGTAAGTGTCGAAGACTCGGTTCATGTAATCCATGAATACCGCTGGAGCATTAGTCAAACCGAAGGGCATCACTACGAATCTGTAATGTCCATACCTCGTATGGAAGGCTGTCTTCGGAATATCTAAGGCTCTAACTTTGATTTGGTGATACCCCGACCTTAGATCAATCTTTGAAAACACAACCGCACCTCTAAGTTGATCAAGCAAATCATCTATCTTTGGCAATGGATATCTGTTCTTAATCGTCACTTTGTTGAGTTGACGGTAGTCAATACACAATCTCATGCTTCCGTCCTTCTTCTTTACTAACAACACCGGAGCACCCCATGGAAAAGCGCTCGGTCGTATGAACCTCTTTGTGATCAACTCTTCAAGTTGAGACTTCAATTCCTTTAATTCTAAAGGAGACATTCTATAAGGAGCAATAGATATTGTTCCTGTGCTGGGAACCAATATTGTTCTCGGTCAGGAGGTACAGAAGAAACTTCATCCGGAAAAACATCCAGAAATTCATTCACCACTTGTACAGATGATAAATCTAAACTAGTTTCGGTGGGTGCAGATAACATACAACATATGCTTCCGCACCTAGGAATAAAGATTGACCGGCTAAGGTGAACGAGATAACCGCTTCAAAATTTGTCCTTGACAATTCAATTGATTCTAAAGCGAAGCTGATAGCTAATTAACACGATCGTTTGTAACATGATTTGCAGTCATCCAATTCGTACCCAAGACGATGTCCGTACTTCTCATAAGAGAACAAATCAATTCTGCAACGAAACTTCTGGCTCCTATGACAAGTGGACAATTTGACACCAGGATTAGGTCTGGACACGACCCTCAGTAAATTGTCAGCAGTTGTAACTGTCTAAGCATCTAGAGTGTTGACTCGTCGTGGCCTTGGAGCTGCTTGTGCCCCCTTGAAACTCTTCTTCGCTGGGCATTCTTTACCATAGTGACCCACTACATTACTATAATAGCATCGATTAGATCTTTGCCGACAATCACCACCGTGAGGCTTTCCATAGTTAGAACATCTTCTGACCCTTGAAGAATCGAAGAATTGCACCAGCTTTTCCTTTGATGAAATTATCTTAGGACTTTGCATTCGGAGTTGATAATTCAACTACCTTCTTTCTTTTCCCATATTCCTTATGAGATCATCCTCGGCGACATAGGATGATTGCACTAAGCAACATAATTGGTAATAGTATAAGAACTGAGACCCTGAGGCATAAAAGCAAGAAGGCCCCTCTTATACATCTGCATCTTCCATTCCTTATTCAGAGCATACTTTACCACTTGGTAAAACTGAGACAACTTCTCAAACTTAGCGGTGTATCCTTCCACCGTCATGTCACCTTACCTGAGGATGCACCGATTGGAGACTCCGGTCTTGGTTGAGGACTGCGTCTTGATCATCCTGCCGTAATTCCGCTTATGATGCACCAAGTATTAACTTGATCAGGCCCAATGTCTCTTTGCATCACAACACTACAAGAAAATTGACCTATAGCAACGGCAAATCACCGTGGGTAAAGGGTTAAAAACCGTGGGTATAGCACCGAAAACCTATACCGACGGAACATTTTTTCGTCGTCTTTATTTCGCTATACCCACGGATAAACGACGTCGCTATAGCCTATAGTGACGGTTTTCTGACCGATGGACAAAACCTAATAGCTATACCCACGGTCACGCTTCTGTTGGTATAGGTTTTAACATCACACATAAATTCGCTATACCCTGTTATACCCCAATTTTGTCCGGCTAATTCAAATTTTAAGAAAAAAAATCAAAAATATTGCTAGTTGTGCTTTTAATCGTTGACACGTGTCATTTAGTACTCGTTAGCGGTTTACGTCATTTTTATTGTTATTAGTTGAACTTTAATAAAAATAAACAAGAAATAAGTGATGATAGTTAATATTAGATATTAACTATTATTATATTATTGAATTATAAAAATACAAAAAGAAATTAGAAAAGGAAAGGACCAAATATAAATACAAATGTATTTGCAAAATTTTCAAAAAGGAAAAGATGCATGCTGTTTCGTTTGTTGTTGCCGTTGGGGTGTGGGCTATTTCTTGCCTTAATACAAACATCTTTCACTTGGTCCCTTTGTTCTTATTCTTATTTGGAACAAACCATACAACCTATACCTTGCACATTCTGCAGCTAGCTACAACATTTGTCTCCCATGGCCACAATCTTCTACTTGACATCCTCACCCTACACCACAATACTTTGACTATAAATAACAAAGAGCAAAATACATCAGGGGGGGGAGGAGCCGTAGGGGGCATGTAACAAAAAGGAAGGAAAATTAATTAATTAACACAACACACACAACACACACAGTAAAGAGAAAAAGAGAAACAAAAGGAGGGGGAGGGGCGCTGAGATTCAAAAAAACAATTAACAATAACACCATCACACTCCTTCCTTCTCCTACCTCTCATTCACCCCTCAACAACCACCACTCCTACAACACTACAAAACACCAACAACCATCTCTACAAGAACAACTACCACACAACAACCACCACTCTCAACACCACAACACCACCTCACCACCAAAAACTCATCCCCCTCAACACCACCTCACCACCAAAACTCATATCTCCAACACTACTCATCTCCTCCACCTCACCACCAAAACTCATCTCTCCACCAAGCAACCACCACAACCATCCCCACTACAACAACAACCATCCCTACAACAACAACAACAACCCCCACTACAACAACAACCATCCCTACAATAACAAAAACCACCACCACACAACAACAACCACAACCACTCCCATAACCAACAACACCCCCACATAACCACCACTCCACAAAACCAAGAGTCACCACCGCCGGAGTGTCGTCGGAGCTCCACCGGAGCCACCTTCCCCCACCAAAACTTATCTCACACAACAACACAACAATCACCAAACAACCACAACACTATTATCACCATCATTCACCTCATCACCACCACTATCTCTTTCTCAACACCACCACCACCATCATTCACCTCATCACCACCACTATCTCTTTCTCATCACCACCACTCACAACTTCAGCCCTCTCTCTCTCGGCCTCCCCTTACTCTTCTCCCTCCCATGGTTTCTTTCTTCCCATCTCCCTCTCTCTCGCTCACCTCCTCCTCTCTCCATCACTTTCGTTTTTCAATCCCTCTCTCTCATGGCTACTGCCTTTTTCCCTTTTTTTTTTTTTTTCTGTGCGTGTATAATGTATTTGGAATGGGGTCAAGTAATGTGTTTTTTTTCTTTAACAGGGTGTATGTGTGTTTTGTTTTTAACTTGTTAAGTTATTGTTTTTATTTTATTTTTTCTTTAACTACTCACTCCCCTGGTGGTGTGCGTGCGTGTCCCCCCCATCCTATTCACTATCTCCATTATTTGTTTTAGTATACTATTATATCATTACATTACATATTATATATAAAGTATAAAATCACTTAGAAATGCACACCCCTATTTACTCATTCCACCCCCTTTGTTATTTTGCACCCCTGTTTTACTCACATACAACCCCATTTTGTTTTTTATTTTATTTTCTTAAAAGCCCATAGTGCTATTTACACCCTTTGTTTTACTTCAACATCCCCCTCATCATTCTTGTATTCTTCTCAAAGATTCATCTCCAAATCTCTAAAATCAAGCTCAAGGTTGGAGGTTAAAGAGTAAATTCAAGTGGTTTAGCACTCAGTCATCTTATTTCTTGCTTATTTAGCTTGGAGTTAAGGTATATTCTTGAATCTTAGCATCATCATCAAAGTTTTAGCATCAAAAATATAGATCGTCAATTTGTTTTTGCATACTAAGCATTTCATTACATTTAGAGTTACATCTTATGTAAATATGTTAGTATAATTGTTGTTGTTGAAGGAAAAATGCATCTCAATCATTAATATTTTGGATCCCGGCTACTCTTTTGAATTCATTTGTGCCTATCACTTCCTTGTCTACTCCCATGTGGAATCATTAATACTTAGATAGGCCCATTCCTCACATTGCATCTTCCACTAGATGTGCATTTAGATTCCCTTGCGTTTTGTAGAAATATTTGAGTATGGTTCCCGCCTAGCATCTTCAACAAGATGCGCAATTTAGGCTCATTTTCTTGCCCATTCATGCATTTTCACCAAAATGTTCAACTTGGGTTCATCCTTTGCCTGCCTATGTATTGTGTCATAATGTGTGTAGTCTAGGTCCACTTTCAATCAAAAGTCTTTTTAAGCATCAAAATCATTCCCCAAACAAAAATTAATTCGATTGCGAAAGCCCTTTTTGATCATCTAAAATAAAAACCGATTATCATTAATGATCACTCGCGCCGTTGCCGTTTGGTTGTTAATGATAATTTCATTTTCAAAGGAGTTAGTAGCGCGGCCACTCTAAACCGTTGTTGTTTGGTCGTCGCGAACACTCGAATCAAAAGCAAAACCGATTATCGTTAATGATCACTCGCGCCGTTGCCGTTTGGTTGTTAATGATAATTTCATTTTCAAAAGAGTTAGTAGCGCGGCCACTCTAAACCGTTGTTGTTTGGTCATCGCGAATCCTCACTCCTACTGCGAAAACTCATCTAAACAGACTAAAAAACAAAAACCTTTTTAGGACAACCAAGAACTACGTAGCTTTGAATTCTCCATCGCACCAGGAGATACGTAGGAGCGAGAGGCCAACTCTCGTCAAGCGCCAAAAATAAAAATTTTCATTAAGTCTTCTCACTCCCTTTTCAATAAAGAGGCAAAATAAAAGCATTTTCAAATCAACACTTCAAACCACACATTTAATTAAAGGTTCCCTTTCGGTAGAAAGGAGGTACGGGGTGCTAATACCTTCCCCATGCCTAACCGACCCCCGAACCCATATCTCTAGTTTTCGAAAGACCATCCGCCTTGTCTAAAAGACCTTTTTTCAATGTTTTGGTCTTAAAATTAAAATATTGGTGGCGGCTCCGAACTTTTTCCACGTTGTCAAACGAAAAGTCCCAAACCGGATTTTTTGGGGTGCAACAGCTGGCGACTCCACTGGGGACTTTTCTTTTTTTAAGTGGGTCAAGCCTAACTAATTAAATGTGTGGTTTAGTGTGCTATCGATGTGATTTGGATACTTTGTTTGCTTCTATCCCTTTTCGGTTTGTTCTTCTTATCATGTTGTATGCATGTGCATTTGTTTTCTCTCCTTCCATGTTTATTTTTCCTCGTCTTTGCTTATGTGCTTAGTACTCTCATGCATTTCCCCCCATCTTGTTATGTTCCCCTCTTCTTGGCCCCCTTTCTTGAGGTAAGCAAAGCACTTGATTGTTGTTGAAACCCTAGGCTAGCTTATTTGATATTGAACCCTAGTGTAGACAACATGTTATCGCTTGCTATTGTCTGGACTGTTCTGGGTTTTCCTTCGCAGGTGGGGATATATGTGGGTAGTTTTAGGCGGTATGTCCACGCTACACACACTCACACCTTATGCTTATTGTGCTTCGAGAGGGGCCTAAAACCCAAGGTCTGACAAAACTTAGGAGAGTGGAAATGAGTAGTGACTGGCAATTGGACTGTTGTCCTTCTGACTCTCACGAAAGTTTCAGCCAGAGTATGCTCCTTTATGGTACCTCACACCAGATAGCATTCTATCGTTGTGGGTGTTATCATGAGAGAGATTTAACTCTGGTAGCCATTGTGAGGAAGTGTTTAGAACCTACATGGGAGGATCCCTTTTGAGTTGCCCTAGAGCCTAGGTTCCCCCACCTTTTGTAGGACGCAAGGGCACACAAATTGTATGTTGCATTGTAGTTTAGGCATGTTTTTCCTAAAAAGAGAAAAGAAGAAGATTTTCAAAAGAGAAAAAGAAGAAAGAGTTGCCGTTGTAGCCTTTCTTTTGCCGGTCCGTACGAAGTGACATTTGACCCACTTTATTTTCAAAAAAGGGAGAAAGAGTTACCGCTGTAGCCTTTCTCTTACCGGTCCATATGAAATAACGTACGGCCCGCATTTTCCAAATTTTTTTTTTTGAATCACTGCCAATAAGGACTTTTCTCTAAGTTGCATAGGCATAAAGCATCATCAACCTCATTCTCATACAAAAAGCATCTTTGCATTGCATAACATGGAAAAGCTAAATAGAAATTCATACGCGCATTTTTCTCTATCTCATTTAGGTTTGTCGGGAGTGCATTCCCCGCGCGGGTGCGTTTCCATTCACTAAACTTTTTCCTAATTTTGTCAAAAGGTCCAAAAAACATATTTTATTAGGAACGTGTCTCATGCGTTATTGCTTTTTGCATATCATGAAGAATGAACATGTGACCATCTCATTTTGCATACATTTCCATTCAAAATAAATCATGTTTTCCCTTGCATTAAAAATTATTTGCGAGCATCATGCGCTTTCTCGCATAAAAATTTTTAGAAACATATCACATGCTTTATTATTTTCCTTTTTCATATCATATATGCAAACATCTCATTTTGCATGCATTTTCATAAGAATCATATCTTTCCACGAACTAAAAATAATTGTTAGTATCATGCACTCCATTTCATAGTTTAAAAATAAAACGAAAAGCAATCATCATCCGCACTTTGCATCATGGCATCATGCATTACATAAAACAAAATTCTGAAAAAAAACAATTATCATCCCTATGGTATTTCATTCGCTCATAATCATGAAAAATCATCAAGTGATGCAATTTACGTTATCCTCATTCAAAATGCACATTCGTTCATTCATTCACCCACTCATTCCGTCGTCCGTCCATATCACATCATCGCATTCATACTTTTCTGTGTCGCAAACCAAAAATAAGCATTAACGTCTCATCCCGCATGCATCTTCAATCAATATCTCCCATGCATTAGGAAAGTAATTGCAAGCATCACGCATTTCATTTCATTGCATAAGAAAAATGAAAACCAGAAGCATCTATCATCCATATCGCATTTCATTCATCCTTGATTATGCAAAAACTATCATCAAATAATGCGGACATCGCGTCAATGTGGCGCTCATGCATCATTTCATTAACCTCATCGCTTTGTTCGAATACATCATTTCTCCCTGCATGCATCCTTTCGAAACAAAGAAAAATTTCTCATGTGATGGCTTAATGGATAGAAGTGCACCTTTGAACGACGAAGGGTAATGTCTCAAATTTGTTTGTCGATTACAAATTTGAGATGTTACTTTACGATGTCAGAGCACTTTGACCCAGTCACACGTATTTTAATTTCGAGTAGGAAATTAAATTGAGTCAACTAATTGTCAAAACGTTTCAGTACATTGTGTGAAGTATTGAGTCAGGATCCACTCAATGTTTCAGGCAAGTTACTCAGGGTAACGACAATCAGTTGCCTCATATCACCAGTCTTGCATCTCTCATCATTCAAAAAAAGGGGCATTGGCATTTCGCATCCTGTCTCGCCTCTAAAAAAATAAAAAAAATCAAAAATCATTTGGAAAAAATGGGGGGCATCATTCTTGCATCATTCGCATTGGTATTCCATATTTTGTCTTGCAACAAAATAATTTAGAATAAGCCACACTTTTCGAGTAGTCGTTCTCCACGCATTTGCATCATACTTGCATATCATAATTTGTTCATTCATTCATTGCATAAAATAAAAGTTGTGATGAGAAGCGAGATGTCCTTGCAAAACAATCATCCTTTTTTGAAAAAGTTTATCCTTACTTGGTTACGAACTCAAGGTGTTCCAAGGCACTCAGTTTTGCAAATCAATAGCTCATTTGCATGTCTTTCAAAAGCACTGCATCCCATCCATTCCATGACAAAAAAAAACTGAAGCAGCTCATCAATTCATCGTTCTAACTAATGTTGACTCTCTGTGAAGCATTCCTATAGTGAACGTGCATGACACGTGCAGTTTCTCTTGTTTGAGTCAGTCAGTTTCCTTCCTTGTCATCATCATCATCCCAGTCTAACCCCGCCCCGTCCATCCATAAGGCGCATATTCTCTCCCATCAGTGCATACTTGACTTTTTGGTTCATTCTCACTAACACTCTAAGTCCTCCATGCTGGGGCAATTCTGTGATCACTAACTTTCTTTATCGGCATTATATTCCTTTAGTGCAAGTCTTTCCAAAAAAAAGAGAAAAGAAGAGACAAATGAGAAAAACAAGCTCGCTAGGTTGAATACCCGCAAAGGGCAGCCTAGGCAAAAAGGAGCGCCCGGTGGATTGAAAACTCGCAAAGAGCGGTCCAGGCATAAATTAGGGCATAAAAAAAAATGCAAAGAAAAAGAGCAAACACATATAGCTAGATAAATTGTTGTCAAGTTTTATGAAAAAATAAGTAATCGGAATTTGAAATGAAGTTTGGCCATCCAGAAGTTCCCTTTCCTACCCACCTTAACCCAAGAAAAACCAAAATCCAAAAATCACCCTAGACAAGGATCACCTCAAATATCCAAAAAAAGTGCATCACTTTCTATCAGCTCACCCGAGTCAAAGAAGGAAAAGAATCATAAAACAAAAAAGGAGAGAGAAAATCAAAAAAGGGATTCAAAAATGAAAATCCCAAAACAAAAGAAAATACAAAAGAAATGTAAGTGGTGAGCTGGTACATGTTACCACAAAACACAAGAGATCCTTGTCTCAATAACCTTCAAACACTTCATCATTCCCATACACCCCTCCTTCCATAAACCGCAAACACTTCCCTTTGACCTCGGTAGCCCGCCCTCCACGAACCCTTAGCCAAGAATAAAATTTCCAAACACCTCATCAAGCCAATTAACCATCATAAATCATCGATCGTCAGCCAACGCCGAACGAAAATCATCCTACCATTAGCCCCCAAGCTCTTCATTAAGCCCCATCATCCCTCCTCCACAAAACATCACAACCCTAAAAAGTCCATTCCGATCAATGACCGGTTGCTTTCGTTTTCTCAAATTTTAATCTTAGGACAAATAAGTTTATCTGTTTACAATGTGTTTGCTCAAAAAGAAAAACAAACGATCAGAAAAAAGAAAGCTGATCAAGAAAAATAAACCCTCAGAAAAAAGAGAACTGAGGAGACAAAAACAAACAGTCAGAAAAAAGAAAGCTGACGAAACAAAAAAGACTTGCACTCCCAAAAAGGCATTCAAGATTGCCTTAAAACAAGGTTTAGTGACCACCAAGTGAGGCTTCTCTTCATTACCAAAAGTCAAGGCATTCACAGAGAACCAAAGATTTACACTGAGAACACCACTCAGATCTAAAAGTTGGGGCATTCTCTTCACCACCCACCCACCCTAGTCTTGGGAAAGCCTGTTCAGCGTCCTTCCTATGTCATTCATCCTTTCACCAGGTGTTATCCATGACGCCAGTTCCCGCATATCTGCCCTTTCACTCCAATCGTCAGTATCACCAAACAGGGGCAAGCCTTTCATTCATAGTTACCAAGCCTGGATTGGAGCAGTCTGGCAAAATCCATCGCCTTTCACAACCTCACTCAAAGAAACCATTTGTGATGTCATTCGAAAGTGGGACAAGTGCGTTCCCATTCCTTCACCTCATTCATTCCTACAAAACCTCACCGGGGCAATCTCTCAACCCACTATCCTAAACAAGGCCTGGTCATCCTAATTGGGGCAACTTTGTCCTTGTTATGACTGGGGCAACATCAAACTTTATGGGTTGAGACGAAATCTCTTTTGCTCCATTTTTCATTCCCAATTCATCATCTTCTACACCCCTAGTTGTTGTCACCACTAGGCAAAGGCAAGCTTATTCACTCATCAAAAGCCCGAACCGGGGCAGTCTTGCATCCCTTGGTCCCTCATGAGCGTCGGTAATAATCATGTTTGTCATCCCTTCAATTGTCAAACATATCCTAAACCAATCCCAAGTTAACAGACTCACTCATTCACATTTGCGCTCCTATGCATGCTTACTAAGCAATGCTTCAAAGAGAGAGAACACACGTTAGTCATGCGATATCTAAGATTCAGTCGTCATTGGAAGGGAGAGAAAACAGGTGAGCTTGTTTGTAAATAAAAACCTTGAGAACACCGGAGTTTGAATCAAATTCAATTTTTCAACAAAAATGGTCAATAATCATCCCACTTTTGCATCCAAAGTCTCGCGTCTCATCATTATGAAAGTATTCGCGAAAAAGGTATTCGAATACCCCAAAAATTTTGTCATATCATGCATCAAAATACTGCATTTGCATCCACACATAGCAAAAAGACAAATAGGAAAAATTCTTTAACCAGCTATCTCAGCACATGAGGGGGTCGCCTAAAGTTGACCGCTTGTAGGGCTTCAGTGCTTGCCTGGATCCTTAGAGATTAGGTTGTTATCTTTTAGGGCTTTAGTGCTCGCCTTGATCCTCAGGGATTAGGTTGTTATCTTGTAGGGCTTTGGTGCACACCTTTGGGGACTAGGATGTTACCTTGTAGGCACTTGAAGTGTTGATCCTTAACCAAAATAAAAAGGAAGAAAATCAAAAATAGCATCTCATAGCATCCATCATTCCATTGAAATCATCACATCACATACACTTTGCATAACATACATTCACACTCCATTTACATAGATATCTGCATTCCATAGAAAAAAAAAGAGCAAATAAGAAAAAAGAGAAGAAAATCACAGAAGACGGAACATAAAAGAACACAACATCTTCATATCATTCATCATTCTCATATCGTCCATACCATTCGTCACTCCATGGCATCAAACAGTAGTGCATTACACTTTCAAATTCGCATCTCAGAAAGAGCGAAAGAATAACAAAAGAAAAAGAAAAGAATGAAAATCAAACAGAAAGAGCATCCCACCCAAAATCAATCATTGCATTCATGTGCACCCAAATACCCAAGTGCATGCATTTCATGCACCATCCAAGAGAAAAGTTACTTCGGACCAGAGAGTCCGAAAAATCTCATTTTTAGAAAATCACCACAACACAGAGTTAGTAAACTCCATCAACACAGAGTTAGTAAACTCCATCAACACAGAGTTAGTGAACTCCTTCCACAGATCACAACATCGTGTACGAGCGCGCGATGGATCCATCAGACTTCGTTAAGTCCTTCGGATTAGTTATGTCAGCCTAAGGCATAGCGTAAATCCATTGATCAAATCAGTTCCGGACCTGATGTTGATCGGCCGCTCGAAAAGGCCACCCCCAGAGCTCGGACTCGACAAGAGTCCGTTAGAAGGTTTTAGGCAGCCTCCGAATTCCCAATTTACCGCTTTCTGCACGCCAAGTGCTCATTTACCGCTTTCTGCACGCCAAGTGCCCATTTTACTTTTCTGTTTGCACGCCAAGTGCTCATTTACCGCTTTCTGCACGCCAAGTGCCCATTTTACTTTTCTGTTTGCACGCCAAGTGCCCATTTTACTTTTCTGTTTGCACGCCAAGTGCCCATTTTACCTTCCTGTCTGCACGTCAGTGTTCATTTACTGTTTTCGCATCGACACGAAAGTGTCTATCTTTCCAAAAAAAAAAGAAAGAGAACAAAAAAGAGAAAATCCAGGTTTCCCTAAGTAGACAAAATTGGTATAATTTCTGAATTCTTTATTTCTATTTTGCCTCGGAATATGTTTCGGCCAATCCATATTCCTTGTCAAAATCTAAATAAAGAGGGGCAGCTGTTATACCCCAATTTTGTCCGGCTAATTCAAATTTTAAGAAAAAAAATCAAAAATATTGCTAGTTGTGCTTTTAATCGTTGACACGTGTCATTTAGTACTCGTTAGCGGTTTACGTCATTTTTATTGTTATTAGTTGAACTTTAATAAAAATAAACAAGAAATAAGTGATGATAGTTAATATTAGATATTAACTATTATTATATTATTGAATTATAAAAATACAAAAAGAAATTAGAAAAGGAAAGGACCAAATATAAATACAAATGTATTTGCAAAATTTTCAAAAAGGAAAAGATGCATGCTGTTTCGTTTGTTGTTGCCGTTGGGGTGTGGGCTATTTCTTGCCTTAATACAAACATCTTTCACTTGGTCCCTTTGTTCTTATTCTTATTTGGAACAAACCATACAACCTATACCTTGCACATTCTGCAGCTAGCTACAACATTTGTCTCCCATGGCCACAATCTTCTACTTGACATCCTCACCCTACACCACAATACTTTGACTATAAATAACAAAGAGCAAAATACATCAGGGGGGGGAGGAGCCGTAGGGGGCATGTAACAAAAAGGAAGGAAAATTAATTAATTAACACAACACACACAACACACACAGTAAAGAGAAAAAGAGAAACAAAAGGAGGGGGAGGGGCGCTGAGATTCAAAAAAACAATTAACAATAACACCATCACACTCCTTCCTTCTCCTACCTCTCATTCACCCCTCAACAACCACCACTCCTACAACACTACAAAACACCAACAACCATCTCTACAAGAACAACTACCACACAACAACCACCACTCTCAACACCACAACACCACCTCACCACCAAAAACTCATCCCCCTCAACACCACCTCACCACCAAAACTCATATCTCCAACACTACTCATCTCCTCCACCTCACCACCAAAACTCATCTCTCCACCAAGCAACCACCACAACCATCCCCACTACAACAACAACCATCCCTACAACAACAACAACAACCCCCACTACAACAACAACCATCCCTACAATAACAAAAACCACCACCACACAACAACAACCACAACCACTCCCATAACCAACAACACCCCCACATAACCACCACTCCACAAAACCAAGAGTCACCACCGCCGGAGTGTCGTCGGAGCTCCACCGGAGCCACCTTCCCCCACCAAAACTTATCTCACACAACAACACAACAATCACCAAACAACCACAACACTATTATCACCATCATTCACCTCATCACCACCACTATCTCTTTCTCAACACCACCACCACCATCATTCACCTCATCACCACCACTATCTCTTTCTCATCACCACCACTCACAACTTCAGCCCTCTCTCTCTCGGCCTCCCCTTACTCTTCTCCCTCCCATGGTTTCTTTCTTCCCATCTCCCTCTCTCTCGCTCACCTCCTCCTCTCTCCATCACTTTCGTTTTTCAATCCCTCTCTCTCATGGCTACTGCCTTTTTCCCTTTTTTTTTTTTTCTGTGCGTGTATAATGTATTTGGAATGGGGTCAAGTAATGTGTTTTTTTTCTTTAACAGGGTGTATGTGTGTTTTGTTTTTAACTTGTTAAGTTATTGTTTTTATTTTATTTTTTCTTTAACTACTCACTCCCCTGGTGGTGTGCGTGCGTGTCCCCCCCATCCTATTCACTATCTCCATTATTTGTTTTAGTATACTATTATATCATTACATTACATATTATATATAAAGTATAAAATCACTTAGAAATGCACACCCCTATTTACTCATTCCACCCCCTTTGTTATTTTGCACCCCTGTTTTACTCACATACAACCCCATTTTGTTTTTTATTTTATTTTCTTAAAAGCCCATAGTGCTATTTACACCCTTTGTTTTACTTCAACATCCCCCTCATCATTCTTGTATTCTTCTCAAAGATTCATCTCCAAATCTCTAAAATCAAGCTCAAGGTTGGAGGTTAAAGAGTAAATTCAAGTGGTTTAGCACTCAGTCATCTTATTTCTTGCTTATTTAGCTTGGAGTTAAGGTATATTCTTGAATCTTAGCATCATCATCAAAGTTTTAGCATCAAAAATATAGATCGTCAATTTGTTTTTGCATACTAAGCATTTCATTACATTTAGAGTTACATCTTATGTAAATATGTTAGTATAATTGTTGTTGTTGAAGGAAAAATGCATCTCAATCATTAATATTTTGGATCCCGGCTACTCTTTTGAATTCATTTGTGCCTATCACTTCCTTGTCTACTCCCATGTGGAATCATTAATACTTAGATAGGCCCATTCCTCACATTGCATCTTCCACTAGATGTGCATTTAGATTCCCTTGCGTTTTGTAGAAATATTTGAGTATGGTTCCCGCCTAGCATCTTCAACAAGATGCGCAATTTAGGCTCATTTTCTTGCCCATTCATGCATTTTCACCAAAATGTTCAACTTGGGTTCATCCTTTGCCTGCCTATGTATTGTGTCATAATGTGTGTAGTCTAGGTCCACTTTCAATCAAAAGTCTTTTTAAGCATCAAAATCATTCCCCAAACAAAAATTAATTCGATTGCGAAAGCCCTTTTTGATCATCTAAAATAAAAACCGATTATCATTAATGATCACTCGCGCCGTTGCCGTTTGGTTGTTAATGATAATTTCATTTTCAAAGGAGTTAGTAGCGCGGCCACTCTAAACCGTTGTTGTTTGGTCGTCGCGAACACTCGAATCAAAAGCAAAACCGATTATCGTTAATGATCACTCGCGCCGTTGCCGTTTGGTTGTTAATGATAATTTCATTTTCAAAAGAGTTAGTAGCGCGGCCACTCTAAACCGTTGTTGTTTGGTCATCGCGAATCCTCACTCCTACTGCGAAAACTCATCTAAACAGACTAAAAAACAAAAACCTTTTTAGGACAACCAAGAACTACGTAGCTTTGAATTCTCCATCGCACCAGGAGATACGTAGGAGCGAGAGGCCAACTCTCGTCAAGCGCCAAAAATAAAAATTTTCATTAAGTCTTCTCACTCCCTTTTCAATAAAGAGGCAAAATAAAAGCATTTTCAAATCAACACTTCAAACCACACATTTAATTAAAGGTTCCCTTTCGGTAGAAAGGAGGTACGGGGTGCTAATACCTTCCCCATGCCTAACCGACCCCCGAACCCATATCTCTAGTTTTCGAAAGACCATCCGCCTTGTCTAAAAGACCTTTTTTCAATGTTTTGGTCTTAAAATTAAAATATTGGTGGCGGCTCCGAACTTTTTCCACGTTGTCAAACGAAAAGTCCCAAACCGGATTTTTTGGGGTGCAACATACCCACGCCAAAATCTCCATCGGTATAGGATTTAATTTTGCTATACCCACGCCAAATTCTCCATCGGTATATGTTTTATTTGTAGATTTTGGTGACACCTCTTGCCATTAGCACTTATGATAATCAATTAAAAGCTAAATATAAAATAAATACATTTGTGAAACAATAAAATAAAATAAAACTCAAATCATATTGAAAATTAATCACGTTTTACAAGCATGTCAACATATTGCAAATTAACATATACTCTTACATCAACTCTTACGATATTCTCAAAAGCATGTTAGCATATTGTAAATTAACATGTACTCCTACATCCAACTCTTAAGATAATCTCAAAAGTTACAAAGAAAACAAATTGCATAAAACTAATGTAAAAGCTAAGTTTGACAACATAAAATCAACTTCTAATCTTCATTGACGCCATTATCTCCATTAGTGACTTGGAGAATTCATTTGCTCCGGGGCACTAGAAGCAGTTGGAGCTTATTGAAAATAAAATAAATACAACTCAGCTTAGTTGATTTTTCCAGAATGCATAATACATAATCAGAATGCATAATCAGAATAATACATAATCAGAATGCATACTTCCAGAAAGCATAATCAGAATGCATAATACATAATCAGAATGCATACTTCCAGAAAGCATAATCAGAATGCATACTTCCAGAAAGCATAATCAGAATGCATAATACATAATCAGAATGCATAATCAGAATAATACATAATCAGAATGCATACTTCCAGAAAGCATAATCAGAATGCATAATACATAATCAGAATGCATACTTCAGTATTTGTAATCAGAATGCATAATCAGAATGCATAATACATATATAGGGAATCAGAATGCATAATACTAATAAACTCCCAGTATTTGTAACAACCATTGATTCTGCTCCTATGCTCCTACGACTATTAATTTAATTAGTGTTGTGAATTCTTTGACAGGGAATCAGTCTTTGGAAGTTCTTTGACAGGGAATCAATCTTTAGAATGTCTTCTCACATTAAAGAAGTTCTTTGGAAGCTAGCATGAATGTCATTCTTTATAATTCTCAAACTTAGAACAAACAAGTTCTAGCAAAATAATGAAATTATAGAACAAACTCACTGTAATTTATAATTCTCATATCTAGAAATGTCTTGCAAGCTCCTAGAAGGCATTTACATCTGTTGTCATTTTTATAATGCTCCATCAACCAAATCTCCAAGCTCCTAGAAGGCATTTACATCTATTGTCAAGTTCACTCATCACTATAAATAAAAATATAAAGAAACCAATCAAAGTGATATATTTCAAAATAACCATACAAATGAAAGAAGATTCTGCATTGTGTAAAGACATAGGAAAGCCAAATTATAGGCTGGCCATTGGTGAAGAAAAGAACCAAAGAACAAAAGGTGCACTTTATGTTGAAGACACCATGAAAATCAGACAGACATAGGACAAAATCAAGAAATTAATTTATAAATAACCAATATAGACAAAGCATATAAATGACATGTTCTAAGAAATTAATTTATAAATAACCAATATAGACAATGCAGGTAAAGTTTGCTCGCAGTCCACTGCTACCAACCAACCACTACTGAATAATTGCAGAAATAGCGTGATTTGATAAAACAAGAGCTAGTTCATTGTAGAGGCGCCAGGGAGCCTGTTCACTGCTACCAACCAACCAGATATTTACTGTTAGGTTTCTAAGTTTAGGCTGATCAAAAATCACAACATGTTCCTAGCTACAGCTCAATAGCAACATTTTCTTAGAAGTGGATTAGAAGTGTATCAAACATACATCGAGAATATAGGGGGTGATTGCATGGCTAGTCACTGTTATAATCAAGCCCTTAAGGACTAGCCATATATTTTGGAGGTGATTGCATTAAGGACTAGCCATGCAATCACCCTCTATAAGAACAGTCCTTAAAGAAAATATCAAGCCCCCAATCACCCCTAAATGCAATGGTTTATAACAAGCAACACAATTTCATTGTACAAAAACACGACATAACTTGATATGATTATATTACAAAAGAAGCAAAATCACATATTGTGTGTTTGGTTTTGAGTTATCTCCCAACAACAATTTTGAACCAAAAATGCACATGGTGAAGTTCACACGTGCACTTGAATGGAAGTGCACACTATATTAAAAAATACAGGTAAATGACCAAGAATTCAAGATGATAGACCTTCTTTAAAGCATTGCTGACTCGACGTAAATAATGAGGAACGGCTTTCCAAAGCGACCGCTCCACTATATTCAAACCTGGGAAGAAAAAAACATACAGCTCTTATTCACCAAATAATTATTTATTTTCTTTTACTGTGAACCAGAGGAGCTGACATATATAGTACTTAGTAATACTGAAGCAACTTACCAGCTCTAGCTTCATCAACTGGAGTGGGTTTATGCCGCCTAAGCTCATCGGTCTGCCATATCGAAGTTATCTCTCTCACCTACCAAATCAGTATGACATATAAGAATAGATTCCAAGAAAACGAACTACCACAACCTAGTTAACATTAAAAGATGATCTCTCATCCTCACACAGTACAGTGGCTTTCTAGAGTGAAAATACAGTACAACAGAATTACCAGATCTTCAATCAGCATTTCTCGCTCTTCAGGGCTAAGATCGGGTCGATCATTATAATCCAAAAGATGCTACATGGTGATAGGGAACAGCACTTAGTGACACACGCATATATGATATTTGAAATTGAAAACTTGAAGCAATTGAAAAAATAAAAATTATGGGAAAACAAGGCCAAAACTCACAACAATTCTAATGTGTTTGTACTGTAATGTACGGCGATTAATTTGTGTGGGATGTGAGAACAATTTCAACCTCCTGTTGCAACAAAAAATCACACAATTAAAGTTCAAAAAGTAAAAGAAGAAACTGAAAATGAAATACTGATGAAAATAGTAGCAATATAAAGTTATAAACATTACATTCGAAATAAATATGAAAAGTAAAGATTCAACAATTTCCAAAAATGAACCTGCTTGCAGACTGTGTTATAAAGATCATCAGGGGAAACTCCACCCTGCACCAGCTGGTTAAATACATCATCACAAGATTTTGCAATTTGTGCCATACTTCCTCCTTTACGAACCCTACAAAAACAGAAATTCATTAATTACCCTACCTAGCAATAGCAGTAACAGCAAGAATGACCAAGAGCTAGTTATTTACTTGGATTTTCCCCATCATGACCAAATTGAAACAACAATATAATAATATAATATATAATAAATAGTACGTACTACTTCTAATTGTGTGAGAAGTAGAATTCCCATTGCCATTATCAAAACTAGCACCAAAAATTGTTTCTAACAGCAAAATGTCAAACTACCATATGTTCTTAAAAGTACTATATGTAAACTATGAAACAAAACTGGTTCAATTTAAATCCCATTGCTATTGTGTTCTGCTTAATAACCTTTTCAGCTGAAAAAAGTAATGGCATAAGGAACCAAAATTTTATGAACATCACATAACGAACAAGAGCACAGGAACAAGGAACCAAAATTTTACATCTCTAACCCTTGAAAATTTTATGACTTCAATTTAAATTAGACATCACATAAGGAACCAAAATCAGGAACAAGAGCACAGAAAGTGTGAATTCAAAACACAAATTTCAGGAACAAAGCAGAATCGAGAGACTAGGGTAGAATAAATTTGGGGAAAAAGATTCAAGATATAAGACTCACACAGTGGAGTAGTGAAGAAGGAGATCCGGAGGTGGCTCGCGGCGGCGCGGTGGAACAGCGACGTCGTTTCTTCTCTGCGTTCTTCTTCTCGTTCTTTCTCTGTTCTTCTTCTCGTTTCTTTCTCTGTTCTTCTTCTCGTTCTTTCTCGGTGTTCTTTCTCTGTTCTTCTTCTGGCGGAGGCTCGCGGCGGCGCGGTGGCTCGCGGCGGCGCGGTGGCTCGCGGCGTTCTCTCGTTTCTGCGTTTTCAGCTTCTCTCTCACGCGTTTTCTTTCTGCGTTCTTGTTTCTTCTTTTTCTCTCTCCTTTCTTTTAATTTCTGTAGCATATTTGGGTAAAAAAAATGGGAGGGGGAATTATTTTGGTAAAAAAAAAAGAGGGAATTTTTGGTGAAAGTGAGAACAATTCCCGCTAATACCTATACCCACGGTTTTCTTTCCACAAATTTTTTCCCGTGAACCTATACCCACGGTTTTTTTTAAACTTGTTGTAGGTATAGGATACTTATACCTACAGTTTTATTTACCATCGCTATAGGCCTCCGTTGGTATATATATGTCAATTTTCTTGTAGTGCAAGTATAATTACAACAAGGACTAACAAGGAATCGACTCAACCCTAAACTAAGTCCGACTAGGTCGAACTGCTCTGATACCAACTGTAACACCCCGGTATTTTTAACATGTAAAAATACCCAAGTGCACCATCCCTAAATCATCAGAGATATAAAATTCCTGCATAGATACTGGACACTGCAATATAGTTCTCGCTGAATAACAACAAAACAGTCTTAAATACAAATAAGACCGAACAGGTTCTCTGACCATAACCTTCAACAAACTATAGTGCTCAATATCATACAAGAAAGCGGAATAAAATTATAATACCAATACATAGAGTTGTAGTACATAGACAACAAAAGGAAATATAAACTTAAGCATAAAAGCTAAGTCATCAGCAGTTGCCCGTTTCTCTATAAAACAACAACATATAAACAATGAGATGCAATCTCAGTGAGTTCTACCGAGACCCCTACTAGCACTCTCGGCACATTTAAAACATTTTTAAGATTTGACAAGACACCGACCGCAATCCACTTGCTAATCCCGGTGAACCATACAATAAAGCTTCGACCTAGTAAGACACCGACCGCAATCCACTTGCTTTTCTCGATGAACTAGCATCCTAGGCCTTTCTACATACCACCAGCCGCAATCTGTAACACCCATTTTCTACCCGTTAATTTAATTGGAAAATCAGAGTTTCAAAATTTCTTTTCATCGCAAGGAATGTTACACATACTCAAATCAAAACGTCGTACTTCAAATAAATAGTTCAACATCAAATAATTGTGCAATACGTAGCACGCCCCCAATGGGGAAAAACTCAAACATCATTCATTGTCACCACAACCGTGCCATCAATAAAACCAACTACGCAGCGGAAAATATAAATAAGAGAAAACATCAAATAACATATAACAACCAAAATAGTCTTAAAACATCGAGTTCGTTTCCCCCCTGAGTGCTACGTATCAGAGCATGACGACCCGACTCAAAATTAGTGAAGATACCTAGGTATTCACTCGTGATCACCTGCACGTTACCGCATAGGGGTAACATTCAAACAGAAGGGTGAGTCCAATTCAATCCATATAATAAATCACATGATAAGCAATAAGTCAAAGTCATAGCACTAGAGTAATCACAATCACAATCAGCAATTACGTCATTACAACAACTCATCACAATGTCATGTGACTATATGAAATGCAACACACTCGCGGGCATATGCATGAGGTACCTTTCATCATCGTCGCTTAGCCTTTATGGCCTCATCGTCGCTTAGCCTTTATGGCCTCATCGTCGCTGGGTTCATGCACATGGAATACATGAGACACTATGACATGCATCACGCACAAACACACACAATCACAGTCAACTATGTGACCCGTCACTTACCAATTTGCCAAATAAGAGGCACAGCACCTGTCAATTCATAATTACACACAACAACGTCACTATATTTCATCGTCGCTTATTATCATCGTCGCTTAGCCTTTTGGGCCTCATCGTCACTTATCCATAAACGTCACCAAACAAACAATAGCCACTAAGGGCAAAACAGTCATTTACGCATCATCATCAATAATATTGGCCACTAAGGGCAAAAACGTCCTTTAACTAGCCACTAAGGGCATTGTTGACTCTCAATCATATGATGTAAGTTATGTATTTTTAGGACCAATTGTGCAGGTTTTTCATTGTATCACAGTCATTATCTGGGGATTTAGTCTAGTTGTAGATAATTGTAGTAGGAAGTTCATTTGTAAGTAATTCCTTCACTTTCGGAGCTAAAGGAGACTTGAAGACCTCTAATTGGTTGTGGCATCATTCGGCGAACCAGACACTTTCCCGGATATGCAGCAAAATGGAGGGAGTTGATTTTTGTTCAATATCGCGTCCAATCATATGATGTAAGTTATGTATTTTTAGGACCAATTGTGCAGGTTTTTCATTGTATCACAGTCATTATTTGGGGATTTAGTCTAGTTGTAGATAATTGTAGTAGGAAGTTCATTTGTAAGTAATTCCTTCACTTTCGGAGCTAAAGGAGACTTGAAGACCTCTAATTGGTTGTGGCATCATTCGGCGAACCAGACACTTTCCCGGATATGCAGCAAAATGGAGGGAGTTGATTTCTGTTCAATATCGCGTCGCGACCAGGAGGGTTCGCGACGCGACCAGGAGGAATTTTGCAAGCCAGAACTTTCTGTGTTTTTTCGCGTCGCGACCAGGAGGGTTCGCGACGCGACCTGGAGCAGTTTTCCGATGCCTGATGCTTCTGTCTTTTGTCGCGACGCGACGGACACGGGCCGCGTCGCGATGGTGCGTGAAAATTAGGGTTTTTAAAAGCAGTTTCAGCAATTTTTCAAGGGACTTCGTTTTGGGATTGGGAGCCACACTTTGGAGCAGCTGGAGGGTGCGATTTTGGGACCTTCTCACCACTTAGGAACAAGGGATTGAAGGTTCTAATGTCTTCCTTTATGTTTGTTTTCTATTTTATGTTGGTTTCCACTCTTAGGATGGATTGTAACTAATTTGCTAAGATTAGGGAGAGATGAATCTCCCAACCCTATCATGTGAACCTTTGTTCTAGTCAATTCGGTTGTTATTCGATTTACTTTGTCTAATTACGTATGTTCTTAATGCTTTTCAATTACATATGATAATTGTGATGATCCAGGCTAGTGATTGCATAGGGATATGAATTAGTAGCTGGACATTGGGTAATTAGGTCACATGCTAGTAATCATCATAGGAATATGTGGTAGCTTATGTGAATTCATTAACATTCTCAATCTTAATGCGTTACCCTCTGGCATGACTCACCTAAGGAATTAGGGTAACTCTTAGGGTAATAGGGGTCTTGAGACAAGGAATTGCCCTTGACCTTAATTAGTGAATTGAATCTAGAAATTGAATAACTAACTTGAATTGGCTAAGGTTCATGTGATAGGCGAGGTGAGAGGATTCGATCCCTAGTCGTTTTTCTCGTATTATTAATTCATGTTTGTGTACTGTTACTAATTACTCAAATTACCAAATCTCTACAATCTAAGAATTTACAATGTTGCTATTGTTGTCAACGCGCAATCCCTGTGGAATCGACCGGTTACTTACCGTATTTTATTACTTGCAACGACATTTGGTACACTTGCCAAAGTCCTAACAAGTTTTTGGCGCCGTTGCCGGGGATTGTTGACTTTGTTGTCGACAAGGCAAACGAGTTGATTCTAGATTCTTAGTTTTTGATTGTTTGTTTGTTACTAAATTTTGCTACTTGTTGGTTCCTTGAATTTGTTGACGTTTGCTTCAGTGTTTCAGAGATTTGTGCATGCGGAGCAAGGGTCCACAAGAACTCTTGTTTGACCCGGAAATTGAAAAACTAGCAAAGGCAATTCGAAGAAAGGCTAAGCTCACCAAGCAACAAGCAAGGGAATTGTCACAGGTACAATCAACTTCTACCTCGGTGCCGGAAGAATTTTCGAGTGAGGAGGAAGAGATGGCTGATCCTCCACCTCCACCCCGACGTACTCTAGGTGACTTCGGGCGAAGAAATCAAGGTGCCCAAGCATTAGCATTTCAACCAGTGGGCGTGGCCCAGTTTGATATCAAATCCTCCGTGCTCACAGCTTTGAAATCAGAGCAATTCTCTCGGTCGGATGCCGAAGACCCTAATCAGCACTTGTTCCAATTCTACGAGATATGTGGGACTACACACCCTGAGGGAGTAACCGATAGTGCAAAGAAGGTCCGACTGTTCCCTTTCACTCTTACAGGGAGGGCGAAGGATTGGTTGAACACTCTCCCAGGGACAATCAACACTTGGAATGACCTTGAATGATGTTGGATGCCTCAGCTGGGGGATCCTTAGGTACCAAGACTTGGGAAGAAGCCAAACAGTTGGTTGAAGACATGGCTTCCAATGAGTACAGGATCCAAAATGATAGGGGGGTTGTAGGAAAGAAAGGCGTGCGGGAGCTTGATTCAAACAGCGCGGTGTTAGCCCAACAGAAACTAATGACCATGCAAATCGAGGCTCTCACTAAGCAATTAGCGGCAGCGTGTGAAGTAGGATCCAAAGCTCCAGCAACAGTACAAGCAGTGCAAGCAGGCGGGTGCAATTATTGTGGTAGGGATTCCCACGAAGGTGATTGTGCAGCTTATGGAGAAGCATTGGAACAGGCCAACTATATGGGAAACTTCCAAAGACAAGCCGGGAATCCATTTTCTAACACCTATAATCCAGGGTGGAAGAATCATCCCAACTTTTCTTGGAAGAATAATAATGAAGGCACGAGTTCCAACCAACAACAGTCTCAGGCACCTGCCAATCAACAGCAGAAACCACCTTCTCGGTTAGAGGATGCATTGACACAGTTTATGCAGATGACCAAAAATACCTTCCAAGCTCAAGAGAAGGTAATGAAAAACATGGAGAAAAACCATGAAGCATCAATGAAAAATTTGGAGGTACAGATTGGTCAGTTATTGAAGCAACTCGCGGAGACATCCAAAAGTGGTTTCCCTGCCAACACTGTGGACAACCCGAGAAATGAGAATTGCAATGCCATCCATCTGAGAAGTGGTAAGGAGTTGGAGCCGTCTGAAGTAACCAAGCCCCGGGAAAAAAAAGCAAATGAAGAGAGTGAGGGAGCGGGGAAAGACAACCCTCAAGTGGAACCCAAAGAAACCCCATCGTACATGAAACTGCCCTATCCTCAGGTAAGCAAGAAAAATCAGAAGGATGAGCAGTTCTCCAAATTCATGGAGGTGTTCAGAAGCCTCCAGATCAATATACCTTTTGCTGACGCCCTGGAAAAGATGCCGGTTTATGCGAAGTTCATGAAACAGTTATTGACCAAAAAGAAAAGGTTGAAGGAGAATGAAACGATAGCGTTAACAGAGGAGTGCAGTGCTATCATTCAAAACAAAATACCCCCTAAGCTGAAGGATCCAGGAAGCTTCACCATTCCCCGTGCAATTGGTGATGTCACTATAGATAAGGCACTCTGTGACTTGGGGGCAAGCATAAACCTAATGCCCTTGGGAATGTGGAAAAAGCTTGGGGGAGGTGAAGTCAAATCGACTCACATGACCTTGCAACTGGCAGATAGGTCAATAAGGTATCCGTATGGTATTATGGAGGATGTCCTGGTAAAGGTGGGAAAATTCCTCTTCCCGGTAGATTTGGTGATTCTGCAGTTGGATGGTGAGACTGAGGTCAAGAGTTCAATGGATGGGGAAAATGACATCCCCTTCATCTTGGGAAGACCTTTCCTAGACACCAGTAGAGCTGTCATAGATGTGGCAGATGGGACTGTGAAGCTGAGAGTGCAAGATGAAGAGGTAACCCTAAAAGTGATCAAGGCAGCAAGAAAGGATGAGGAAAAGGAAGGGTGCTATAGTGTTGAGGAACCCAACCTCAAAGCCAAAAACAGAATGAACAATCACTCGCCACCAGATAAGTCCTCCAGCGAGTGGGTGGATCTTAAAGAAGTGGTGGGTGAGCCTAGTTGGAAATTTAACGGAGAAGGTCCTGAAGGAGCAATGAATGGGGCACTTAAGAAGCCAAAGGCTTCACCTGGGCCAATGTGAGACATCTTCTGAACCGTCAAGCTAGTGACGTTAAAGAAGCGCTGAGTGGGAGGCAACCCACTGAGGTACCAAGTCTTTAATTCAATTTCAATTTAAGTCTTAATTCACTTTATGTTACTGTTAGTCGTAGGCATGAGAAGAAAATTTTTGTGTCCGGTCATGTTCGTGTCGCGAAAGGGAAGTCAATTCAAAGAAAATGTTTCTGGGTTATTTCGCGTCGCGAACAAGTGATCTCGCGTCGCGATGGGTCGAATTTTTCTGAGTAAAAAGTTTCTGTTTTATTTCGCGTCACGAGATTAGACGCGTCGCGTAGCGACGTTTCAAAATTTTTGAAACTAAACGGTTTCTGTGTAATCTCGCGACGCGAAGCGCACGAGCCGCGTCGCGATGCAACATCTTTTAGCCCAGAAACTGGACAGTCCGAACACAAATCAATTTTCTTCAAATTTTGCCCTAGTTTCTTCTCTGGTGAGCCACTTCCCCCAATTCCCCCATTACTATTTTGCTCTTATTTGGTGGTGAATTTGCACACTTTCACACGGGTTCTCCCTTTTCTCCATCTCCATGTAACATTTCTCATCCATCTCCATCTTTAAAGTTGAAATTTTCTTCTTAGTTTTCAGTGACTTAGGGGGAATGAATTGCAAGTTTGGGGTTGAATTAGGAGCTGGATTGTTGTCCCCCACCCCTCTACATTGCATGCTTGCTGTTAATTCTGAATTAAGAGGCTTGTTAAATCGAATTGTGGTTGGATTATTTTGTATTTTTAATTGTATACGAAGTGTTTGTTATAATGCCTCAATGAAGTTTTTGGTGTTCACCAAGTGTTTGTGAAATTGCTCCAATGAGTTTTGGCTAAGCAACTCTATTGTTTGTGGAAATGTTTAAGTAAAGTCTGTTTTGGGGTTACTGGCCTGTTTCTAATTTTGAACATATTCACAACCTTAGGGTAGATGACTTTGAGTCCAGAAACTATGTTTTGGCTGTTGATTATTTTTCTGTGTTGGAGTGGGGCCCACACCCGGGACCCGCCGAGAACTAACAATTTGGACTGGGTTCTGGTTATTTGCTTGCAGGAAATTCTTTTTAAACAGGTGCTAGCATGGACAAAAGAGCAAAGACTGGCACATCTAAGAAGAGGAGGGGGACCACACCATCAGAGGTTGACAGATTCAGGTCCCCCGTACACGAGGAGAGGTACCACCAGGTGGTCAAGGGCAAAAAGATAAATCCAGAAAGGGCCTTCAATCTCAGCACGGGGGAATTCCCCATCATTACCTCCACTCTCCGGGAATTGAGTTGGCTCTCGCTCAACTCAATGATCAAACAAGCTAACCAAAGCATGGTGAGAGAGTTCTATGCAAATGCCTACGGGGAGGAAGATAACAGAGTTTCAATGGTAAGGGGGAGAGAGGTGTCTTACTCTCCTGACACCATCAACAGTCTCCTCGGGTTACCTACTACTGCTGATTGTGCCATGATGGATGCCTGGGACAGCAGAGGGGAGCACGATTATGAGGGTTTGCTGGGAGAGTTGTGTCGTCAGGGAGCGACGTGGGACAAACATCTTATCGGTCCGATTGGACAAACTTTTCCCCGCCGTTTCTGCAACATGGCTCTGAAGGCAATTCCTAAGGCCTGGAACAATTTCTTTAATCAGTCTGTCATTTCATGCTCCAACTCCACTGATGTCAAGACCAAGGTAGCCATGGGACTACAAGCTATCATGAGAGGACAGAGGGTAAATCTGGGGAGAGCCATTTCAGCGAGCATTGCAGAGATTGCCAGATGTCCTAGGGTTAGATTGGGGCACTGTTCTATCATCCATGCGTTATGTAGACAGCAGGGCTGCCCGGAGTACCCAGATGATCTTCTAACTGACCCCAGGGAGGGTATCACAGCAGCATGGATCTTGAAGCAGCCCGAGGGGCCCATGGATGGAGCAGCTCCACAGCAGCCAGCACCTCCAGCACCGCAGCAGCCAGCAGGCCCATCTTACCGGGAGCAGTTTCAGACCGACTCCTCTTTTCAGTATGACCTCCTCATTGCCAGCTGGTTCGGGTCGTCTCTGTCATTGCAGCAGCAGGGCATAGATACTTCACATCTGGCATCATACAGAGTCCACCGTGCTGCTGAGGAGTATATGGCAGAGAACAGAGCAGCAACCGCTTCATCTTCATCAGTACCACATGCAGAGCAGCAGCAGGACCCCCAGGATCCACTTCTTTCAGGGGATGAGTATTTGGAGGAGCACATTTCATTTCCTTGAGCAGGAGGCTCAATTTATTTTACTATTATATTCAGACATTTTATTTTTCACTCTTGGTTGTATTTTGCCCTATTTTGACTTTATTTCGCACTTTGGTCTGTACTTATGATTATAACTTACTCTGTGATATTGGGGCACCACTGCCCTATATTTTGTTTTTGTGTTGTTAAAGCAGCTTCAATAGTGATGATGTGTGGCATTTGGGGTCGCATGTTTGCATTCTTCCTTTTGACACTCGCACTTCAAGTTTTATCATCAAGTAACAGCAGGGGTCATGACAAACGTTGCGGAAGTTCTTTATCATCTGTGAGCAGCATCTCTCAAGTTCCATCTCTATGATCCCAACTGTGAGGTTTGAGCCTAAACACGTTCTTATATATATATTGTGTGTATTTCCTTGCCTGCATTAGTCTGCAGAACTTGACATTGTGCTTAATTGTTTTTGCTTTTGATTTTCATACACACTGAGGCATTTCTTTTGGCACCCCTGAGCCTTTCAAACCACACCTAATTAATGTTTATCCTCTGCTAGCCCCTCTGAGCCTATTGTTAAAAATTATATGCTGTTTCTCTGAAAATCATAGCCTAGTTAATTCTTAACTTGGAGTTAGGTAACAAAAGCTGTGAGAGTGGGAAAATTTTAAGTTTGGGGTTGCTCGTGGAATAGCAACAACATAAGTTTGGGGTGGTATACAAGAGAAGGAACAAGAAAAGAAAAAAAAATATATGTATATATATATATATATATACATAAAAAAAAAGAGAAAATAAACAAATAAAATAAAATCCTTCTCTTGTTTTGTAAATGCTTTGGGGAAAATGGGTGAGTAAGTGAATTGCGTGAAATTGACAAAAAGAGAGGTAGGCCTAACTCCAAGTGCAACCTACTTATCCAAATGTATCCACCCTTACCTAAGCCCCGCTATAACCCTTAAAGTCCTCAAAATGTGTGTATGCATTTCATTTGTATAGAATGATATAGAACTCTGTCAAGCCTATGAAACGATGATGCAGGTACTGTGAATTGAGTGAATACCCGAAACACCTCAAGAGTGAAACACTGGTGAGATGTGCGTACAGAGAAAACTTGAGAATGCTGCCTGCTTATGATTCGGTATTTCCAATTCAGTTGTCCTGCCACTGTATTAGATTGATGATGATAGTTGATGTGCTGATGTGTTTAAGGTTGATGTATTATATGTAACAGCTAAATAGAAAAACAGCCACAGTCTGAATTGATTGTTTGCTTGAGGACAAGCAAAAGTTTAAGTTTGGGGTTGTGTTGACTCTCAATCATATGATGTAAGTTATGTATTTTTAGGACCAATTGTGCAGGTTTTTCATTGTATCACAGTCATTATCTGGGGATTTAGTCTAGTTGTAGATAATTGTAGTAGGAAGTTCATTTGTAAGTAATTCCTTCACTTTCGGAGCTAAAGGAGACTTGAAGACCTCTAATTGGTTGTGGCATCATTCGGCGAACCAGACACTTGCCCGGATATGCAGCAAAATGGAGGGAGTTGATTTCTGTTCAATATCGCGTCGCGACCAGGAGGGTTCGCGACGCGACCAGGAGGAATTTTGCAAGCCAGAACTTTCTGTGTTTTTTCGCGTCGCGACCAGGAGGGTTCGCGACGCGACCTAGAGCAGTTTTGCGATGCCTGATGCTTCTGTCTTTTGTCGCGACACGACGGACACGGGCCGCGTCGCGATGATGCGTGAAAATTAGGGTTTTTAAAAGCAGTTTCAGCAATTTTTCAAGGGACTTCGTTTTGGGATTTGGAGCCACACTTTGGAGCAGCGGAGGGTGCGATTTTGGGACCTTCTCACCACTTGGGAACAAGGGATTGAAGGTTCTAATGTCTTCCTTTATGTTTGTTTTCTATTTTATGTTGGTTTCCACTCTTAGGATGGATTGTAACTAATTTGCTAAGATTAGGGAGAGATGAATCTCCCCCAACCCTATCATGTGAACCTTTGTTCTAGTCAATTCGGTTGTTATTCGATTTACTTTGTCTAATTACCTATGTTCTTAATGCTTTTCAATTACATATGATAATTGTGATGATCCAGGCTAGTGATTGCATAGGGATATGAATTAGTAGCTGGACATTGGGTAATTAGGTCACATGCTAGTAATCATCATAGGAATATGTGGTAGCTTATGTGAATTCATTAACATTCTCAATCTTAATGCGTTACCCTCTGGCATGACTCACCTAAGGAATTAGGGTAACTCTTAGGGTAATAGGGGTCTTGAGACAAGGAATTTCCCTTGACCTTAATTAGTGAATTGAATCTAGAAATTGAATAACTAACTTGAATTGGCTAAGGTTCATGTGATAGGCGAGGTGAGAGGATTCGATCCCTAGTCATTTTTCTCGTATTATTAATTCACGTTTGTGTACTGTTACTAATTACTCAAATTACCAAATCTCTACAATCTAAGAATTTACAATTTTGCTATTGTTGTCAACGCGCAATCCCTGTGGAATCGACCGGTTACTTACCGTATTTTATTACTTGCAACGACATTTGGTACACTTGCCAAAGTCCTAACAGGCATCATTGTCATTTACACATCATCACCTATGATATTAGCTACTAGGGGCAAAACGTCATTTAACTAGCCACTAAGGGCATCATCGTCATTATAGAAGCCACCAGAAAATAATAAGTTTTTATTTTAAAAATAAGACACACAGGTAGACAACTGGAAAAGCTTCCCAACACTTTTTGAAACGTTCAAAACGGATGTCCGAGTCAAAAGATATAGCGAAAACAGTTTTCATAAAAGTTTGGGAACATCCTGAAAATGGCGCCCAGGCACTGGGCGCCTAAGACAGAAACTTAGACATCGCAGGCAACACAGGCAACACGCACCGAGACAACTCCAAAATGACACGTGCAAAAATAAAACCACTCGAACCAAAATGTTTAAAATTGAATTTCGGCAGGCAAATACAAAAGATGGCACGGTAAAATATGCCCAGAATTTGAAATTGCACCCAACACACCCCATATACGCACACAAGCAACACCCAGTGAGACAACTTCAGAATTACACGTGCAAAGATAAAACCACTCGAGCCAAAATGCTTAATATTGAATTTGGGCAGGCAAATACAAAAGATGGCACGGTAAAATGTGCCCAGAATTTGAAATTGCACCCAACACACCCCATATACGCACACAAGCAACACCCAGTGAGACAACTTCAGAACTACACGTGCAAAGATAAAACCACTCGAGCCAAAATGCTTAAATTTGAATTTGGGCAGGCAAATACAAAAGATGGCACGGTAAAATGTGACCAGAATTTGAAATTGCACCCAACACACCCCATATACGCACACAAGCAACACCCAGTGAGACAACTTCAGAATTACACGTGCAAAGATAAAACCACTCGAGCCAAAATGCTTAAAATTGAATTTGGGCAGGCAAATACAAAAGATGGCACGGTAAAATGTGCCCAGAATTTGAAATTGCACCCAACACACCCCATATACGCACACAAGCAACCCCCAGTGAGACAACTTCAGAACTACACGTGCAAAGATAAAACCACTCGAGCCAAAATGCTTAAAATTGAATTTGGGCAGGCAAATACAAAAGATGGCACGGTAAAATGTGCCCAGAATTTGAAATTGCACCCAACCCACCCGATATACGCACACAAGCAACGCCCAGTGAGACAACTTCAGAATTACACGTGCAAAGATAAAACCACTCGAGCCAAAATGCTTAAAATTGAATTTGGGCAGGCAAATACAAAAGATGGCACGGTAAAATGTGCCCAGAATTTGAAATTGCACCCAACACACCCCATATACGCACACAAGCAACGCCCAGTGAGACAACTTCAGAATTACACGTGCAAAGATAAAACCACTCAAGCCAAAATGCTTAAAGTTGAATTTAGGCAGGCAAATACAAAAGATGGCACGGTAAAATGTGACCAGAATTTGAAATTGCACCCAAAATCCCATTTACGCACACACAAGCAACACACTTGCAGCAACAGAAATTCAGCAACAATTCCAGCAACACAGAATCAAACATATGGCGCCCTAGGCGCCCATGCCACAGCCAAAAATGGATTTTCAGCCACAAATCATGAAGATCACATATATATCACTAACCAAACATGAAATTACACAGAAATTCGTGATCATGGATAGATCTAAGCTATCACTACCTAAAACCTATCATACGAACTATTATATAAATTGATAGAACTCCCCTTACCATAGATCTAGAGAATAATATAAGCCCTCTTTGAGATAGACACACCCAAATAGCCACAGCAACTAAGGATCTCCTTTCCTTCTTCCTTGAGCACTACGATTTCCTCCTTCTTTTCCTTGGGGTTTTGCGATTTCTTTCTTCCTCTCTTGCTCTCTCTCATCCACGGCGCCCTCCCTCTCTCTTTTCTCTTCTCTCCAATTCGCAAATGCTAGCCAAAACCCTAATCTCACAAGACCTCACCACATTCGCATAGCTTATGGATCATGGGCTTGGGCTTTTCACTTAAGCCCAAGTTCACTCAAGTGGCGCCTCCTTTTCCTAATACCACCAACAAAATTTAATATAATTTTAATTAATTAAATTATATCCACTCAATTAAAATAAATTTCTAAATACTTAATTAAATAAATTAATTAAATATTTAGGGTGTTACAACTCTCCCCCACTTAGAATGTTTTCGTCCTCGAAAACTTAACTGCCTAAGCTAACTCTCCTCCACTAACAAACTAACGATCCAACATGCTGATCATTATCTCCGCGATCACCGGCGATAAGTGATTGGGTGGCCATCCCTCCTACTTACTCGGCCAGGTAACTCCGGAAATATCAACCAGACCTCTCCTCCCTAATATAACCTGCCAAAATTCCGCTGCGCTACTCTGATAAGCTGACTTGGGTTCTACTTCACTCATCTACCCTTACGGACACAACGTATACCGACCATCACATCATCAACGCAAGACTCACAGAGTGCACACAATGCAATTCAACAACAATGGCCACCGGCCGACAACATAAATCGACGACAACGCGGGCCATTCGGCGGTACCCACGACAACAAACAACATAATTTGGGCCGTTTGGCGGTACCCAAGGCAACAATAGCAAAACATCAGCATACGACATGACAACAACCACAACCTCAACAATTATGATAACAATCAGCAGCATCAGGACTAACAACTTAGTCACAATGGTGGGCGCTAAGGCGCCGCAAGCAACACAGCAAAACAGGCACGGCGCGCCCGAGGGCAAGCGCCTTCGACAACAGCAACAAATTGGCACATATTATACGATCACATAACATACTTCCACAAACGTCAACCAAGGGTCAACGGACAACATATCAAAAAAAACAGCAAGATACACGGAGCAGCGCATAAAATCGAGAACAGTAACAGTAATTTTCGGGGCCAGTAACAATTATTATCAGATAGCAGCAGCAATGGTCTTCAGAAAACAGCAACGATTATTTCCGGAAACAGTGACAACAATTTTTCGAAAACAGTAACGTTAATCTTTTGAAAAACAGTAACGATTATTTCTCTGAAAACAGCAACAGGGAATTTTCAGGAAACGGCAACATTAGTTTTCAGAAAAAGAGTAACAATAATTTTTCTGAGGAACAGTAACGGTTATCTTTAGAAAACAGTAGCAGTAGTTTCAGAAAACCACTCAGGAGGAACCACTCAGAAGGTTGTCAAAAATTCCACGCGCACCATATCAAGCATTCACGTAGCACATACGGCAGAGAAATGTAACTGCTAACACAAAATCATGAAAATTCAGTACAGGCAACTTTTATTCATGGTTAGTATCATGCAGCATGGAGCTGTAAAATAACTCACGAGGACTCTGAACTCTCTCAACGTTGCATGTCAGAACAGTCAGGGACATACAAAACAACTAACGTAAAACATAGTTGACTCTTCGGACGAAGTCAATAATATATTTTCTGGAAATAAATTTCGCAAGTAGGAAATGTCACCAATCACAAAAATAGTAATAATAGCCTTTTAGAGATAATGATGACCACCATTTATTAAAAATAATTTTTTTAACGCTAATATCGGCCTCCCACCATAAAACCGTTTTATTAGATGTTCGACAACACTTTCAGAAATTACTTTACTTTTCAGAAAGCAAAACCACATAGCATAAATCAAGAGGTGACGACTCAAATCATGTCATAAATTTTTCAAGCGCTCAAGATCACACCTTGAGAAAAGTCGAGTAAATAGGGAAGAAAACGAAAGTAGTGATAACACAGCCTACTGTTAAAAAAAATCGTTATGCTTGATTTACAAAAGGCACATTCAAGTTGGAAATAAAGTCACAGCATTTGAACAAACACATTTTCACTTTTATTGATTTAAGACGCCACAGCGGGTAATAGCGAGGCAGTGACTAAAAAAAAATAATTCCGCAAAGCAACTTTTCATTGTATTCAGTTTTCGAACATTAAAACACACTACCGAGGAGTTCATAAAACATTTGGTATACAATACCAATATGAAATCAAGAAGACGTTACGGTAAGAACCTTACACACGGCTAGCATCAAAATAATTTTAATATCAATATTGGTATCCGACATTAAAATTGTTTAACAAGATTTTCACAAGCAGTTCTCAGAAAATCTTTTTACTCTTAGGTTCTAGAACCACATAACACATTTCAAGAAATAATAACCAAAAACCTTGACAAAAAAATTCAAGTGCAAAAATTACTAAGCTGTAAGCATCATTGTAAAGCAATTCGTGAAGACTCTAAACTCACAGCATGACAAAGCAATCAGAGACACAAGGTAAAGAAAGATAGGCCAACTAACACGCATAAGTCAATTTTTGGTGATAGCAAATTTAACCCTTCAATAGAAAATAGTTATAAGTCAAGGGATGCCAGACTCAACATTTTTAAGCATGGATGTCTTTACTGAGAGTGACAAAAAAAAACAACTTAACGCAATTTAACAAAACAAGTTCGCAATCAATGAATATCATGAAGAACACACAAGGTTCAATACTAAATCAAAACATTATTTGTATGTTATCAAACAAAACATTATTGCATGTTATCGACGAAGTAACAACAACAAGTGAATCAGAAAAACCACTTTACCTATACAGTTATCCTTAACAGCAAGACACACTACAAGAGAGTTTTAAGTAAGGCTTGGTGTCAATCGATTAAAATAGTTCAGCAATCGATACACATGCGATCACTAAGCAACGAGGCAGTTCAGGTCCAACGCATTGGCCACCCCGGCACTGTTACATCACGGTCTTTTCTACCCCCCTTGTAGAATTTTTGCCTTCCGTGGGAATCGAACCTTGCACCTGAGGCATAAGTGCAAGTTAAACACACCTCCCACTACCAATTGAACCAATTGAGCGCGCGCTCAATTGGTAGTGGGAGGTGTGTTTAACTTGCACTTATGCCTCAGGTGCAAGGTTCGATTCCCACGGAAGGCAAAAATTCTACAAGAGGGGTAGAGAAGACCGTGAGGTAATAGTGCCGGGGTGGCCAATGCGTTGGACCTGGGCTATTACAATAAAAGGCGCCTTTTTATTGTAACAGCCCAGGTCCAACGCATTGGCCACCCCGGCACTGTTACATCACGGTCTTCTCTACCCCTCTTGTAGAATTTTTTCCTTCCGTGGGAATCGAACCTTGCACCTGAGGCATAAGTGCAAGTTAAACACACCTCCCACTACCAATTGAAACCCCATTACCGGCGGAAAAAATCCGCCGGAAATTAATGGCGGAAAAATCCGCTGGTAATGCGTGTTTCCGGCGGATTTTTAAAAAAAAATTATGTTTTATTTATAAAAATTCCGCTGGAAATGTGCATTACCGGCGAAAAATATCCACCGAAAATTACCGGCGGAAATTCCGCCGGAAAACATTACCTACGAGCGTTTTATCGGCGGATTTCTGGCGGAAAAAATCCGCCGAAAACGTCACTTTTCCGACGAATTTTTCCCCCAGAAAAACACGTTTTTCTTGTACTGGAGTGGATAAAGGATATTGAGTTCAATAATGTAATTTTTGAGCTAGATTCCAAGCTAGTTGTACATGAGATCAAAAGTTGTCCATTAAACAACATAGAATTTGGAGCTGGCATTATCCATTGTAATACTCTTTTACCTAGTTGTCAAAACTCTTATGTGAAGGTTGTTAGGAAGAACGCTAATATGGTTTTCACAATCTAGCCAAGGTGACATATAGTGCAATTTCCGAAAAAAATTTCCTCCCTTTTGGTTCATATTAAAATAGGCAAGGGAAAGGGAAATTTGTTAAGAAAAAAAGGGTTTCTGAGATGAGAGAGAAGCTCCCACTTCTCTCTAGAATCATCTTCTCTCCTCTCAACCCTAGGGTTAGTGGTGGTTTGCCCCTCCACCATGGAGGTTTTCCCCTCCACCAGGGAGGCCTTCTCCTCTCTCATGGAGGTTTTTCCCTTTCCTCCCCATCGATTGGGGTTCTCTGCTGTCCACCAAACTTTCCTCCACCGCATTTTCCCCATCTCCACCACTGTAACCCATCCGACCAAAATCCCCAAACCCCTCTCACCACTATTCACCGCAACACCACCATCCGTGATGCCGCATCCCTTTCCATCGTTTTTTGTTGATTGGAGGCACCGTCGTCGCTCCGATCTTCCGACCCAGCCCCTTCACTCTTTCACTGGATGCTCCTCCTTCCTCGGACCATCACATTTCTCATGATGTCGCTATCGCGCCCTCCACCCAAACCACCTCCATCGAAGAGGAACAGTGGGTTGATCGACATATTCCGTCTAGATCTGCGGTTCTTGTTCATCACCAACACTTCTCCGCAATCCAAGCTTCGCAGACCCTCACTCTCCATCTCGGCAGGATCCAAAGGTAAGTCTCAAACTCCATTACCTGCCACCCTCGACCCTCCCTCCTGCCCAAAGAACCGCCCCCCTGAACCCCCACCGTGCCATCCACCACCAAAGCCAAATTGGGTAAGGACTCTACCATCAGTGTTGGTTAATGTCTATGTTGCCTATATTTTCCCTTCTCTAGTTGTTGTGTGGTTTAAGAAAGATCGATGCTGGAAGTTCAAGCCTTTTTTGGATTATTGTTGTGTCCCTGGTAGCTTTTGCTTGGGTCCTAGATTGCAAATTTGGAGCAAAAACATGGGTGTACACTAACGGCCGGCTCATCTACCCCTCCGACCGTCAAGCTGCTAGCGTTAATGTGGTAAGTCTGGACCACTGTGAGACCACGCATAGTCGATCCGCACATATCCCAGCCAAAAAAATGATCCGTAACTGGATAGAGTCAAAGAGTGTGGATTCTCCTCCTTTGCTGGATATTTACCATGTGTGGAAGCTGTTTGCTTGGTTGATTGGATTAGTTGATAAATTTGTTGTGAAACCAATTTTGTCTATGCTTTATTTGTGTATTGATGCCGATACTTTGTATTGTCTAATAGCTAGGAGCAACTCTAATTTGTGGCTGGGGTATGTCCCAACACTGGTCATCTAGTTGTAATGTGGTTTCATCTAACGAATGAATGCATGTATTTGCCGTCAAAAAAAATAGGCAAGGGAATGAAAAAATGCTAATGAGTCCCACATATTTCTAATCCCTCTATTTTGGAAAGAAAGCAAGTGAATGGGGTGATGAGTTTGTGAGTTTACATTTCTACCCTTTTTAATTGTGATGTTTTTTAAATAAAAAAAAATTAATCTAAAAAATAAAAATATTTTAAAACTTATTAATATTTTTTAGAAAAATTTACGTTATGTTATGAAATTATCTTTGTTTGTTTCACTATTAAAGTATATTTTATTACTTTTTATTCCCTTTAACTTTTTCAATATTAGTATTGTCATTTTATAAATATATAAGTTTCGTTCCTTCCACTTTCTTTTCATTTTTTCTCAAACCAAACCACAATCATCTCATTTTTTTTCTCTTTTTTTCCATTCTTTTCCTTTCTTTTTTCCCCGCTATATATCTCTTTTCATCCAAACACACTATTAGTTTATTTTAAGAGAGAGAATACCGGATGATCCTTCCCCATCCAAGCCATGGCCATAATGTATTGTCCATTTATTTATCTAACAGTACTTAACATGTAACTAATAAAGTTAACATAAAAATAAATCTTTTTATAAGTATTACGTTATTTGAATAAAGTAAAAGTAGTCTTCATTCAGCAAAATAAAAAGAAGTAAAAGTAGTCTTCGAGATGATTCTATACGTCATAGGTTGCGACTACCTGACGTGCGGTACCTGTTAGACTCCACACAGACCCAGTCCCCAATTGGCCCCACACTTTCACTTTCTTCACCCAGACACACAAACAAACCCAATAATGGTTTTGGTTTCAGACTTTCAGGAGGATAGGAGTTGGTGAAGGGATAACACCGGCCAATCGACACACGAAGAACATACGTAATTGCTTTACATTATTACATGGCATCATCATTTTTTAGGTAAACTAGGGTATTCATCGTAGAGACAGTAGTGACTAATTCCTTGCTCATTATAGGTGCCTCGAGGGACAGAACAGCTGGTCCAGAGTTTTAACGCTGCTCCGTACTCGATACATGACATCATCATTAATATTACAAACTTATTTTATTCTATTTTTTGTTTCAAAATTAATCACAACTCTACAATTTCATGGAGTATATCGTAACAAATTTAAGACAAAAGATATATTGTTCAATATGCTAGAATTGGACATAAAACTAATTTAAGAGTACAATTCAACAAATTAACCTACACATCCAAATATCTTTCAGGAAATATAGATAAATACACCGCAATAATAAAGATAATAAGAACACCAATAAAATTTCTCAAATATGATTACAAGAACTTGTAACCCAGCCTCAATATGTGTATCACCCTATAATACTCTCACTCTAAGAGTTACAAAGAATGATAACACTTACATCACACACAAGTGATCACCAACACGCTCCTCTCTCTAGGACATGGTTGGAGACCCTTCAACTCTACTTCACCCAAGGAGGAATACTTCACCTCTTCAAATGGGGATCTCTCACCTCTCCATATGATCACCCAATGGGTATGGGGATATCTCATATCTTCACAAGTCTCTCTATTTATAGAAGAGAGCATGACTTTCATTCATGTATGTGACATAGTGGACAATAATTGTCTCACATTTTCAAAACTCTAGATACATTCACCCATATTGTGAAATGTACCTTGTAAATTTCTATTCTTTTTCACTTTTCTTGGGATCAATTGACTTTCCCAACTCCTTAATAGGGCCGCGTCTCCTATAGCACCACCTTCTAGAATACTCGAGACATAACGACAAAAGCAACCATCAGAGGAACTTATAGAATGTTTGGTTTCACGTCCAGAACACGCAAACGTGCGGCGACCCATACGCTCCAAGTTGGAGTTTCCACATCAAAACTTGTTCGATCACCGTGGTTTCTAACATGATGACAAACATGCACCTAACTCCCATGATCTCCCACCCACCATCAAATGTACTTGAAGTTAAGAGTGCGAAAAGCATAACTCAGCCATCCAACGAGACATTCAACAAGATCTCTTCCACGTTAAGCCTTGGTCAAGGATTGGTGTGACACCTTTAAGTTGGTTTTTAGTGAGTTAGTGGCGGAAATAAAAGTATAAATTTTCAAAAAGGAACTACATTTCAAATTTCAAGACCTATGGCTAAGAGAACTACATTTCAAATTTCAAATTTTCTCATAATGGCTAAGAGAACTACATTTCAAATTTCAAGTCTTATATATTTCAAAAAGGAAATTGTAGTTCGAAAAACATTTTACATGGACCATGACACCATGTACAAATAGCTGTAAAAAATGTTCAAGAAATCCCAAATAAACCGCTATCTCAAATATCATAGATTACATGGTCCAGAGGCGGATTTACATGGCTACAACGTACTCACCATTATGAAAAATAGCTGTAATATAAGGGTGAGTACATTGTAGTCATGTTCTGATGGTATATAATGAAGTAAATTAATACAAACTCAATAAATAAATATGGGAGTCTAATAGGGATAACCAAAATCGACATCTGAGGATCTGCAACGTCTTGCTGAATTGGCAAATGTCAAAATTGCTAGACTGGATTTATGTCTCGAGTTTGAACCTGTGACCTCCCACGTATGTGTGTGAGTTTCAAGTAGCACTCGCTACTCTCCGTTTACAAAAAAAACCGGCCTCTAGCGTGTTAACAAATATCTGGAAAGTTGAAATAGTCATTCTCATTTCTTTATTTTTTGTAATATATGTGAATCTCTCTTTGTACTTTGAGTGTTGTTGTTTGTGGGCTTACCCCCCATTCCCGAGCAATAAATAATACTTACTTTTATTAATTACTTCTTTATGATTTTAAATAATAAAAAATGGTATATATTTATTAATAATCATTTATTTAAAGAAAAAAACAAAAATGATAGATATTTCATTCTCTTCAATCATAATTGTCTTCCTTTTAAAAAACTACAATAATATTTAAATACTCTCAATCCAATCATTAATTCACCACCAAAAAAAAGAAATGATTAATTAAGAATAAAAAGGACATTTCATGAATCATTTCTATGTTTTTCATTTAAATAAATAAATAAATACATATTTTTATTTTCTATCAATTCATAAATAAGGACATTTCATGAATCATTTCTATGTTTTATTTTCATATTTTCATTTTCTATCAATTCAAATAAATAAAGACATGTTTTTCATTTAATAAAATAAATAAAGACATTTTATTTTTTTCTATCTATTTTGTTCCACTTTTGTTTTAACTATAAAACAATAATTTGTCAAATAAAAACTATAAAATAATAAAATTAATGTGTCACCATAAAAATAGGTTTTTTTTTTGACAATACCATAAAAATAGGTTATTTAAAAGAAAACTCCTGAAATTAAACCGTGTTTGTTTCCTTGGCTGGCTGTGTGTGACTAAATATTTTTTTTTTGACAGCAGTGTGTGACTAAATATTAGTAGTATTAATAATTAAAAACGAATAAATTGAAAGAAGAAGTGAGAAGTCCCTATCTTACCACTATCTGTTTTTATTTTCCACTTTTGTCAAAAAAAAACTATAAAATAATAAAATTAAAGTGTCACCCCAAAAATAGATTTTTTTTTTAAAGAAAAGTCCTGAAATTAAACCGTGTTTGTTTCCTTAGGTGTTGTACTAAGTGATTAAATATTAGTAGTATTAATAATTAATGATGAATAAATTGAAAGGAGAAGTGGGGGAAGTCCCTATCTTACCAACTTACCCATGAAACTTTGAGAGGTCATCAGTGCGTTGTCCATTTATGATTATCCTCCGGAGTTTGCTTTGGACAATTTAGCTGACATGGCAGTCAACAATTGGTGGAGAGAGTTGGCGGGAGTTGGTGAGTGACCCAACCCAACACCTTCTTACTCCCACTTTTGCTTAAAAAGTAGGACTCCTACAATTGCACAACACCACCGTACTCTCCATCTAATATCACAATTCACACACACCAAATCCCAAACCACCTCAACACAACACAACCCAACTCTAAACTTCTCTTCAACAAGGTAACAATCTCTCTTTCTCTTCTTCATTCTCATTCTCATTCTCATCCTCTTCAAAACTTTATCATAAGGGCTTTTATTCACTTTCTTTTCTTCTTCATATGCTTTTGCACTCCACAAAATTCTTTCACTTATATTTAGATTGCGTACGGTCGTGAAGAACTCGCCATTGAAATTAAACTCACAATTTTTCAGAAGCTCTAAACCCAAGCTTCTGCTTGGACGTGGAAAGTGAACGTGATTTTCATTAACGCACCGATCATCCAAACGAGCAGGGAATTCGTTGTTTTAGATTTTTTTTAATATAATCACTTTTTTCCCCATGTTTTCAATTGCACGTGTATCAAATCTATATTTCTAATGTAGCTTCAATTATTCCAGCCGCAGAAACATAAATCCCGTTTTTTTACCTTAAAGGTATGTTTGGGAGGGGGTTTTGGGAGGGATGGCATATTTTTCAATTTTACCTTTCAAAGTTTCGTTTTAATGCTAATCATTTGATCAAGTAGTGAAACATCACAAAGTCTCGTATTCCATATAAAAGGTTGTATTTAAAGTCATCCTTTCTCTCTCAATTCTTTGGATTCTAATTCTCTGCTGACACCACTCTATCTCTCACCTCTTGGATTTTTTTAACTTTTTTAAAATAAAATAATTTAAGGGTTATGATTATTAGGGAGGGTGAGAAAACAAATCAAATCTCTAACTGGTGAAGCATTAAATATGACCGTACGATGTGGTATAAAATTCATCAACGATTGAGATTTAATACTGATTGATTCAATCTTAACCACTCATAAAATTTTACCAAATATCTAACGGTAAATTTTAGTAGTTTACCGGTGAGAGATTTGATTTGCTCTCTCGCACCATAAGCACATGATTATTATATTGATCCGATGGTTCCTATGTAGTTGACTTTAAAAACTGCAGTGCATCACGATTCCAATTCTTTTTATCAAAAATTAATAAATAATCAGTTTTTCACCGAATATTTTCTCAAATAATAAAATTTCTTAATTAAAAATAAGTTCCGAATACGTTATGTATGCGTGTAATTTGACTTGTGATGAATAAATAGAATGAAGATGTATTACTATGATCATTAACAATAATTTAATTTAATAACATTTTGCTTACCTGTGGGAAACAGAGAGATGATTATCAACGTAAGAGAGTCAACGATGGTACGGCCGGCGGAGGAGATAGCACGGCGGACGGTGTGGAATTCGAACGTCGATCTGGTGGTGCCGAATTTCCACACGCCAAGTGTTTACTTCTATAGACCCAACGGCGTTTCCAATTTTTTTGAGGGTAAGATTCTGAAAGAGGCTTTAAGCAAAGTGCTTGTTCCGTTTTATCCAATGGCTGGCCGTCTCCGCCGTGATGATGACGGCCGTGTTGAGATTGATTGCGACGGTCAAGGTGTTTTGTTTGTTGAGGCTGATACCGGTGCCGTTATTGATGACTTTGGTGACTTTGCTCCAACGCTTCATCTTCGTCAGCTAATCCCAGCCGTTGATTATTCCCGTGGAATTGAAACGTATCCCCTCTTAGTTTTGCAGGTGCGTTTCACTTTTCTGTTACTCTTTTTTGTTTAATATGTTTTATTTATTTTATGATAATTATTATTTTTTTGCTCTGTTTTTCTTTTTTTGGGAGAAACTGTTTTGCTCTGTTTGTTGGTTTTCTTTTTGGATTGAAAATTGGGAAAGTTTATTTCAGCTTATTAAAATTAAAAAAAAAACATACATTCAATAATTTAGAGCTAGTTGATTACAGTTTTTTACTTCTAAAACACTTATTATATTTTTCAATAAATAATCACTTTTAAGAATATTATATCTTTTTTTTTTGGTTACAAAAGAATATTATATCTGATTGTTAAAAAGTTGAGAATTTGAATAAAAATTTTAAAGCTTCTTTACAATTTTTGAACTTCAAATAGACCATTACAATTTTTTATAGATTTTTATGAGTAATGGAGTTTATGGTATCTAAAAAAAAGAGTAGTGGAGTTTATCTTTCTATTTATGATAATCAAAATTACTTTTTTGATAATCTCTTAAGTCTCATTTATCAAGATATGATTTTGAGAAAAAAAACTACTCAAAATACTATCTATTCAAAGTAGTATTTAGATTTTTTTATAGATGTTCATTCTTTTAAAAACTGCAATAAGTAGACGAAATAATCTCAAAAGTTCTTACTTTTACAAAAAAAAACAGTCTTTTTTTTTGGAAAAAAATGTAACTATCAAGCTCTTAAATTAGATCTACTTATGTAAACAGAATGCTTTTCATTTGACTTTTCATTGACAAATGAACAATGATTTTATGAAGAAAAAAACTTAAGGTGGGGGTTCTATAAATGGGAATGGGATCCTCTCCACTTATTGGATGGTTTCAGTTAGAGAGAGAAAGATACAATGAATAAAATATTATTATTTTAAAAATATTATTATTTTATTCATTGTGTTTTTCTCTCTCTTACTGGAACCATCCAGTAAATGAGAGGATTTGAACCCCTATAAATGTGGTTGATGTTATTTTTCAATTACACCATTACACGTTGATTAATTTTGTAAAAATTAATTAAAAAATAAAAAATAGTATAAATAGTTAATCTATGTATTTTGGTGTCATTGGAAAACAACACCGATCACACTTATAAAACCACACTAATTTTTCTTCTTTTTACGAATTGGTTTTCCTTTTTTTCTTGGTGGATACAAAGAGAACCAAAAATATGTGTAACATTGCACACGTATCTAAATAAAAAAAATATGTGTAACTAACATTGCACACTTATCTGTTTTATTCATATTTATTTTATTTTATTGATTTACTTATTTATAATCCGTTTCTTCTCTCAAATAAAAAAAAAGAGCTTTTAATAAAAAAATGAATAATTAATATGCCTTATCGTGTATAATATTCCACATATAAAAAAAAAACTGGTTATAATTATTGGTGTTTTTGCTGTACCAAACGTGCTAAACAGGTTAAAATTTGAGTTTTGGTATGATTAGCTTTGCTTGGTACACCCAATTCTAAATGTATTTATTTTCAATCTCTTTTTACTTTTCTATTTCCTACCCTGTTTGTTTTACCAAAAGACGTGAGAGTATTAGTCAATAGCGCTAGGAATAGGATGAGATGACGTGGGTTTTTTCTGTCTTAACTAAGGTTTTGGATTCGAATCCATTTTTAGGCATACAACATCATTAAATCTCTTAAAAAAAAGTTTTACCGTTTATTGCGGTAGCTCGATGAATTAGTCTATGCAATTGTGCATACCCAATTAAAAAAAAGACGTGAGAGTATTACTTTCCAGAATCAACAATAGCCAACGCAGAAGTGAAGCATTCACGCATGATGAGTTATCAGTGGGCGCCATGATGTGAAGCATTCACGCATCATGAGTTCCCTTTTGAATAAATATGTTTATTTTATTAAAACACCATAGGTATACCTGTCAATACGCACGAGTAATATTATATTCTTTGTATAAATAAACTTAGACAGAATTCAATTACAATAGATCTTTTAAGTTATTAAGAAATAGAGTTTCACAATTTTAGAATATTTTTTTTCTTTTGACATTTTGATCGTTACGAAATATATTTTATCAGTAATAAAATTGTAATAACATGTAACATTTTTCTGTTGTATATCAAATGTCAAATATAAAATAATTATTCTGACTAACGTTCCACCATAAAAAATTAATAATAATAAAATTATAGCAACAGCATGAAATTAATAGTAATAAATTATAAAAAAATAACTTTCCAAACTTGTATAATTCGACAATTTTGTCTTTATAGATAGCAAATCTTGCACGATTTAATCACTCACCTAACTTGTATAATTCGACATCCTAATAGCTGTCCCACAGTGGCTTAGTAACTTGTATTAATAACATTTTGAATTTCAAACATTCAATATTTTAAATCGACAATGAATGTTTCTGAACCTTAAATATTTGCATTGTACATTACATGCCTCAATCATTAAAGTATCAAACTCGGTCCCACCTATCTTTGATGACAAACATGTAACAATACTATAGTATTTGAGCTTTAGTTGAAGCATTTGGTTGGTAGAGGTATTTTTTATTTTTTTTAGGTCTACATCAGAACTGTAGACATAGAATTACTATAGTATTTGAGCTTTAGTTGAAGCATTTGGTTGGTAGAGGTATTTTTTATTTTTTTTAGGTCTACATCAGAACTGTAGACATAGAATAAAATAAAACATTGATGGGTTGTTGGCACTTTTTTTAAATGCAAAATTATATTCAAAAGTTTTGAGTTAAATATAAGACTGCCTTTCTCAAGTTTGAATTAGAAAATGCCTTCATTTCTTCTAACTAGAACTAGAATTCAACTGATGTGGTTGTTGGGATATGCTTAATTATTTTAGCTACAGAGGGAATAAAACAAACAGAGAAAAAGATATTTCAACACCTAAGGTTTCTTATATCTATACTATACTTAATTAATGAAATTCAAATCGTGATTAATTCAGTTTAATAAGTGGTTGGTAGGTGACTAACTAACCATAAATTGAACTAAGTTAACCATGAATTTGAATGTTATTAATCACAATTTTCAACACGTTTACATTTGTGGTTAACTCAATTCAGTTGATGGTTAATGAGTTACCTATCTATTAAACTGAATTAACCACAATTTTGAAATGCGTTAACCAAGTGTCAGGAGTGTCCAAAATTTTGGGCACTGAAATAACTCAACTCTAAAATAAACTACCTACCAATTTAACGGACTTAATTAATTGCAATGCAGGTAACACATTTCAAATGTGGAGGAGTCTCACTTGGTGTAGGCATGCAACATCATGTAGCTGATGGAGCATCAGGTCTTCACTTCATCAACACATGGTCAGATGTAGCTCGTGGCTTAGATGTTTCCATCCCACCATTCATCGACCGGACACTCCTCCGTGCCCGCGATCCACCCCGACCTGTTTTCGATCACATCGAATACAAACCCCCACCATCAATGAAAACAATAGTACCACCCCAACAACCCACAAAACAAGGCTCAGATACTACAGCAGCAGTCTCTATTTTCAAATTAACTCGCGAACAGCTTAACACACTGAAGGGGAAATCGAAAGAAAACGGTAACACAATCAACTATAGCTCTTATGAAATGCTAGCTGGTCATGTTTGGAGAAGTGTTTGCAAAGCAAGATCACTTCCTAATGATCAAGAAACAAAATTGTATATAGCAACTGATGGAAGAGCAAGGTTGGAACCCCCGCCTCCACCAGGTTACTTTGGTAACGTGATATTTACAACTACACCTATAGCTGTAGCTGGTGATCTTATGTCAAAACCAACATGGTATGCTGCGAGTCGAATCCACAACGCGCTGTCGCGAATGGACAACGAGTATTTGAGATCTGCTCTTGATTATCTTGAACTGCAACCTGATTTAAAAGCTCTTGTTCGTGGTGCACATACTTTTAAGTGTCCTAACCTTGGTATTACTAGTTGGGCTAGACTTCCAATTCATGATGCTGATTTTGGTTGGGGAAGACCTATATTTATGGGACCTGGTGGAATTGCATATGAAGGTTTGTCTTTCATAATTCCAAGCTCAACTAATGATGGTAGCTTGTCTGTTGCAATTGCCCTTCAGCCTGATCATATGAAAGTGTTTAAGGATTTCTTGTATGACATTTGAAGAGGTTGTTGTATCTTTTGAATGTTTCTAGTTTAGGCACTTTTGATGTTGATGAGACTATATTCCTTTTGTAAGGGTATTAATAATATGTAAACAACTTGATTTGATATTACATTACATTTAGTGTAAGACTTGAAGCATTTGGAAACCTATTAATGGGAATTGTAGTTATTTATCATTTGAAAGAGAGTAATATCAATGATTTTGACAGGCTTAATTTGAAGCACTTATTTATGTTGAAATTATATATAAAGTTTCTTAGGATTTGGACGGAGAACAATAATGTTTGATACAAAGATGGTTCTTATAAGAGCCCAAACGTTAAGCTGAAATAACATAGGATATATACTAACCTACGAAACATTGCTATAGATACAGACACTGAACACCGACGGTGAACATGACACTCACACTAATACCGACATTGATACACAAACACCGATAATAATTTGAAAAGTGGAAGTGGTTGAATGTAACCACATGTATCGGTGTCTAACACGTCTTCAATATGAAGTGTCTGTGTTTGTACTACATACACACTAAGATGTTGTGGAGAATATTGATATTGAAACAAGGCTTAGGCTTACACACAAAGTTGAGATCCAAGGTAACAGCAATGGTGCAGAGTTTACAGAGCGACGTGGCCCGGGACGGTTATTAGCATTTGCACCCCCAGTAGATCCTTTCCCTCTTTGTGCTTTCTTGATAGAATCATACTTAATTTCCTCATCTTCTTCTCTAATTGCCTTATTTATGCTTCCATAGTTTCCTAGGGGTTGGTTTTTTTGAATGTTGGTATTTGATAAGTTTTGAGCTTTATGTTCTGAATCTGAGCTGAAATTTGCATGGAAACACAAGCTTGGTATGGCTTGAGTGCATAAAACAAACATGAAGCAAGTAAGAAATCTCACTCTCATTGTTTTGGCTCAAGTTAAGGTTCTTTGTACAAGAGAGGGAAGAAGGAGAAGAACTATGTGAAAAAAGAGGATATGTTTCTTTATGGAGACATGTGATTGCGTAGAAGAAAAGCAAAGTGTGTGTGTTGCATTTAGAACCTCTATTCTTGCTCTGCATCAGATGCTTTGTCCATTTTTTGCTTTCCAAGTAATTACTGATGTAAATGTAGTTGATTTCTCTTGGAACATAAAAACTTACAAATCATTTTCAATACTTTTTACTTATCTTCTTTTTTGGTCATGAAGAACTAAAAACATTAATGTAGAAAAATATGATAACCCAATTAACCTAATCACGCATTAGGTTGACCGGAGAAAAATATAGGTTGACTGCGGTCAATACGAGACTACCACTTTTTGGTTAATACCAATCTACCACTAATACTTGATTTGATTGACCGTGGGTAAAAAAAAATCAACACTAGTCTAACTGTTTTTTTAGATAGACAAAGTGATTAGTAATTAGTGTCTTAGTTGTTAGAGGGGAGGGGGGAGCAGGGTTCGAACCCCATACGCCCACGTTTTTCCACCAACGATGTTCCTTTCACTCAAACACTAGTCTAACTGTGATACATGAGTGAATACTCTAGTACTGTATTTAATTTTGTTTAAAATTTGAGCATAATCATTTACAAAACTAAGATTTTTAAACTCGTGAAGTTTTTTTTTTGCTAAACAAATGTTAGTTGGATGGGGGAATATTAGTTTCCAGGGTTTGAACCCTGGATCTCCTTCTTACAACTCCTATATGTTTCTTAGCTCGCCAACTGAGCTCGTTATCCCAAGTAGGTAACTCAGTTGGTGAGCTAAGGGATATCGAAAGAGTGCACCAAAAAGAGTGCAAGAATGAGGTATCGGGTTCAAACCCTGAAAACTAACATTCCCCCACTCCCACTAACATTGCTTATCAAAAAAAATCTGAGCTCGTTAAATTGTTATGTAAATTTTTATTGTTTTTTAACTTGTTATAATTCGTTGTATGGTATTGTTAATGTGTATTCTTGTTTGATTGAATTCATAGTCAAAAAAATTGACACTGATCATAAAATGGAGCGTAACTTGTGAAAAATCTCTTTTGTCAATTTGATACCTGGAAAAAAATTGATATCTTTCAAGTTCAGAATGCATTACTAGAACAAGAAAATTTACCTAATTAACAAGTTAACGAGTAAAACCATAACAACGTAAATGAATTTTTTCAAATTTCAAACAAAATTCAATACAATACTAGAGTATTCACTTACAAAACTTTATAAATAAAGAACGAATTATTATATAATACCATAGAATTTATATAATATGTATTAATATAATTGGAGATATAACCAAAAGGTACCGATCTGGAAGATTTCAAATTAACAATAGGGATGTTTTGATTCAAAGGCTTCCTTTTGCAGCATTTGTCCCCTTTTTCATTAACCAACGACGACGTAAGAAACTCATCACTAAATTTGGTATGCAAGCTTTTGGTAACTTTTTTGTTCTGATTTTCATCCATATTTGAGTGCCTGAAAAGTATAATGTATTAACGGTAGATTAATAAGCGCAATAATAATTGTTTATTAAAATTTAATGAAATAATTATTGATTTCATGAAATAAAAATAAAAAAAATTAACAAAATGATGAAACAAAATTCTTTGCAGTGGCGTAGTGATGGAGACGACTGAGGGAGAGAGGTGAGGAATGAGGAATCAAGGCCAGCCTAGTCTAGAGATGAAATAATTGCTACTGCAATTGTAATAACCACTTTGATCACTACGCCACAATTGTAAAAAGAGAACGCCACCTTTAGTAGCGTTTATAAAAAAACGCTACCCATTTTAATAACACGCTACACCATTACTAGCGTTTTAAAGCAAAACGCTACCCAATAGGTAACACGCAACACAGATACGTAGCGTTTCATACAAAACGCTACCTATGTGGTAACACGGTCAAGGTGATCAGTAGCGCTTTGTAGAAAACGCTAGCCATTTGGAAATTACACGCACAGCTTGAAACATAGCGTTTTGTACAAAACGCTACGTATGTGGTAACACGATCAAGGTGATCAGTAGCGCTTTATCACAAAACGCTACGCATTTGGAAACACTCGTAGCTTGATACGTAGCGTTTTTTCTAAAACGCTACCCATTTATAAACACCCAGGTTGTTTAGTAGCGTTTTTTAACTAAACGCTACCCATTTGATTCTTTAAAAAAATTATGCAATCCCGATTTTAATTTTTTTGCTTCCCTAGCTCCCACTCACTCTCGATTTTTTTTATAATTTCACTTAACCCTAAGTCCTTAACTCTCATTTTCAGTACACGCTTCCTCTCACTCTCACTCCATCACCACAACACTCAATTCCTCAACACTTCATTCACAAAACCCCACAACCGCTACACTACACCAATTTTTGAAGATAACTGTCAGCGCTTACCACTCATGCACAAAGATATTTTCCCTTCCTCGCGTGATTTCTCTTCCCTACGTGATTTTCTCTGAAGAGCACGAAAGAGCTTATGGAAAACCCAAGCTAAACCCTAATAGTATTCCGGATCCTAAGTTATAGATCTTCACTTTTCTCCCTCAAATCTCTAATCGTATTCCTTTTTCTGCAAAAAAACCCTAATCGGACGAAATCGCATTTGCTGACATCTCACCAAATCGCAGTGATATCGCATTCGCTGGTTAGAATTAGGGTTTATCACACTAAATTGGAGTTTCATTCGCTGCAACATCTCTTTATTGGTTAGTTAAGTTTCAACTTGTTCATCTCTTCATTTGGCCGATAGCGAGTGTCTTGATAAAAAAACTATACAATTTTTAATTCTTTTTGGAATTAAAGAGGGCATAAAAGCCCAAAAAAGATATTACACCGGGACAACTCTAGAAATAGAAACTCCATTATTAATGCATCGAAACACAAGTATTAGCTTCATGATAGCGGTGAACAAAATGCACCTCCCAGCCAGGTTTCAAGGGATCACGAATATGAAGCATAATGATGGAGAGGCGCCTTGAGGAGTACTCATTTCACATAAAAGAGGATTATAATCCAGTCTATTTACTGGACAGTTCCCGTAGGAGAGAGAAAGACACAACAAATAAAATATTATTTATAAAATATTATTATTTATTATTTTATTTGTTGCGTCTTTCTCTCTCCTACTGGAACTGTCGAGTAACCGGAGAGGATCCAAACCGACAAAAGACGCTACTAATTATGCAAAAACACGCAGTAAGATGAGTAGGCTTTGCATAAAAAGGCAACTGAAGTCAAAACGCCCTAGAGGATCCCTAGCGTTTTAGGGAAAACGCTACTTATGGACAAAATGCGCTAGAGATCCCTAGCGTTTTAGGGAAAACGCTACGCATTTCAAAAGGCGCTAGAGGATCCCTAGCGTTTTAGAGAAAATGCTACACATTTCAAAAGGCGCTAGAGGATCCCTAGCGTTTTGTGGAGAAAGCGCTACTCATGATCATTATACAATTTAATTAGTTTTATTTTTCTTTTTTCAATTAAGCGCTCCCTCTCTCGTTCTCGCGTCGTCTCTCTCTCGTTCTCAACGTTCCATCCCTCTCAAATCCCTAAGTTCTGCAACTAACCATTGTGACCATAAACCCTGTTCATCTCTCTTCTGTAACCCTCGTGACCATAAACCCTAAGTTCTGAAACTCACCGTTCTGTTCATCTCTCTCAAACCCTCGCGACGGACTGAGATACGGTGGGACTGAGATAGACGACGGTGGTGTGTTGTTTTCTCGCCGGAGGTCGTGGTGGAGCGTTTGGGAGGCTGGCCTGAGGCGCTTTTGTTTGCTTCAGGTTTGTTTTTTTGGTTTTTCGTTTTCTTCTTCTTCCCTTCCTACTGATTCTGATTCTGATGAATGTTTTTTTGGTTTTTCGTTTTCTTCTTCTCTTCCTACTTTGTTTGGTTTAGCAGTTGGTGTGAGACAGTTAATGGACCCACATTTACCTGAAGGATATTATGGGAATGCTTCTGTGGCTACATATGTTGTGTTAACAGTGAAAGAGCTCAATGAAAAACCACTCTTAGAGACTGTGAAGCTGATCAAAGAGAGTAAGAAATTTCTAATATTCCCTTTCCTCATTATGGACAGCCTTACTTTGCATTTTATTCTTGGTACTGATAACATGCACCTTAATTTGATTGGTACTGATAACATGCACCTTAATTTGATTTTTGTTCTTTGGAATTTCAGAGAGGTACTTGGTTGATTGGTGCTTGCTTGAGGTCCTTGTTGAGAGGTACTTGCTGAGAGCTACTTGTTTTTGTTGAGAGGTACTTGTTTGATTTTCCTAGAGTTGTTTTCCTGGGAGTTGAGGTTCCTGTCATAATAGTTTGAAGTATACTTTATACTTATTAAGAAGATATTTCTTCTTCTTCTTCTTCTTCTTCTTCAGGTTGGTTTCGTTGTTCGCCTACTAGTCATCTCTATTGGACTGGCTCATCTTCTCCAACGACCACTTTCACGTTATTGGATCCTACTAGTACTTCTTCTTCTTCTTCAGGTTGGTTTCATTGTTCGCCTCTTCTTGTTACGCATAAAGTTCATTATTTGGAAGACTAGAATATGGTTCCTTTGGCTTGACCAAAGGACCGAGAATAGAAATAGAATAGGTAATAGATATAGCTTGGGAAAATAAGGAGTGGAATTGAAAAACTTTTAAAAGAGGAAATTTTGTTTGTTTTTTTATATGAAATGATTCTTCATTATATTCGAATTGCTTGATGGGTCATATGTTAAAGTTCTCTTCTCAGGATTTTATTATAAATATTTGGAAAGAGGGGAAAGATCCAACACAAGAATAGTTAGTGAAAGAGGGGAAAGATCCAACACACAATTAGTTTAATTTATTATGATTTAATGAATCTTTTAATTTACAGTTGATTAACAATTATTAAACTTAAATAGTTAGTGAAAGAGGGGAAAGATCCAACACAAGAATCTCTTGATCGTTGTACTTTGTGGTTAGAGGGCCGACTAAACAAAGATGGTGACGTTGTGGATCTCAAAACTAAGGATGTCAAGGACAGAATTGTAAGTATTTCCAAAATTCAAATATTGTAATTTTTATGACATCCATATGATCATCATTTCTCATTATATACTTATGTTTGTGCATCAGGAAAGCATATCACAATCTGTATCACAAGGAGAGTTAACAGATTGCTCTGGTGAACAAGATATCCTTGCCCGTGCCTTGGGAAGGGAAGAGTATATGGGTCGTACAAGAGGTTATGGATATGGCATTCCTACCACTGTGTTTGGGCCAAAGAGCCATAGCACCATCCCCTGCGGGCAATGTAAAGTGATGGAGGCAAAGTATGACCAGCTCTCCGCGAAAGTTGATGTATTAATGGAAGAGAGACTGGTGTATAAGCAGCTCTTTGCACCATCCCTTGTTGCACCATCCCCTGCTGCACCATACCTTGCTGCACCACCCCCTGCTGCACCCTCACCTGCTGCACCCTCACCTGTTGCACCCTCACCTGCCCAAGATAGCGCACGGGATAGCTGCACCATGGCATCAACACAGGTATTTATTATTACTCGACCTGTTTTTTGTACATATGTATTTGATCAAATTATCATGTATATTTATTTTTCTTTATAATTGATTTAGGATAACGCTGAATGTGAGCTATATATTGCAAACCCACATCGAAAGGTTGCAGTGGGCATGTTATGTAACCAATTGAGTGCCACAATGCACAATTTACCCATGCCTGAAAACCATTTGAGAGTTAGAGTAGACTATTCAATTGAGGGGTCTGCACCATTGTCTGTTCCAGTTGTTAGTGCAGATATATTTACTGTGGGTCAAGCACTTAGTACTTTTGTGGCATGGCCAGCACAACTTGTCGTTGTAAGTGACAATATTTTTGTTAATAAGTTAATGACTCATTGTTATATATAATGTGTGCTAACTAACTAATCATTTTTTTATTATATACAGTTACCCCAAAAAGGAATATCTAAGGAAAAGAGTGTTAGCAAGGCCAGATCTCGACCTTCCCCTTCCACCGACAATACCAAAGTGTCTCGACCATCTCCTTCTATTAAAGGATAGGAAATAAACTCAGTCAAACATCTTGTTAAATCTCCCAATGATGAATTCGAGGAGTTCATCACTTATGTAAAGGTCTACGTGAATAGAAAAATGAGGCCCGGTCGTGACCTTATTAACTTACCGACCGATGAAATTGTGGGAGTGGAACAGATTGTAATTCTCGGTGTTGAGGATCTGAAAGCTGTATATGACATGGAATGGGCCACTGCGAGTGTTATTAGAGTATATATGAGGTATGTATGTATTAAATTATTTGTACACAATAGTTGTATATATTAGAGTATATATGAGGATCTGAAAGTTGTATATATATTATTTATAGGTACTTGTACAATGAGATGTTGGTCCCTTCGCAACGGACACAAAAGTTTTTGTTCTTGTGCCCAGAGTATGGTTGTGTGTGGGACACTGATCAAACTAAACCAGATGCAGAGGATATTATGACTATGAAGAGTCAAATTGAAAGTTATGTCCTTTCACGCTTCAGGGTTGCCCAGCATTTTGATCATGAATCTTTATTTTTTGCACCAATCAATATAGGGTGAGAAATTTAGTCTTCAATCACTTGGTTATTTATTTTGAGGATTGTATTATAGTGTAAATGTGTAGTCATTCGTGATTCATTTACTTGCAGGCAACATTGGGTATTGTTTGCAATAAACCCTAAGAGAAATATTGTGTACTATCTGGATCCACTTCAAGGTCATTACAAAGTCTACCGACACTTCGTAGAGATAGTTGACAGGTGTGTATTTGTAACCCTCTCATTTTTTATAATTTAAAATATGTATTTTGTTTAACTTAGTTATATATATGTATGCCGTTTCAGTGCTTTGAGAGAATATTGGGGATACTCTGTGAGTAAAACAAAATGGGTACCGATACCTGTAAGTTTTTTATCAATATTCTTATAAATTTAATTGAAATTTTGGGTCATAAAAATGTGACAATTAACTAATCTTTTACTTTGTAGTGTCCTAAACAGCCAAATGGCAATGATTGTGGGTACTATACTATGAGATATATGAGAGAGATTATCACTCACGACAAATTAGTAATTCCAATCAAGGTAACTACTTAGATTTCTTTTTTATATTGATATTATAATACTTACTCACATTTAATAACCATTTTAATTCTAATTTTATTTCATTTTATTTTCAGTATTTTCCTGAATGTCATCACCTCAAGCATTACTCTGATGAACAACTTACAGAAGTCAGGGGGAGTGGTGCCGTTATGTTTCTAGCTTTTTGTAGCAACTTTTGAGTTTGATAATGTTAGTTAGTTATTATGTTGTATGATTTGGATATATATTATGTTGTAAGTACTTGTTAGTTTATGTATGTGTGTATCTATATTGGATTGGAATGATATTGGCTGAATTTTGTTGGAATGATATTGGATGAATTTTGTTGGATGAATTTTGTTGGCAGGGAATGGATTTATAAGCTTGTTAGTTTATGTATGTGTGTATCTATATTGGATTGGAATGATATTGGCTGAATTTTGTTGGAATGATATTGGATGAATTTTGTTAGCAGGGAATGGATTTATAAGCTTGTAATTAAAAGGGAGAATAAACAAAAATAAAAAGAATATTTTTAAAAAAATCAGTCAATAGGTAGCGTTTTAAAGAAAAAACGCTACAAATGAAATTAAAAAAAAAAATCAGTCAATACGTAGCGTTTTATAGAGAAAACGCTACAAATGAAATTAAAAAAATCATTCAATACCTAGCGTTTTATAGAAAAAACGCTACAAAAGTGAATTAAAATTACTGGCATTACTAGCGTTTTCTCTAAAAGCGCTACGCATTTGCTTAGCACCTTTTTCAAATGGGTAGCGTTTTATGCTGAAAACGCTACTAATTTCCTTTGATTGGATAAACGGTGTGTTGGTTCAGGAAATGTTTCTACTATTATATACTATTATTTTCTTATATATGCATTATTGTAAGTTTTGAAAATTTGAATGTGTTGTTTCTGCTACCTGTAATTTCCCTAACCTGACTCAACAATATTGCATGTAATGGTGACACGTTAATAATTGGTATATATATGGATAGAAATAATTTATGAACACGTAGGCTTAACAAACATGTGGACGTGTTTAGCATCCAGCTAGAGTTGAATTTGTTTATTGGTTAATTCAAATCCACCCAACTATAAAAGTGGAGCAGAGGGTTGAGTTATCTCATTCTTATTATAAAGCTTTCTCATTTTTATTATAGTTAGTATGTTCTTTGAGGGTATTCTTTCTTGATCTTTCTGTTCATTTTTGAGGATATTTTCTTACGTCCCAAAAATGACAGAAAGATCAAAATAGAAATAATTGATCTTAGAGAGTTATGGATGCTTGTGAATATTTGTGTATTAGTTATTTCAAAAATGAACAAAAGGATCAAATATTCCTGTTAACTATATGGTGAAAAAAGAATCAATAGGATATGATGATAAACATTAATATTTAAGACAAAATATAACAATTGACTTTGGAATATATTGTTATCAGATGCGTTTAAACGAAATCACTGCTATTAGATGCCTTCAAATGAAATCACATGTCTCTTTATAGTCGAACATCATACGAATTGTCTTTAACTTATTCATATACATATTTATTCAATACATGTAGAAGATATCATTAATTTTCGAAACCACAAATTTACTCTCCTTCTCATCTTCTACACTTCCAAGAATGTTTCACATGAATGAATTGTATGTCGGTATTTCTGTTCATTTTTAATAACTGAAAAGCTATTTATAATTTAGAAGATCAAGAATTCCATTATAGATATTTATGTCATTTTTATAATATATTGGATAATTCTAAAAATGGACAGAAATACCGAAGTTCAAAGTGATTATAGAATGGAAAGAGCAATATGAAAATATCAACGTCGCTTCTTCTTTTATAGGTAGACGAAGGTCAACTGTAGTTTAAAAAAATGCAAAATTACCATGTACAGTTCAATGTTGAGACAAAGTATGCATGCTTCCCAGATGTACTAAACTAATTATACTTCAGCCATCTAGTATAACATGCGTGATTGAAAGATGACAATTGTTCACTTCCAATTTATATCTTAAAAAATCAATTCACCGCACAGTCTATCAATAAGAAGGTGAATTAAAGAAGTATACCACAAATAAAGATTCAGATATATTTGTCTTTTATGTCAAATTTGACAAATTTTCAATTTTGTTGAATAAAAAGTATTATTCAGCTTTAATGTATTTCAAGTTTGGATAATTATATATTGGCTAAATATATATTTTGGCCCTTTATCTTTGGGGTTGTGGTCACTTTGGCCCTTTATCTTTTTTTTTTCTCATTTTAGACCCTCGAGTTTTTTGTGTGTGTCATTTTGGCCCCTGCCGTTATGTTTATGTTTTTTTAGGCAAATTTTTAAGGACGAAAATGAAATCAATTAAAAACATAAGGACCCAAAATGAAATCAATTAAAAACATAAGGGACTAAAATGAAATCAATTAAAAACATAAGGGACCAAAATGATAACGGCAGGGGCCAAAATGACACACACACAAAACATGAGGGTCTAAAATGAGAAAAAAAAAAGATAAAGGGCCAAAGTGACCACAACCCCAAAGATAAAGGGCCAAAATATATATTTAGCCTTATATATTTCAATAATAGTCTTTATTAGAAATTGCTCCGCACGGCCTGCCCTTAAAATTATAATTTGGTGAATAAATCTAATGAAGAATATGTAAAGTAACACAAATAATTCACATACACTGAAATTTATATCCGGAAGAAATTAACATAAAAATTTATTACAAATATAAGGAAAAGTAATATAAAATGAGACAGGAATGCTAAACATTTATAAATGCATCAATTATTTATGAAGTATTTACAGGACTTGAAAAAACATAAATGTAAATTATAAATACGCATCAATTAAAGGAAAAATTATGAAAAATTATGAAGTACGATGTAAACAACACATTCGTTAAAATTATAAAACTAAGTAGATTAATATAAACTAATATTCGCCCATGCTTAGGAGAAAAATTTGCCATGGCCAACACCGAATTTTTCCACTGCAGAAATAGAACCCGAGAGCACCACATCGACCCCCGTGTACCAGAGTACTTATGCATCTAGGCCAACAGTTTTTGTTTGTAAATTATATAGTATAATAACTGTGAATAAAAAATTAATTATAACTATAAATTAAATAAGAAGATTTTAAAACTAAAAAGAAAGATAAACAAAGATATTGAATTGAACATCATAGATAATAAGAAAAAAGTCTAAATTATTTTAATAACATAGTTCATATTCATCAAATGTAAATATAAAAACTTAACCCATAATTAGAAAGAAAAGAAGACAGCACAATTATAAAGTGAAATAGATGGGTATAATGCAGGATTGGAAGAAAGCCACTGGTAAAATAGACGCAATTCAGTTGAAAGAGGATGATTGAGTGTTCTATTGTAAAACTGGTTGAAGTTCCTACGTAATTAAATACTTCAACACGTTACTCGAATATAAAAGGAAAATAAAAATATAAAGACTAATTTAGGTATGTTTCTAATAGCTGTCGCTGCGAGCTAACTAAAAGAAAGAAGATAACACAAATAGAAACTTAAACACGTGGATATCATGCAGGGTTGGATGGAAACTACCAATAAGATAGAAGCGCCTAAAAAAGTAGCAAGTGGCAAATTGACGCGGAACCGCGACTGCAGCTGATTGTAGAGCGGTATCCGCATATAAAAGAGAGATAAAAATGAACATTAACAAAGACATTGGAATCGAACATCCATAATTAATAAGAAAAAAAGTTTAAAAAATTTTAATAACATAATCCATATTATCATGTGTAAATATAAAAACTTAACCAATGATTAGTGAAAAAAAACAACACAATTAGAAGGTGAAACACATGGGTATCATGCAAAGTTAGATGAAAACCACCAACAAAATAGAAGCAACTATACAAAGTTGCAAGAAAATGATAGGGTTCTTTGGTAGATGTGGTTGTAGTTCCCGTGGGAGTAAATGTTGCAACGCGGTACTCAAATAAAAATATAAACAATAATTTAAGTATGCTTCTAATACTCGTTCGTCAACTTATTTGTAACCGTAATAAAATATTCTCTCTCATGTGCACCCTGATAAAATAATCTCCTTAATTTGTAACCATATATTGGAAGTTCAGCCACGAAAACCGCTTCTTATTGGTTCTGTTTGGTTTTTATTATTAGTGAATCGCAGTGTTCAGGTCGGTTCGCGATTTTGATTATAGAAACCGAACCAAACCAAACCGCAAAATCATATATACGATACAGTTTTTTATATGAAAATGCAATGTATGTAAAGTCTAATTGTTGAGATATCAATCAATTTTTTATATGAATCTGGTATGTAGCTCCAACTATGTTCTAATATTTTAGAACCTCTCGTGCAGGTCCAAATCATTTTTTCCTATTACAAGAATGCTTTGGAACACATGCAAATATGATAGAACCTTGTAAAGAATGTTTTTTTCTTCTTTTTTCTGTTTATTTTTCTTGTTTGGAATGATACTTATTTTGTATGAAAGTGTTTTGATGCTAATTAGTAATTAATAATATGCAACAACACATTCTTTTCTTGTTTTGGCGTATTTATAAATTGTATTTTTATCGTAAAAATCCGAACCAACCGAATCAATCCAAACCGCATTAGTTTGGTTTGGTTTTTTTAGAAGCCAACCGAACCAAATCAAACCACATTTATTTTAACCTTGCGGTTCGGGTCACTTTTTTGCTTAAAACCGAACCAACCCGCACCGCGAACACCCTTAATTATAGATAGAGAGAGAGGGAGAGAGAGAGAGAGAGAGGAGAGGGAAAAAGAAATATGAAAAGGAAAAAATATGGAAAATGATTGGATGTGAAAGAAATAACGTGGTGAGTATATGTTATACATTATTTTATTCATCAAAGTAATAAATGCAAAGCATATTGCATTTCGCGCGGAATTTACCAACCGAAGACACGGTATTCCCTATATTTTAGATAGATGCTTTGTGGTCGGTAAAAAGAACGTACTGTACACATTTTATTTATCTACTAGAAAAAACAATCTTCTGTTATTAAAAATTAAAAATTAAAAATTATTAACATTCCTTTTAGACATGTGCTGCAAAAGATTGTAGAATCCAATGCTTCTAGTATGTGTGCGTCAAAGAGGTTAACACAATTCTTACAAAAAAAAATGGTTAACACAATGGATTTAAAATGATGTGCTCACTGGTTTACATTTACAAAATGATTAAACTTGATAAATGAAAAGACAAAAGAAAATGGATTAAATTAGCATAAGTAACCAAATTCTTGAACTTGTTTTGGTGGGGTGCGCCACGCCCTTGTTTTAGTGCAACACAAAAGCGACACTTGAGAGCCCCAATAGGAAGCTATTCTGGTGGACTCTCCCCCTCAAAAAAGTAATTTAATATCATGTGAGTCAATGACTAACATATCAGATATTAAACTGATAAGAAAAGATACTACACTTGATCTTAGCCAAAAGGCCGAGAAAGGTATGATTTGATATTTGCCTTGATGTTCCCTTTATATCTGGCATGCTCTCTATTGCTTAGTCAACTGCCCGATGTGGGACTAAATTTTGGCTATTCATTCGTACAGTGTATGTGAATAGTCTACATTTTTTTTTCTTCCATTTAAAAGCAAGTGGTATGTATGTGGCAAAACCAATGATCGATAAAGAAGATAATAAAGCCCTTGCTTAATGCATATATAAGAAGATAATATATTTACTGATGTAGCTCCGAAGACATATCTAACTAGTTTTGGTGAAGTAATTGAACAATCAGTTAACCACCAAAATATGATCTACTGTAGATTAGCAGCATCTCAAGTTGCTTAAAATAATCAAAATGATTTTCCTGTAATCTAGTCAGGTATGGTTATATTATAAGACTAAAAGGTTCAAGGCTAAGCTGGAATAATAAGGCCTGTGGTGCATATTTATCAGAGAAGCCAATTCATTGACACTTGATTACAAGGTTGAGCTGGAATAAGGCATAAGGTTCTGCTACTTGTTTTCTGCAGTGTTTTAAATAGTTAGCACTAATGATTCAGCTATTTGTGTTAATGTGGAATAAGTTTCTCATGGAATTTTTTTTTTGATAGGCAATGTTAGTGGGGGAGGGGGGATGTTAGTTTCCTGGGTTTGAACCCGGAACCTCTTGCTTGCACTCCTTTGGTGCACTCCTTCGGTATCCCTTAACTGAGCGACCGTGACTCACACCTCCTTCAGTGTAACCCTTGTGGCCGGCACCAAGCTAGGGTGACGTATCCCGATGTTGGCGTCGTCTTGTGCCAAGTGCTCTGAGGTTGGCGCCTTGTGCCTGGATGCTCTGAGATTGGCGCCCTCTTGGGCGCCCTGTGCCATGCCCCCTGATGTTTGTGCTCTCTTGGGCGCCTTGGGCCAAGGTGCTAAGACATCCTGATGCTGGTTCCCTCGTGGGCGCCTTGTGATGGGCGAGTTGCAAAATGGAGGGTGGCGCCCTCAAGGGCGCCTTGTACTCGATGGTTTTCATGAGAGGGATTGGTGCCCTCATGGGCACCTTGCACTTGGTGATTTGCACATCCGGGAGAGGTGCCCTCATGGGCGCTTTGTGCTCGATTTTTTTTTATGAGAGGGATTGGCACCCTCATTGGCACCTTACACTTGGTGTTTCGAAAAAGTTGGGGAGTGGCGCCCTCATGGGCGCCTTGTGCTCGATGATTCGCACAAGAGAGGTGGCGCCCTCGTGGGTGCCTCGCACTTGGTGAATCGCACACCTAGGGGAGTGGCGCCCTCAGGAGCATCTTGCGCTTGATGATCGAAGAGGGGGAACTGGTGCCCTCATGGGCGCCTTGAGTTGGGCGCGAAGCGTTTTCTGACTTGGCGCCCTACCGGGTGCCCCCCTTGGGTATCGGTTTCGACCTTAGGTTACGCTTTGTACTTCCTTCTTTGTTGCTCGTTTTGTTGCTTGTTTTGACTTGATCTTTGATTTGATATTTTCAGGCTTCCTGCCATCAAGGGGACTTGTCTTTTCCCGATTGTTCACCCGATCTTGCTGCTTCTCTATCACTTGGTAATTGTGGTGACACTTAGTTTCTTTTCTTAGCCTCTTGGCTTTCGAGTTCGTCTCGTTTCTTTGAAGCCTCCCACCTCGGGATAGGGTGTTGTTTGACTGGTACTTAACTGTTTGTGTTGCCCCCTGTCCATCAGGTTGGGAGATGGTGAGGATGATGGAGACAACCTTGACACATGGGGTGTCGACCTCATCCCGGTAGTCCTTTTTGAATTGTGCAATATCTCTTTGTCGTGACCGTGACTCATCTCCTGGTGTTGGCGCCTCCCTGGGCGCCTTGAGCCACAGTGCTAAGTTCTGCTATTGGCGCCCTCCTGGGCGCCTTGCTGGACGCTTGTTGGCTCCTAAGAGTTGGTACCCTCCTGGGTGCCCTTGGTGTTGTTCCCTGCATGCGTGCGCTGGGTGTCTTTACGTGGAGCAGATTTTGCTTTCAGACTGCCCCCTTGCCAGGCGCCCCTCTGTTGGGCGCTGCTTGCTCCTGCCAGGCGCCCTCCTGGGCGCTGGCTGCTCCTGACTGGCACCCTGCCAGGCGCCCTCATGGGCGCTGGCTGCCTTGACTGGCGCCCTGCCAGGCGCCCTCATGGGCGCTGGCTGCCTTGACTGGCGCCCTGCCAGGCGCCCCTATGGGCGCCCTCCTGGTCCTGCCTGGCGCCCTCATGGGCGCTGGTTGCTTCTGCCAGGCGCCCTCCTTGCCGGGCGCCCTCTTGGGTGCCGACTTGTGTAGAGGGGTGCTTGGCACTTTGCTTTATTTTTCGCGTGCTCGTGCACAATTTTATTTCCTTCCATGCTCATGCACTCAGATGCTCATGCATCCTTTAATTTTCTTACGTGCTCATGCACTCTTTTATTTTTTCACGTGCTCATGCATCCTTTAATTTTCTTACGTGCTCATGCACTCTTTTATTTTCTCACGTGCTCATGCACTCAGATGCTCATGCATCCTTTAATTTTCTTACGTGCTCATGCACTCTTTTATTTTTTCACGTGCTCATGCATCCTTTAATTTTCTTACGTGCTCATGCACTCTTTTATTTTCTCACGTGCTCATGCACTCAGATGCTCATGCATCCTTTAATTTTCTTACGTGCTCATGCACTCTTTTATTTTCTCACGTGCTCATGCACTCAGATGCTCATGCATCCTTTAATTTTATTACGTGCTCATGCACTCTTTTATTTTCTCACGTGCTCATGCACTCTTTTATTTTCTCACGTGCTCATGCACTCAGATGCTCATGCCTCATTTAATTTTGCGAGACAAGGTTCGGTGCTCTCGTGGGTGCCTTACTGCATAGTGTTGACCACCCTATTGCGAAGGATTTGCTTTCACACTGCCCCCTGCCAGGCACCCTTCTGCTGGGCGCTGCTGGCTGTTCCTGACTGGCGCCCTCATGGGCGCTGGCTGCCATGACTAGAGCCCTGCTAGGTGCCCTCATGCGCGCTGGCTGCCTTGACTGGCGCCCTGCCAGGCGCACTCATGGGCGCTTGCTGCCTTATTGGCGCCCTCCCAGGCGCCCCTATGGGCGCTGGTTTTGTGTGGACGTGTGCTTGGCACTCCGCTTTATTTTTGTTGTTCCTCCTGACTCTTGACCTGCTTTCTTATCTATGAATTTTCAGGGCTTGCTTGGTGCCGAGGGGAGTTGCTCTTACTATCATCCGTTGATGTTCCCGCGAGTCTTTGCCGCTTCTAATTCACTGAGGTAACCTCCGGGCGGACTTTTCACTTATCTTTCTAGCTTCTTTGTTCTTCTGAGCATATCTTGTTTTGTTGACGTCTCCCACCTCAGGGGAGGGGGTTGTAACCTCTTGTTTTGTTGACGTCCCCCACCTCAGGGGAGGGGGTGTTCGGTCATGTCTTGTAACTGCTTGTTCCGCCCCCTGTCCTGCAGGTTGAGAGATGGCGAATGACACTGTGCCTTTGGAGGAAGCTGGTTTCCCTGGCTTCGTCGTTACCTCTTCTGATGATGATTTGCTGATTGAGCATGAAGTGGTGGAGATTCTTCTATGCTGCCTACGACAAAGCGATTGGCCACGCTCGGTGTTTGTATCCGGAAGTCGTTCTAGAGTCGAGCGTCTTTCGATTTGATCATGAGGTCTTTGTCAGGCTTGATTCTCTTGGTTATAATAGGCACGCGCCAGGTGGCCCCGAGCGCAAGTCATTGCCTCGTACATCTAAATGAATAATCTCTTATTGTCTCGTGGCACAGTTAACTCTCGGGGCAGTTTATCAGAACTTGGTCTGACTTTTAACTCCCGTCAGAGGTTGCGGCCATTGTTGATGCCGCTTCGCACCCCTCTCGGTGACTCTAGGGGAGTTTATTCAGATCTCAGTCTGAATCTAACTCCCGTCAGAGGTTGCGACCATATTCGATGCCGCTTCGCACCCCTCTCGGTGACTCTGGGGGAGTTTATTCAGATCTCGGTCTGAATCTAACTCCCGTCAGAGGTTGCAACCATATTCGATGCCGCTTTGCACCCCTCTCAGTGACTCTGGGGGAGTTTATTCAGATCTCGGTCTGAATCTAACTCCCGTCAGAGGTTGCGACCATATTCGATGCCGCTTCGCACCCCTCTCGGCGACTCTGGGGGAGTTTATTCAGATCTCGGTCTGAATCTAACTCCCGTCAGAGGTTGCGACCATATTCGATGCCGCTTAGCACCCCTCTCGGTGACTCTGGGGGAGTTTATTCAGATCTCGGTCTGAATTTAACTCCCGTCAGAGGATGCGACCATATTCGATGCCGCTTCGCACCCCTCTCGGTGACTCTGGGGGAGTTTATTCAGATCTCGGTCTGAATTTAACTTCCGTCAGAGGTTGCGACTTCGATGCCGCCTCGTACCTCGTGGCAGAGTTTGATGTTGACTTGCGTTGGTCGGGGGATCTCCTCGATGGTGATCCCCAGTGGTGCCTCTGGTGAATATTTGACTTGGTTCCATCGCTGTCTCCCAAGTTGAGATTATCCTGGGGGATGGTCTTGACTTGACGTTGTCGTTTAGGATGCCCTCTTAGGTTAGGCCGTCCTTTCGGCTCGTATCGTTGTCGGGCCTGCTAAGTTTGTCAGCTCATCACAGCGATTATCCTGTTGGAGCAATTGTTTTCTACCATGTGCAAGTAGGGGGAGGTTCCCTTTTCTTCCGTTGGTGGCGCCCTGCTGGGCGCCTTCCTGGGTACCGCCTGTGGCTGCCTTGGCGCCCTGCTAGGCGTCCTTCCGCGTGCTGCCTTACGTGCTCATGCACTATTTAATTTTCTCGGATGCTCATGCATCGTTTTACTTTCCTAGGTGCTCGCGCACCATTTCATTTTCTCATGTGCTCATGCACTATGTTTTTTTTTTGCTCACGTGCTCGTGCACCATTTGATTTTCTCACGAGCTTGTGAGTGCCGTCATCTTGTTTCCCTTCCCGGGTGCGGAGACGTCCGTTTTGGATTTTGAGCTCAACATGAGAATTGCAGCTCTTCCTCTTAGCTTTTCAACGCATGCTCACACGCCTCCATCGGATAAGTATGCTGCTGGCGCCCTCATGGGCGCCCTTCCTTTTTACGGAGACGTCCGAATTGGATTTTGAGCTCAACATGAGAGTTGTAGCTCTTCTTCTTAGCTTTCCAACGCATGCTCACACGCCTCCATCGAATAAGCATGGGCGAAGTTATGGACTGAGTAAAAACGCAACATCCTAAAGTTGGCGCCCTCCTCCTGGGCGCCTTGGGCCAAGATGGTGTGTCCTGATGCTGGCGCCCTCGTGGGCGCCGTGTGCCAAAACGCTGTTGGCGCCCTCATGGGCGCCCTTCCTTTTTACGGAGACGTCCGAATTGGATTTTGAGCTCAACATGAGAATTGTAGCTCTTCCTCTTAGCTTTCCAACGCATGCTCACACGCCTCCATCGGATAAGTATGCTGCTGGCGCCCTCATGGGCGCTCTTCCTTTTTACGGAGACGTCCGAGTTGGATTTTGAGCTCAACATGAGAATTGTAGCTCTTCCTCTTAGCTTTCCAACGCATGCTCACACGCCTCCATCGGATAAGTATGGACTAAGTTATGGACTGCAGACTAGAGATCACCCTCGTAGGTGGGTATCACTGGTGTCTGTGACCTCCTGGCGTCGTCATTTGCTTGACTTCCGCGCCTTTCTTGGCGCTTGCTACCCAAGACATCGTGGTCTCATACCTTGGATCCCTGCCGGGTGGGTGCCGTGAACTTGGCTGCTTTGCTTTAGGAAGATGAAACCCAACATACCATGAGGATATGGAGTTCGGCCTTAGCTCTTGAAACCACTCTAGTGCGGCATTTTCGAGAGTAAGGGGGAAGATTTTACAGTGAACAGGCTCCCTGGCGCCTCGATAGCGCATCATCAGGGAGAAGTGTGCCAGATGGCGGTCTGGGTCTCCGGTTCCGTCCTACATCTGTTGCACCCGAAAAAGTCCCTGAGGAGATCTTTCTTCGTTTACAACTTTTTAAAACAATGAAGTCGCCACCAATATTTTTTATAAGGAAAATATTGAAGAAAAACCTTTTTGGAAAGCGAATGGCCTTTTGGAAACCGGAAAATTTGGGTTCGGGGGTCGGTTAGGCATGGGAAGGTATTAGCACCCCACACCTCCTTTCTACCGAAAGGGAACCTTTAATTAAACGTGTGGTTTTAAGTGCTGATTTGGGAAATACTTAAATTTGCTTCTTTATGAAAAGGGAATGAGAAGACTTAATGAAAATTTTTATTTTTGGCGCTTGACGAGAGTTAGCCTCTCGCTCCTACGTATCTCCCGGTGCGATGGATAATTCAAAGCTACATAGTTCTTGTTTGTCTTTTCCTTTGAAAAGGTTTTTGTCTTTTATCTTTTTAGTGAGTTTTCGAAATAGGACGAGCATTTAGTGAATGATTAAACTAACCAAGGTTATGGGTAATCACCGCTAAGTACTCTTGAAAATGAGAGTCACCACCGCCAGTCAGACGAACAAATGTTCTGATTGACTATTAGTAGCAACTCGTTTTTTATTTACTCTTTTGAAAGTGGTTTTCGAAAGAGATTGATTGGCACGAATGATCAAACTAACAAAGGTTATGAGTGATCATCGCTTGTTGTTCTTTTGGGAAAAAGACATTGCTACCAATGGCTAGACGAACAGAGGTTCTGATTAGCCACTAGCGACAATGGGTTTGAAAATGATTCTTGAAAGGAGAATGTTTTTGTTCTGAAAATGATTTTGGTTTGCAAAAGTGATTCTTTTTTTGTGTTATGAAAATAACTCTTTTCTTTTTGTTATGCAAATGCTAATTTTTATGGTTGTGCTTGACGAGATTGTGGCTCGCTCCTACGTATCCCAAATGGGAATCAAAGCGACGTAGTTCTAACGAGCCTTGAAAGTGAAAGTCTTTTTGCTTTGGTTTTGAAAAGTGAAAGGCGTTCGTAATGATCAAACTAACAAAGGTTATGGGTGATCACTACTAAAACCCACTTAAGCGCATGTAAAAATCTCTTTTGAAAGATGAAAGCCTTCATGATGACCAAACTAACAAAGGTTATGGGTGGTCAACACTAACACTTGCTATGACTTTTGATACTTAGGAAAATATCTTTTGAAATTGAAAGCGTTCATGATAGTCAAACTAACAAAGGTTATGGGTGATTATCACTAGTAGCTTATGCATATGAAAACATCTTTTTTTTTGAAATTTAGGCTCTTAGGACAACCAAACTAACAAAGGTTATGGGTAGTTGTCACTAGTCACCATTTTCATGCTAAGCTATTTAGAAAAGAAAACAATGAATGCAAGAAGATTTGGAGATTCAAGCATGGCACAATCATTGAAATCGAATCCTTAGGCAAACAACAACATGGACATAACTTTACAACTAATCTCATTTGAATTCTTGAGCGAATATTAGCCTAGACTACACATATTAGACCACAACACATAGATAGGCAAAAAAGGAACTTGAATTGGGCATTAAGCAAAAATGCAAGAGTAGGCAAGATTGAACCTAAATGCACATCTAATGGAAGATGCTAGGCGAGGATCATACTCAAATATTTCTACAAAACGCAAGGGAATCTAAATGTACATCTAGTGGAAGATGTAATGTATGTAATGGACCTATCTAAGTATTGATGATACAATATGTGAGTAAACAAGGAGATTACAAAGCACAAGCGAATTCAAAAGAGTAGCCTCAAGCATGATCATTGGCAACCCATAATCAAGCAAATCATCTTAGCAATCAAAGCATCAAAGCAAGTTGAATCGCATTTTTGGTAAAGGTTCATGTGATTAGGCAAAGAAATGCACAAAACTTAACATAAACCCTATTTTTCTACAAGTATGCGAAACATAATATGCCATAAAACAACATTTTATTTCATGAAATGCAAGGATCAAGATCAAATCAACACAAATCAACAATCATTCAAGGGTGAGAAACACCATAAGCACCCAAGCCTCCCTAAGTGCTTGTCAAAGTGCTTATGACACTTCTCACCAACAACAATCAACAATATGAGAATATGAAGATGATAGGATGAATGATTTTACATTTTTTTGAGGCAAGAACTCAAATATGATGCAAAGTTTTAAGGATTTTACCTTAACTCCAAGCTAGGAATTGAGATGAGAAGATGAAACTAGACACAAATCAACAAGACTCCAAGGTTCTTCAACTCTAACCCACGAAAGCTGGGTGAAAACCTTCTTTGATGATGATGTTTGAACTTGAATGGAAAGTGGAGAAGATATGTGAAAGAGGGATGAGAATGAAGTGAGATGGTGGTGTTTGGGTGAAGAGAAAATCAAAAATGGTTGAGGGAGGAGGGTTAAGGGCTACGGTTTTAGGAGAGGAAAAGGGAGAGGTTTTTGTGTGCTAGGGTTTTAGTGTAGGAGAATGAGAAAACAAAAGACTGTGATGTGTGTAAATGAGAGGGTATTTATAGAGTTGTTTTAGGTCTAGGGGTAATTAGGTCATTGTTCTTTACTAGGTGCTCTAGGATTGGGTTTTGAATTTGAATGAAGGGCTAGGATTGGAGATCACTTGGATTGTGGGTAGTGAGAAAACACAAAATGAGAGTGAGGGAGAGAGGGAGAATGGCGTGAGGAGAGAAGAGAGGAGAGTTTGTGTGAAAAAAAAACTTGTCCTTTTTTGGGAATGGAGGCTCATATGTGATGTGAGGTAAAAATAGGGTTAAGGGTATAATTGAGATGGAATGTTACCAAAGAGGTAATTTTGTATTTTCTTGTGAAGAGGTGAGTATAAATGGGTGGGGTAATTTACAAAAGAGGGCATGAATCTATGTGGGAGTGAGTGATGGTCACCAAAAAGGGAAAAGTTAAGAATAGTACAAAGCATATTCTTAGGGGATAAGGAATAGAAGAGTGTGGAAGAATTTTGTGAGAGAGAGAGAGAGAGAGGGAATTCGTATGAAGCAAGGGAGAGGAGGAGAAAAAAACTTGTTTTTGGTCTTTTGTCTTATTGAGGACACTTCCTTCTTTTGAATTTTGAATTTTGAATTTTTGGGCATGGAAGTGAAAGTACACCTATTAAAAATGTGTCCTATATACTTGAGCACCATAAAATATTCCCTTTAATTATTCTAGACAATAAAAATTGTCATTTAATAATTGGGGAATATTTAATGGTCTTTTTTGGGTTTTTTATGCACTAAAAATGGGGGAAATGCATTTTTAATTATTTTAGACTAGGATTTTCTTTCCAAAAATTATACAAAAATTACCCTTAGTAGAGTAACATGTATGCCACGTCCTTGACCTGGTCTTGGTCCAAAAATAATTAATTTGCTTTTATTTAAATGCCCAAAAATGCAAAAATATGAACTATTTTATTTTCTAAAATTCCTGAAAATTAAGAAAAATGTTTTTGGGTGCCAAAAATTAATAATGGCCTTTTTGAAAATAAAAACACGTGCCAAATGTCAAGGGCACAGGGCAGCTCACGCAGTTACGACTGACGCGTGCGCCTAATTCAAACAGAAATGTGAAATAGGGGATGAATACACATAAATGCACAAATCCACTATTTTCCACACATTATGAATTACCTTATTGTTCTATTTTTTCTGAAAAAAATGTTTTCGACTTGGGCGGACAAAATTGGGGTATGACAGCTGCCCCTCTTTATTTAGATTTTGGCAAGAAATATGAATTGGCCGAGACATATTTCGAGGCATAATAGAAATAAAGAATTCAGAAATTATACCGATTTTGTCTCCTTGGAAAAACCCGAATTTTTTTCATTTTTTCTATTTTTCTCTTCTCCTTTCCTTTTTTCGGAAAGATAGACACTTTCGTGTCGATGCGAAAACAGTAAATGAACACTGTCGTGCGGACAGAAAAGGTAAAATGGGCACTTGCGTGCGGACAGAAAAAGTAAAATGGACACTTGCGTGCAGAAAGCGGTAAAATGCCCAGGCTGCCTAAAACATGTAATCCTTAAACGAACTCTTGACGAATCCGAGTTTGCACGTGGCTTTGAGGAGCACGCTTCCTATTGGCCTTTTTGAGCGACCGGGGGGATCGTTATCAGCTCTGGAACTGATATACTGATCAATGCACGGCGTCCACTGTATCTTAGGCTGATACAACTATTCCGTTGAACCTCACATGGGGCTGCGGTCCATCGCGTTGCTCATACACGATGTGAGACCTGGGCAGAAAGGAGCGATGATCTCTCTGGGCTCCAAACTGCAATGCGCGCCTGAGCGCTCTCTTTTCTTTTCTTTCGTCTTTTTTTCTTTCTTTTCTTTTCTGTTTCTCTCTTTTCCTTTTCTTTTTCCTTTTTCTTCTCTCCCCTCTGAACTCCCAACTGGGGGAGCGCTTTCTGGAATCTGAAGGCGAGCATTAACACCGAAGTGTTTATCCTTTCTAACTTGTCTGCAGCTGAAAAATGAACCAATACATGCAATGCAAATGCCATGATTGCTATTTACTTTTTTCTTTTTCTTATGATGAATGTAATGCAAATGTCTGAATTTCTCTTTTCTTTACTTTATTATTATTATTATTATTATTATTATTTTCTATGTCTGATGAGTGCATGGTTTTGTGCTTGGTGTATGTAGTGCATGACTTTATTTGTTTATTGCTCTTTTGCTTTTTCAACTCTTTTTTTTTTCTGGTCCGACCAACTCGCGGGACTTGCGTTGTGAGATACAACGATCGTCTATGATAAGAACTCGGGAGCCGAGCTTCGTCCTCTTGCTCTAATGCAATCAGCGCTTCTTATTTGATTTTTGTGAACTTACTTGACTGAAAGATCGTCTCTTTTTGTCGTTGTTTTCAAAAATTTCGCAATGACCTTAATGCTATGACTTATGCACATTTCCATGATTTATCATCTACCATAAAACGTAGTTTAAAATCAAAAATGAAAAGAAAGCAATGATAAGACAACAAACTGATAGAGTGAAAAATTTGGACTTTTATTCATATGGAAGTCAGACATGCAGAATGTCACGCTGACGGAAGAGAGTACAGTGGAATTTTTTCTGAAACTAAGAAAGACAAGAGAACGGACGCAGCGGATCTTATGAACAGTCTTTGTCTCTGGAGCGTCTGATGCCAACTGCTCATACTTGCAGCCTTGATCACCCTTTTATCCAAGCTTTTGGAGGCGTTGCTTGCCCCCTTTCATTTTTCCTTTTTATGTCCAACTTTTCTGACCCTAATTTTTGCCTGGATCGCCCTTTTGGGTTTTCAATCCACCGGGTCGCTCAATTTTGCCTAGGCCGCCCTTTCGGGTTTTCAACCTAGCGAGCTAATTCTTGCTTGGCTCATCTTTCTCTTTTTCTTTTATTTTTCTCAGGCGTAATATTTCTGGACCGAATCTGAATTGACTGGGTTTGAGTTCTTCACCGTCCATGTTAGTGAGTATCAATGCTCCTCCAGAAAAGGCTTTCTTTACCACATATGGTCCATCATAGCTTGGAGCCCATTTCCCACGGGGGTCACTCTGGATAGGCAGGATTTTCTTGAGCTCAAGGTCTCCTTCACTGAATTCTCGGGGACGAACCTTCTTGTCAAAAGCTGTCTTAATCCTTTGTTGGTATATCTGACCATGACACAAAGCTGCAATTCTCTTTTCCTCTATGAGATTCAACTGATCTAAACGGGTTTGAACCCATTCAGCCTCTTCTAACTTGGTTTCCATGAGCACTCGGAGAGAGGGTATCTCAACTTCAATGGGAAGAACTGCTTCTGACCCATACACTAGAGAGAAGGGGGTTGCCTCGGTCGAAGTGCGTACTGAGGTGCGATACCCGTGCAAAGCAAAGGGGAGCATTTCGTGCCAGTCTTTATAGGTTACTACCATCTTCTGCACGATTCTCTTGATATTCTTATTGGCTGCTTCAACTGCCCCATTCATCTTAGGACGGTAGGGAGAGGAATTGTGATGTTTGATCTTAAACTCTGTGCACAATTATTTCATCATTTTACTATTCAGATTGCTACCATTGTCCGTGATGATTTTATCCGGGAGACCATAGCGACACACCAGGTCCTTCTTTACAAACTTGGAAACCACAGAACTGGTTATGCTGGAATATGAAGCAGCTTCAACCCATTTGGTGAAGTAATGAATTGCAACTAGGATGAAGCGGTGCCCGTTTGACGCCTTGGGCTCTATGGGACCAATGACATCCATGCCCCACATTGAAAATGGCCAGGATGCAGTCAAGACATTTAATGAAGCCGGTGGCACATGTATGTGATCAGCATAAATCTGGCATTTGTGGCACTTTCTTACAAAACTGTAGCAGTCTGACTCCATCTGCAGCCAATAGTAGCTAGCCCTTAATATCTTCCTTGCCATAGTATGCCCGTTGGAATGAGTCCCAAACGAGCCCTCATGCACCTCCCTCATGATCCCTTCTGCTTCCTCCTTTGCCACACACCTAAGGAGTACTTTATCATGATTCCTCTTGTAGAGCACCTCGCCACTCAAGAAGAAATTCATTGACAACCTTCTAAGTGTTCTTTTATCATTTTCCGATGCCCCTGGAGGATACTCTCTGTTTAGGATATACTGCTTGATGTCATGATACCAAGGCTTATCATCTTCTTTATCTTCAATTGCTGCGCAGGAGTAGTGGTAGTGTGCCGGCAAACTTCGATGCTGAATTCTGATCTGGGTCAAGTTCTTATCACAGTTGATATTAAACATTGAAGCTAACGTGGCCAGTGCATCAGCCAGCTGATTCTCTCTGCCAGGAAGGTGTTGAAATGTGATTTCTTCGAAGGGCTCAACCAATTCTCGGATGTAATCCCTGTACAGTATCAACTCGGGATCTCTGGCTTCCCAATCTCCGTTCACTTGATGGATAACTAAGGCTGAGTCTCCACACACATCTAATCTTTTAAATTTCCAGTCTAGAGCTGCCTGAATATCCAGAATACATGCCTCGTACTCTGCAATATTATTTGTGACATAGAAACTCAATCTAGTAATGAGTGGTATGAAGCGATTGTCAGGGGAAATCGGCACTGCCCCGGCCCCGTGCCCATAACTGTTGGAAGCACCGTCGAACACTACTCTCCACCTTTCATTCTCTGGGGACTTTCCTTCTTCAAATAAAGCCATAATATCCTCATCTGGGAAATCACACTGCATCGACTGATAATCTTCAATAGGCTGATGTGCCAGGTATTCGGCCAACACACTACCTTTGATGGCCTTTTGAGTGACATAAGGAAGATCATATTCTGACAACTGCATCTGCCATCTGGCAATTCTTCCTGTAAGCGCAGGCTTCTCGGAGATATAATTGATAGGATCCATCTTTGACACCAGCCAAGTGGTGTGACTTAACATGTACTGCCTTAAGCGATGAGCAGTCCAAGCCAAGGCGCAACAAGTCTTTTCTAGTAGCGAATACCTCGTCTCACAGTCAGTGAGCTTCTTGCTTAGATAATAAATTGCGTGCTCTTTCTTGCCAGTTTCGTCATGTTGTCCTAACACACAACCCATTGAATTTTCTAGCACGATCAAATACAGGATCAAAGGTCTGCCATGCACCGGAGGCATTAAAATAGGCGGATTCTGCAGGTATTTCTTAATCTTCTCAAAAGCTTCTTGGCAGTCATCACTCCACTTAGTCTCTTGATTCTTGCACAGCAATTTGAAAATCGGCTCACATGTGGCGGTTAACTGGAAGATAAACCTGGAAATGTAGTTCAGTCTTCCGAGAAAACCCCGAACTTCCTTTTCTGTCTTAGGAGCGGGCATCTCGAGAATTGCACGCACTTTGTCTGGGTCAACCTCTATCCCTCTTTGACTGACAATAAACCCTAATAGTTTTCCTGATCTCACCCCAAAGGTGCACTTAGCTGGATTTAATGTGAGCTTGAATTTTCTCAACCGCTCGAAGAGCTTTTGCAAATTGACAATGTGTTCCTCATCAGTTTTAGACTTTGCGATCATATCGTCCACGTAGACCTCTATTTCCTTGTGCATCATATCATGAAACAATGTGACCATAGATCTTTGATAGGTAGCGCCGGCGTTCGTCAACCCGAATGGCATGACTCTGTAACAGAATGTTCCCCAAAGAGCTGTGAAAGTAGTCTTCTCCATATCCTCAGGAGCCATTTTAATCTGATTATATCCTGAACACCCATCCAAGAAGGAGAACAGTGAATGTTGCGCCGTACTATCCACTAAGACATCAATATGGGGCAGGGGAAAATCATCTTTGGGACTGGCACGATTCAGATCTCTGTAATCGACGCACATTTTAACTTTTCCATCCTTTTTGGGCACTGGCACAATGTTAGCAACCCACTGTGGATACTTGGCTACGGCTAGGAAACCGGCGTCGAACTGTTTCTTCACTTCGTCTCTGATATTTAAAGACATCTCAGGCTTCATCCTCCTTAACTTCTGTTTAACCGGAGGGCACTCAGGCTTGACCGGCAGCTTGTGCACCACTATATCAGTATCTAAACCGGGCATGTCTTCATACGACCATGCAAAGACATCAATGTAGTCCCGCAGGAGTTAAACTAACTTCTCATGCTCACTCTTTTTCATTGAAGTGCCAACCTTGACTTCTTTCTTTTCGCCCCCTGTGCCTAAATTGATGATCTCAACAGTTTCCCCATGTGGTTGAATAACCTTTTCTTCTTGCTCAACCATTCTCATCAGTTCCAGAGGATTTTCCCAGTCATCCTCAACATCCTCCTCAGCTTGATTAACGGGGTAATCAAAATTAACATATGAACCGTTGGCATCATTATTTTCAGAGGCGTTCATTTTAGATCTGCATTCGTGGGAATAGAAAAGAAATGAACAAGCAAAAATAGAGACACAAAATGAAGACGCAAAAAGCAATTTTTATTCATTTGAGAATTCAAAACTACATTTTATTGATAGATGATATCTAAAAGAAAACATGCATGCCCCTATGAAAATGTCCTAAGGCCTTGGGCAGAGCCAAAGGATTTGCGTTACAAAGATCATTACTTTGAAATGAAAACAACAGGGAATCGACGGTCTTCCAGCTGCCAACTTCTTCTCCTGCAACACTGCGACGAACTAGGCCCCGACCCTCGCCTTCTTCAGCTAACTCTTCCTCGATGACAGCTATCTGATTAGGGTTCAGCATGCCAGCACTCCTGAAATTCTACTTGAGGTCACCCATGGGGGCCATCATCGATCTGGGTTCTCTTCCTTGAAGCCTAGCCAACCTCCTCTCACGCTTTTCCTCAGCCATTCTTCTCTTATCAGCTGGAGTGGGCCAATAGCCTAACCCACGTCTGTCCTTGTATTCTTGCAGAAGCACGAGTGACAGAATTCCTTGTTCAGATCTTCCTAGTCCCTTCCCAATCTGATAGCCATTCTTCAGCATGACTTTTGCTACCATAATATCAGCATTGGACAACCTGGGTGCAGGTAGTGGGGATTCTTCACCTACGAACACAGCGTTCGCAATTTCTAAGGATTGAAAGGCGGATTCAAGGGATTCCTCTGCAGCTTCAATATAATGAGAGGGGACGGGCTTGCTGACTGTGAACTCTTCCTCCCCAAAGACAACTACAAGCTTATCCTCGACTATAAACTTGAGTTTTTGGTGAAGTGTTAAAGGGACAGAGCCTGCTGCATGGATCCAAGGTCTCCCCAAGAGGCAGATGTATGAGGATTCAATGTCCATAATCTGAAAGATCACATAGAATAGCTCAGGCCCTATTTGCATTGGAAACTCCATTTCCCCCATGACTTCTTTCTTAGACCCATCAAAGGCTCTGACCAGGGTTGAGCTGGGTTTCATGTAGGAACAATCTACCTCTAACTTGTTCATTGTTGATCTGGGCATAACATTCAATGAGGATCCATTGTCAATGAGAACCCTGGAGAGCGTATATTCACCGCACTTCACTGAGATATGCAACGCCTTATTGTGCCCCTTCCCCTCCGGGGTGAGCTCATCATCGGTGAAAGTAATGTAGTTAGATGCAACGATATTCCCAACTATGCCATCCAACTGATTGACAGTAATATCTTGGGCGACATGGGCCTCGTTCAGTACTTTAACCAAGGCATCACGGTGGGATTCTGAGTTTAGTAATAGGGATATGATGGAAATTTTGGCTGGGGTGTGGTGTAGCTGATCCACCACTTTGTAGTCACTCTGCCGCATTATCTTCAAGAATTCAGTAACTTCTGGGTCTGACACCTTCCTACTTATCACAGGCTCTGGCTCTACATTCTGTCCTTTTCGGATTCTCTCTTCTGTTGCCTTAGAAGGACCCTCTTCTTGAGCTTGGGGAACATACATACGCCCACTTCTGGTTACCCCACTACTCCCTGCAATATTGGTGATGTCAAGAGCAGCTTGAGATTTCGGAGCCGGAAATGGCACACTGTAACTCCATGGGACATTATTGTTCTTCTTGCTAGGAGCTGGAAATGGGATCACAATAGTCTTTGGCTTTTCCACAGCCGAATTCCGACGGTATGACACCTCGATAGGTCTCTGCACACCTCTACTCCCTTCTGATTGGCAGGTCAGAACATCCTCTTATTTCCCCTGTATACCCATCTGGATGACATGTCGATCGATCAGATCCTGTAACACCACCTTGAATGTTTCACATACTCTCACACAGCTGACGTTAGTACAAACTCCTTTCTGAACACAACCCATTCTAATGATCCCGAATTTGCACAATTCTGCATGAATGATTTCTAGGGGAGTCTGGATATCTTCTACTGATCTGATTAGGGACTGCTCCTTCATATCCATGATTGCATTAGCAGCATGCCTCCCGTGACCACGCAACGGGTTGGTCTTGATACTTGGATCCTCCTGCTTGAACGTTATGCCCTTTGCGTCTATCAAGTCTTGCACCACTATCTTGAAGGCTTTGCAATCCTCTACAACATGCCCAACTGCTCCTTCGTGGAAGGCACATGTACTATTGGGGTTGTATCCTCTAAAGTAAGGTGGTTGAACAACTTTCATGGGCCTTGTATTGATGAGCTTATTGGTGATGAGGTAATTGAAAAGGTCTGTGTATGACATGGGAATTGGGTCAAAGGTTGTTCTGTTTTGATAGGTCCTTTGGTGGTTGCTTTGATTATTGTTTTGGGATGGACGGACTGTTTGTGCGGGAGTGGGAACTGGGATGTTGGGTGGCTGGTATGGTGGGCTGATAGTGATGGTATTGGTTTCCCCTTCTTTCTTTTTGGGAAAGCCGGAGAATGGCTTCTTTTGGGAGCTTGTGTTACTTGTGGACCCCTGTGCAATCTTTCCACTTCTCAATCCGTTCTCCAATCTCTCTCCCACAATCACCATATCTGAAAAATTGGATGATGCACTGCTGATCAGACGGTCATAGTATAGCGGTGGCAAGGTTTCCATGAACATAGAAACCAATTCTTTGTCTAAAAGAGGAGGTGTAACTTGTGCAGCCAAAACCCTCCATCGCTGGGCATACTCTTTGAATGATTCATTGTCCTTCTTGCTCATGCTCTGCAACTGTGTTCGGTCTGGCGCCATGTCTGTATTGTATTGATATTGCTTGAGGAATGCATCTGCTAAATCCTTCCAGCAGCGAACTTGGGATGGCTCTAACTTCATATACCAATTAAGAGATGCCCCAACAAGGCTGTCTTGGAAGCAATGGATTAATAGTATGTCATCACAGGAGTAAGTAGACATCTTCCTACAATACATCGTCAAGTGACTCTTTGGGCAGGTCGCACCTCTGTACTTGTCAAAATCGGGGACCTTGAATTTTGGAGGCAACACCACATCGGGAATAAGGCACAAGTCTCTGGACTCCCTAGCCCTGGAGCCAAAGCCTTCAATCATTCTTAATCTTTCTTCTAACATCTGGAACTGCTCTTTGGTCTGCTGGTGCTCAGCGGAATAGACTTGAGGGGAGTTACTTACACCATAAGGAGGTGGAAGCATTGAGTGCTGAACCTGAGGGTAAACAGAGTTTTCGGACACAAAGCCTTGAGTCTGTGGAAAGGCAGCTGGCTGTGGAGTGAGATTCTGAGGAGTGGGCTGAGGTATAACAATTGGATGCGGGATCTGAACCCGGGGTTCACCAGTCATTCCTTCTGATCCGACAGACGTTGGCTGTACATTCTTAACTATTGCCACGGGACCAGCTCCCGGGTTAGCTTCTTGATTTGGAGGGGTATAACCCAAAGGAAGGCCATAAGGAGGCCACTGAGCAGCTTGAAAGTCATTCCCATTCTTCAAGGACAACAGGAGTCTCATCATCTCACTCATCTGTGCCTTCATGGCATTCATTTCATTTCTCATCTCAGGATCACCCTGACTGGAGTTACCAGGAGCTGAATGGTTCTGATTCTGTACCTCGAGGCCCGAGCCTGCCCCATTTCCATTCTCTGAGCCTGAAGCTGGATGACCCTGATTCTCTGTTGCTGGTTGAGGTTGATCGAGGTCACTTAAGATTGCCATTCCTCTGGCCTGTGAGCGTGTCCAATACCGATGTAGTCGCACCAGCTTGCCTTATCTTCTGTTTGAGTTGAAATATTTTTATAAGCAAAAGAACAAATTAATGAATGCAATGTAATGCATATGATTTTTTGTTGTTTATTGCCGGGAACCACAGTGCAACTTGCTCTTGTCTTAAGGGCATATTCAAATATTTTCAAGAACATAACACGGCTGGGATCAACAAGCGGGATAAGCGTACTTCATTCAAGCATCATAACTTTAATCATTCAACGAAAAGAACAAGGTACAATATCCTTAAATGTGCAAGACAATGCCTTGAAAAGAAAAGTACAATATTCTTTAAGAAAAGAAAAATTACAATTTCCCAGTGAACATTCTTAAAAAGGAAAATTACATTGAATTAAAATCTAAAAACCTATTGCCTTCATCTTCTCTTCGTTCTTCTTCTTTTTGCTAACTTCAGCAGCTTCTCTTGCCCTTTCCATGAGTTCCTCAGTCAGAGACTTGCAGTACTCCACGAATTCATATACTCGCACTGGAGTGTTGTAAGGCAGCATCTCAGCTTCTACCTTCCTCAACCTCTTGGGAACATCCCTCACCGCCTGGTTGGCCAACCACGCCAACTTGGAGAACTTGTTCTTCTACTGTTGAATTTCTGCCCTCAACTCAACTATGATCTCTTGCTTTTCAATCCCACCCATTAGCTCGAAAAAACGGTGTTCCCAGTATTGACTCTCCTCTCTCACCTGTCGGTAAGCATCACTGATGTGCCTCAGATTCCTTCTTAGCTCATCTGAATTCTCTTGCTCCATCCTTAAAGCCTGCTGATACTCTCTAAGGATGTTCTCAATTGCACCTCTATCTTGTCTGATGCACCTTATTTAACTTTCAAGCTCAAACGCCACAGACTGAGACTCTTTCTTGAATTCCTCTAGTGATTCCTTTGCAGCTCTCTCACTTTGCACAGACTTCTTGAACAACTTCCTCCATTCGTTTGCTCTAACCATGGCCTCACCCACCTTGGCATTCGATCTTTTCAACTCAAATTTTGGAACCTTTCAGATATTTATTCAATTCTTGATTACTTTCCTCTTCTTTCTTAAGTTTCTTGCTGCTTTCTTGGAGAGCTTCGGCCTTGCGCTCATTCTCGCTCTCTAACTTTCTCTTCTCAGAAATTACTTTCCCCAACTTATCTTGCAAGGCTTTCTTTTCTTCCTCTATCCTGAACAAGGCAGACTTGACCTCACTTAGTTCTTTGAGACTTGGAACGTGAAGCTCTGGGACTTCTTTCCCAACTGACGATGAATTCTGACGAGGCGGACAAACATCTTGAATTCTTTGGTGGAGCCATTGGTAGAAAGTAACATCACCTGTTTTCTTTGTGATCTCCTCTTTATCCTTGTAAACTACACCCTTCCAAGCCTTTGAAATTTTCTGAAGCAAGCCTTGGTTCTTTGAATCTTCCTTATCGAGAAAAATTGGGGCCAACATGTCTTCAGTGGGTGCATTCTTCATAGGATACCCAAGCTGTCTGATGGTGAGAGAAGGATTGTAATTGATGTAGCCTTGGGTTCCCATTAAGGGCACATTCTGGAAATTGCCACACCGGAACAGTATTGAAGGCCTATCTTTCCAACACGGATGATTGAACCAACAGACTTTGAGAGCACTGAGATTCCCTAAAGTGTGTACCCATTCTTGTGCACTTCTGGCTTCTACCTCACAACTCAGGGCATAATCTACCAAGTCTGCAGCTTTCATTTTATGAGTGACAACATGGTTGAGGAACCAGGTGTAGAGAACATGGAAAGAGCAAGCAACCTTCTTCTTTCCTAACACACGGTGATGAGTGAAGGAATAGTAGGAATCTGCAAGAATTGCTGGTACAGGGTTAATCGGATTTTCTTTACTTATGAATGCTAGAAAAAGCCTAATAGCGGTCTCATCAATGAACTTCTCGACCTGAGGGAAAAGGACGATCCCGCTTCTTATTCTGGGCATAAAACTTCAATAAACCTTAAGGGCTAACAGCTGCTTGAAAGGACCCCACTTCTTATTCTGGGCATAAAACTTCAATAAACCTTCGAAATAACTTAGCGGGAAACCCCTGATACGGTTCTTCTTTTCCTTATGAAGCCCTAATTCCTTCACACTGACCTGCAACAACAACGAGAGTCTCTGGTCTGAGTACCGATGTTTCTGATATTGGTAAGGTGCTAACTCTGACTTTGAGAACCCCAGAATCTGTTCATACTCCTCGAGAGTTGGTGATAACTGAAAGTCTTTGAAGAGGAAACATCGAGTGTCCGGATCATAGAATCGGCTCAGGGCCATAATAGCACTCTCTTGGACATCCAATTGTAACAATCTGAGGAGGTTACTGTAACACCCCAATTTTTTTTTATATCCTATTATCTTCTGATGATTCTACGTGTATATATGTCATAGTAATTATTGTGATATTTTAGTGTACAATCAATTTGTAAATTAATATATGATATATTAGTAGTTGCATTTTAATTTCTTCTAACTAATTCTTATTTTCATTATTTGTGTTATAAATAATTATTTCAATAAATTTGAATAAATTTGAAAAATTTAGAAAATCTGCTTTGATTGTAGAAGTGTTAAAATTAGCTTTAGTCTTTAATAAAATGCTTTGAAAATAGTTTAAATGAATTTTAGACTTTTAATAGCTAGTATTCTAATTTCACTTTCTACACTCAATTGCATTGGGTTGGATTTTATAACTGCCAATGATGAGGCCCACTAATTGAAATTGACCTAATTCACATATTCTCTTTTTTTCTTCGAGTCAGCCGTAACTCCTGAGCTTCATCTCCTCTATTATTCCTCATAAGTGAAAGCATTCATACGATTTTTCCCTATAACATGTTCAATTCATGTGCAGCATTTCCAAGGAATTCCCATTCTTCTCTTTCGGTTGTTAAGTATGTTTCATCTTTTTCTTAATCTAATCCACATGGAAAGCTCAAACACGTGTCTTCTCTAGAAATAAAGCACATATTGCAATCAGATGCTAAGCCACGTTCTAAATATTGAAAGCCTATTCATGATTTCACTTTCAATGGCTTTATCCCTTATTACACCTTCCATGGCTATTTGGAAATATAATTGCTCAGTTAAAAAAATTCCCTTGTTTCACACTTGCTTCCATGGCCGTGATGCCTCATGAGGAAGACCCTGTGTCACTATGGCAGACGTGATTCAACTTCTCCTCACGTGAACTTTTGGTTCATCCTTTGCTCAACAATGATCATACTCAGACCTGTCCAAAATTCCACGAACTATGAAATCCCTCATTTTGTTCAGATTTGGTTCTTTGGATCATTCAATCCGTGTTTTCGAATTGTGGTCACTGTTTTGTATCCTTCGAGTAGGTACGTCCGAAAATACGATTAATTCATTTATCGAGCTATTAATTATAGTCAATATTTTTAGTATATGACTTTTGTACCGTCATTGTTGTTGTTGCATGATTGTACGCATTCGAGTCCATTGTTGTCTCGCTAGTATTAAGTCGCGCTCGGGAGCTTGGATTGTTGGTGACTTTTAGTGAATTGCTAGGAGCTCTTGTTGCTGTGGTTCTGTTGGTGATTCCGTAGAGAGAACTCCGTCTTCGGCTTAATCAAGGTAAGGGGAGTCTCACATTATAAGGGTTTATATAATGGTTAGTATGTGGGAGGGTAGTTCTATGATGCCTAGGGTGTATTAGTTATTATGTTGAATTTCTTGTTGAACTGTTGGTGTTGTTGTGAATATAAGATGAGTTGTGATGTTTGTTGTTGGTGATTTATTGATGTTTGATGTTGATGATTTGTTAGTGTTTGCTGTTAAATGAGTGGTGTGAATTAACTGTAAAAAATGCGGGATAAATTGTGTTGTTGAATTGTGAAATAAGGTGTGTGTTGTTTCAGAGACGTCCTGAATTGTTTCAGAGACGTTCCGAATTCTTTTCAAAAAACTAATTTTTAGCATAACTTTTGGCTCGGGAGTCCGATTGAGACGTCCCGAGGTGTTTCGGAAAGCTTATTCAGACGCCCATCTGAATATTCTAATTTGGGGCTCATAAAACATTTTTCTGGAAAATTTATTTGGCCGTTGACTTCGAACATCGTATTTTGAGAAAATTGCGGTGACTCAATTATTTTCGGAAAAGAGCTATTTTAAGGAAATAAAAATGAGTGATGTTGCATGGGCGCCTACGTGGCTGACCCGGACGAAGTAATGACGTGTTGAGTAAAATGACGATAATACCCTTAGTGGCTAGTTAAATGACGTCTTTGCCCTTAGTGGCCAATATTTTGACGATGATGTGATTATGACGAGGATACCCTTAGTGGTTAATTAAACGACGTTGTTGCCCTTAGTGGCCAATATTTTGACGATGATGTGATTATGACGAGGATACCCTTAGTGGTTAATTAAACGACGTTGTTGCCCTTAGTGGCCAATATTTTGATGATGTTGTGATTATGATGATTTGTGGTTGCACATGTGTCCATAGTGTCTCATAGCATGTGCATTTCGCCCTTAGTGGCAGTGACGATGTTTTCGCCCTTAGTGGCAGTGACGATGTTCGCCCATAGTGGCAGTGACGAGTATGGTACCATCATGCATATGCCCAGGTGTGGGTTGCATTTTCATACATATGCATAAACACGGCGCGTTTTGCTTGTGATGTGTTTTTGACGTTGGTTGCCGATGTTGCTCTGTGATGGTTGTAATGCGACGTTAAGTGTGCCGTGGTAGTTATAGATACTGTCCTCTAATATATTGATTATTATATATGCCTTTATGCTGTTTGAAGACTCACCCTTTCTGCTTGGAATGTTGCTCTACTGTGGCAACGCTGCAGGTATCCGCGAGTGAAGGTCATGCTGCCTTCCTTGATAGCTGTTGGGATGTTTTGAGTCGCTCTCTGATACTGTAACACCTAGGGGGCGTGGGTGAAGTTTGTTGAATTATTTAACTGGCTGTTTAATGATTTTATTGATGTTTTGAGACGTGTCTGAGGGATTTTGGCGAGTTGCTATTTTTATTCCGCTGTGACGAAATCTTCGAAGTTTAAATTTTATGACGAATGATGCAAAAACCTTGACGAGTGAAAATGACGAGTTTTATTTATGACGATGTGGCACTTCTTTTCTATTCATTCAAATTAATTTTTGTGAAAACAATTTACTCTGATAAATGACGTGTAATTTATGGGGTAGAAAAGGGGTGTTACATCAGTGGTATCAGAGCAGTTCGGTCTGTCCGGCCGAGTAGTCCAGTGGTAGTGTCTTTTGTGGTTCGGTCCTAACCGGACTGTATGTGTGTTCCAGTGTGCTTTGGATGCATGGACTCTGAGTAGAGTTGCATGCCTTGCTTATGATTTGATTTTGGCTGTTGTTATTATTAATAATACTATTATTACTATTATTTCTAATATCTTGATTTGTTTTATGTGGCTTTTAAATCTAATAATGAAAATGTGCGACGAGACTTTCGTGCACTCCTATTACTTGATTCAATGTGCTGTAGTAGATTAGCACGATTATGAAATTGTTGATGTTGTCACGTGATTGATTTTATGATATGATGAGTTGAATTTCGAATTGGGTGATTTGATGACGTTGGGATCGATCTTTCATATATATGGATGAGAGCATGTGATTGAGTAATTTGAAATTGATTTAAGATGTGATGTATGGTGTGTTTTAGATTTAATTGAGTATGTGAGACTCGTGTGGTGATTGATTGGTATGCTCATAATTATTTGAATGATGCCATGAGATTAAGAACAAAATTATGTTGTTGTTGACCATGTAAAAATGCTGCTGTATGACATGAAGATGTTGCTGTCTATGACATTAACATGTGCTGTTTGCCATTTAAAAATACTGCTGTTTGCCAATTGATAGTGCTACTGTTTGCCAAACAAGAATTGCTGTCTTGCTGTTTTTCTAAAATAAAAATGCTGCTGTTTGTGAAATAAAAGGGGCTGCTGTTTTTATAAAAAAGGGTGCTGTTTTCCACCCTGTTTACTGCTGTTTTGCGCCACTGTTGTAGCGTGTTATGGCTGCTGTTTTTCGCTGCTGTTGTAGCGCGTTTTTGCCGTTGTTTTACTGTTGTTTACTCATAATTAGAATACCGTTCTATTCAATTTTAATGTGATGTTTTTCCACTTTGAAAATATGATGTTTTCCCAATTTTAATGTGATGATTCCTCCATTTAAAATACGATGTTTCTAAGCATGCAAAAGTGATGTTTCAAAAATTTAAATGTGTTGCTACTATGATTTTAATGGTGTTGTTACCCAAATTATAAAATGTGATGTTGTGATAATTTGATTACTATGGGTATAATTTCCTCGCCTAAATGTTATAAATACTAATTTCTTTTATTGTTATCAGTGAGATTATATATAATTTATGCTAGGTGGTTTTGAAAACTTAGATTAAAATTGTGCACTTCCATTAAATTATCTCTTATTGTCAGATGCTTTCAAAGGTAATTATTTGTTTTAAAATGGTTGCATAAAATCAATTTTTATAACGCGTTTTCATCACTTATGTTGATGCTCTAGGCTAAGTGATTTGTGGAGTTATTTCACTAATTGTTTTTAGGTGCCATTCCTGGACTAACATGCTATTTTCATCTCCATTTACCTTACTTTGTTTCACGCGATTTCTTGATTTTTCTCAAAACTGGGATGCTGTGAACCCACTAGTATACGAAATAGCGACTACTTTAATGCATGGTGTTATCTGGTTTCTATCTTTATAAGGGCCTGGAGATGTTATAGTAACTTTTCCGAACACAATTTTATGTATGAAACTTCTAAAGTTAGACCATTGATGTTTGTACCCGTGTTTTAATTATATTTGACAATGTGTAATTGATCAATGTTGTAGTATTAAGTATCCTATCTTCTTTTCTACGAGGCTTAGTATAATACGTCTCACTTACTTCTTTATGACCCAAAGAAAAAGATTTTTGAGCTGCCTTGAACTATGTGCCATAAAATGGATGCGCTCCTTATTAGCTTGTTATTCTATGGAACCAAAAGCCTATAAGTACCATTATTTGACTGTTTTGGATTAACGGCGAGTTCAATACATTTGAAAATTGGTTTTTATGAAAGTATCTTCCTTTGGCTCTCGTTTTGTGGTACTTCCAATTCTATTGAAGTTGTGAAGTGTGTCGGTCCTATGACAGTGTATCTTTATAGTTTCCAATTAGACGATAGTAAAGAATTGCTCCACACTCTTGATGTTGCACACTTGCACACTTTAATTTCCTTCTCGAGTATGACTACTTGGTGTTAAGTGTTTGGACTCCGTTTCTCCTTGCCTTTTTGTAATCTATTCGAGTCTAGTCACTTCTCTTTTCACACATTTAAATAAATGTAAATGTTTGGTGTTTAATTGGTGGGATTATGCTTCACTAAAACTCATGAAATATGACTGTAGAGGTGATTAGAATAAATGTGTACTTAAAATTATTTGCGAACTTTTGCTGAATTTGTTTTATAGCTAGAAGCTTACATGAACTTATTAGGTGGATAATTTTGTGAATTCTAAAAGCCTCATTGTTGTGATTATTGTTGTTGCTATTTTTGTTGAGGTTGCTGGTGTTGCTGTTGCCGTCATTGTTATTGATGCCCCGTGATATTGTTGTTGTCGAAGTCGTTAATATCGATGTTGTTGTTACTATTGTCGATATTAGTGCTACCTATCGTTTAATGGCTGCTGATTTTTGTAAGCGTCTGAGTCTTGTTTTGCCTGGTGTGTTCTCAGTGTCCCTTGTCGATCTTCGACAGAGACTTTGTTGTGGGTTCCCTTTGTTTGCCGTTGAGTAGATTGGATGTGATCTTGGGTATGGACTGGTTAGAGCATAACCATGTCCATATGCATTGTCGTAGTCAGCCGGTGAGTTTTGGAGGTGATGAGTCTGGTCATTATTTCTCAAGTTACCTGGCTGAACAAGTAGGAGGGACGGCCGCCCAATCACTTACCGCCGGTAATCAAGGAAATAATGATCAGCAATGGGGATAGCGCTAGTTGACTAGATGACCGCAGTTATTAGCGAGAGGGTGTTAGTTTTGGTCGATAAGATTTTCGAGGACGAAAATATTCTAAGTGGGGGAGAGTTGTAACACCCCAATTTTTTTTTTATATCCTATTATCTTCTGATGATTCTACGTGTATATATGTCATAGTAATTATTGTGATATTTTAGTGTACAATCAATTTGTAAATTAATATATGATATATTAGTAGTTGCATTTTAATTTCTTCTAACTAATTCTTATTTTCATTATTTGTGTTATAAATAATTATTTCAATAAATTTGAATAAATTTGAAAAATTTAGAAAATCTGCTTTGATTGTAGAAGTGTTAAAATTAGCTTTAGTCTTTAATAAAATGCTTTGAAAATAGTTTAAATGAATTTTAGACTTTTAATAGCTAGTATTCTAATTTCACTTTCTACACTCAATTGCATTGGGTTGGATTTTATAACTGCCAATGATGAGGCCCACTAATTGAAATTGACCTAATTCACATATTCTCTTTTTTTCTTCGAGTCAGCCGTAACTCCTGAGCTTCATCTCCTCTATTATTCCTCATAAGTGAAAGCATTCATACGATTTTTCCCTATAACATGTTCAATTCATGTGCAGCATTTCCAAGGAATTCCCATTCTTCTCTTTCGGTTGTTAAGTATGTTTCATCTTTTTCTTAATCTAATCCACATGGAAAGCTCAAACACGTGTCTTCTCTAGAAATAAAGCACATATTGCAATCAGATGCTAAGCCACGTTCTAAATATTGAAAGCCTATTCATGATTTCACTTTCAATGGCTTTATCCCTTATTACACCTTCCATGGCTATTTGGAAATATAATTGCTCAGTTAAAAAAATTCCCTTGTTTCACACTTGCTTCCATGGCCGTGATGCCTCATGAGGAAGACCCTGTGTCACTATGGCAGACGTGATTCAACTTCTCCTCACGTGAACTTTTGGTTCATCCTTTGCTCAACAATGATCATACTCAGACCTGTCCAAAATTCCACGAACTATGAAATCCCTCATTTTGTTCAGATTTGGTTCTTTGGATCATTCAATCCGTGTTTTCGAATTGTGGTCACTGTTTTGTATCCTTCGAGTAGGTACGTCCGAAAATACGATTAATTCATTTATCGAGCTATTAATTATAGTCAATATTTTTAGTATATGACTTTTGTACCGTCATTGTTGTTGTTGCATGATTGTACGCATTCGAGTCCATTGTTGTCTCGCTAGTATTAAGTCGCGCTCGGGAGCTTGGATTGTTGGTGACTTTTAGTGAATTGCTAGGAGCTCTTGTTGCTGTGGTTCTGTTGGTGATTCCGTAGAGAGAACTCCGTCTTCGGCTTAATCAAGGTAAGGGGAGTCTCACATTATAAGGGTTTATATAATGGTTAGTATGTGGGAGGGTAGTTCTATGATGCCTAGGGTGTATTAGTTATTATGTTGAATTTCTTGTTGAACTGTTGGTGTTGTTGTGAATATAAGATGAGTTGTGATGTTTGTTGTTGGTGATTTATTGATGTTTGATGTTGATGATTTGTTAGTGTTTGCTGTTAAATGAGTGGTGTGAATTAACTGTAAAAAATGCGGGATAAATTGTGTTGTTGAATTGTGAAATAAGGTGTGTGTTGTTTCAGAGACGTCCTGAATTGTTTCAGAGACGTTCCGAATTCTTTTCAAAAAACTAATTTTTAGCATAACTTTTGGCTCGGGAGTCCGATTGAGACGTCCCGAGGTGTTTCGGAAAGCTTATTCAGACGCCCATCTGAATATTCTAATTTGGGGCTCATAAAACATTTTTCTGGAAAATTTATTTGGCCGTTGACTTCGAACATCGTATTTTGAGAAAATTGCGGTGACTCAATTATTTTCGGAAAAGAGCTATTTTAAGGAAATAAAAATGAGTGATGTTGCATGGGCGCCTACGTGGCTGACCCGGACGAAGTAATGACGTGTTGAGTAAAATGACGATAATACCCTTAGTGGCTAGTTAAATGACGTCTTTGCCCTTAGTGGCCAATATTTTGACGATGATGTGATTATGACGAGGATACCCTTAGTGGTTAATTAAACGACGTTGTTGCCCTTAGTGGCCAATATTTTGACGATGATGTGATTATGACGAGGATACCCTTAGTGGTTAATTAAACGACGTTGTTGCCCTTAGTGGCCAATATTTTGATGATGTTGTGATTATGATGATTTGTGGTTGCACATGTGTCCATAGTGTCTCATAGCATGTGCATTTCGCCCTTAGTGGCAGTGACGATGTTTTCGCCCTTAGTGGCAGTGACGATGTTCGCCCATAGTGGCAGTGACGAGTATGGTACCATCATGCATATGCCCAGGTGTGGGTTGCATTTTCATACATATGCATAAACACGGCGCGTTTTGCTTGTGATGTGTTTTTGACGTTGGTTGCCGATGTTGCTCTGTGATGGTTGTAATGCGACGTTAAGTGTGCCGTGGTAGTTATAGATACTGTCCTCTAATATATTGATTATTATATATGCCTTTATGCTGTTTGAAGACTCACCCTTTCTGCTTGGAATGTTGCTCTACTGTGGCAACGCTGCAGGTATCCGCGAGTGAAGGTCATGCTGCCTTCCTTGATAGCTGTTGGGATGTTTTGAGTCGCTCTCTGATACTGTAACACCTAGGGGGCGTGGGTGAAGTTTGTTGAATTATTTAACTGGCTGTTTAATGATTTTATTGATGTTTTGAGACGTGTCTGAGGGATTTTGGCGAGTTGCTATTTTTATTCCGCTGTGACGAAATCTTCGAAGTTTAAATTTTATGACGAATGATGCAAAAACCTTGACGAGTGAAAATGACGAGTTTTATTTATGACGATGTGGCACTTCTTTTCTATTCATTCAAATTAATTTTTGTGAAAACAATTTACTCTGATAAATGACGTGTAATTTATGGGGTAGAAAAGGGGTGTTACAGTTACCATAAGCTTTCCCGAATAAATCCCTCTCCTCCGACCCCATCAAGGAGACAAACTCTTTCAAACCCTCTACATCTATTCTCCTGATAACCGGAAACCTTGAATTAAGTACAATCTCGCTTCTTGATCCCATGTTGCTTTATCTTTCCCGCTTAAGACAAGATTCCAAGTTACTTTACAATCCCGGCAAACAACTTAGATGCATGATGAATGATTTTTCAAGATTGGGTTTTATTTAATGCAGATGATGCAAATGATGTAATGATGCAATGATGCCCTTTTTTTTGCATGGAGTGGTATTTTTTTGAGTTTACAACCTATATGCCACCTCACATAGGCATTTATTGAAAAGGGAAAAGCATATCCTTTTAATTTTTTTTGAAAATTTTGAGGGAAAAAAAATTTGACTAAACTGAATGCGACAATGCAGCACACAATTTGGAACGCCCTTGTGACTTAAAAGGGGAGAAACCTATGATCTAAGGCATTTTAGGGGTGATCTTTCCATGTAGCCCTATTCGCACCCTCACAAAGGTCATCAGAGCCACAGTCTCTTTCACGAAATTCCTCGTAAATGCAGCAAACTGCTAGGTACAAGGCATCATGAAAGAGCACAACTCTGATTGAAACTTTCGCAAGTAGCCAAACGGACAAAGGTCCTGATGGGTTCTCGCTACTTGAATCCACTCATCCTAAGATACTCTCACAGACCTGGGTTATGGTCTTTCTCTCAAAGCATATCATCTCAAGGTACAAGTGTGTGTGTGTGTGTGAAGGGCATTTCCTTAAAAACTACCCCACCTACAAATGAAAATCCAGAACAGTCCAGGCAATAGCATGTTGTCTACCCTAGGGTTCAATATCAATCCAATATGAACTAGCCTAGTGTTTCAACAACAATCAAGTGCATTGCTTATCTCAAGAAGGGGAGCCAAGAAGAGGGGATCATGATAGAATTGGGGAGAAATGCATGAGCTTACTGTTGCACCCCAAAAAATCCGGTTCGGACTTCTCATTGTACAACGTGGAAAAGGTATGGAGCCGCCACCAATATTTTAATTTTAAGACCAAAACATTGAAAAAAGGTCTTTTAGACAAGGCTGATGGTCTTTCGAAAACTAGAGATATGGGTTCGGGGGTCGGTTAGGCATGGGGAAGGTATTAGCACCCCGTACCTCCTTTCTACCGAAAGGGAACCTTTAATTAAATGTGTGGTTTGAAGTGTTGATTTGAAAATGCTTTTATTTTGCCTCTTTATTGAAAAGGGAGTGAGAAGACTTAATGAAAATTTTTATTTTTGGCGCTTGACGGGAGTTGGCCTCTCGCTCCTACGTATCTCCTGGTGCGATGGAGAATTCAAAGCTACGTAGTTCTTGGTTGTCCTAAAAAGGTTTTTGTTTTTTAGTCTGTTTAGATGAGTTTTCGCAGTAGGAGTGAGGATTCGCGATGACCAAACAACAACGGTTTAGAGTGGCCGCGCTACTAACTCTTTTGAAAATGAAATTATCATTAACAACCAAACGGCAACGGCGCGAGTGATCATTAACGATAATCGGTTTTGCTTTTGATTCGAGTGTTCGCGACGACCAAACAACAACGGTTTAGAGTGGCCGCGCTACTAACTCTTTTGAAAATGAAATTATCATTAACAACCAAACGGCAACGGCGCGAGTGATCATTAATGATAATCAGTTTTTACTTTAGATGATCAAAAAGGGCTTTCGCAATCGAATTAATTTTGGTTTGTTGTGCTTGACGAGGACGTGGCTCGCTCCTACGTATCCCAAATGGGAATCAAAGCGACGTAGTTCTAATTCGAAAAGGAGAATGTTTTTGAAGTTGGACGCGTTCATGACAATCAAACCAACAAAGGTTGTGATGGATTACCACTAATAGCTTATGCATATGAAAATTCTTTTTTGAAATTGCGGCCTTCATGACAATCAAACCAACAAAGGTTGTGATGGATTGTCACTAACAACCATTTTTATGCTAGTTTGTTTAGAAAGGAAAACAATGAATGCAATTCAAACATATTGACCAATCAAACAATCATGATCATGTTGATCACCAACCAAGATTAAGCATGTCAATACAATCAAAGGATTTAATTGTCAAAGATGCTAGATAAAGTTCTCATATCAATTGTGTTTGTGTGTGAAGGAGAATTGCTACACATGTCGGCAACAATCTCAAAGAGGAGCACATATGCCTCTATGATACACATGTTGGTAGTCTTATAAGGGCACATGATTGTGTGAGAGGGTTTATGCACAATTAAGTCAAGACATTTGAAGGGCATCAAGAACAAGTGAATACCATTGATTGTAGACATAGAGTATTCTAGGTTTGATGATTGAACATGTAGGCAAGGATGCATGATTAGGCAAGCATGCGAATGCATGAGTATACAAGGAGTGAATGAGCATTATTGAATGCAATACGTGGTATTAATGGATGCATGAACATTTAAGAATGGATGCAAAACATACAAGTGAATGAATGCATAGCATTTTGTTTATGAATAAATGGCATACAAGGATGCATAAAAGGATGCAAGGGACATAAGCATATGAGAATGCATGAGAGTGTCGCATAAACTAAGTATGAGTGAAGATGCATGAATGTGAAAATGTTTTGGTAATGAATAGTAAAATGTTTTTGGGTTTTGGTGTTTTGGAAATGAGATGAAATGTTTTTGTCTTGAAAGTGGTAAAAATGTTTTGGGGTTTATTTTAGGAAGATGAAAAAGTTTGAAATGCAAGTGAGAAAATGTTTTGGGTATTTTTGCAAGTTGACAAGTGGTAAAACTTTTAGTAAAAAGTTAGTGAATGGTAAAGTAAAAATGCATGAGATAAATGGTAATTATTTAATGAGATGGTAAAGTAAAAAGTTAAAATGTTTTTTTTTACTTTTGGTAAAAAGTTAATAAGTGGTAAAGTAAAAAGTAAAAAGGTGAAAAACACAATGTCACCAATTTTATTCACTCAAGTAAGATCGAAGAAGCAAGTTTCAAGCAACAAAATGATCAAAAATTGGCCTCCAAGGCCGAAGCACATCAAGCAACAATTCATCCTCAATTTCATGCCAAAACTTTGTAAATTAGCACACAAAAGCAACATAAGGCACCACCCTAAACTAACATGTAAAATTACAAGACAAGCATCAAGCAAGACATGTATTTATCCAACTCAAAAATTCAAGAAAACAATCAAGCAACATAAACCCTAGGATTTAAGCTCTAACCCGAGGGCACTCATGGTAGAATCAAACCCAAAAATCAATCTCCAAGCATGGAACAAGCAAGAAAACATATTATTCAACAAAATAGGCCCTAGGCCGAAGCAAAAGAGGTGAGGAAAATAAGTTTTATTTGATAAAAAACTCATGAACAAGGTGAAAAACACATGAACAAAAATTCATTTCACTAACAAATGCAAAATCGACATAAAAACAATTATTCAAGGGTGAGATGCCAACTCTCACCCACCAACAACAACAACAAACTACATTTTAGCTATTTTTGATGATGATATGTGAAGAAAAAGGAGTAGAAGATGAGTTTATGCAAGAAAATTAAAAATGAAGTAAGGATCTAGGCTTACCTTTCAAGATTTAGCGAAAAGATGAAGTAGAGAATGAAATAAAAACCAAGAACACTTGAAGATCTTCTTGAATACCACGAAAATCACTTGATCTTGAAGGATTTGATGATGAATTTTGAAGATAATGCGAGATTAGAAGTGGATTTAGTGTAGGAACCAAGAATATTGAAGGTTTGATGGTTGAAAATTGAAGAATTGATGGTGGAAATGGGTGGAGGGGCTACGGTTTTGGAGGAAGAGGAGGAGAGGGTTTTTGAGCTGATTGTGTGCTAGGGTAAAATGAGAATCCCCTCCCCTATGGTCTCTTATTTTGGGTTTTATATGAGGTGCAAAATTAAGGGTATATAGGACATTGTGCTTTTGCCAACCATTGAGATTTGAGATAGAATTTGAATCAAGGGCCAAGATTGCAATGCACATGGATTAGGGACAAAGAGAAAACACAAATGAGTGAGGAATGGCTGGTGTCATATGAAATTGAAGAGTTTTTTGTACACAAAAATTGTTGAGGGCAATTAGGTCAATTTGCACATAGTTGTAGCCTAGGATTTGATCTAGAATTTTAATCAATGGCTAGGAATACAACTCACATGGATTAAAGGCATGAAGAAACACAAAATAAGGGAAAAAGGAGGGCTGAAATTCGCAGCCATGAGGAGGGAAGGAGAGGGAAAAAATGCAAGTTGTCACAAAATAGTACATTTTGTCTTATTAAGGACACTACCTTATTTTGATTCTTTTTGATTTTTCTTTTTATGATCATTCTTTTATTCCATGAAGATTCCTTTTTTTTATTTTGGGCTCATCCTAGGATTCAATCATTGGGCCCAAAATTCCATGACAACACCATTCCCAAAATTGATTTTGGGCCTCACTCTAGCGGAAATGACCATTTTGCCCTTTTCTTCGAAACTTGACTTTTTATGCAAAATTTAATCAATGATGCGCAAAAATTTATAAACCAACTCATTTTGACCCAAATGAATTCCTCCAAAGATGCCCAGTGATTTTTACTGAGAAATTATCTTTTACGGTAAAATGACCAAAATGCCCTTTTTGACCCAAAAACCCTAATTTTGCCCGATAATGCATTTCCACTTCAAAAATGAATCTATAACCCTAGAAATGACCTCTAGAATCTTAGAATGCATGCTCAATGACCTTCATGAGGAATTATCATTTTTATTGTGAAATGACCAAAATACCCTTTTGGACTCAAAAAAACCTGATTTACCCAAAAAGTGCATTTCAACTCTAAAAATGATTTTAGAAACTTTGGAATGACTTTTAGGACTCAAAATGCAATGCATGATGCTTCTCACTCCTCAACTTATTTATTTTTGTGGAAAATTAGGGTTTTGATCTAAGCTGGACAAAATTGGGGTATGACACTTACCTTGAAGAAAGGGAGCAAAGAAGAAGGGAACATAATTGGGATTGGGTAATGCATGAGGGTACTAAGCACATAAGCAAAGAGGAGGAAGGAAAAACGAACATGGAAGAAGAGAAAACAAATGCACATGCATACAACATGATAAGAAAGAAAATGAAACTGAAAGGGATGGAAGCAAACAAGGTATCCAAATCAAATCACAAACCACACATTTAATTAATTAGGCTTGACCCACTTAAAAAGGAAACGTCACCAGTGAAGTCGCCAGCTGTTGCACCCGAAAAAGTCCCTGAGGAGATCTTTCTTCGTTTACAACTTTTTAAAACAATGAAGTCGCCACCAATATTTTTTATAGGGAAAATATTGAAGAAAAACCTTTTTGGAAAGCGAATGGCCTTTTGGAAACCGGAAAATTTGGGTTCGGGGGTCGGTTAGGCATGGGGAAGGTATTAGCACCTGACACCTCCTTTCTACCGAAAGGGAACCTTTAATTAAACGTGTGGTTTTAAGTGCTGATTTGGAAAATACTTAAATTTGCTTCTTTATGAAAAGGGAATGAGAAGACTTAATGAAAATTTTTATTTTTGGCGCTTGACGAGAGTTAGCCTCTCGCTCCTACGTATCTCCCGGTGCGATGGAGAATTCAAAGCTACGTAGTTCTTGTTTGTCTTTTCCTTTGAAAAGGTTTTTGTCTTTTATCTTTTTAGTGAGTTTTCGAAATAGGACGAGCATTTAGTGAATGATTAAACTAACCAAGGTTATGGGTAATCACCGCTAAGTACTCTTGAAAATGAGAGTCACCACCGCCAGTCAGACGAACAAATGTTCTGATTGACTATTAGTAGCAACTCGTTTTTTATTTACTCTTTTGAAAGTGGTTTTCGAAAGAGATTGATTGGCACGAATGATCAAACTAACAAAGGTTATGAGTGATCATCGCTTGTTGTTCTTTTGGGAAAAAGACATTGCTACCAATGGCTAGACGAACAGAGGTTCTGATTAGCCACTAGCGACAATGGGTTTGAAAATGATTCTTGAAAGGAGAATGTTTTTGTTATGAAAATGATCTTGGTTTGCAAAAGTGATTCTTTTTTTGTGTTATGAAAATAACTCTTTTCTTTTTGTTAAGCAAATGCTAATTTTTATGGTTGCGCTTGACGAGATTGTGTCTCGCTCCTACGTATCCCAAATGGGAATCAAAGCGACGTAGTTCTAACGAGCCTTGAAAGTGAAAGTCTTTTTGCTTTGGTTTTGAAAAGTGAAGTGTAACGCCCTAAAATAATTTAATTAATTAATTAATTAAGTTATTTGAGGGATTACAAAATTATTTAAGTGGAATAATAATATTGGAATTTATTTTATTTCAGGAGGTGAGATGAATTAATAGGAGTGGTGTAAAAATGGGCCCAAGTCACTTAGTGACCCAAGCCCATTCCATAAAACCCCAAAACCTAAAATTATTCTCATTCCCACCAAGAAAGAAAGAAATAGCGAAACTGAGAGAGTGAGAGGAGAAGAGGGTCGCGATTTCCAGCAAGGAGGAGAAGAAGGAATTGGTTCAACTTGGCTTTAGGTAAGTTTCTTTGATCCTTTTCCCTTCCATTTTCCTTCCTCTTTCAAGTGGTAGTTTCAATCCCTCAATTTTTCCATTGTTGTTATTCCTCCATGGCTCTTGTGTTGGCTGCGATTTGCGAATAGAAGAGGAGGAGGGGGGCTGCTGCGTTTCTTCTTGTGACTTAGGCGTGGCTGAATTCTTCAATTATCAAGGTTAGGGGGCTCTACTTTATACCTATAATAATGCTTAAGCTAGGTGATATATGTAGGATTGGTTGTAGGAGGTTAGATTGTTGAGTTAGGTTAGTTGAAATGTTGAACAATTGCTACTGTTTTTGGTTGTTTTAGTGAGATAGGTTGAATTGTTGAATATTATTGTTGAATATGATTGATACTGTGTTGGTTGTTTTGGTTGAATTGTTGAATATTATTGTTATTGAAATTAAGTGAGTTGATACTATGTTGGATATGATTATTGTTGAATATTATTGTTGAATACAATTGATACTGTGTTGGATATAATTATATGTAGGTTATGCTAATATATTGTGGTTGGATTAAGTTAGTTTGAAGGGTGGAGAATTGTTACTGTTTTGTGGTGTTAGTTGATGGGCATAATTGTTGAATGTAGTGTTAATATATATATATATATATATATATATATATATATATATATATATATTGAGGAAATGAATTAAATTGAAATTGTGGAGGTTAGGCTACTGTTAGTGGTGTTGCGCAAGGGCGCCAAATTGGGCAGCCCCGTGCGCGTGTGGTGCGTGCTGGTGGTGTTGCGCAGGGGCGCCAAATTGGGCAGCCCCGTGCGGGTGTGTCGTGTGTACTGCGTAGGTGTGTGTAGTTGCGGGAAGTGTAATTGTGAAAATTAGATTAATAGCCTAAGGATGCAAAGCGGTGTGTACGGAGTTGTAATTATATGGAGATGCGAAAGCGGTGAGGGACTCCGGTCCAAAGCGGTGCGATAACCTTAAGGCCTATAGGTTGATTATATTAAGTTGAGAAATGCAAAGCGGTGAGTTTAATAATTATTATGGTTTATGTGTGGTGTTGTGGTGCATAGTCATAGTGTCGCATGACTCATGTTGCATAAAGCGGTGTGTCGGCTTCGGCCAAAGCGGTGCGGTGGCTTCGGCCAAAGCGGTGAGTGCCCTCCAGGCTAATAGCGGTGATGATGGATCCACATGCATGTTGCATTACATGCATTAGTCAAGCATTGATGAGTTTGTGGATGAATTATGAATATGATGATTGTGTTGATAATGTGGTGAGTTGTTATGAATTAGTGTTGCTTGCTGCCTTTCTTTAATATAATGCTTATCTTAATTATTATTATTTGTGTAAAGAGACTCACCCTACTGCCTTTGTTGCTTCTTATGTCGGCAACTTGCAGGTAATAGCGAGTGAGGGCAGTCTTATGCCTTCTTCTAGTAGTCGTGTCAGCTCTGATATGTAGCACCAGGGGGAGGGCGTAGTAATACTATTTATTGTTATTTTTATGTATTAGACTATTATGGTGATGTATTGAGTATGACTTTAGACTTGAGAACATCCGCTGTGTTGATGAATAATTTTTATTATATGCTGTAAACTAAACAGGTGTTTGTGGGCCCGTCCCTAAACTATCGTGCTATATATCGAGCTATTGCTTGTTGACTTCATGTCACTTATTTATAAACTAGTGGATTTTTATAAGCGTTGAAAATGTAGCACCTTCTTCAATGATTTATATTCTTTTCGAAAAACTCTGATATATATTAAATAATAGTTAATTTAGAAGGGGGTGTTACATGAAGGGCGTTCGTAATGATCAAACTAACAAAGGTTATGGGTGATCACTACTAAAACCCACTTAAGCGCATGTAAAAATCTCTTTTGAAAGATGAAAGCCTTCATGATGACCAAACTAACAAAGGTTATGGGTGGTCAACACTAAAGCTTGGTGAAAACCTTCTTTGATGATGATGTTTGAACTTGAATGGAAAGTGGAGGAGATATGTGAAAGAGGGATGATAATGAAGTGAGATGGTGGTATTTGGGTGAAGAGAAAATCAAAAATGGTTGAGGGAGGAGGGTTAAGGGCTACGGTTTTAAGAGAGGAAAAGGGAGAGGTTTTTGTGTGCTAGGGTTTTAGTGTAGGAGAATGAGAAAACAAAAGATTGTGATGTGTGTAAATGAGAGGGTATTTATAGAGTTGTTTTAGGACTAGGGGTAATTAGGTCATTGTTCTTTACTAGGTGCTCTAGGATTGGGTTTTGAATTTGAATGAAGGGCTAGGATTGGAGATCACTTGGATTGTGGGTAGTGAGAAAACACAAAATGAGAGTGAGGGAGAGAGGGAGAATGGTGTGAGGAGAGAAGAGAGGAGAGCTTGTGTGAAAAAAAAACTTGTCCTTTTTTGGGAATGGAGGCTCATATGTGATGTGAGGTAAAAATAGGGTTAAGGGTATAATTGAGATGGAATGTTACCAAAGAGGTAATTTTGTATTTTCTTGTGAAGAGGTGAGTATAAATGGGTGGGGTAATTTACAAAAGAGGGCATGAATCTATGTGGGAGTGAGTGATGGTCACCAAAAAGGGAAAAGTTAAGAATAGTACAAAGCATATTCTTAGGGGATAAGGAATAGAAGAGTGTGGAAGAATTTTGTGAGAGAGAGAGAGGGAATTCGTATGAAGCAAGGGAGAGGAGGAGAAAAAAACTTGTTTTTGGTCTTTTGTCTTATTGAGGACACTTCCTTCTTTTGAATTTTGAATTTTGAATTTTTGGGCATGGAAGTGAAAGTGCACATATTAAAAATGTGTCCTATATACTTGAGCACCATAAAATATTCCCTTTAATTATTCTAGACAATAAAAATTGTCATTTAATAATTGGGGAATATTTAATGGTCTTTTTTGGTTTTTTATGCACTAAAAATGGGGGAAATGCATTTTTAATTATTTTAGACTAGGATTTTCTTTCCAAAAATTATACAAAAATTACCCTTAGTAGAGTAACATGTATGCCACGTCCTTGACCTGGTCTTGGTCCAAAAATAATTAATTTACTTTTATTTAAATGCCCAAAAATGCAAAAATATACACTATTTTATTTTCTAAAATTCCTGAAAATTAAGAAAAATGTTTTTGGGTGCCAAAAATTAATAATGGCCTTTTTGAAAATAAAAACACGTGCCAAATGTCAAGGGCACAGGGCAGCTCACGCAGTTACGACTGACGCGCGCGCATAATTCAAATAAAAATGTGAAATAGGGGATGAATACACATAAATGCACAAATCCACTATTTTCCACACATTATGAATTACCTTATTGTTCTATTTTTTCTGAAAAAAATGTTTTTGACTTGGGCGGACAAAATTGGGGTATGACAACATCTTGCACTACAAGAAAATCGACAATTTCCGACGACGATTTCCGTCGGAAATACAGCAATTTTCGTCGCAAATTGACGTTTCCGACGAACTTTTCGACGGACAAAAAGTCGTCGCAAAATCGCTCGTCGCAAATCATTTCCGACGGACTTTTTCGTCGCAAATGTCTCCGTCGCAAAGTCGTCGGAAATCCGTCACCAATATCCGTGGCAAAGTCGTCGCAAACTCTGACACTTTTTCGTCGCAAATTCGTCGCAAATCCGTCGGAAATTTTAAAAAAAATTAAAAATAAAATAAAATTATACATCCAAAAAAATTTAAATTCACCCACAATCATTGTCCCCTAGAACTGTTATCAAATATATTTAACACTTACAAGTCCAGTATGTATATATATATATATATATATATATATATATATATATATATATATATATATATATATATATATATATATATATATATATGGTTTAGAACATTTTCTACTTTCACTCCTATGTACTAACTACAAAATGAAGCAGGACAAAGAAGGCGTGTTTCAGCAGAACGTTTTGCTTCGAGACGAATATGGTATCCAACTGTTTCGCCATGATTTTCGCCCCTTTCAGTAGATATACGAACTGCAACAGAAATTGCAGATACACGACGAGGCTGGGTACAAAGTATGTTGCAGTCAGCTCCACGCAAACATGATATTTCTTCTTCCAGAATGAATTGTGGCAGCTGCGTTGTTTTGCCACAACCTGTCTCTCCTGAAACTACCAATACCTGCACTAGCATTCGCCAAATTTTACTCTGTTGAAGGATCAGAACTACAATTATACCTTGGAATGAATTCAATTGCTGATAACTCAGGAACAAACTTCAGCAAAGTATTGAAATAAGTCCAAACAGTTTGTGCATCGGCAATGGCAAATATTCCAAGTAGAGATTATCAAGGAACAAAGTCTCTACTTTTCTCAATTTCCATGGAAATTTACAGATATTATTTCTTAAAAACATATCAAGTCAATAAACTATGGTAAATAAGTTAGTTTTGTTATCAAGAACATATCAAGTCAATACAGATATTATTTCTTAAAAACATATCAAGAATGCATCCAGATTTATCAAAATTCCATCTTAGTTAAGGTAAAATAGTTCAATACCAGCTTTCCCATAATAGCCTATCAAATTCATGTATGTCTTTTCATCCAAAGGAACCAATGAGCAAGCTTTGTTGAACATTTCCACAGCTCTATCCAAACTTTGATCTTGTCCATAGACGCTGCACCAGCAGTTGAACAATTGGTATAGAAATTAGCAACCGAAAGGATAGATATCAATTTTTTTATCTGTTCAAGACAGCTTATAAAAACTATAACCTTATCATAGTGTTATATGTTTGAATTGATGGAGCAACACCGGAGGAACACATTCACTCAAAAATACTAGCTGCAAAGTGCAATGTTCCTACAACATGGAAAAAACTGCATCAGAAAGCTTGCTGCATCATTTTATCTTTCTTATGCAAGCAGGAGGCTTGATATCAACCTGCTTCAAGCATGGATTTGATAAAGGTATTGTAAGCCATAGTATCAAGCTCAAAGTTTTCTTCAAGACTCCGGGAGATAATACACTCAGCCTCCTGATGTCTTCCTGAAAAAGAATTAGGCCTAAAACTATCAACTAAATGCTAAATAACTGCATGCAGAAAATAGAAACAATGCTACTTCCAACAGCATATTTCATTTTATTGGTAGATGAATCAGACACTAGTTTACTTGACTGTGTTGAATTAATGATATAATAAAAGTAGATATATGAATTCTTCTTCTTAGTAACTTACAGTTAATGTCACATGAGATCCTTCAGCCACTGGTATATCAGTTCTTCCAGCAACCTCCAGCTGCACATCACGTACATACACAAGTCAAAAGTCAACTTCATCAATAGAAAATAAGCAAAACCTTCAAAAGTGACACCCACAGAATCAATCAAAAGAAAATCTCAATAACCTATACCAAATGCAAGGCATTTCTGGTTGCAAGGGTGGTATAAACATTGCCATAGATAGTTGTAAGTCCAATAACTTCTACCTCTGGTGATCGTAAGGCAAGGAATATTGCCATCGCATCATCTACAGAAAACCAATTGCAATATTCTCAGATTCAAAGAAACATGGAATAGAAAAAATCGAATGAAATTGAAATGAAATGAAACGAATTGAATTTGAAAGAGAAATATGTATACATTTATTACATGCATACAGAGTGCCACATGTGTGGGGATTAACCTTTTTCAAACAATAATTGCATGACATAATTGACCATCCTTAATCATCATCAAATTCAATAGCTCTTGCTAGGACATGTGGCTAACAGTTTGAGTTAGTGAATGCTCGTTCCCTGCCATTCTGGTAAAGAACCATGAACCATATAAATGTAATTTTTATACAAATTATAAGAAATAATAAATTTCAGTATATGGAAATAGACACATACCTGGTTGTGTACTCATTAACCTTCGGGAGATAAGCATTTATCAACATTTTGGTGCCAAACAAGGCAGTGGCAACACCCATAACACCTTGTATAGTTATTGAACACAACTTAGTAAAGCTATTTATAAAACATGCACCGGTGCTTGTTGTTAATGTAATATAGATATATAATAGCCTTGATTTTTGTTCAATCTACATAGCTGTAGAATGACAATAACAGGACCAGAGGAGCTAAGTGCATCTAATGCTAGATAGTGTTGCATCATTACTATTAGATCAGTTAAAAAGAAACTCAAATATATTGTTACTTAAAACTTTCAAAGGTAGTTACTTAAAACTTGGCATTAGAACCTACAACAAATGTAAAAAAATGGCATTAGAACCTACAACAAATGTAATGATAGGACAAGAGACCTACAACAAATGCTAAAAAATGGCATTAGAACCTGCTGCTGCTAACATCTGTAAAAACGATATTATTGAGGAAAATTTTGCATTGCAGGCTGATTATTGGTCGGTGGTTCTGATGGCGGAGTGAAATTTTGCATCTGAGGCTGATGATTGGTCGGTGGTTCTGATGGCGGCGGAGTGAGTGAAGAAGCACTTGCATGATCAAGAGGAGGTATGCATGAGCTGTATAAAATATCATCATCATTCTGCTCCTGTTTAGGCCTCAAGAGGAAACCCTGGATCAAACTCCTTCATCTGCTGTCCTGAAAGATATGACTGAACAGGATCCATTGGTTTCATATTGTTAAAACTAGTTCCACCATGACAAAAATTTCCAGATGAGGAGGGAAGATTCAATGGTAGTGGCATTGAAAAATCAGGTAACATTGAGGTCAAAGGTCCTGCTTGAGGGATAGCAAAACTGTCGCAATTCAGTCCATAGGAGCCGAAAGGCATGGTATTATTCAAGGAAGAATACTTTAATTGGGACATGGAAGAAGATCCAAACTTCATATCATGATGACTAAAACTTCCAATCAAACTAGAGCTCAGAAACTCATTGCTAAAGTCAGGTTTTCTATCAAAATGAGTTGCGAGATGTGTTTCAGACTTCGAGATATTGGCAATCCCACGAGTAACATCACTTGAGCTAATGTGAGTGCTATTCTTAGGAGCAGGAACGTCATGGTTATGTTTTCCCTCATAAGTAGTAATAAGAACATACTTTAGATCATAAGAAGCCCTTTCCACATGTTTCCTTACATTACATCCAGCACTTGTGCATTTGTAGTAACTCCTACAAGACATCCATGAGAAAATGTCATGTCATGTCATATGCATGTTAGCTTATAAGATCAAGTGAAAAATGCATGAATACTATACAGTATACATCCTAATAGTATCTGTTCTGGAGTGGCCCAATAGGCCCAACGAGACAGTCTAGCGCAGCCTACAGCAAGGGGGTGCTGCGCGCAGCAGCCAGGTGCAACCTGGGCCAGCGGCCCACTCGACCAAGGCCGGCCCAACGCGGCCCATCATCTACCTTGCTCCGCAAGATGCGGCCGATCCCGTAAATTGCGCAACGGCTAGAACGCCAGTCTTATATATACCACACCAGCATGTGGCTTCAGGTATGTTTTACTCACCTTGTGACCCTGCCCGTTGAAGCACCTCTGACTTGAGCGTTGGAGTGCCTTTGCAGGTACCACCCGCGTGCGGCTTACAACTCGGTCCCTCATCACAGCGACCGATCAACGTTACCAACAACAACCCATCGTATTGATCAGGTACGATCAATTGGCGACCACAGTGGGAGGCCCGAGCGCTATTCCACATCAAATCATGCCGCCGCGTCAGATACGTACTTCTTCCAGGCTCAACACCTCTGGGCAGCCCCGACCTCAACGGACCCCAGAGGGCATGCCTGAGACCGTTCATGAATCACAAGATGAGCCTCGCCAAGAACCCTCAGTACAGGGCGGTCGCGGGCCAGTTACCCAACCAGCCCCGCAACTACCGGCCGAGCTGGCCGAAGCAGGAATTCCAGAAGCGTTGCCAGAGCACGTAACCCAAGCGCTCATACAAATTCTGGAGCAAAAGAATCAAGTGATCGCTGATCGAGACGAACTGATCGAACGTTATGAGAGAGGTTCGATCTCAATCCGCCCGCGAGCGGACAGCGGTCACCGAGGCCAACCATCCCGGCCCCATCGTTCACCACCACGAAGAGAAGCTCCTCCAAGACGCAATCCTCCAAGAAGGGCGATCGTTCACAGGTCGCCTCCTCGTCGAAGAAGTCGCCATCATCGCTCCCCCGGAGAAGATTACGACTACGCTGACTCAAGCTACCGACCAGAGTCAGAAGGGTCACCAACAAGATACTCGTCCAACGAGTCCTCAGGATCCCGCCGATCAAGAAGCAGGTCGTGGGACTCGTATGAGGAGTTCGACGACTACAGCAACGGGGAGATTAGAGATGTCTCCCATGCCATCAGCCGACCGAGAAGGAACAATTCGGAGCGGCCTAGAAGACGGTCGTCGCCACGTGCTCCACAATACCATGGACGCCCTCCAATTGCTGATAGACTCCTTGGTCAACCGGTCGGCCTTTACGGTTTGCCCGTCGACCAAGCTTATGCTGCCATGCAGCCTTACGGGCAGAATCCCATCCCGACCGGGCAGGGGCCTTTCACCAGCGAGATTAGGCGCTATCGCATCCCAAGGGACCTGAGGAAGCCCCCAAACCTGAACAAGTTCAACGGTCGCGGGGATCCAGACAAACATCTGATGTACTTCAACAATTACTGTAGCTACAGGGAGCTGGGACGAACGATGAAGTGCAGACTCTTCCCTCAGTCGCTCGAAGGTCGGGCACTAGAATGGTGGGAATCTCTGCGTCCCAACTCAGTCGCTTCTTGGGAAGGTCTTGTGGCGATGTTCTTGGCCAATTACACAGCCAACCGTTGTCAATATCGTTACGAAGAGCACTTGGATTCGGTCGTCCAAGGAGAAAATGAATCATTGAGGGAGTTTATCGACCGGTTCATGACAGAGGCCGATACAGTCCGCAACCTGTCAGATACGGACAAGCTGAAGTACCTCAAGCGTGGTATAAGAAAGAGCCACAGATTCGCTGAAGAGTTTTCTCTGAACCGCTACTACGACCTCGGCCTGTTCCTCAGAAGGGCCAACGACCATATGGGCTATGAGGAGCAATTAGCGGCCGACAAGGGCGCCCGCGCGCGTCCCAAGGAAGATGCTGGCAGGTCGGTCAAGGGGCAGGACCGTGACAGTAAGCCCGAATACCGGCCCAAGAGGTACGAGCAGCGTACAAAATTAAACACTCCGATCGCGCAGATCTTTTCGGAGTGCCAGAACAATGAATTCACTGGTGTGAGGCGACCTGATCCTTTAGTATTGAAGAAAGGAGGTCGGCCTACAAAGAAATACTGCAGATATCACAAGAGCAAGGGGCATGACACCAATGACTGCATGGCCCTAAAAGATGACATAGAAGACCTCATACAGAAGGGCAAGTTGAGGCAGTATGTCAAAGATGATGGTAACGATCGCCCTGATCAAAGAGCCGTTGGCCAACCCGCCAATGACAAAGGTAAGGCGATCGTTAACTCAACGATCGAGCAAGCGCGTAACAGTTCAGAGGAAGAGCGCGACCCCAGACAGTCAAAGGGCCGCAACGTAGCCATGGTCATCCATGGAGGTAATCCGTTGGACATCAGAGAGTCCAACAAGGCGATGAAGAGGAAGTGGAACGAGCTCATGATGGTCGGTTCAACTTCAACCCCACGGCCGGCCTCGAATAGACCGCCCATTTCCTTTGGGGACGAAGACTTGCTTGATGGAAAAGTTAACAATTATGTACCCTTGGTAGTATCGGCCGTAATGGCCAACACTGAGGTTAGAAGAATACTGGTCGACCAGGGGAGCTCGGCCGACATCATGTTCGAAGAATTAATTGACAAGTTGAATGTGGATAGGAGCGAGATTATTCCCCAAGCAGTACCCACTCCACTGACCGGGTTCAATGGGTCGACCACCTACCCATTGGGGACGATAGAGTTACTCGTCACTTTTGGAGATGACACGAGCGGCAGCACGTCGTACAGGACGGTCAGAACGACGTTCTTAGTTCTGCCAATCAGATCGTGTTACCACTGCATCATTGGCCGCCCAACTCTGGGGAAATTGGAGGCCGTAGCCTCAACTGTACATCTGAAGATGAAGTTTTACAGTAAAAACGACCAAGTGGTGACAGTGATGGCCGACATGGAGGCGGCTATGAGGAGCCATTTCCTCTATCAAGAAATTTGTGACATGGAGGTGACGAATGCTAAACCTCAGAATCTTGGAGAAGGGCATCAGGTCAATGTGGCCGACTTGGATGCTCGATACGACCCTGACAGCGACCCTGATGACGACGACGATGATTTAGCCCGCGAGCTAAAGAATAGACTTAAGAGGCCTGAGCCCCACGGAGAATTGATCGATGTTCAGTTAATGGACGACCCAACTAAAACAGTTAAGTTGGGGAGCGACCTACCTGAAGAAGACAAACAAGAGCTCATCACCTGTCTCAGGGATTACGCGGACCTTTTTGCATGGCAGGCATCAGACATGCCCGGTATCCCAATTGAAATTGCCTGCCACCAACTGTCCGTTGATGAGACAGCAAGGCCGGTCGCACAAAGGAGGCGAACTCAGAGTGAAGAGAAAGCACTGGCGGCCGCCCAGGCAGTTGACGACCTCATCAAGGCCAATTTCATTGAGGAGATCAAGTATACAACATGGCTCTCCAACGTCGTGTTGGTAAAGAAGAAAAATGGTAAGTGGCGCATGTGCGTCGATTATACCGACCTGAACAAGGCATGCCCGAAGGACGCCTTTCCACTGCCAAGCATTGACAAATTGGTCGACGGGGCAGCGGGCTATAAACTTCTATCTTTTCTAGACGCCTATTCAGGATATAATCAGATCACCATGTACCCACCCGATCGTCATAAGACCGCGTTCATGACCGATCGGGGAAACTTCCAGTACAAGGTAATGCCTTTTGGTCTGAAGAACGCCGGAGCGACCTATCAGAGAATGATGAGCAAGGTTTTTAGGCGTCAGATCGGTCGCATATCAGAGGTCTACTTAGACGACATGATAATTAAGAGCAAGACCGACCAGGACCATATCAACGACCTAAGGGAAATCTTTGAGGAAGCAAGGAAGAATTCTTTAAGGCTGAATCCAGAGAAGTGCACCTTCGGAGTAAGGGCGGGCAAGTTCCTGGGCTTCCACTTAACAGAGCGAGGGATTGAAGCGAACCCTGATAAGTGTAGGGCGGTCGCCGACATGAGGCCACCCACTACGAAGAAAGAGATCCAGCAATTGAATGGTATGGTCGCTGCCCTATCGCGATTCATACCTAAATCAGCGTGCAAATCTCTTCCACTGTTCAAGCTTTTGAAGAAGGAAGTCGAATTTGAATGGACCGATCAATGCCAGCGAGCATTGGACGAGCTGAAGGCGGCACTGACCAACCCGCCCATCATGACCAAGCCGCAACCGGGGGAGACACTTTACTTGTACTTGGCCATAACGGACGAAGCCATGAGCGCCGTTCTGGTCAGGGAATGCGACCTAAAGCAAAACCCGGTCTATTTCATCAGCAAGGTATTTCAAGGCCCAGAAATCAGGTACCAGAAGATTGAGAAACTAGCCTTGGCATTACTTGTGGCCGCTCGTAGATTACGCCCTTACTTCGTCGCTCATCAGGTCGTGGTAAGGACCGACCAGCCTATTAGGCAAATCCTTCACCGACCTGACCTTGCAGGGCGTATGATCAAGTGGGCTGTGGAACTCAGTGAGTTTGGAATCAAGTTTGAGGCCAGATCGGCCGCTAAGGCACAAGTGTTGGCCGACTTCATCGCTGAGATGACTCCAATACCAGATGATCAGGCCGTCACTACCTGGACTTTGCACGTAGACGGATCCTCCAACAGCAAAGGAAGTGGGGCCGGCTTGATACTTGAGAACTCAGAAGGACTTACTGTTGAAGTGTCTTTAACTTTCGCATTTCACACTTCAAACAATCAGGCCGAGTACGAAGCGTGCATTGCCGGGCTGCAGTTAGCCAAAGAGTTTAATGTCGACCGTGTCGAACTTCACTCCGACTCTCTACTGGTAGTATCCCAAATTCAGGACCTATACGACGCAAAGGACGACGTCCTGAAGAATTATTTGGCCAAGGTAAGGGACCTGCTCAGGCAATTCAACCGAGCAGATGTTAAGCACGTCCCCAGGACAGAGAACGTGAGGGCTGACATCCTATCAAAGTTAGCCAGTACAAAGGCTCCTGGGAATCATAGAAGTCTAATTCAGGAGACATTAACTCGACCGAGCGTGTCTACTAAGCCCGCTCAACCATTAGCCATTCTAGCGGTCGACCTAGACAGAGACTGGATTACTCCCATCTTGCAGTATATTCTTAATGGGGTAGAACCTTGCGACCCGAAGGCAGCAAGGCTCCTGAGGTTGCGGGCGACCAAATATTCATTGATTGAAGGAAGACTGTACAGAAGGGGCTTTTCATCCCCATTGCTGAGATGTCTTACGTCGGTCGAAGCCGACCATGTACTCAGGGATATCCATGAAGGCCATTGTGGTAGCCATCAAGGTGGTCGGTCGGTTGCTAAGAAGGCACTCAGGGCCGGATACTATTGGCCGACCATGGAAGAGGATGCCAAGTTACTTGTGCAAAAATGCAAGAAATGCCAGATCCACGCAGACGTGCATATAGCGCCCTCAACAGAACTGCACAGCCTAACCCCACCTTGGCCGTTCGCTTGGTGGGGCATGGACTTGCTCGGCCCCTTTCCACCTGCACCAGGTCAGCTGAAATTCCTGATCGTTGCGGTCGACTACTTCACCAAGTGGATAGAAGCAGAGCCACTTGCCACCATTACCTCAGCGAAGGTATCTAAGTTCTTTGGGAAGAATGTGCTCGCCCGCTTCGGAGTGCCTCAGCAACTGGTGACGGACAATGGAACTCAGTTCGCTGACAGAAAATTCAGAGAAATGCTGGCCGGCCTTGGCGTGAAACAGCGTTTCACCTCGGTCGAGCACCCGCAAACCAATGGCCAAGCAGAAGCGGCCAACAGGGTAATACTACGCGGGCTGAAAAGAAGATTAGATGAAGCCAAAGGCAATTGGGCAGAAGAGCTACAGTCAGTCCTTTGGGCCTACAGAACGACCCCCCATTCTTCGACCGGGGAGTCACCATTTAGACTGGTCTATGGTACTGATGCGGTCATCCCGATTGAGATGGGAGAGTTAAGTTGGAGGACGACCAACCCACCAACGCCGGCCGCAAATGAGCAAGCAACAAGAGAAGAACTCGACCTGGTTGATGAGCTGCGAACTAAGGCGTCACTTAGGGAGCAACTCATCAAACAGAAGGTCGCTGCAAGATACAACGCCCGCGTCCAGAAGAGGGAATTCTCCATTGGGCAGCTAGTCCTCAGGAGGGCCGACGTAGGGAATAAGAACGCTCGCCAGGGAAAGCTCGCCGCCAATTGGGAAGGACCATACCGTGTCATCAGCAAGACTGGAAAGGGAGCTTACGAGCTAGAAACCATGGAAGGGGCGACCATCCCCAGAACATGGAACGCTGACAAATTGAGAAAATATTACGTCTAAGTTGTAAACATCATTTGATCAATAAAGAACAGGCGGTCGCTCTTTTTCCCCACTGGGGTTTTTTACTGAGGACCGACCTTAAAATTTCACTTGTGTTTTATTTTCATGCAAATTGAATGCACGGTCGCTCACCATGCGAGTAGCAATCGAGCGACCAGAAGAGTGCCATCGAATGGCCCAAATGAAAGCCGCCGAGCGGCCTAAAAAGAGTGCCATCGAATGGCCCAAGCGAAAGCCGCCGAGCGGCCTAAAAAGAGTGCCATCGAATGGCCCAAGCGAAAGCCGCCGAGCGGCCTAAAAAGAGTGCCATCGAATGGCCCATACGACATTCTTTGGTCGCGACCGACCATATCAATAAAGAATCAAATCCAAGTATAAAGCAATTAAACGGGCTGGAATTCAGATAGAAATTGTCAGAAATTGTCATTGATTACAAATAAGGACGCCTCGGTCGAAACCCGGGCGCCCCATTTAAACACCGCTCGCAGGCGGGCAAAGATTACACCAAAAAATTACAATTTAAGAGTCGCTGGGGGCTTGAAAGATGACCATCTCTTCTTGAATAACCTTCCCCTTTGACATCTTCACAGGGCGAATGATCTTCTGCTCGGACGCACGATGCATGCTTTGAACGATCTCGCGATCGACCTGCAAATCAGGATAGAGAATCTTAATCTGGCCGACCGCATTTTCGAACTGACCCTCTGCAGCTCCCTTCGCCTTGTCAAGAACGGCTTTGTAGCGACCTCTTAAACTGTTCTTTTCCGCCTCCACCGCCTCCATCTCAGTTTTCAGCCCAGCGACCTGGCTGGACAGCTCTTTATTCTTGGAAGAGAGGCGTTCGACCTCTTTCTCAGCTTTTTCTTTGTCAGCGACCGCCTGGTTCAAAGAAGACTCGGCCAGTGTTTGAGCAGAGACAGCAGCCACAAGCTGGCGTTCTGCTTCCACAAGCTTCCTCTCATTGTCAGCGGCCGCCTCGATTGTTGGTTCGAGCTCTTTCATTTTCTTGAGCAGGCCGTCTCGCTCACCCCTCATTTCTGCGAGCAATGATAAGGCGGAATTCAGTTTAAAAGTTTTATCTACTAGGTCGTCTTCAAGCAACGAATATCTATGGACGAGACGCCTACCTTCCAAGCGATCTGCATCTTCATCTCGGTACTTCTTGAACAGAACGCCAGCGGCCTTCATCGCCTCGGCCATCACCTCGAAAGGTTCCTCCTTGAAGCGGGCACAATCTTCATCACCCAACCCAAGCAGGTCGATGTTGGGCCCGTGGCTTTTTCCACTCTTGTGCTTCTTCCTCTCGCCCCCATCATCAACCGATCTGGGTCTTTTGGATTTTCCTTGATGTTTGGGTGGGCTGCTCAGGTCGATTGCTTGGGCTGGTGTGCCCGCCCGAGGAGCCTGACGATCAGGCTGAGATCCGGTCGCAGCAGTTTGAGGTGTACCCCCAGATTGAGCCGCCGGTATGACGCGGACGGGCGAAGTATCGCCATCCTCGGCCGCCCATTGCTCCAGCAGGTCGAAGTCACCCATGATGGCCATCTTAACTGCAAAGGCAAAAGCAGATGGTTAGAAACATTTAACAAAATAAAGTGACAGAAAATAAAAGGTGTGAACGACCACCGACCAAGAGCGGCCTTGACATTCTTCTTGGTACGAGCATCAACAATGCTTTTAACTTTGATGCGGCCCTGAGGGACTAGGGACGCAATCCTTCTCAGTCTACGGATCGTTTCCCTGTCCAGGTCGTCCAAATCAGCGTCCTTAAAAGCATATTGGCCCGGTTTTTTGGAGAAGTGGTTGAAACTCCACTCTGTAGGAAACAGGGGGGTTCCTTCTTGATCGTTGGTCATTTGGGCGATCGCATTTTGAGCCTCGGCCGACTCAGGAACGACCCAAAAGTATTCTCTTTTCCACCCGGTCGTCAATGATTCGAGATATGGCTTGAACAAATTGCATGTCGACCGGTTCTTTAATGAGACCGCTTCCTTGCGGGCACTCTTGGAGCCTTTTTCGTAAATATAGCTCATCTCAAACAAATGGAAGAACAGTCGGATGGAGACCGGTCGTCTCAGAACCACTAGGACATCTTCAAACGCCTGCAGGAACGCCCAAGCGTTCGGGTTCAGCTGAGAGGGGGCGACCTGAAGATACCTCAGAACCATGCGTTGGAACCTGGAGAATGGTGGAATTATACCCATACGTTCGAAAACGATGCGGTACATGGTGAATTTTAACACATCAGTACAGGCCGCGATATCTTCGCCCTTGGCCATTCCTTCTACCCTCCAACCTTCATTCAATTCGGTCGCAAGAAACTCCAGGTCTTGGCTTCCCCGTTGAATTTTGCTACGCTGGCCCCTCAGGTTGAGAGAAACCCAAGACATCTCTTGTGTAGCAGCGACCTCAGGGTCTTCTCCTTGGTTGCCCTGCTGATCTCTGTCGGCCGTCTCGTCCATGTCGGTCACAGTACGGTCAGCGCCTTCCTCAGAGGCAGCCCGTGCGTTGCTCTCTGCAATGTCAGCAACTACCCCCTCGGAGTACGGGGCCCCACTTCTGTCCGGCCGCGTTCCGGATCTGCTGTTCTGGGACGACGACCCAGAGGAAGATTCGTCGCTAGAAGAGGACGACCGGGCGTGTGCAGGACTCTGTTCCACTGGTCGTGTCATGTTTTGCGCTAGAGAAACGGCCGGGACTCCAAATATGCGGCGGGTTTGTTTAGTCCGCGCCAGAATGAACCTGTGGAGGGGAATAACGGTCAGGGTCTTACTCGCGCGTGGGAAGGGGCGACGTGGTCGTCCCCAGACCTGACACCCCCTCCATCAGGTGGAACAAAAACAAAAAAAAAAAGTAAGAGCGGTCGCAGTTACCTGGAATTATAGCAAGAGGATCACGAACGAGCTTCAACGGTAGCGTGCGAGCGTTTGCAGAAGCGAGCGAGCTTGAAGCGAGCGATCAGCGAGAGCAGCGGAGAATTCGGAGAAAAGTGCAAATGATGTGCCCTATGAGTCCCTTATATAATGGGCCAACCGTCATCATGGGCCGGAAGTGAAGAGGCGCGACTCTTCATGTACCATCATAACTTAAACTCCTCGAATCTCTAAACGTCACCTCATTAAAGCAGCTGTCGCCTCAGCACTCATGACGATTTATTGTCAGGCATCACCCCCGAGACGGCACCTGGCCCGTATGGCCAGGCCGCGTGGCAGCGACCACACAATCAAATTATCAGCGACCGGCCGGTCCCGTGCGACCACACGGGTGGCAGCGACCACCTTCCCATTGGCCAAACGTCACATCTTCTCAAACAGAGGTCGGCAGCGACCGACGCCAAACTCAACGATCAATAGGCGGCAGCGACCGTCAGTTCCCTTCCACAACTCGAATGCAGGGGGGCAACGATTCAAGCCTCAGTCCGCTCTCAAGCGATCTAGGCTTGGGGGGCAACTGTTCTGGAGTGGCCCAATAGGCCCAACGAGACAGTCTAGCGCAGCCTACAGCAAGGGGGTGCTGCGCGCAGCAGCCAGGTGCAACCTGGGCCAGCGGCCCACTCGACCAAGGCCGGCCCAACGCGGCCCATCATCTACCTTGCTCCGCAAGATGCGGCCGATCCCGTAAATTGCGCAACGGCTAGAACGCCAGTCTTATATATACCACACCAGCATGTGGCTTCAGGTATGTTTTACTCACCTTGTGACCCTGCCCGTTGAAGCACCTCTGACTTGAGCGTTGGAGTGCCTTTGCAGGTACCACCCGCGTGCGGCTTACAACTCGGTCCCTCATCACAGCGACCGATCAACGTTACCAACAACAACCCATCGTATTGATCAGGTACGATCAGTATCACTACCTGGGGTTTGGATTTCCTTTGACAACTTTCTGTCCGTACTTACGCCAGCGATAACCATCATCAAGTATGTCGACATCAGTCTCAATTTGGACTACGACTTTTGGCTCACGAACAGACCTAGGAGGAGGCACATTCATCTCAACTGGGTAGCTCTCCTTCTTCCTGTAATAGAAAATTAATGCATAAACATATAGGTTTTTGTCTTTCTATTTGTATTACTATTGCCAATGTCAATATGAAGATACTATAAGATAGAGTATAAAATAAAACCTTCTTTTTGGTTCTGATTCATTAACTCCAGCATGATTTTCATGTGGTATGAGTGCTTGAGTGGCTCCATCGTTTTCACTGTTATTATTAGCAAGTCTGGAAGAATGCTCTGGAGTGTCAACTGGTTCATACTTACATAGAGAAGTACTTTTCTTCACTGATATAGATCTACTCAAACATTCTCAGGATGCAGATTATGTCCCTGGAACGATAGTAATGGGGATGATTGGTAGAAAATGTCCTAATTCAAACATTCTCAAGAGAGTCAGAAAAATAATTTCTGAAAAACCTGCATAGAAGAATCTGAGAAAATGTAAACGTAAAATACAAATCTGAGAATCTTTACTGCCAAGTTTGAATTTTTTGAAAAATCAAAAGGGGGTTAGGGTTTCGATTCACAACAACAACTATTGATTCCAAAATCCACAACAACAACTAATCAAACTTAAATCAAACCCTAACAGCTACTGATTCTAACCAAAAATGAGGATTTAGGGTTTCATTCAAAAATGGAAGGGGTTAGGGTTTTGATTCAACCGAAAATAGAAGTAGAGAAGAAGCAAAAACACTTACCATTTAAGAAGAATAAGAGAGAAGAGCGAGTGAGAAACGAGAGGCAACTGAGAGAGAAGAGTCACTGGTCATTGATGGTGGTGGTGCTTCGAGCAAGGCGGGAGGTGAAGTAGAGGCGGTCATGGAGGTATGGCCGGCAGAAGAGGTGAGGGCTGTGGTGGTTGAGAGAGAGAGAGAGAGGTGTCGCTGCTGATTGATAGAGGGAGAGACGAGAGTGTTTTGTGATGAGAAGAGAGAATGATGGTTGAGTGCGAGAGTGAGCAATGGCGGAGGAGAGGGAGGCGACTGAGAGTGAGCAATGGCGGAGGAGAGTGAGCAATGGAGGGTGAAAGACGAGAGGGAGGCGACTGAGAGAGAAGTGAGAGTGGAATGCGTGAAATGAGAGGTCGTGTGGGAAGAGCCACCCTTTAATTTGGGATCTGTTACTTTGCGACGGACTTTTAGAGATTCTCGACGAAAATATCCGTCGAAAATTTGCGACAAAAAACAATTTCGTCGCAAACATAAGCGGGAAATTTAGCGCCTCTTTTGCTGAACATTTGCGACGACTTTTTCGTCGGAAATCCGTCGGAAATTGCGACGGATAAGAGTTCGTCGGAAAGTTTAGTAGGAAACGGAGCTTATTCTTGTAGTGTTGAGAGTTGGCAGCTTCTCCAAGGCCCTTGGGATTCGGCATCCATCCATCCTTCGAGTGAAAGGTCCTTCGTCCGAAAACCTTCTTGAGTTTTGGGGGGAGGTGTTTTCTTAGTCAAACTCTTGATGCCTACGTCGGTTGGGGGATCTCCTCGATGGCGATATCCGGTGGTGTCTTCGGTGTCACCATTGTTGGAGGAAGGGTTCCCTTGCCAGGCGCCCTCATGGGCGTTGTCTGATGTTGCCCTGGTGCCCAACCTGGCGCCCTCATGGGCGCTGCCTGATGTTGTCATGGCTCCCTGCCAGGCGCCCTCCTGGGTGCCAGGCGCCCTCATGGGAGCTGTCTGATGCTGCCCTGGTTCCCTACCTGGCGCCCTCATGGGCGCTGGCTGCTTCCTTGCCAGGCGCCCTCATGGGCGCTGGTTGCTTCCTTGCCAGGCGCCCTCTTGGGGGCGTCCTGCCAGGCGCCCTCATGGGTGTTGGGATGGGCATGTCTTAGCAATCTGCTGGTCTTCCTGATGCTGCATAGCTTGGGTGCGATTGGCCAGGAGATCCAAAAGCTGACTCGCATTCGAAGACTGGGCAGGCTGACTGGTACCCTCGTCAGGTAGGGTTGCGACGTTGCCCTCAGGAATACCCTCTGGTCGGGGTGCGGGTATGGCAATGCTCTGACCCGGGGTCTGCCCCTGGTAGCCATGGAGCAGCAAGAGAAAAGTTCGAGTAGTGATGATGTGAAAGATAGAAATCTCCCACTGTGGTCGCCAATGTTCTGTACCGAGCAGCTTTTTGGTCGTCTGCTGTTGGTAGGTCTCTTGTTGTCCTGACAGAAGGTCAATGAGCGCCCAAGGGGGTACCTACAAGCCACTCCGACGCTCAAGTCAGTATATAGAATATAAGAGTCAAGGTACTAAGGATTAGAGATTCAACCCCTGTAAGGGCAAAGTTTGCCTGTATTTATAGGAAATCGTGCCCTCTTGTGGATCGTCGGATGGGTAGAGTCGATCTTGACCGTCCAAGCATGGTGGGCTCGCATGAGGTGGATATGGGCTGGATTGATTGGGCTAATCCATTCCAATTGCTGAATGCACCTCCTGGTTTTGCTGATGGGACCCCTCGGTCCACTCCAGAACAAGTCTCATAGTGAATTAAAAAAGATTATAAGGTCAAATTTGTTTAAGAGTATAAGCTTAGTCATCTACTCAAGAGTTAGTGTAGTGCAACAGTTACCAAAGTCTTGAACTTGAATTAGTGAGGGGCGCCTGGCCCATGTTTTAGTGCAACACATGGACGACACTTGAGTGTCCCAATAGCAAGCTATTGTGGTGGACTCTCCCCCACAAAAAAGTAATCTAATATCATGTGGGTCAATGACCCACATATCAGATATTAAACTGATAAGAACAGATACTACACTTGATTTTAGCCAAAAGGCCGAGAACGGTATGATTTGAACATTTACTTGATGTTTTTATATCTGACATGCACTCTTTTGCTTTCTTAGTCAGGCAATGTGGGCCTTTCGTGCAGTAACTCATCTAGACCAAACTATTTAGAGAACAATCAGCAAACTATGGATGCTGCAATTTTCATTGTTTTTGGTGATTATATAGTCCTATGGGGAAAAACCAACGATAGAAAAGTCACTGCACCATCAATAACATAGAGCTTTCTTAATGCAAGAAGAAGAGAATATATTTATTGATGTAGCTACAAAAGACACACTTTCACTATAGGTCGAGAGAGAGAAAGAGTGTTGAATTCTGGTAAAGTATTTGAACAATCAGTTAACCAACAATACATGCTCCTGGTCAAATAGAAAACAAGAAATTCATATCCATTTTAATGGTTCTGCTAAAAATAAAACCTTATAGTATGCAAGAAAATGAAGTAAGCACTTGATGATAAATAGTGATGAAAAAATTAAATAAAATAATGCATTCAAAACTTTGAAGATATCAAATTGACAAAAGATGTTATTCGCAAGTTACGCTCCATTTTATTATCAGTGTCTTCTTTCTATAAATTCAAGCAAATAATAATACACATTAAGAATTTTTTCACGAAGTGTTCACGATACCACCTCATATGAAACTAAAAGAACAAAATTAAATCACAACATCTAACACCAACGATATAATACCGGTCCATACTATAAAACGAATTAATAACAAGATAAAAAAACAAGAAAATTTACCTAACAAGTTAACGAGTAAAACCATAACTATGTAAATGAATTTTTTCAAATTTCAAACCAAATTCAATACAATACTAGAGTATTCACTTACAAAACTTTATAAATAAAGAATGTATTATTATATAATACCCTAGAATTTATATACTATGTATTAATATAATTCGAGATATAACCAAAAGGTACCGATCTGGAAGATTTCAAATTAACAATAGGGATGTTTTGATTCAAAGACATCCTTTTGCAACATTTGTCCCCTTTTTCATTAACCAACGACGACGTATGAGACTCATCACCAACTTTGATATGCAAGCTTTTTGTAACTTTTTTGTTCTGATTTTCTTCCATATTTGAGTGCCTGAAAAGTATAATGTATTGCCGGTAGATTAATTTTTTTGACAGCATTGCTGGTAGATTAATAAGCACAATAATAATTGTGTATTAAAATTTGATGAAATAATTATTGATTTCATGAAATAAAAATAAAAAAATTAACAAGATGATGAAACAAAATTCTCTGCAGTGGCGTAGTGATGGAGACGAGTGAGGGAGAAAGATGTCGCACAACTCAAAGGTGAGGAATGAGGAATCAAGGTCAGCCAAGTCTAGAGATGAAAAAATTGCTACTATAACAGCGAACAGCCGGTGCAAACTTTCCTCAAAATCAAGGCTGTGCATTTGAGTGTAACTCTTAGCTACTAACCTTCACCAGTGGAAAAAAGACATTATTAAGCATCATTTAGCATCGGTTGTTTGAACAGCCGATGCTAAATGTTGAACCGGTGGCCTTTTTGTAATTAAATGAAAGATTTCATATTTCGCGCTTACTTTTAACGTCGAGTGTTTCAACACCCGATGCTAAATGTATTTGCTTTAGACATTTAGCATCGGGTGTTTAAACAACCGATACTAAATGACGGGTTGCTGACGCTATAGCACAGCTTCACAGCACTGGAAATGATGATCTTCTCTTGAAAAATAAAAGCTTGAAGTGGAGGATTAATGGAGGAGAAGGGTGTCAAGTTTTTCTCTCCAAAAACTCTCCTTATTTCGAAATCTATGTTGTGAGGAGGAAGAAGTGTTAGATATTATCCTAATCTCATAAAGTAGCTTTACAAAAAGGGCAATGATTACAATCATCACCAACTATCAAATAAGCTTCAATTAGGAGGCGCCAAGTGTCTTATTGAATCCACTTGGAGGCTTCAATGTCAGGCTGAGAAGAAGAAGATCAGAATGATGACTCATCAAGCAGCAAGTGGCTTCATAAATATCCAAGTGGCCAACCGTCATATAGCGCTATAGCGCTTACCGCTGGAGCACTTAGCAGAAACATTAAAATACTCAAAAAGGCACCAAATGTGTCAAATGATAACAAACAAGCTTCTAACCCTTCTTTACTCTAAATAACTAATATTTACCTAATAAGGCACGAATATTACTTGAGAACTTGTGTTGATTTAAGTGATAAAAGCATAAATAACTCATATAAATATGAATTATCACACCCCCAAACTTAAACCATTGCTTGTCCTCAAGTAATGACGCTTGACAAAGAACAAACAACACAACAACAAAGAAACAATTACATAGATTAACTGCACAAACAAGACAACAACAATGTCTTTTTTTTTATTACTTCAGAACTCGCATTTATTTAAGTCTAGAAAGCATAAATAACTCTTATAAATAAGAGTTATCACACCCCCAAACTTCACTAGTACAAAAAAGGCCTTTTGAATCGGTTATTTGGCACATTTGGAGTCGGTTATTTGCCGATTCGAATACTGCCGATTCTAAATGTAGGGACATTTTGAATCGGTTAAATAACCGATTCAAAATATGACATTTTAAATCGGTTATTTAAACAACCGATTCGAAAACTGCTGATTCTAAATGTAGGGACATTTTGAATCAGTTAAATAACCGATTCAAAATACTACATTTAAAATCGGTTCTTTAGATAACCGATTCAAAATGTCCATTTTTTTTAAAAAAAAATTATAAAAACAACCCACCAATTGTTACTATTGTTCTCTAGAAATTCAACAACAACACCCATTACTAGATACAAAAACAACCCAAAATTGATTTCCATAAAGCAGCAACTCATAATAATTCAATAATTCATAAATTTACTTCTATTGAACTTAAAAGTGCTAGAAGCACAAAATTACAACAATTCATTAAACTTAAAAGTTATACAAGGCATCAAGGCAAAACAAAATTACAACAATTCATTAAACTTAAAAGTACCATAAAATTCTTCTCTTAAAGCATCTTCCTTCAGCTGTGTTTGCTTGTTTGTGCGCTCCTGCACTATAGCTGCCTTCTCTAGAGCAGCTTTTACTTCTTTAACAGCAATGTCATACTTCCGCTTCCACTCATCAGCCTCCTCTTGAGCAGATTGAGATTGCTCCCTTGCTGCAGCCTCCCTCGTAGTATTCAAACAATCTAAAAAATGCTAGTGTTATTATTTGTACATACACCTAGTTAAGCTGATACCTAATAGAACCTAAGTCAGAAAGAGTTTCAAACTATTACTAAGGAATTCCAATCAATTAAGCTCATGAGAAACAATTCCAATCTCAAAACCCATTTTCAACTCTAATAGGATTTCACTCTCAATCACATGATGTAGCATTCTTTGAATGCAGCAAGTTTTGTCTGCTACCAAAGAATGAACAAGCACACACATGCATAAAGGCTAATACTTAATTATGCAGCAAGTTCTTCTCTATTGGAATTGTATTCCTTCTTTTACCAAGGAAGCTATGCAGCTTTAAAAAAAAGTTAAATAAAGAAAAGACTAGCTACTCAGCTTAGCTCCAAGAATGGATGGAGCTTCACCCCTTGCCTGTTTCAGATAGGAAACGTATTCACCAAAGTGCATTGTAAATAAGGTGCTTTGGTATTTGGTCAGCTGTATGCGTTTCCTGAGTGACTCAGTGATCGAACCATTGTAGCCTGCTTTACGTATCAAAGAATCAATGGCCTCAATTGTAGACCAACCTGAAACCCAAACAAACATAGATAAGCAAGTAATTTTACTCCCTAGTTGTCTCTTTTGTTCGTAACGACTAACAAAAGACACATTTGTGAGGTTAATAAATTATAACCATATAGTATGTCAGCAAGAAGCTCAGGACACATGTAATAAGGAGTTCCAACAACCTATACAAGAAGATATAAGAAGAGTGAAAATAGAAACATGTATAGTAGAATAAATATAGTAGAATGTAGTAAAGTGAAAACATAGAAGTGAAAACATAGATGCTTAGTAAAGTTGGTCTTACTATATAGAAGAATATTAGAATTTTCTTCCAGAACGTGGCATGTTGTCTCAAAAATTACTTGACAGCCAAGATCCCCCAAACCCAAGATCCGCTCTCCATCAGCTACAACAACGACTTGAATGTTCTTATCAGGCCAATTCCTAAGTACTTAAAGAATCCTCTCTCTTTAAAACCTGCCCATGAGAAAATGGAACAATTACTTTGAGACCAATAACAGACAGACAGTATATCCAAATTCAACTATAAGTACACTGACAAATGATTTTTTGAGGATAAATGAGCAATTGAACTGAAACTTACTTCTGCAAAAAAACAAATAAGAATACTAAGGAAGTATGCTCCAAGTAGAAATAGAGAGGACTAACAAAAAATATTGTTATTAATAACATATGCATTCAATCACAACTGGGTTGATTTTGATTGTATTCATAGAAACACTTATATTTTTATCACTTAATGTATAAAAGGCTTCTAAATGGTATATTAACATGTAATCTTCACATTAGGAGCAAACAAACTAGCTAAATTGAGAGAGAGAGAGAGAGAGAGAGAGAGAGAGATGGCATATGAACACACTGTTGCAGCAGGATGTTATAAGCCTAAGTATGCATTTATCTTGTCCTGCTTCCAACTTGAAAGCTTCGTCATCAGGTGAACTAGCATCCAAGTATTCATTCACATCCCAATTAAGGTAACTCACTGTGATGAAATAGAAGGGCAAAACTTGATTATTTACTTTAAAAACAAAATATGATAAATCAATGCATGAATCAAAGGCTACTTTGAACAGAATATTTTCGCTATAACAATTTGTATAACCGGGGTAGTGTTTACTTTCAGCAACTACCTGGACTTTAAAATCTTTTGCAGCCATTGGAATGACCTCGGACTCAAAATCATTTGCATTAGGATAACAGCTCCTAAAAAAGTATTACCAAAGAAAATGAAAATCACTTCATATTTATGAGATGGACTTTGAAGTGTTTCAATATAATCCTATTCATAAAAAGAAAGTCAGCTTAGCTTACCAAACATGTCGAATTCATTAGGAAACAGCTTTCTCTCAATCATGAGCTATGATTCCAGTTCCTTGACCTTCAAAAATGAAAACATACAAAGTTGAGAGATTCAAAAAAAGGCTAGTTTTGATCATCCAAGAGGATTACAACAATCATAGCATACAAAGTGCTGTGAGATTGAAAATAGCAGGAAATAACAAACTAGTTTGTTAGTCTACCTACTGTACAAAATAGATTGAGGTGAAGGTTTTTTCAACAAGAGATTGAAGTGAAAATTTAAAAATGGAAAAGTAGAACTAAAAATAGTTGATTGGTGCTCACCTCCTCTGTTGCCTCGACACACCACTGTTCTAATTCAGCCAAACCTGTCTTCACATACTCCCCATTGCTGAACGAACAACACTCACGACGCAACAGAAGACTGCAAGTAATAATCAGATTAAGTCCATAAAAAACTCGACATTCTGCAATGTTACTTGCAATGCAAAGTGGGGGGATAGAGATTACCTGTTGAATAGTTGAACATTGATGAATGAGAATATTTGAGTGAACACTTTACGTACCAAGAAAGGAGGCACCTGGTAAACCTTAATAACCAAAAAAGAATTCACATCATAAGAATTCTAGAATACAAGTATTACTAATGAATACAAATCCTGAGTTTCTTGTTATTGTTCTTCAGCCACTGAATGTCTGTGACATTTGGTCGCAGTTGTTTAACTGTTAGCATTGAAGAAAGACTAGCAGTGTAGCTTGAGTTTATAATCAATACTAGAAAGAACCATGAGGCCATCACCACTCTAGTTAAGCTGCTGTGCATTTTTTCCCCTGCAAGAGAAAAGCATAGAATTCACTTGACTGTTTTCAATTAATTAGGAGCTTTCTTTAACACCAAAATTGCAAATGAGTCTGAGATTGAAACAATGATACTCACTATGAGCAAAGAAGAGTGAAGAGAAGGTAAACCAAAGAGCTGTGCTGAGCTGGATCTTCCAATTTCCTTGAAACTCAGGATTGGGTTCTCTCTCAAGCCACCAAACTACTAACATTGTGTAAATCAAAATTAAAGCTATAACCATCCACAATTGCCAGGTAAAGGGCTTCATAAACATCCATGCTGATTCTTCAGGATTAGCTTGAACTATCATTGACAATCCTGATTCTGCATATGGTACGGTAAAATCCACATACTGCAATCTTTCCTCTATTATGGTCATGTCTCCAACAACAGCATCATAAGTCTTTCATCATTATTTAACCACGCGTGAAATAAAAAAAGTCTCAATCAATAAAATGAAAACAAAATGATAGTCAAAATTTAAGTCTTCAACTGAGAGGGATAATAATCAAATAGGAAGCAATAAATACTACTTAATATTAGACCAAAATAAAAACATTTTTTACCTGTATACACAATCCCAGTAAAGGGGGTATCTCCTTTTTCAGGTTGTCTCGTATCATCCCATATATTTTTTCAAGGAAGGCAGTAAGCTGTTGCTTAAACAGAAGTGCCGCAAATTAAATCTATGACTATGTAAGTAAAAATAAAACCCTAGAAATTAGAAAATAGAAAAAGGGGTACCTGAAGAAATGGGAACCGTTGATAGCGAGCTAGGAACGCTGACGGCGAGTTAGTAACGGCGACGGCGACGGCGATGACGAGATACAGAGGAACAACGAGCTGAACAGCATGAGGCGGAGAGGAACAGATCGAGTGCGACGGAGTGAGAGAGTGAACAGAGTGTGTGGGAGTGAGGGAGTGAGAGAGTGAACAGAGTGCTGGTGGGGGAGAGGAAGGGAGTGAGTGCGACGAAGTGAGGGAGTGAGAGAGCGAACGGAGTACGTGGGAGTGAGGGAGTGAGGAACTGAAATTTTAGGTTTCAGTGGAGCGCGAATGAGAGAGATGAGGGAGTGTGAAAATTTTGGGATTTTGAGTGAAAAACACACTTTAAGAATCGGTTGTTTAAGAAACCGATTCCAAATTAACAGTTTCAGAATCGGTTGTTTACACAACCGATTCCAAATGTCTAAATATGCACATTTAGAATCGGTTGTTTAAACAACCGATTCTAAATGAATCAAAACATCTCCCAAACATCAATTTATTTACAAAATTGCCACCGCGCCTACATTTTGAATCGGTTATCCAAATAACCGATTCAAATTAGTGCTTTTTAAAGAACATTTTGCAGTAGTGCTTAAACCATTGCTTGTCCTCAAGGAATGACACTTTATAAAGACAAACAAACAAACTTAAAATAGAACAATAACAGCATAGAAAGACAAGGTCAGTTGCATCCCTAAATCAAACAATTTTTCAAAAATGTTCTTAGGGGGCCAAACTATCAGATTCACATTCTCTCTCTCTCTTTCTCACACACACACACACCATTATTTTTCACAACATCTAGAATTATTACTGCTCAATTGTGAGTGTGTGACTACTAGGCTTAGTTTAGCTCCTAGCTAGTTTCAACATTTATCATAGCCTTGGAAAGAGTGGCCTTCTTTTGGTTTAGCCAAAGAATTTTTCAAAAAGGAGAGTAGACTAACAACTTCACAAAAGACTTGAGGGGCTTCAAAGCACAACAAAGGGCTCGATTAGGCATTTCAGATCTTTGGCCAGTGCACTAACTATCGATTTGGTGATTTCTCAACGCTATAGCGTTAGATGCTATAGCACTGGTTACTTGATGAACAGATTCAGCTGCAATGCCCTCATTACTGAACTCCTTATTTTCATATCTATCTTTTTTTATTTTTTTCTTTTCTTTTTCTTCTTTTTTTTATATGCATTGTTGGAACAGTTCAGCATTTGTTTCAGGCAATTGCAGCTTTTTACATGACCATTTGTACACTTTGGGTCCTATTGCACTGACCATCCTATAATCTTCATCCCTAGCCTTAATATAACCGATGCACCCCCAAACTTAGCTTCAAATGCTACTCTCAATTTTTAGTAAAAACTTGACTAAACCTTATCATTCCTAGCTAACTAGGTTCCTTGCTAAGCCTAGAGTTTTGTGTAGAAGCAGCAATAAGACTAGTCATTGTTCAAACAAGACTACTCTACTCACAACACATAATCATCATTAAATTTAGCCCAGGAAAAAACATATCCTATTATTGAAAACTAGGAATTGCAACTGATCATGCTTTTCATTCAACAAACATAACATTAAACACATAACATTAACATTTCACATATAACATTAAACACATTTAAGGTCCTCCCCCCAACTTAAGACCTAGTAGTGTCTCCACTTCTCATGCAATTCTAATGGGAGAGGCCTATGACTAAAACTCAACAGAATTAAAAACAACAGAAATAAAACTCTAAACATACTGTTAGATGCAAGAACAAACACTATAGCACCTAACAGATTTATTGAAAACAAACAAACATTTTTTTAAAGAAGGGTTAGAGTACTTGTTTGCTAACCCAGATTTGAGCCTATTGCTTGCTCTGGTGGGCACTGTGGTGGCTCTGCTACTGGATTTTTTTCTTTCCTGCCGCTACAGCGCTAGGCGCTGTAGCCTCATTCTGGGGATCATCTTCTTCCATGTAAGCTTTCATCTCAGCCAACTTTTCTGCTGCTTCCCTCTCTGCAGAAAGATCAAGAGTATTCTCCTCAGATGCAGGTTTGTGCGGGGACTGGGCTTTAGGCGCTGTAGCATTAGCCGCTACAGCGCTAACTGGCACTTCTTCTTGTGGAGGGTCATCTGCCAACTTGATCCCAGGGTTTCTCCTTTGGTGGCTTCTTTTCTCATTTCACAAAATTCACTCCTGCACAAAAGAAAAATCAAAAACACAAAATTTTTAGTTTAAGAACCTTGGGTTGACTCCCAGTAGCGCTTAGTTTAAGAGTCCTTAGCTAGACTTGACATTCAAAATCCTTGTTAGGGTGGATAATAGGACAGGAAGAAAATATCATCCTTCCGCTTTCTCTTTTTGGTCAGAAATCCCATGTATTTGGTATAGGGAAGCAAGTGTTCCCATGCCCCAACCAATAAGCATTTGGGATAGGAATTCCCCCTCTCTTGAAAAAATTGAAGCTCAATTCGCGGAGGACTATTTTCTTCCATTACCAAGGGTTGAGTCTCAATTGTCACATGACTCTTTTCATACCTCAACCTTGGTTTTTCTTTCTTGTCACTATTTTTGAATTTTTCTTTTTCTACAACTACACAACTTTTTTGTTTTTCTTCCACTATTTCCAAATGACCACATTCAAGTTCACACTCTATACTCTCTTTTTCTTCCTCTTGCTCAACCAACTCAGTAGATTCAATGGACTGAGCAAAAATTTCTTTAAAATCAGAGTTGCCCAAATGATAACATTCATCTTCAAATTCTACACTTTTTTCTTTCTTTTGCTCAACCACCTCTTCAATACAACTCTCTTCTTTTAGATGCTCCATTATAGTGTTAAAGTGAGCCTCTATATTCTTACACGAAGCTTCAAAGTTGTCACGCTCCACCTTCATATATTCAATGGAATGAGCTAAGAGTTCTTTGAAATCCGAGTTGTCCTCATGCATGACACTTGAGAGTTGCCTCTATCCACTTTGATATCCTCAAGGAATTGAGCTAAGAGTTCTTTTAAATCAGAGTTGTCCTCATGTAATCCTTCAGTTTGAGCATGAGAATATGAATCTTGCTCACACACAACATTTTCCATGCCATAATCCATATTTTGGGCTGTCATGGGCATGAAATTTGTCTCATAACAGCCCCTTTCATGTTCATCCCCATGGAAGTCATAGTTGAAACAATGTTGTTGAGCATTCAATTCATGCATAAAGGAAAAACTCCAATGGTCCATGGCATAAAGTGGATTTTTTTTTCAAACACTAAACACAAATAACAACAAAGAGAAACACACTACAAACACAAAACACAATACAAAATAAAAAAAATTGCTGGAAAAACATAACACACTAAATAAAAGAATCTAAACTAACTAAACTTACTAACTAAACAATAGAAATTAACTTTCACAATCCCCGACAACGGCGCCAAAAACTTGTTGTGCGAAAAGTAGTTTGTGCAAGTATACACAATCGCAACAAGTAATAGAGTGATAAGTAAAGATCGTTCCCACGGAGATTGTTGAGTTTACTTCTATATTTAAATTAGTAATTTAGCTAGTGAGAAAAACAAGTAATAATAACAAGTTGTCAACAAGTATTGTGAGTAACATAAATGTAAATAAACAAATAAAGAAAGTTCAAGAGTTGATAAAGTGAGTTGGATTGCTCTTTGCTAAATAATTTCTCAGTAGTGAAGTGCTATAACGTTAGACGCTATAGCGTTAACTGCTGCAGCATATGATTTTGTGCCTTTCGGTCACTAACGCCAGGGTTTTGTTACAAGACTCCTATGTCTAGGTTCTAAATAAGTCCACACCTGTATAATGAAGAACCCACAGTATTCACCTTATGAACTATTGCTCCCCTATATCTAGATATAAGCACAAGTTGTCTAAATGTCTTTAAACAACCTTTCTTTCATATCAATCCTTGAGTTCGAATCATGGACCATGTCTGTACCCACAAATCTACTCGTTTCAGTTGATCAATCCCAAAACAAATTTGAAAGCATTAAAATACAAGGATTGAAACACAAACATCATAACGTCATATTAACAATACTAAAGAGTCATTACAAAGCTTAAAACAATCCAACTACTAAGTGTTTAGCTCATGATGAGCATCATCAACACAATACAAACTAAAATGCTCATATTACCGAAAATGAAAAGAATAAACAAGCTGGCAAAAGATGCACGTAGTGGCTTCCTTCTCATGTGACGGGTTGCTGACGCTACAGCACAGCTTCACAGCACTGGAAATGATGATCTTCTCTTGAAAAATAAAAGCTTGAAGTGGAGGATTAATGGAGGAGAAGGGTGTCAAGTTTTTCTCTCCAAAAACTCTCCTTATTTCGAAATCTATGTTGTGAGGAGGAAGAAGTGTTAGATATTATCCTAATCTCATAAAGTAACTTTACAAAAAGGGCAATGATTGTAATCATCACCAACTATCAAATAAGCTTCAATTAGGAGGCGCCAAGTGTCTTATTGAATCCACTTGGAGGCTTCAATGTCAGGCTAAGAAGAAGAAGATCAGAATGATGACTCATCAAGCAGCAAGTGGCTTCATAAATATCCAAGTGGCCAACCGTCATATAGCGTTATAGCGCTTACCGCTGCAGTACTTAGCAGAAACATTAAAATACTCAAAAAGGCACCAAATGTGTCAGATGATAACAAACAAGCTCCTAACCCTTCTTTCCTCTAAATAACTAAGATTTACCTAATAAAGCACGAATATTACTTGAGAACTTGTGTTGATTTAAGTGATAAAAGCATAAATAACTCATATAAATATGAGTTATCAGCCGACCAAGCAAAACAAGTATTCTATGTGAAAGATCCTTCTAACAAAAAGTGGTCAGTGGTCCTACAAGGAAAAATAGGCAGTGATGAAAATGAATAATCAAGTTCTGCAATTTCCGAAACACCTTGTTTGTTAACACAAGTGCCTACTTCAGTTAATGACAATGAAGTTGACGATGAACATGCCACTCGCAATGATCATAATTAATGAATTTTATACGATGGAGTTTAGATTTGTTCTTAATGACAATGACTGTTTGTTTCTATTGTATGTGACAGATTTATGAATTTGTACTGGTGAACTTAATGACAATGACTGTTTGTTTCTATTGTATGTGATAGATTTATGAAATTGTACTGATGAACTTAATGACAATGACTGTTTGTTTCTTTTGTATGTGACAGATTTAGGAAATTGTACTGGTGAACTTAATGACAATGACCGTTTGTTTCTTTTGTATGTGACAGATTTATGAAATTGTACTGGTGAACTTAATGACAATGACTGTTTGTTTCTTTTGTATGTTTCACTGTTGAACTTAAATGGCATAGAATGACTGATATAATTGTTTCCTTTCTTTAAACAGATATCATGGATGATTCCAGTGCCGACCCTCCCAAAAAGAATACTAGACGTCCGACATCATTACATAAGTTCACTTCTAGTTGCCCAACTGGTAAAAAATATAGAGTGGATATTGATAGTAAAGGCGATCTTATTGGTCCTTACACTAGTGCAAAAATGACATTAGAATTAGACATTTAAAGTCAGGCGCCCAGATGCCTGACTACATAGGTAGACACGGTGGCAAACTTGTAAATAAGTGGCAAAACTCGCGAGTATTAAGGTCAAGCGGATACACGCCTGACGTCTAAAGTGAAGAAATAGGGAAAAAATAAGACTTTAGAAGTCAGGCGTGTATGCGCCTGACTACATAAGTGGCACGGTGGCAAACTTGTAATTAGGGGTGAATTTTTTTTTCTGTTCTAATACTTTAGACGTCAGGCGTCTATTCTCGCTTGACCTCTAAAGTCCAAAAATAGAAAAAAAAAAATAATATTCACTCTCAGAGCCTCTCACTCTCAATTCTCAAACCTTCACTCTCATAATCTCACTATCAGAATCAGAACACTCCTCTCCTCTCCTCTCCATTCTCACTCTCACGCGAACCCTAATCCTTCATCTTCTCTCTAATCCTTCATCTTCTCTCTATCAGACCCTCACTCCCTCACTCCCTCACCGTCACCCTCACTCCCTCACTGTCACCTTCGTCACCCTCACTCCCTCACTCCCTCACCGTCACCGTCACCTTCCTCACCCTCACTCCCTCACTCTCATAATCTCACTCATTCTCAGAAAGCCTTCACTCACATGAAGCCTTCACTCTCAGAACACGAACCGAACCCTCTTCACTCTCAAATCTCCACGCCGTTCTCACCGTTTCCTCTCCCTTGATCGCCACCTTCCCCCTCATTTTCCGACCACCATAGACGTCCAATCAAAAAACGAGTTTGATATTTGGTATCCCCTAAGCGTCCGCATGAAAACCCCTCAAGAAATTTTAAGTTCGGAGAACTCTCCACCGGAGCTCCGCCGTGCCGGAAATCGCACCACCGCACCACCGCCCCGGAACTCGCGGCAAGGTAAGGGTTTGGTGAGGAGTTGTTATCCTTTATAAGTAAACTAACTATGTCACTGTAAATTTTTATTCAAATTAGAAATATTTGAATGGGTATTGTAGTAGCTTACATAATTTGCGTCCATAATCTCCCAAAAAGGAAGAACCCAGACTAAGTGTTTATTTTGAAGTGTTTTTATTCGTTAACATTATATTGTTGTCATTGTAGAGAAGGAGAATTTGTGTCTATATGGATTTCCAAATGAAACATGGGAAGTGAATTTGCCTGTTGAGGAAGTGCCTCCTGAACTTCCTGAGCCAGCATTAGGTATAAACTTTGCTAGGGATGGCATGCAAGAGAAGGACTGGTTATCACTGGTTGCAGTTCACAGTGACTCATGGCTTCTTGCTGTTTCTTTTTATTTTGGTGCCCGCTTTGGATTTGGTAAGAATGAAAGGTAAGAATTCCTTTGCTATACTATACACTTGCAAGAACTGTGAAGACCACTTAGAAAATTGTTTTGTTATATAGAGAAACTAGAACTTTTTTGCTGAACTTATTTCCATCCTTGCCTTTTCTTTTTCCGGTGAGTGGTTGACTTTGGTTGGCCCTGCTAGTTTTAAACTTCTTTGATACATCTAGGTTGTTTAGACTTTAGAATCATTCATTTCAATCACTGCACAGTATTTGCATGAACTCTTATCATTGGTTTAGTCTATTTTAAATTTGCAGTGTTTAGTAATTCATGTTTTCTGTATGAGCCGAACTGCTGATTAGATATTTCAGATTCTCTTTTGTTTATCAATAATCTAGTAAGTCTCTAGACACTAGACAGGCATGAAATATTGCAAGTTATGTAATGTTCTTAATGAGTTGCAGTGTACTCATGAATAGCCCGAGTAGTAATAATGTTCTTTCTATAATCTTTGTCACCCCTTGTTAAGATGGTTATGGATAATGTTTTACTGCTTCACAGTACAGAAAAGCCCTATTTGGGACATCATCATGTGATGTGTATTCTTTCTCTAGTCTCAAAATTTATGTTTGTGTAAATTACATGTTCTTACATGTCTTGTACTCACACTGCTAGATGCTGACTTGCCGTTTTTGAATATAAGGATATCCCCCCATTCATTGCAGTTGTATGTCTGCGTGTATCTTATATTGTCATAGTCTTATTAATTTTTTACCCTAATAGCATACATATTTCGAATTTTCTTGTTGTCTGATAGCCTACTATTGTCATGGTCTTATATATGCAGTGAATAAGAGATGTTCTTATACTAGACTGGTGTTTTTGCAGGCTGTTTCACTTATAGCCTCGTACTTGCAAGCTACTTTGCGGTATCCTATACGGTTGGGTGCCTCTCATTCATACATTATTGACAATGCACCTTCAATAGAGCTAACATCTTCTGAAGCATCATCAAGTGCAATGTCTTTCACAAAATGGCAAGCATGTAGAGTTCCCCCTGTTTTTAGAAGGTCAAGTAATCTGACTTTGTTGCTATTATAGAAATTCAAGTTTCTATTATAGAAATTTGAGAGTACTTGATGCTTTTGATGATGAATATGGTGGAGTTCTCATTGATCCAAATACATTACCATCCAACACTTATGCCTTTGCTTCTATGCTGCGTTTATCTCTATTTCACTGGAAAAAGATGGTAAATCATTAATCATCATCTATAATATTATTTTGATAACATGGAAATTAAATCTTACAATTTGAGTTCTGTAATGTTTTGAAGGGCAAAAAGGGAATTTGGCTGAAGTTGCCATTAGAGCAATCTGACTTTGTTCCAATTGCTGTCAAGGTAATTTCTAACTTCTTGCAAGTCTATAGAGCTGAGATCTTATATATGTTTGGTTTGTTTTTGTACTGGACTGGGCCGTGACCCACGTAGAAAACCAGGCCGGATCGAACGGCCCAAAGAGCAACCCGGCGTTGCACGCCAACCTGGGTCGGGTCGCGACCCGCAGGGAACCCTGGGCCGGTGCGAGCGGCCCACTAGTGACCCGGGTCATCAAAGGGAGACTCCGGTTCAGTTTTCATTCATTGAAGTTGAAATGAACTTGAGGTAACTGATTTTGGTTTCAGGAAGGGTTTCAATACCACCATGCAGAACCAGGATATGTGATGTTAACTTATTGGATTTTAATATATGGAGAGAAGAATGGAACTTATATTAAAGTGTTTATATGTAGGAGAAGTTTTGTAGAATTTAGTTAGGACTAAACAAAATTCTTTAAGATTTTGTTTCTAATTTCGATATATTATGCTTCAGGTTCATTAGGAAAAGTCAGTCCAGCTATGGAAGCTTCACTGATGAACAAGTTTTTGAGGACAGCTCTAAGTTGGATGATGATGATAGGCCTGATAGTTTTGATGACAAAACACAAAAGAGGGAAAAGAGAAAGGGTTTTGATCTTGCTACCACACTTGAACGTATTGAGAAGAACTTTGTCATTACTGATCCTAGGTTGCCCGATAACCCCATAGTAAGTTTCCAGCTCTTTTATATACTTTCCATTGTTTTGTACCATAAATGTTTATGGGATTTAGGTAAAATTTTGATTTGTTTTTTCAGATCTTTGCATCGGATAGTTTCTTAGAGCTTACAGAGTATAGTCGTGAAGAAATCTTCGGAAGAAATTGCAGGTATATATTATTTAACTTATTGTATCATTACGATGAAAGTTAATGAGTATCCAAAGGCCTTGGTTCATATATAGCAATTGAAAATGAGATTATATAGTGTTTTGTAAATTAGTGCTTTCAGCTATGCCTTGGGGCTCAGGCTACATTTCTTGGAGTATGAATGCTTTAGGGATGATAAAAAAAGGCGTCTAATTGTCCCATACAAAATATACATACATAAAGCAAACTACCAGAAGCTTTATAAACACTTAAATTATGGCATTGAAAGTTTACTGATGCAAGATGGAACTTAGTTATACAAATTTAAATTCCTTACTGAAACTTTCACAAAGATTGATATACCTGGAAAATATCTAGAAGGTATTTATTTATGTGCTATTTGGTGGTACAGGTTTCTGCAAGGACCTGAAACTGATCCTGCAACAGTGAAAAAAATTAGAGAGGCTATTGACAATCAAACAGAAGTTACTGTACAGCTTATTAATTCTTCTACAATCAAACAGAAGTTACTGTACAGCTTAGTAAAATACATCTGTTTGATTCTGTTTGTTCTTGCAAATTGGATTATGACTCTACATTTGTAGTCTGATATATAAATATATGTTTGTCGTATAACAAAAACTTGGATTTTTTATTCTTTTCTTTGGTGATTGCATTAGTAGTTTCTAATGAAAGTATATTTTCAATCATTGTAATCTTTGCTCAGTCTATTGTCTAGGGTATAAGCAGTTCATAATGAGTATGTTATAATTTCATGATATTTAGATTAGTGGTAAATTGGTTCTAGGATATTCTTCACCGTAGAAGGTGGGTATTATTTATGGTTGTTTTACTGTGAGTATTATTTATGACCTGAGCACTGATATATGACTCCATGGCCCAATGGATAAGGCGCTGGTCTACGGGACCAGAGATCTGGGTTCGATCCCCAGTGGAGTCGCTTCTTTTTAACGAAAAATTTGTATAACCAGGGTGTATAGATTAAACCAAAAATTGAAAAAAAAAACTTTTAAAGTCAGGCGCAATAATGCTTGACTTTAAATTATACTTACGAAGTCAGGGAAGAATAAATTCTTGACTTTAAATCATACTTACGAAGTCAGGCAACAATAAATGCTTGACTTTAAATCATACTTACGAAGTCAGGCAATAATAATTGCTTGACTTTAAAACAGACTTACGAAGTCAGGCGAAATAAATGCTTGACTTTAAAACTGACTTACGAAGTCAGGCGGAATAAATGCTTGACTTTAAATCAGACTTACGAAGTCAGGCTATTGCTTGACTTTAAAACTCCTGACATACAAAGTCGACTTAATAAAAGTCAAGCGGGCGCCTGACTTTAAATCCCCTTTTCGTCTGACTTTAAATCCCTTTTTTGCACTAGTGTTATGCTAACAAATTCAAGACCTATTTAGGGGTGGTTGCACAAACAAAAATAAACATATTGCCCATGAGCTGGAGTGAGGTTGATGACGAGAAAAAAAGGATTGCTTGGGATGATGTAAAGCAAACATTTGATGTTCCCGACGATAAGAAATTCGAGAAGACTTGGATGTCTCATATCAATCTTTGTTGGAGACAGTTCAAGACAACTCTCACCAGAACATATGTCTTTGGTAATGGGGATAGAAATGGTGAAAAAATGCCATGTTACAAGTATAGCAGCATATCTACCGAGACATGGGCCGCATTTTATAACAGTCGAATTACTGAGGAGTTTGTGGTATTGTTTTAACTACAAATATTTTAGTTTCTTAAACATTAATGATCTCTTATATATGTGGTGGTGTTTGTTCTTTGTAACAAATTAAGAGAGAAGCTGCCAAGAATATTCAAAAAAATAATAAATACAACCACACAATGGGGCCAGGCGGTTATAAAATGTTGAAGAAGAGTTTGAAAGAAGATCAAATGAAAAAAATTCAGGAGGAGTCTGGTGATCCTTCTTTGGACTTGGAGCCTACATCTCCAGAGCGTCATGAGCTGTGGAAGGCTGGCCGCAAAAACAAATCTGGATCTTATGCATCGGAGGAGTCAGCATCAGTTGGATCTAAGATTGTAAGTAAAATTTTGTGTGGATCTAAGTTGATGAAAGAAATTATGAAGGGCGTGGAAGTGATGGTGCAAGACCGAGTTCGCAAGGGTTAGCAGAGGTATATGTTTATATTACTAGATCTGTTGTATTATTTGAATCAATTCGTAAATTCTAGTTTAATTTATATGTATGTTTTAATTATTCAGCACACCATTTCATGTGGAGGTCATAATGCGGCTGTTCAGGTTCCCCCTCCCATGACCACTGTTGGATCTAAGGCTAGCTGCACACCATCTAATGTGGAGGAGGCGGAGGTCCAAATCGATTGGCTGAAAGAGATGCTTATGACGGGGTATGCTGATAAGAGAATGCTAGGATAAGGTTGGAGCATGAAGATCATGTCAGCTTTGTCTCCTTCAAAGAGATCATAGACATGGTTTCCGGTGAAGAGTGGCTTGAGTTGAGCCATTTGAGCATATGGTGCACGTTATTAAAGTTTATTTCATTATGTCAATTTCTCGCATTTCTACATATATTAATAAACTTGATAGTTTTTATTACGTGCCACAAGATATCTGTATCGTCAATGTGTTGAAAGAGGTACGGAAGAAATATATGGATTTGTGTGTCCACATAAGCTTAACTTGAAGGATATACCCATGGATACCGTTTTTCAATACATTCAAGTGAAATTGACCACCAATAAGTTCGTATATATTGCTCCATTTTGCTATAGGTACGTGATTGCATATTTCAACGAATTGGTAATTCATTTTCATTTGTTTGTGTGTGGCTTAATTTTAATTTTATCAATGTTGCAGCAATCATTGGCAACTGGTTGTCCTACTCCCAAATGAAAATATTGTGGTCTGGATGTGTTCCTTATGCCGCAAACCAAACAAAGAAATCAAAGACATGTTTAGCAGGTAAGTTTTTAATTTTTTTTATCATGGTTTAGATTGTAGTATTTGAACTTTGGGTTGAAATTTTATAACTAATTTTATATTATGTTATTAGAGGTGTCAAAGGGAATTCTACATCGACCACCAAGTGGTTGTACCTTATAGTAAGTAATTTAAAAAATGGGTTGATTTAATTTAGAGTGAATTAATATATGATATATATAATACTCTATTTAATTTTGTTAATTCAATTGTGTAGATGTCAATACAACGGAATGGTTTTCATTGTGGCTATTATGTGATGAAGCTTAGGCTGACCATTTTGAGTGCCGGTGTTGTTGATAATTGGGAGGAGGTATAATTTTGTTTGGATATTTGTTTGTGTTTATACTATTGATTGGATATAATTTGTTTGAGTAATTTTAAACTTGTAGGTATTTAATGACCCAAAGGCATACACCGAAGAGGAACTTTTGGAGATTCGTCAGCTTTGGGCAGAATTCTTTATGAAGATTCGTACAGAACAACAGGATACATTCTTTTAGATTTACTAGTTTAATATCTTTTTAGAAATATTTTGTTTTAGATACACTAGTTCTATATTGTTTGTGTTGGGCAGAAATACTTTGTTATGGTTCTATGGTTTATTATGGTTCCAATTTTTGTGCTGTTTCTATATGGTAGTTTTATGGTTCCAATTTGTAATTGTAAATTCTGGTTGTTATAAATTCTGTTTTGTGTAAATTCTGGCTGTGTTATGGGTTATGTTATGGTTGTTATATCGTTGTGTTCTGGCTGGGTTTTGTTATGGTTGTTATAATATGGTTGTGTTCTGTTTTGTGTCCTGGCTGTGTGACAACCTTAAAAATAGCAGGTTCTTATAAATTCTGGTTTGGATAAAAATCAATAATATATAAAAAGAAACTAGACATTTAGCATGGGTATTCTAAATAACCGATGCTAAATCTCATTTTTTTTATCAAAAATGACATTTAGCATCGGGTATTTAGAATACCCGATGCTAAATGTCTCAACAAATAACCTTTAGCATCGGTTGTTCCCTTTATCAGAAATTAAACTGATAAGAACAGATACTACACTTGATCTTAGCCAAAAGGCCGAGAAAGGTATGATTTGATACTTGGCCTTGATGTTCCCTTTATATCTGACATGCTCTCTGAAGAGTCTACACTTTTTTCTTCCATTTGAAAGCAAGTGGTATGTATGTGGCAAAACCAACGATAAAGAAGATAATAAAGCCCTTGCTTAATGCATAAGAAGATGATATATTTACTGATGCAGCTTTGAAGACATATCTAACTAGTTTTGGTGAAGTAATTGCTCAATCAGTTAACCACCAAAATATGATCTACTGTAGATTAGCGGCATCTCAAGTTGCTTAAAATAATCAAAATGATTTTCCTATAAGCTAGTCAGATGTGGTTATATTATAAGAGTAAAAGGCTCAAGGCTAAGCTGGAATAATAAGGCCTGTGGTGCATTTTTATCAGAGAAGCCAATTCATTGACACTTGATTACAAGGTTGAGCAGGAATAAGGCATAAGGTTCTGCTACTTGTTTTCTGCGGTGTTTTAAATAATTAGCACTAATGATTCATATTTGTGTTAATGTAAAATAAGTTTCTCTTGTATGTTTTTTTAATAGGCAATCTTAGTGGGGGAGGGGGGATGTTAGTTTCCTGCACTACAAGAAAAATTGGAAATTTCGGCGGGCAAAATCCGCCGGCAAAGCCAAAAGTCCGCCGAAAATGTAGACTTTCCGGCGGATTTTTGGCGTCGGTAGCCAGCTCGCAGGAAACGGTTTCCGGCGGATTTCGTGGCGCCGAAACATCCGCCGGAAATTTCCGGCGGATAAGCCACCGGAAAATCCAAAAAAAATTCATATGAATTTATCCGCCGGAAAGTCCACAAATCCGCCGGAAAGTCCACAGCGGAGTACCCGCCGGAAAGTCCACAAATCCGCCTGAAAAACCGTTTTTTTTTTTAAAAATTAATTATTTTTAAAAAATAAAAATTATTTTTTTTATTTAAAAAATTAATATTATCAGATGCAAAGCTGCTGGTCTGACTCATCACCCTGATAATAGGTAACATCAGATGCAAGAAAAGCACTAATCGAATCGATATTATTAAGATCGATGTGGGGCTGCTGGGGTGACCGCCGCTGGGGGTGCTGGTTTGGCCGGTTTGGCTGGTGGGGTGACTGCTGCTGCGGCTGCTGGTATGGCTTAGATCGAAGAAATTTGCCAAAGAGATGAAGAGATTTAGTAGAGAGGAAGAGAGGAATTTCAAGAAGAGATTTAGTAGAGAGAATGAGAGTATTGGTAGCGGTGTGAAGAAGAAGTGGAGAATGGAGAAGGGATTATATAGAAGAACCGAAGTCCAACGGTCAAAAGGAGAATCCGCCAGAAATGTAACTTACCGGCGGATTTAGGGGGTTTCCGGCGGATTTTCAAAAATCAAATTACCCGCTCTTTTCCAAAAATCCGCCGGAAATGACGTTTCCGGCGGATTTTAGTCGGTTCGTCATTTCCGGCGAATTTTTAGGTATTTCCGGCGGATTTTTAGGTATTTCCGGCCGATGTTTTCGTAGACCCAAATCTGCCGGAAATACCTAAAAATCCACCGGAAATACCTACAAATCCGTCGGAAATGACGTTTCCGGCGGATTTAGGGGTTTCCAGCGGAATTACCCCGCGCTTTATTCAAAAAAATCCGCCGAAAAATACCTTACCGGCGGATGTTTTTTAAAAAAAAAAAAATTCGTAAACGCAAATCCGTCGGAAATACCTGAAATTCCGCCGGAAATATTCCGGAGGAAAAAATCCGCCGGAAAAACCAACAAATCCGCCGGTAATGTTTCGGCGGATAAAATCCGCCGGAAATTTTTCGTCAGGTGTCATTCCGCCGGAAAGGCCTGGCCGGTAAAAACAGTTTTTCTTGTAGTGCTAGGTTTGAATCTGGGACCTCCTGTTTGCACTCCTTTGGGGAACTCATTCGGTATCCCTTAGCTCGTTTACTGAGCTATCTACTTCTTGGGATTCATAGGTTAACATGAGTTGTAGGGCATTCATTGGTCAACTTACTTGCTCATGTTATGTGTTTTGGTGCTTCGTATCAAGCATTGATTTTATCAAAGGAGTGAACTTAGATGTTAGTTGAATGTAATCAGCTGCGGCCTACATGCTATATTGTCTCTCACAATAGGAATATTAAGTTTTCTGTCCATTATATCTATCAAAAATACAGGAGTATTGCTTTGTACTAATCTCCGGTACTGCTTTTGCTCAATTTCATGATATAGTCTCATAGTGAATTAAAAAAGATTATAAGATCAAATTTGTTTAAGAGTATAGGCTTAATGATCTACTCAAGAGTTAGTGTAGTGCAACAGTTACCAAAGTCTTTAATTTGAATTGGTGGGGTGCGCCTAGCCCATATTTTAGTGCAACACATGGACGATACTTGAGAGTCCCAATAGCAAGCTATTGTGGTGGACTCTCCCCTTCAAAAAAGTAATCTAATATCATGTGGGTCAATGACCCACATATCAGATATTAAACTGATAAGAACAGATACTACACTTGATTTTAGCCAAAAGGCCGAGAAAGGTATAATTTGAACATTTGCTTGATGTGGCTTTTATATCAGACATGCACTCTATTGCTTTCTTACTCAGGCAATGTGGGCCTTTTGTGCAGTAACTCATCTAGACCAAACTATTTAAAGAACAATTAGTAAACTGAGGATGCTGCAATTTTCATTGTGTTTTGTGTTTATATAGTCCTATGGGGAAAAACAAACGATAGAAAAGTCACTGAACCATCAATAACTTAGAGCTTGCTTAATGCAAGAAGAAAAGAATTTATTTATTGATGCAGCTACAAAAGACACACTTCAGTTTTCACACACTATAGGCCGAGAGAGAAAGAGTGTCGAATTCGGGTAAAGTATTTGAACAATCAGTTAACCAACAATACATGGTCCTGGTCAAATAGAAAACTGGAAATTCATATTTGTTTTAATGGTTCTGCTAAAAATGAAACCATATAGTATGCAAGAAAATGAAGTAAGCACTTGATGGTAAATATTGATGAATAAATAAAATAAATAAAATAATTCATTCAAAACTTTGAAGATATCAAATTGACAAAAGATGTTATTCGCAAGTTACGCACCATTTTATGATCAGTGTCTTCTTTCTATGAATTCAAGTAAATGAGAATACACATTAAGAATTTTGCACGACGTGTTCATAATACCACCGCATATGAAACTAAAAAACAAAATTAAATCACAAATCTAACCCCAACGATATAATACCATTCCATACTATACAACGAATTAATAACAAGATAAAACAACAAGAAAATTTGCCTAACAAGTTAACGAGTAAAACCATAACTATGTAAATGAATTTTTTGGAATTTCAAACAAAATTCAATACAATACTAGAGTATTCACTTACAAAACTTTATAAAAAAGAACAAATTATTATATAATACCCTAGAATTTATATAATATGTATTAATATAATTGTCAAAGTTAATTTAAATTAAAAATGAATTATGTTCGAAAGAAACTGTATTAAAAACATTAAATACACTAAATTAATCAAGAAATTAAGAAAAAAAAACAAAAAGTTTTTACCGCCACTGCTTTGCTGTTAAACTGGGTGATTAATATTGCTAATTTCAATAACTACACAAAAGAATATCATGCTACAATTTGAGAGCAACTAAGGGAAGGGGAAAGGGATGCTTTATCAATTCACAGCTTTTAGGCCCTACATCATACTTCAAAATGGAACCATAACAAAAACTGTTAAGAAATTTTAATGCTAAACTATATAGCTCGAAAAGAATATAGCAGTTTAATATATTAAACTGATTTAAAAGAAGTGAGATAGAAGAACGCTTTGTGGTCAGTAAAAAACACGTATTGTGTACATTTTATTTTTCTACTAGAAACAACAACCTTTTGTTATTAAAAATTATTAACTTTCCTTTTAGACATGTGCTGCAAAACTAGAATCCAATGCTTCTAGTTTGTGTGCGTTAATGAGGTTAACACAATTCTTACAAAAAAGATAATGGTTAACACAATATTTAAAAGGATGTGCTCACTGATTTACATTTAAAAAATTATATAAAACTTGATAAAAGGAAAGACAAAAGAAATGGATTAAATTAGCATAAGTAACCAAATTCTTGAACTTGTTTTGGTGGGGTGTGCCAAGCCCTTGTAATTTAATATCGTGTGAGTCAATGACTATAATATCAGATATTAAACTGATAATAACAGATACTATACTTGATCTTAGCCAAAAGGCAGAGAAATATATGATTTGATACTTGCCTTGATGTTCCTTTTACATTTGACATGCTCTCTATTGCTTACTCAACTGCCCGATGTGGGACTTAATTTTGGCTATTCATCCGTACAGTATATGTGGAGAGTCTACATTTTTTCTTCCATTTAAATGTAGGTGGTGTGTATGTGGCAAAACCAACGATAAAGAAGATAATAAAGCCCTTGTTTAATGCATAAGAAGATAATATATTTACGGATGCAGCTCCGAAGACATATCTAACTAGTTTTGGTGAAGTAATTGAACAATCAGTTAACCACCAAAATATGATCTACTGCATATTAGCAGCATCTCAAGTTGCTTAAAATAATCAAAATGATTTTCCTATAATCTAGTCAGATAAGGTTATATTATAAGAGTAAAAGGTTTCTCAGTAGGTGGGTCTCATAACAGAGGGACGGTATTTATGAGAAAAGAACACAATCTATGGCTACAGCTAATGAAGGAATCTTTCGAAAGCTAGGACATGGGTTTTGGGTTAACTCGAGTCAGAGAGTTAGGTTGGATAGAAAGGTACACTAATACCCTCACAAGACATTTTCTCGATAATTGAGGGATGCTTGAAACGATAACCAAGGTTTCAAGACACCCACCCATTTCGGACAAGTCTATGGGTAACCATCTAAGAGTTGTGCGGTGACACAATGGTCGAATCGGCTCCAAAGGCTAAACGGTCGCCCACAATCCTTCGAAGCAGCACGGATGCCCATTCCTCCGCTCCTTGACCTCATCTGTAGCCCTCTACTTTCGCTAAGCACTCTTATAAAGGGAGAAAACCGGAAATCCCATGGTTCGGTGTTTCGGGAGTTTTCGGGGTTAAGGCAACCAAGCATCGTTGTTCTCAGTAAGTTGCATGAAATATTGAGTTGATCAGGCTCAATGCTTCACACAATATGCTGAGAAGTTCTGACAATTGCCTGTCAAAGTTCCTAAATGACTCGATCTATCTAATCTTTCTACCGTGTAACACTAAGCCCGACCCGACTAGGTCGAACTGCTCCATTTTATGATCAGTGTCTTCTTTCAATGAATTCAACCAAATAAGAATACACATTAAGAATTTTTTCACAAAGTGTTCACAATACCACCTTATATGAAACTAAAAGAACAAAATTAAATCACATAACCCCAACGATGTAATACCATTCCATACTATACAACGAAGTAATAACAAGATAAAAAAATACAAGAAAATTTACCTAACAAGTTAACGAGTAAAACCAAAACTATGTAAATGAATTTTTTCAAATTTCAAACAAAATTCAATTCAATACTAGAGTATTCACTTACAAAACTTTATAAATAAAGAACGAATTATTATATAATACCCTAGAATTTATATAATATGTATTAATATAATTGAGATATAACCGATCTGCAAGATTTCAAATTAACAATAGGGATGTTTTGATTCAAAGACTTCCTTTTGCAGCATTTGTCCCCTTTTTCATTAACGAACGACGACGTAAGAGACTCATCACCAACTTCGGTATGCAAGCTTTTTTGTAACTTTTTTGTTCTGATTTTCATCCATATTCGAGTGCCTGAAAAGTATAATGTATTAACGGTAGATTAATAAGCGCAATAATAATTCTGTATTAAAATTTAATGAAATAATTATTGATTTCATGAACTAAAAATAAATAAAAATGAACAAGATGATGAAACAAAATTCTTTGCAGTGGTTTAGTGATGGAGACGAGTGAGGGAGAGAGGTGTCGCACAACTCAAAGGTGAGGAATGAGGGATCAAAGTCAGCCAAGTCTAGAGATGAAAAAATTGTGTAATAACCACTTTGATGCTTTCTAGCTTAACAGCTGATGCAAACGTTTCCTTAAAATCAAGGCCATGCATTAGAGTGTAACTCTTAGCTACTAACCTTGCCTTATATCTAGCAATACAACCATCTTAATGCCTCTTTACTATGAAAAGCCATTTGTAGCCTACTACATTTGAAGTTTTACTTTTAGGAACCAAGGTCCATGTGTTATTATTCATTAAAGCTTCAAACTCTTATGAACAAGCTTTGAGCCAATGTGGTATTATGAGAGCTTGTGAGATGGTGGATGGCTCAAGGTTCTATGGCAGTGAATGTTTGATTGTTAAAAAGCTAACTGATTTGAAAATACTCCCCACGTCCCATTTTGTTTGCAGTTTAAGGTTTTGACACACCCTTTAAGAAAAATGATTAGGAGTTTAGTTTCTTTTAAAAGTGTTGTTAATTTACCATTTAACTATTTATCTTTCTACATAGATAAATGTGAATCATTTATTGGATGTAAAAAGTTGTCATAATTAATAGGGGTATAAGTGGAAAAGAATATTAAAAGTTTTATTGAAAAACTAAAACAACAATCAATTTGGGACAAATTGATTTTGGTAATTAAAACAACAAACAAAATGTGGGACGGAAGGAGTATTATCTTGTGACCTGGTAACCGTGGTATGGCTGCAAGATTGGTGAGTAGGAATTGGAATCTTTTTTTTTATAAGCAATGTTAGTGGGGGTGGGGGAATGTTAGTTTCCGGGAGTTGAACCTGGGACCTCCTTCTTGCACTCATTTGGTGCACTCCTTCGATATCCCTTAGCTCGCCAACTGAGCTACCTACTTGGGATAAGAGGAATTGGAATCTGATTTGTGCGCATAGAAAACATATTTTACCTGATTGTGGTCAATTATTGGAATTTGAATTCGAGACCGTTGTTGCGGTAGGGACCACTTCGGTTTCTATAACTGGTGGAGAACAATCTGCGGGATTTTGGGCTGCATCATGGCTTGGAGTTGCGGGAATAAAGGTGTGATTAGAAGCATTAGAGTGGTTGAATTGGACTAGGAGATGGCTAAATTAAGGCCTGATATGGAAAGAAATCTTCTATGAAAACTGACATGCCTAGACACTTAAACTTTGTTGGAAATGGGCTCAAGACACAAATGTATAATGTGAGGTGGAGGCGCCTAAGAAGATACAAGGGAGTGACCTTGGTTGAAGTTTGTTTTGGATGTAGGGTCTCAACCAAGGAAAGCATAAACAACCAAATAAATATAGTTGGAGATAATCTGGAATTTTGTAAAACATAACTGAATGTGGAGTTTCCATTTTTTTTTATAAATTGGGTATCCTCTACGCGCAACTGTAGAGACTAATCCATCGAGTCGGGTAGGACCACAATGGGCGACAAAACTCTCCTTCAAGAGATTTAACACTGCTGCATGCCCAATGCTGGATTCAAACCCAGGACCTTGGTTAAGCTGGAAGAGACCCCTACCATCTCACCCAAGTGCTCTCGGATAATGTGGAGTTTCCATTTTGATTGTAGGGGTGGGCAGCTCATTAATTAAAAAGGTTGTTGTAGCAAAAGAAAATAACCAGAGACTTGAGGGAAATTATGCATGTTGTAGAAGGGCACGACCTATTTCCACAATATGCCCATGTCTTCTTTCTTTCTGCTATACCATTGCTTTCATGGGTATGATGTGGCGCGGTGAAATGGTAAATACCATGATTTTCTAGGAATGATTTCAATTTGATGAATTCACCACTATTATCGAAAAAGAAAGAGACAATCGACAATCCAAAATATTTTTCTACGATTAGAACTGGAAAAATGGGTCGACCTGAAAAAAGCAAAAGGCATGGGTCTGCTAAAGTTGAGCCAATTTTCAGAATCAGATTTTTTAGCCCTATCCAATAAGTATGAGCCCATGCCAGGGTAGCTCGTGGGAGAAGAAAGAATAAAAGGGAAAGAAAAAGGAGGAGATTCGGGGGAGAGGACTCATGAAGAAGACAATCGAAAGGGAGAAAGATGGAATTCTTGCCTCCTTTGAAGACTAAAGAAAGAGATGATGGTTTTGCATGGAGAAACAGGGAGAAAGCTACTGTTCAAGTTCATGGGAGATTGAAGAAGAGAATTGGAGTTTCACATCCATGGAAGATTTCATGAATAAGATTGAAGACTTGGAGCAACATATCTTCTTCCTAGAAAACCCTAAGGTAAAACCTCTCAATTAGGGTGTGCTTAGGGTTTTAATGAGGTTTTTGTACTTTTTGCTTGATAATGAAATCTAAATGTTGTATGATGTATTATGGTTGGTGGAGATTGAGTTAAGTAAGTTTGGCTGCGTAGAAGTGGATAAATCAAATAGGGTGGGGTGTTGTCCCTTAACCCATATGGGTATAGTTTTGGATTCAATGTGACTTCCACAAAGGTCATATTGAAGCGAGTCTTATTTCATTGTAAAATAGACTCGATTTATTTCAATTTAGGCATTCACTTGTTTCGATGGTTTTGGTTGAGAAATAAAGGATAAAAGCTAATTAGAAATCATTGCTTGTTAACTTCAATTTGTATGGAACGGCAATTGATATTCTTCTTTATAAAATTTTACTCGGGTGTTATCTCTATTGAATTTATTAACCAATTAATCTGATTTTTTCTTTTCAGGTTGCAAACATGAAGCAGCAAGGTGCAAATAGCAATTTGCCAGCCCACTAGACTCAGCCCACTGACCAAAAACGCGCAGCAGCCCAACTTGGCTGACAAAAACAGTTATTGCGGAACCCAGTGGGTTGCGACTGTATCAACACGCGGATCTTATCTTTTAGAAACGGATCCAACCCGATCCAATTCTATAAAAGGTAAGAAACCGGTTTCACTCCATTTTTTTCTTTTTTCTTCTCTCTCTTCTCTTTTCCGCTTCGTCTTTCTTCTTCTCTTCTTCTCTGCTCTCCTAGGGTTTTAGTGTATCTTGCTCAGATGCACTGAAACAAGCTAGTTGATGGCTTAATCTTGAGAGAAATAACCTCGGGTAGCTTCGTTGATTGCTATATCTGAGTTTCAGGGATGATTTTCCTCCGTTTTTAGAAACCCTAATTTCTGAATCTTGGCTTTTTTAGGAACTGATTCTCAAGGTGTTGATCGGACTTCGCTACGAAGGTAACCACGCTGTTAGATTTCTGTTTGCCTTTTGTATTGTTGATTTGCTTCTCAAACCCTAACTTCTTCGTGGTTTTCTGCCTTGTATGTTTCTGGATCTTCACTGCTTTGAAGATCACCAACAGTTTCTAGGTCGTGGATCTCTCCTTGAGACCAACAGGTAGCTATTCTTACTCTCTCTCTCTCTCTGTTTTCTTTCTTTTGCTGTGTTTTTAGTCACTCAAAACAACTACTAACACTTTGTTTTTCTCTCTGTTTTGTGAGGGTGATTTCAACCACTTGTTGAATCAACTTGACTCACATGGAACTCTCAGAAGAACAAGATGAAGGTGCTGTATGCAGAAGAAAATAGGAACAGAAGACTTAGGGTATTGAAAATTGCATGTAAAATTTTATTTCTTTGTAAAAACTGTTGTGTATAATGTTGTACATAGCTTTGATGTATATATACACTGAATTGTAACGGCTAGATAGGTTTGTTAGGTTAGTTTTAGTTTGTTAGAAGCAACCAACTTGATAATAACAAACTTAACTAACATAACAAACCTTTAGCTGTTTGTTAAGGACTTTTAAAACAGATACTGCCCTCCTAATGGCTAGTTTAGTTTGAACTAAATTTTGCTGTTATATTTTGTAATAAATGGTATGTTTTGGTTTCTGATTATAAACCAACATCCTCCCTTAATCACAAACCCAAACCTAGCTAGGAAACTCCTAAATAACAGGACAAACCCCTGTTCTGGTCACAAAATATAAAATGGTCTGAGACAAGCCCTCAGACAATAGCTGTTAAGTTACTGCTTCTAGGTTTAGAAAGCAGTAACACCTAGTTGCCTTCGTAGGTTAGTAAAGACATCCCCTTTCAAAGCTTTAGTGAAGATGTCTGCCACTTGGTCCTTTGTAGAGCAGTAGTCCACCACTAGATTTCACTTAGACACCTGGTCTCTTAGATAATGAAATCTAGTTTCAATGTGTTTTGTCCTCCCATGAGATATAGGATTTTTAGCTAGATTGATAGCTGACTTGTTTTCCATATAGAGTTTAGGAACCTCAGTCAATTCTATCCTTAGCTCTTTCATTAGTGTCTCAAGCCATGCTGCCTGTGTTGCAGCATTACACGCAGAAACATATTCTGCCTCACATGATGATAAGGCCACTATGGCCTGTTTCTTGGAGCTCCAGGATATAGATGCTCCCTGAAATAGAAAAATGTAGCCAGAAGTGCTCCTCCTATCAACTTTGTCCCCACACCAGTCTGAATCACAGTAGCCTTGTAGGATATTTTTACATGCACGGAAGTTGTTAGGAAAAAACACACCAAAATTTAAGGTTCCTTTGATATACCTAAGTATCCTTTTAGCAGCATTCAAGTGAATCTGCTTAGGACAGTTCATGAATCTGCTTGCCAACCTTGTAGCAAACAGTATGTCAGGCCTACTGTGACATAGGTATCTTAAAGAACCAATTATTTGCCTGTAGTGAGTAGGGTCAACATCAACCCCTTCATTGTCTTCTTTCTTACTTAAATTTCCCTCAGCAGGATTAGTTGCTGAGTTACAGTTTAGTAAGTCAAACTTGGTCAGAATCTCTTTAGCATACTTCACCCGATGAAGTATGATTCCTTCTTGAACTCTTAGGAATTCCAAACCCAAAAAATAGGTTAGCCTTCCCAAATCTGTCATTTCAAACTCATTTTTCATACTTAGTTTGAAATTCTCAATTTGTTTTGCACAACTGCCAGTTAATAGCAAATCATCCACATAGAGACACACAATTAGGAGATAGGTTTGTATATCACCTTTGAGATACACACCATACTCAGTAGTGCATCTAGTAAACCCATTTTTAATAAAAAAAGAGTCTATTCTTTTATTCCAGGCCCTGGGTACCTGTTTCAGCCCATAGAGAGCTTTATGTAGATGAAACACATAAGTCTCCTTGCCTTTTTCAATGAAACCAGGAGGCTGTGCTATGTACACAGTTTCCTCTAAGGGTCCATTTAGGAAAGCTGATTTCACATCCATGTGAAACAGTTCCCAATTCCTGCTGCAAGCCAGGGCAGTAACTAACCTTATAGTCTCATGCCTAGCCACAGGGGAAAACACTTCAGTGTAATCAATTCCCTCTTTTTGTTGAAATCCTCTTGCTACAAGCCCGGCTTTATACTTAACCACCTTGCCATTAGGATCCAACTTTACCTTAAACACCCACTTTACATTAATGGCCTTCTTGCCTTTAGGTAAAGTAGTTAAGGTCCAAGTCTCATTTTTCTCAATGGAATGCAGCTCTTCCAACATAGCTTGCTTTCATTCTTTATTGTTTAGAGCCTTTAGGTAGTCTAGAGATTCTGAGTCAGTCATCATTGCAAAGTGGATGATGTCACCTTCATCATCTATTTCATTATCACCTACTAGATCATAGTCTGCCAACCTCCTAGGAGGTTGTCTTAGTCTTGCTTGTCTAGGCAGGGCATTCAATACAGGTTGATTGTGAACTGATTCTAGTGAATCTGGTTCACTTTCAAGCTGTACAGGTTCTGCCTCAGGCAAAACAGGGTCTTCTAAGTCACTTTCACCATCACTTTCTTGGTGAAAACCTTCTGGTACATCTGTTGTACCCTCTTCTAGGATGTTAGAACAATCTGAGCTAGTTGGCTCATTCTTATCCTAATCCCACTTGCTATCTTCAACTATAGTAACATCCCTAGATATTTCTAACTTACCATTTGTTGGATCAAACAGCCTATAGGCACCAGTAGGGTGATATCCTACTAGAACCAAAGGCCTACACTTCTATCTTCCAGTTTCTTCCTTTTAACATCAGGCACATGTGCACAGTAGAGACCCAAAGACCCTTAGGTGACTCACACTAGGCTTCTCCCCAGTCCACACCTTCTCAGGTACTTTGTCCTCTAGCCTTTTAGTAGGGCATCTATTAAGTATATAGACAGCAGTAGTGACTGCCTCACCCCATAGATGTTTAGGAAGCTGTTTTAGTTTTACCATGCTCCTTGTCATGTCCAAAACAGTTCTGTTTCTCCTTTCTTCTACCCCATTGTGTTGTGGGGTATAAGGAGAAGTTACCTCGTGAACAATACCTTGAGTTGTGCAATATGCCTCAAATTATTTTGAGGTATATTCACCTCCTCTCCATCAGATCTCAGGATCTTCAGATTCTGTCCACTCTGCTTTTCTGCCATTGTTTTGAATTCTTTGAATTTGGATAAGGCTTCATCCTTAGTCTTAAATAGGTAGATCCACATCTTCCTTGAGAATTCATCTACAAAAGACAGAAAATATTTGTTACCACCTTTAGAAATCACATCAAAGGGACCACAAATGTCTGTGTAAACAACATGAAGAAGATGTTTAAACCTGTTTTCCAAATCTGTCTTAAACATCTTCCTTGGTTGTTTGCCAAGCAGGCATGTGGTACAAGCACTATTAGGTGCCTCAATCTTAGGTAAACCACTTAATAGGTTTTTAGTACTAAGATTGACTAGACTCCTATAGTTTAGGTGTCCCATCCTCCTATGCCATAGAACACTTTCAGAATCAGTGGTGGGACTCAGGCATTCTGCTTGTGTAGTGCCAATACTTGTTTTGAAAGTCCTGTTCTTGGCTAAGGGTGATGTTAGGATCAGCCTATCTTGTTTATCAAAAACTTTCAGTTTTAAGTCCTTCATTATGACAGAAAAACCTTTTTCTATCAATTGTCTCATGCTAATTAGATTACATCTAATACCAGGTACATAATACACATCATGAATTAATACTACCTGCCCATCTTCTTTAGTAAACATGATGTTTCCCATACCTGCAGCCTCAATTGATCTGTCACTAGCACACTTAATTGTTGTCTTTTTATTTGGGTTGAAGTCAATTAACCATTCTTTATTCCCTGTAAGATGGTTAGAACAGGCAGAATCCAAGTACCAAATTTCTGTAATAGTTTCACCATTACTGTTGGTGACAACTAGGGCAATATATTCTGAATTTTCTTCTACTTTAACATCAGTAACAGTAGTTTCTAGCCTAGGTTCAGTTTCATCATTTAGATCTGAAATCATACTAAACATAACAGGTGTGTATTCTGTGTCAGAGTCCTCTGTGGCCACATTGGCCTCTTCTTCAGACTCTTTAGGTTTAGTATCTTTCCTAGTAGGGCATTTAGTGGCATAGTGCCCATAGTTATCACATCTATAGCGTTGGACTTTAGATTTGTCTTTCTTCTTATTAGAACCAGAGTTTTTCTTGGAGGAATCACACTTTCCTTTAGGTTTTCCCCCCTTACCTTTTGACCAGCTGTTTTGGCCTGACTGGTTATTGTTTCTGCCCTTTGTCCATTTCCCCTTGGATTTTGCAGCAAACAGAGCTTGCTCTTCTTTTACCTTCACCATTCAAGAGATTCAACCTAATCTCTTTGGCTTCAAGCCTGCATTGGAGGTCTTCAACTTTAAGATCTTCAAGCTTGATGGTGTCTTCAATGCTGTTTATAATAAAACCAAATTTCTTTGTCAAGGATCTAAGGATTTTTTTACAAACAGTTAGTTCAGATAATGTCTCTCCATTGAGACTCATTGCATTTGTGATTTTCTTTAGTTTTCCAAGGAAATCAGTAATGCTTTCATTTTCCTGCATGTTTAAATTTTCATACTGCTTTCTTAATGATTGTAGTTTCTCCTCCTTGACTGGGGCAGCCCCATTATAGTATTTGTCAAGGAGGTCCCAGGCAGTTTTAGAGAGTACTTTGATGCCTCTAATTCTGTCAAAGTTGCTCTCATCACACCCCTGGTGTAAGAGATAGATGGCTTTCCAGTCCTTCTTGGTGTTTTCTTTGTGTTCAGCCCTTTGTTCAGGAGTTGGCTCCTCAGCTAATTCTGGAACCCCTTCTTGAACAATTTCTAAGACATCATGGAAGCCAAAAATGGCTTCCATTTGCAAACTCCACCTGTCCCAGTTTTTCCCATTCAATTTAGGGACCTGACTAGACAAGCTAGCATTTGACATGTTGAAATTGGTCCTTAGCTAGTACCTGTAACTTCTCAGAACACAAAGAACAGACTTATTAGAACACACACACACACACAGCCTTCTTGCTGTATGTTTTTAATGGAAAGAAGATTCAAACACCTATACAGTCACTGTATAGGGAAAAAGAACCAGAAAGAATTTAAAAGACAGTAGAAATAGTAGGAGTAAAAGAGAATTGTCCCAGTTTCTTTAGCTCTAAGATACCATATTGAATTTATTAACCAATTAATTTGATTTCTTCTTTTCAGGTTGCAAACATGAAGCAGCAGGGTGCAAATAGCAATTTGCCAGCCCACTAGACTCAGCCCACTGACCAAAAACGCGCAGCAGCCCAACTTGGCTGACAAAAACGGTTCTTGCGGAACCCAGTGGGTTGCGGCTGTAGCAACACGCGGATCTTATCTTTCAGAAACGGATCCAACCCTATCCAATTCTATAAAAGGTAAGAAGCCGGTTTTCACTCCATTTTTTTCTTTTTTCTTCTCTCTCTTCTCTTCTCTTCTCCACTTCGTCTTTCTTCTTCTCTTCTTCTCTGCTCTCCTAGGGCTTCAGTGTATCTTGCTCAGATGCACTGAAACAAGCTAGTTGGTGGCTTAATCTTGAGAGAAATAACCTCAGGTAGCTTCGTCGATTGCTATATCTAAGTTTCAGTGATGATTTTCCTCCGTTTTCAGAAACCCTAATTTCTGAATCTTGGCTTTTTCAGGAACTGATTCTCAGGGTGTTGATCGGACTTCCCTACGAAGGTAACCACGCTGTTAGATTTCTGTTTGCCTTTTGTATTGTTGATTTGCTTCACAAACCCTAAATTCTTTGTGGTTTTCTGCCTTATATGTTTCTGGATCTTCACTGCTTTGAAGATCACCAACAGTTTCTAGGTCGTGGATCTCTCCTTGAGACCAACAGGTAGCTATTCTTACTCTCTCTCTGTTTTCTTTCTTTTGCTGTGTTTTCAGTCACTGAAAACAACTACTAACACTTTGTTTTTCTCTCTGTTTTGTGAGGGTGATTTCAACCACTTGTTGAAGCAACTTGACTCACATGGAACTCTCAGAAGAACAAGAGGAAGGTGCTGTATGCAAAAGAAAAGAGGAACAGAAGACTTAGGGTATTGAAAATTGCATGTAAAATTTTATTTCTTTGTAAAAACTATTGTGTATAATGCTGTACATAGCTTTGATGTATATATAAACTGAATTGTTACGGCTAGATAGGTTTGTTAGGTTAGTTTTAGTTTGTTAGAAGCAACCAACTTGCTAATAACAAACTTAACTAACATAACAAACCTTTAGCTGTTTGTTAAGGACTTTTAAAATAGATACTGCCCTCCTAATGGCTAGTTTAGTTTGAACTAAACTTTGCTGTTATATTTTGTAATAAATTGTAGGTTTTGGTTTCTGATTATAAACCAACAATTTCATGGGGATTCTTACTATTTTGAAAAATAGACGAAATCTAAATCAAATTAGACTCCCAATTTTAGTTTTTTCATAGAGAATTGGGATAGAAAAGTTGATTATAAGTAACGGGATATGATCTTCAATACTCTACAGGTAAGCTATCAACCTATACGCAAGGTTTATCATCTTGTTTATTGTGCTCAGATAGAAGTATTCTCGTCTCTCTGAAATAGAGATTTAGTCCATTTCAGGTTGGACACCGATTCCATCATTTTTCCTCGTGAATTGAAAGATAAAGGTGAACTTACTTTTTGGTTAAAAGTTTCAAATCGATATATAACATTTGTAGTATTTTAACGGTTCATATTTGCTCGAACCTTATTTTGAAATGGTTTTTTGTATCATTGGCAACTACACTTAGATTCCTTCTAAATGAGCACTAGAATCATTAAATTTCATGAAGTGTTGTTGTTGGAGAAATTCAAGATACAAGTTAAAGGTAGTAACTTTAAACCTGTATAGACTCTGTTGTAGTGTTTTGAAAATAAGTCTTTGTATAAGGCTTAGAATATTTTAAATTGTAGAACTCTATCAACGTAGTCTCCCACATCATCAATATTTTAAAATAATCTCATTCTTTGAAAAGAGTTAATGAGACTCGCCCCTCCATTGGTACTTTACATAGATTATAATGACATCAAATTGATAATGTCGGGGAAAGTGGTGATAGTGTTGTTTTTATATGAATAGCGATGTTTCTGTCCCGTACGAGCCGCAGCGCTCTGTTAAGGTTTTTTCTCCCTACGAGCCGCAGGGCTCAGTTAGGGTCTCTCCCCTCCTCCTTGGAGGCCTTTTCCTCCTCCCGTTGTGGTGGCCCTCTCCCCCCACGCTGCTTGGCATCTCTTGATGCCTTCTCCCATCCCATCATCTCTCGCGATGCTTTCTCACCCAACCTCCATCCTCCTTTCACCACCACCCACAACCCCATCTACTCCTCCATGCGCTCCCTCATGCTCACACCAACGCCGATCGTCCGATCTCCTCCCTTCCCGAGCTTACCGCCGTCACGACAGCATATTCGGTGACTTCTCCGAGTCTGGAAATCATCCGAGAGCACCTTAAGCTCTTTCTTGGAGCACAGTCTCTCACGGGCAACCTCCTCCTCCCACCGCCTGCAACCTCCATGGCTCAGCCGCCGGTGACGCACCCTCCTGCCGAACCACCACCACAGTCCAGAGAAGGAGAATAGAAGGGATCCACTACTAACCCAATCTTGTTGTTGTTCAAGTTAGGTAAGCTTTTTCTTCCAACCGCTCTCTTGGCTTCCATCCGGTCACCACGGAAACCACCATGGATCCGCCACGACTTTCATCTTGCTTGGTTTCCTATCTTACTGGCCTCATATCTACATCCTAGTTTCTCTATGGGTAAGTTTTTTGAGGTCTTCTGTGTTAGTCTGTTTAGGCCTAAAAATGCATCTCAAGTGTTTGCTGAAAGTCCCCATAGAAATTTTGGGTGCCCAAGCACTTGGTTGTGGACACTATTCCTTTGTGTGGTGCCTTGTTAAGGCTATTGGGACCGACACTCATTGCAGTGTTGCCTCCAATTACCATCTGGTTTTAGTTCCTTGGGATAAGGCGGTTAATCTAGAGACCAACACTAGCCGAATGGAGCGAATACTAGTCAAAGATATCATCTGTAACTGGATTGGGAGAAAGACAACATAGTCTAAGTCATTGATTACCCCTACTTGGGAATGGAAGCTACTGTTAATCCGGATGATTTGTCGTTGTATTTGGGTTGGTTATGTCCTTATGGTTTTTAAACAGTCTAAATGTAATGGCTCTAATGCCTACAGTCATAGTGTTGTTGTTTATCTTAGAGATGTTGATCCTAGTCCGAGGGTTGGAAATGTCCTACATCGCTTACTTCATTTAGCTTGTATTGATGCTCTCGTTATCAATTGAATGAAGAATTTTACCTTTCAAAAAAAATTGATAAGGAGTGTTGATGTCCCACATCGCTTACTTCATTTGTTAACAGAAAATTTCTAGCAATACTCTATTTATCACTCTTTCTCTAACACACTCTATAATTGGTAAAATTCATGTGGGTCCCACTAAATTAATGGGTCTCATTTCCATAATAGTGGAGCCCACATGAATTTTAGCTAATCATAGAACGAGTGTTGATGGAAGAGTGTAAAAAAGAGTGTTGCTAACACTTCTCTTATTAACAAATCCAGTCGAATGTATGAATTTAATTGACATTTTGAAATTTGAGAGACGAATTTAAAAGATTAATAAATTGGAGACCTTCCTTTCTTTTTTTGGTATAAATCGGTATCCTCTGCGCACAGCTGCAGAGACTAATCCCTCAAGCTGAGTAGGACCACAATGGCCGGCAAAGCTCTCCCTCAAGAGATTTAACACCGCTACATACCCAAGGCTAAATTCAAACGCAGGACCTTGATTAATCTGAAATTTCTTGATATTTAAAAGTTTTATTCTTTGATTTGTTTTTATTTTCTTTTAGTTAATATATAAAAGTGGAGTGTAAATACCAACTGTATGGATAGGGTTATTAACAATTTAACACTGATATATGATGATGTAGCATGGGCTTGGTTCACTACTAGCCAAATTATCCAACTTTCCAGGACCCTACAGCAATAATTGCCAGCGTGTATCCTCTAACGTTATTGTCGCCGCTCAACTCCAACTCCCACAGTATTTTAGCTAAAGAAAAAAAGGAGAGAGAGAGAGAGAGCACTTGTTCTCTTTCGAAGATGGCCGCCTCTCCCTCGTTGTGCTTCCTCTTCCTACTCAGTTTCTTCTTCCTTTTCACACTCTCCCCCGTCACCGTCACCGCTACAGACCACATTGTAGGTGCTAACCGTGGCTGGAACCCTGGCATTAACTACACTCTTTGGGCTAACAACCACACTTTCCTTGTCGGCGACCTTATCTGTTAGTATACCATAAACACTTCTCTCTCACTCTGTTTCTCTTTTTCTCTTAGTCAATTAGTCAACTCTAGTTTTCTAGATCTACCAAGTTCAACTGCAGCTTATCTTATATCTTTCATCTTCTACTTATAGATCTAACCATACTTTCTATTTGGTTTTAATTCTTATGTTTTTAGTTTTTTCTTTTTGTTTTTTAATTATATATTAGTGCTTAATTAGTTAGAACTTAGAAGAACCGAAATTATCTCAATGTAGGTAGTTCAGTTGGCGTTGGCGAGTTAAGAGATACCGAATGAGTGCACCAAATGAATGTAAACATGAGGTCTCAGGTTCAACTCCCGGAAACTAACATTCCCTCCACTAACATTGCTTATCAAAATAACATTCTCCCAACTGACATTGCTTATAAAAAAAAAGAACCGAAATTGCTTAGAACTTTTTGACCCTAATTAAACTTCTTTTGGATCTATTGTTTATTATAGCCTGTTAATTCTATTTAATGATAGTATATCAAAAATGTTGTTGTTTGTTGAACGTGAGAGTTAGAGTCAAAGTTTAATTGAGATTTACAAAAATATGTGTAAATAACTACTTATCTTAGTATGTAAACAGTCAATTTTGTTACAAAGTAGTAGTTACTAGTTTTATAACCAAGTTTGTTGTAAACACCTTATTACTCTTTCTTATTGTATCATTTTCATTTTATCAATACGATGTCTATTTACTAGTTATGAAGCACGAACATCTGACATGACATAGACACGAATACACAGACACCGGTTTTAATTTGAAAAATATTGAAAAATACAAATAGGTTAAGTGTCACTGTCGATAGGTGTCGGACACCGAACACGTCTTCACCCCGAAAGTGTCTGTACTGTATAAAGTTTAGTAGTTTACTAATAACAGTATTTTTATCTCACCAATTAAGCTCCCTATTTGAGATCAATTTTTTGTTTATCTAATAGCATTTAGGTACATGAAGACTCAATACAATGTATTTGAGGTGAACAAAACTGGGTATGACAACTGTACAACAGAAGGGGCAGTTGGGAATTGGAGTAGTGGAAAGGATTTCATACCATTAAATAAAGCCAAAAGATATTACTTCATTTGTGGCAATGGTCAATGCTTCAATGGAATGAAGGTCTCAGTTCTTGTCCATCCACTTCCTTCAAATACTACTACTACTGCTGACCATTCAACCCCAAAATCTGCTGCTCCTGTTCTCATCATCATGGATTGGGGACTTAGGTCTTTTGTACTGTCTTTTGTTTTGGTTTTGGTTGGAGTTGTTTGGATCTAACAAATTTGTAACTTTAATTTTAGAGCTTTGTATCTCTTTCTTTTTCACCCTCCTCCTTTGATTCATTCGTTGTTGTGGTTATCTTAGAAAGTTACATGTTTAAACTTTACTTGCTAGTGGTAAATTTGTTTTGTTTCCTTTGTGGTGTTTAGTTGGTTTCTCCTTCAAAATTTAAATTCAGGCTATAATTGTGTTTCATGAGCCTTGTTTTCGCATTAATGAATGAAGGATATACAATCAACTTTAATTGAGGGATTATTTTTTCCATAAAATCAAATTCCACTAATTTGGAGGAACTCAAAATATGTATTGGAGGAGGGTTTTGGAGGGCTTAGACAAATTCTTCAAATCACTTAGATCTTTTTATAATAGTCTTAAAATTAAAAAATATATTAATCATAAGCATTCTTTTATCATTGTCTACAAAACTATTCTCTCAATTAGCCCCCTATCTCCCTCAAAAGCCCTCCAAACTCCCAAACAAACCCTTAAACTTTGAAAATTGTCAATCGAGCTTTCTTTCAACAGAAAAAGAAACTTGTTATATAAAGGCAAGTATGTGAAAGAAAACAATTGAAAGTTTTTTGTTTACGTGTATACTTTTATTCCAAGTTCCAAATGTCCTTGGAATCACTTTTGTAGCTATTAACCGGTTATCGAGCTCGCACAAACTTCATAGGTTCTCAATAATGCTAAAATGTTGAAAGAAAGTGAAATGAAAACAAGGAACAAAGTGAGTAGAAATATAAAGTGAGTAGAAATATAGGGTCCGTTTGATTTTGCAAACAGGTCAGTATTAGACTAGACAGGACAATACTGGATAACTTTTTATCCCGTATACTGTTTGGTGAACAATGGACAGTACAAGTAAAAAAAATGTAAAATTTACTATAATTTCCTTTCTAATGTTTATAATAACATAATTATAATATAATTAAAAAATTATAATGAAAAATGTGCGATGGAGAAGATAAGGAAAAGAAAGATAAATATATATATATATATATAGAGAGAGAGAGAGAGACAGAGAGAGACAGAGAGAGAGAGAGAGAGAGAGAGAGAGAGAGAGAGAGAGAGAGAGAGAGATGAGAGACATGAGAGAGGTCATGAGTTGAGAAGATATAAGAGAGATGAGAGGAGAGAGGTAAAGAAAGGGGGAGAGAAAGAGGGAGATGAGGGAGGGAGGTCGTGAGATGAGAAGATATAAGAGAGGTGAGAGGAGAGAGGTAGAGAGAGGGGGGACATGAAGTTCTACGTTGTCAAAAAAAAAGTTGTACTGTGGTTTTGTATGGGACATGAATTTGGGTTTATGTCTAGTCTCTTGCCCCCAGTTTTGTCCAGTACTATGAACAATTTCCAAATCAAACAGGGTACAATTGGAGTTGTCCAGTCTAGTCTCTTACTTTTTAGCAAATCAAACACACTCATAGAGTTAGGCTCTATAATTACCAAGAATCACAAAGGAAACCATGAGGAACTGGAAGATCTCGTAGAGATTTCTCAAAACTTTAAACTCTTGCCACAACAATAAAACACGACTATTATAAATCCCATACAATTTCAATTCTATTGTAAATCCCTACTTACTAATTTCAACTTTTCAATAAACGGCTTCAATAATTTGATAAATGATTTCGCATCACAAAAAGCTCAAAATATTAAATTTAAATAAAAATAAAATAATTTTTCAAAATATTATCACTAACATATAAAGAGTCTCATTTCAAAACTCGCTTTAGGTCTTGCTTAGTATTGGACCGGCCCTGTACAAACCTATCAACACCCTAAACGCACAAACACCCTCGTGCGCATTTTTAAAATTAATTAATTCTTATAGTGATTGTTTTAATGTAAAATTGATTGATTTGAATGTTATTGTTTCAAAGTATAATTCGATTCAAATGCTGATATGAGTTTCTAATAGTTATTTTTTAATCATTGATCGTCTTAACAATAAATCTTTCGTTTAAAACACAGGGTCAAAAACTAAACATATGTGCACATTTCCATTGTCAAAGATATACACATTGAACCGTCGGTTCTGCAAACATATCTTGGTGAGAGGCGTATCTGCGAGAAAAATGGTCGACGTTGACGTGCACTTCGGATCCTCCTGGAGGGACAGAGGGGGCCACGACGGACCGAAACAAAATCAAAGCTTGTCGATAAAAATCAGCATGAGATCGGCTTTGCGATCGTTTGCGAAAATATCCTAAATATCGAAGATCAGTGACCTCCTAAAGACGGGCATGACCTCTTTGGTCCGAGTTAGATCTGAGTCGAGAACTAGGTAAACTAGACCAAAGGAGGACGGACTCGCATGAAATCCTTTCTAACTTGGACAATTTTCATGACATCATGGTACTGTTACCCTTATTAACGACTGGTAGTTGACTGTTAACAAGACTATTATTAGTCTCATCCTCCCTAATCTTTAATTTTAGCAGTTCAAGATAATGGTCATTCATACCATCTATCATAGTACAATCCTTGCCTTCATAATCAACTTGCTTAGGCTTATTTGAAGAGCTTGGGTGTCCATTCTTAACAAGAACCAAATTAGATTGTGTTTTCTAAAATGCTGATCTGACTGTAGTCGAATGATGCTGACTGCAGTCGAAATTCTATAGTCGAATTTCAGAAGTAAAATTTCGACTGATGCTGTTGAGTGGCAAGGACTGCTGCGAACCAAATGTGCAGAAACAGAAACTGTCGAAGTCGAAGTAGCTGCTGTCGAATTGTACTGATGCTGTCGAAAATAAACCTGCAAACACAGAAATGTTAGATAAACAACCGTAGGCATCTTGCGACTGCCCTGAAGAATTTATCCGCCTCTACAGCGCAAATTCCCCGAGGTACAACCGGGTCTTCTCAATCGCAGTAGCGAAAGAGGTATCAGAACTAGCAAGAAGAAGTGGATATTAACAGGAGAGCAAACCAGAGCTCTTTTTCAAGAAATGTGGAAAATGGATTTTCAGATATGTTTTCAAGTGCAACTCGAAATTGTTTATATAGGCTTTAAGAAAAATAGCTGTTAGAGACATAAGCTCCAGCAATCAATAGCCAGTCAAAAACCGTTTCGAAAATCAATTGTAATCAAAATGTTTAACTCTGCGGTTACGGAATAAATGGGTTTAAAAGAAAAGAAGCCGTTGAAAGAAACTGACAGTCACAAAATAAAGGGAATTAAGTTTCAGTTTTCGACCAAATCTTTTCACCAGTCAGTTCGACCAACTTTCAGTTTTCGACCAGATTGTTTTGCCAATCAGTTCGACCAACTTGCAGTTTTTCGACCTGAGCTTTCCGTTACGAAATGTTTCATAAAACATTTCGACCCATGATTGGGCGTATACGGATAGGCTGATAAAAGTAATATTTCATTTAATAAAAATAGTACAAAGCCAGTCGAGCGCGCAGGGGGGGGGGGAATCGAAAGATTCGCACCGATCCAAGCCATGTTGGTCCCTGCTTGTGCGCGCGAGGGAGTCCCTTCTAGTTGCTTGTTTACTAGCTCTCATTAAGCTTTAGTATATGAAGACTTTGGTGAATCCAAAGCCAAGCAATGTGGGACTTCTCACTTTTGAAATATCTTTTTATTTCCAATAAAATACAGCAATCCCCCACATATTTCAAAAGTTGAAAAATAAGTTTAAAAAAGAGGTTTTCTGGGTTGACATCGTAGATGTAAGGTTTCGGAGCTGTATAGCAAGCTATGGAACCAGTCCTAGATAGATAAAACATAACATACTGTGAATTGGTATAGCAAGCTATGGAACCCAAGACGCATATTATATGTTAGAGGTTTCATTATCACATTACACCCCCACAATTCTTGCTGTTTTCGCGGTGTTGCGCTACTAGGCCCTGCGCGTGCTCGGTATTCATGAGTGCTCTAGAGACCTCGCCAGGATCTCATGCAAGCGGCCTCACTTGACACTCATATAGGTGATTTCATCAAGTGTATGCTGCAAGTCATACACCACCCATAAGGGCTATGAAAATCATTAAAAGCTTAAGCTTATCCTTTTAACCCTGCAGTCTAGCACCATCACAATAACACCATAGGAAGGGACAATAATGAAATTAATTACTTGAATTAATTTCCAGTGCTAGCACTATCAAGAAGTAACTTGTTTTTACCACATTGAACCTTATTCATGGGATCTCCAATCACAAATGTTGGGTTACCATCACTTCTTAATATCAGTTGACTTTTAGTCCCATTCCCCTCGATGTTTCACATATCATTTTCTTCCCTAAGGGTTTTGTCAGAGGATCGGCCAAATTCACTTCTGACTTCACATAATCGATCGATATTGCTCCATACTTTTGCAATTGTTTGACAACATTATGTCTTAATTGCACATGTCTGTTTTTGCCATTATAGGTCTTATTCTTTGCAACGGCTATTGCCGATTGACTATCACAATGTATTGACACTGATGGTGTCGGTTTTATTCCCAAAGGAATACCAGCTAAAAGGTTCTTCAACCATTCAGCTTCAGTACCAGCCAATTCCAGAGCTACAAATTCCGTCTCCATAGTCGATCTAGCAATAATGGATTGTTTGGCTGACCTCCAAGTTACCGCACCACCACCAAGTGTGAAAATGTAACCACTAGTGGATTTTGTCTCATCTGAATCAGATATCCAGTTAGCATCGCAGTATCCCTCTAATACTGCGGGAAATCCACTATAAGTAATACCATAAGTTGTGGTACCTCTCAAATATCTCATAAGGTGAGCAATTGCCTTCCAATGATCCTGACCAGGATTGTGAGTATACCTACTCAGACGACCAACTGCGAATGCAATGTCTGGTCGAGAAAAGTTCATTAAATGCAGTAGGCTCCCAATTACTTGGGCATACTGAGGTTGGTCAACAGGATCACCTCTATTTTTCTTTAAGCGTGAGTTAGCTTCATAGGGGGTACTCAAGGGGGTTGAGTCATAGTGTCCAAACTTCCTAAGAAGTTTTTCCACATAATGATCTTGTGATAGTGTGATACTATCACCTTCCCTGATGATTCTAACTCCTAATATCACATTAGCTTCACCCATATCTTTCATGTCGAAACTAGATGAAAGAAAGGATTTTGTTTTGATAACAATATCCAGACAAGTACCAAATATGAGCATGTCATCTACATATAAACATATGATCACATGTTCTCCACACACAGTTTTAGTGTAAACACATTTATCAACTTCAGTTGTGGTGAAGCCATCTTCGACTAAGGTTTTGTCGAATTTTTCATGCCATTATTTTGGTGCTTGTTTTAAACCATATAACGACTTAAGGAGTTTACATACTTTGTTTTCTTGACCTGAAACTATACATCCTTCGGGTTGATTCATGTAGATTTCTTCTTCTAAGTCACCGTTCAAAAAGGCGGTTTTAACATCCATTTGGTGAATAACAAGTTTATGGATAGAAGCCAAAGCTATTAAAACTCTAATAGAAGAAATTCTTGTTACTGGAGCAAAGGTATCAAAATAATCAATGTTTTGTTTTTGAGAAAAACCTTTTGCTACTAGTCTTGCTTTGTATTTATCAATAGACCCATTAGGGTTATATTTTCTTTTGAAAATCCACTTGCATCCTATTGATTTTGCCCCAGATGGTAAATCAACTAAGGTCCAAGTGTTACATTTGGAAATTGAGTCTATTTCAGTTTTAATGGCTTCTTTCCAAAATTTCGACTCAGAAGAAGAAGTTGCTTCAAAAAAGGTTTCTGGATCTTTTTCGACTAGATAAGTGTAAAAATCATTTCCGAAGGATGTTTCTTTTCTTGGTCTTTTACTTCTCCTTAGTTCTTGATACGGTTCCTCATGAGTTTCATCATTAGTACTTGCTAATGGTTGTTTAGATATACTATCATGTTTCAAAGGAAAACCGTTTTCAAAAAACTCAGCATTTTTAGTTTCTACAATAGTATTATTATCTAGAACATCACTTTTCACAACAAGGAATCTATAAGCAACGCTGTGTTCTGCATATCCTATAAAAACACAATCAGAGGTTTTGCAACCAATTTTTCTTTTCTTAGGATCAGGCAACATAACTTTAGCTAAGCACCCCCACACTTTTAAATATTTTAAGTTAGGTTGATAACCTTTCCACAGTTCATAGGGGGTCTTTCCGGTTTTCCTATGAGGAGTTCTATTTTGTATAAAACATTCAGTTAATATAGCCTCACCCCACAAGTTAGTTGGCGCATTAGAACTTATTAACATAGCGTTCATCATCTCTTTCAATGTCCTATTTTTCCTTTCGGCTATGCCATTAGATTCAGGTGAATAGGGGGGAGTTGTTTCATGTATTATACCTTCCTTTTCACAAAAATCATTAAAAGATATGTATTCTCCTCCACGGTCGGATCTAACTCTTTTAATCTTTCTATCTAATTGATTTTCGACTTCAGCTTTATATGAAAGAAAAGCTTCAAATGCTTCATCTTTTTGTCTTAATAGAAACACCTTAGTGTATCGCGAAAAATCATCTATAAACGTTACATAATAATTTTTTCCGCCCCAAGTTGGAGTTTGTTTTAAATCTCCTAGGTCCGTATGAATTAAACTAAGCAGTTCAGTTTCACGATGTATTGGGGGACACGATTTCTTTGTTAACTTGGTTTCGACACATACATCGCATTTACTATGTTGATTATCACTAGTCGAAATCATGCCAAGACGTTGCAATTTAATAACATACTGAAAGTTAATATGACCTAGTCTAGCATGCCATATATTATAAGAGTTAATCAAGTAAGCAGAAGTCGAAACATTGTTATTGAAATCAAAAGTGTTGAGTACAAAAAGTCCATGATCATAATATCCCTTTCCAACAAAAATGTTGTTCTTGGTAAGAACAATCTTATCAGATTCAAATGTTACTTTGATACCAGGCTTCAGCAGAACTCCAACAGAGATCAGGTTTGCCCTTATGTTAGGCACATGAAGCACATTTGTGAGAGCCAGAGTTTTTCCCGATGTGAGCTTGAGAAGAACTTTTCCTTTCCCCACAACTGGGGCTGGATGTGAGTCACCCAGATAGATATTTTCTTCTCCTTCCCCTACAGCAGTGTAGGAGGTAAAAACTTCTCTATTAGCACAGATGTGCTTGGTGGCTCCAGAATCCACCACCCATTTGTTCACATCAGTTGCCATGTTGACCAGAGAAACGACAGCAGCAATGACATCGTCATCCTCATTATCATCTCCACCAGCATCAGCCAAGTTGGCGTTAGCCTTAGGAGGATTGTCATTTCTCGCCCTATGCATGCATTTAGGTGCATAGTGTCCTGGCTTTCCACAAACAAAGCAGTATCCTCTTTTCTTGAATTCAGTGCTATGAGTACCAGGATAATGATCATTGTTCCTTTTGTGATACTTTTGATTAGATGATTTCTTGGGATCGTACCTTTTGTTTGGAGAGACTGGTTTACCTTTGTCGAACCTTGAAGGCTTGTTCATCACCATGTTTGCCCGTGAAGCCATTGATTTCGCCTTTGCCTTGTTACTCTCTTTTCGGTTGGTATCTTCGATGATGATATGAGTTAGCAGCTCGTTCAGTGACAATTGCTTGTGTTTGTGTTTCACTTGTTGCTTGTAGTCCTTCCATGATTCTGGCAGCTTCTCAATCAGAATACCTGCAATGAACTCGTCAGGGAGAACTATGTTTTCAGCCTTCATTTCCTCTAGTAATTTGTGATACTGGTTGATTTGAGTTTTGATTTCTCCAGTTTCACTCATGACCCAATTGTAGTAGTTGCTGATGACAAATTTCTGCTTGCTTGCATCTTCAGCGGTGTGTTTGAGAATCATTGATTCCCAGATCTGATTAGCTTCCATGTAGGTGCAGTAGATGTCGAACAATTCGTTGGAGAGGGTGCTGAGAATTGTGTGACGACACACTTTGTTGGCATGGGTCCAAACTTCGACCTGTTTGGGAGTAGCAGGTTCGACAGGTTTGGAGTCAGTAAGAGCAGCTGCAACTCCGTGCATGTCAAGAAGGGAACTCACGCGTTCCTGCCACCTGCGAAAATTTTGGCCTGCAAAGACCTCAATTTTAGAGATGTCAGGGAAAGGTTTCGCATAAGTTACCGGGATAGCAGAAGGGATGATAACATGGAAGGACTACAAGCAATCATGATTTGAAAGGAGAGAGGGGGGACATGAAGTTCTACGTTGTCAAAAAAAAAGTTGTACGTTGGTTTGAAATAAAGGAGAGAGGTAGAGAGAGGGGGGACATGAAGTTCTACGTTGTCAAAAAAAAAGTTGTACTGTGGTTTTGTATGGGACATGAATTTGGGTTTATGTCTAGTCTCTTGCCCCCAGTTTTGTCCAGTACTATGAACAATTTCCAAATCAAACAGGGTACAATTGGAGTTGTCCAGTCTAGTCTCTTACTTTTTAGCAAATCAAACACACTCATAGAGTTAGGCTCTATAATTACCAAGAATCACAAAGGAAACCATGAGGAACTGGAAGATCTCGTAGAGATTTCTCAAAACTTTAAACTCTTGCCACAACAATAAAACACGACTATTATAAATCCCATACGATTTCAATTCTATTGTAAATCCCGTACTAATTTCAACTTTTCAATAAACGGCTTCAATAATTTGATAAATGATTTCGCATCACAAAAAGCTCAAAATATTAAATTTAAATAAAAATAAAATAATTTTTCAAAATATTATCACTAACATATAAAGAGTCTCATTTCAAAACTCGCTTTAGGTCTTGCTTAGTATTGGACCGGCCCTGTACAAACCTATCAACACCCTAAACGCACAAACACCCTCGTGCGCATTTTTAAAATTAATTAATTCTTATAGTGATTGTTTTAATGTAAAATTGATTGATTTGAATGTTATTGTTTCAAAGTATAATTCGATTCAAATGCTGATATAAGTTTCTAATAGTTATTTTTTAATCATTGATCGTCTTAACAATAAATCTTTCGTTTAAAACACAGGGTCAAAAACTAAACATATGTGCACATTTCCATTGTCAAAGATATACACATTGAACCGTCGGTTCTGCAAACATATCTTGGTGAGAGGCGTATCTGCGAGAAAAATGGTCGACGTTGACGTGCACTTCGGATCCTCCTGGAGGGACAGAGGGGGCCACGACGGACCGAAACAAAATCAAAGCTTGTCGATAAAAATCAGCATGAGATCGGCTTTGCGACCGTTTGCGAAAATATCCTAAATATCGAAGATCAGTGACCTCCTAAAGACGGGCATGACCTCTTTGGTCCGAGTTAGATCTGAGTCGAGAACTAGGTAAACTAGACCAAAGGAGGACGGACTCGCATGAAATCCTTTCTAACTTGGACAATTTTCATGACATCATGGTACTGTTACCCTTATTAACGACTGGGTTTAAACTCTGCGGTTACGGAATAAATGGGTTTAAAAGAAATGGGTTTAAAAGACCGTTTCGAAAATCAATTGTAATCAAAATGTTTAACTCTGCGGTTACGGAATAAATGGGTTTAAAAGAAAAGAAGCCGTTGAAAGAAACTGACAGTCACAAAATAAAGGGAATTAAGTTTCAGTTTTCGACCAAATCTTTTCACCAGTCAGTTCGACCAACTTTCAGTTTTCGACCAGATTGTTTTGCCAATCAGTTCGACCAACTTGCAGTTTTTCGACCTGAGCTTTCCGTTACGAAATGTTTCATAAAACATTTCGACCCATGATTGGGCGTATACGGATAGGCTGATAAAAGTAATATTTCATTTAATAAAAATAGTACAAAGCCAGTCGAGCAGGGGGGGGGGGGGAATCGAAAGATTCGCACTGATCCAAGCCATGTTGGTCCCTGCTTGTGCGCGCGAGGGAGTCCCTTCTAGTTGCTTGTTTACTAGCTCTCATTAAGCTTTAGTATATGAAGACTTTGGTGAATCCAAAGCCAAGCAATGTGGGACTTCTCACTTTTGAAATATCTTTTTATTTCCAATAAAATACAACAGATGTTTCTCCTGCATTTGCCTTCATGACAGAAGCATTCTCCATAGTTATATTAACAACAGTAACCTGCTCCAGATATCTCGTACCTTGATCACCTTGGGCCTCCTCCTCATGCCTTCTTTTCTTCTTTATACTCCAATGTTTCTTTAACTCACTTGACCTTGCTTTCCCTTTTGGAGCCTGAATCTTTCTCTTTTGGAGCCTGCCCAGCAGCTTCCTCTTGGGATAAAGTGTTGGCTTTTACCAGCTTGTCTTTCTTCCATAGGCAAATAATTACCTTTTTTAAACCCTTCTTTTGGTCTGAGTTGGGTTCCTTTTTTTTTCGAGTTACAACCAGGCAACCAGCCATTCTCCATGAGTCTCAGAAGTAGGAATCAGAACCTCCTGCTTTTCCTTTTCCTTGGGCCCGTCACCCTTCTCATTCACAGGTTGCTCACCTCGGTCTTCTTCAATCGTTTGATCAATTTGCGTAGTGTCCATACAACCACACTTTCCACAAATAATGTGTTATCCTTCATATTGAATTTTATGCCAATGCCCATTAATACACACTTTACCCATGACAGGTTGAGTAAGGTCTACTTCAACGCACAGCCGGGCAAAACGACCTCTCTGAACTGTAAAAGTATTAGTATCCACTCTAACAGGTTTGCTCAGAGTTGTCGCCAAAGCCAGTAACAAGCTCTCATCATAATAGGCAAGATTGAGCCCCCGAAAACGGATCCACACCATCGTATGATTCACTTTAGCATCCGGGGAAACAAAATGAGGGGTTGTTTGCGTTCGTGTTTTCTAGTCGCAATATCAGTGCAAGTATACACGTCGTACAAGTAATAAAGTGGATAAAAATAAGAGATCGTTCCCACGAGGATTGATTTACTTTCAAAGTTCAAGTCTTCAAAACACAAGTGAAACAAGTGATAAATCGGCACTAAAAGTTGGTATTAAGACTAAGAACGTAGATAAAGCAAGTAAATAAGAAGTGGTTGTGAATATGGAAGAGTATGAGTTGGATTGCTGCATGCAAGTAAATTTCCTCTAGTCAGACGTTATAACGTTTACACGTTGACACGTACAAATGCTATGTTGTATAGACGTTATAACGTTTGAACGCTGTTGCAAAAGAGCTGTGCTTTTCAGTCACAAAACGTCAGAGCTTCAAGTACTAGAATTCCTATGTCTAGGTTCTAAGTAGGCCTACTCCTGTATTTTAAGTACCCACAGCAATGTCCTATGAACTATTATCCATTCTATGTCTAGACTTAGATAAAAATGCCTAAATGTCTTTAGTGCACCTTTTCATTCACATAAATCTTTGAGTTCTTTTCATAGACCATGTCTGTACCTATGAATCTACTTATTTTAAGTGGCCAATTTCAAAACAAGTTTGGAAATATTAACATGTAAAGATTTAAAACGCATAAACATCGATACTTCATAACATTAAACTAGAGGTTCATTACATGCAAAACAACAACCCAACTACAAATGTTTAGCTCATGCTGAGCATCTTTACAGAAAGAAGAGGAGTTGAAATCCAAATACCGTACATAGAGAAAAGGAGACTAAACGCAAAAGATACGCCTAAGTAGCCTTCCTTCATGCACGCTGTAGAGACGTTACAACGTCTGAGCTTCACAGTAATGGGTGCGAAAAAAATAGAAAATGGAGCTTGAGAAGGGTTTGGATGAAGAAGTCTGTGTCCAGAACCTCTTTAAGAAAACTCTCTCTGAAAATGGAGGAAGGTGGATGATGAATGGATGGATCTCCTGTCTTTTCTGGAGGCGTTCCTGCCTTTCCTTTTGTAGAGAGAGAATAGCCAAGGAACAAGGGGTCACATGCTTGCTGATGTCATTCCCCACCTTCCAAGCTTGCTTGTAGATTGACTCTGTTCTGAAATGACACTGCACTGCTACAGTGCGTCAGCCGCGTCAGCGCTGAGGAGAGAGAAGATCTTCTGCACTTCTAGATCTTTGCCTATCATTTCTTGTGCGCCAAAAATGAGATATCTCTTTCTTACTCTGCTGCCTTCCTTCAGACGTGATGAGGGACGTTGCCACGCTCAGTTTACTGCATGAACACAAGAAGCATCAAAACGCTCACAAAGGCACCAATCGGTGGCAAAATGCATAAGATTTGTAATTTAGCCCCTTTCTAACTAAAAAGTGATAAACTAACAGAAACTTAATAGAAACAACCTACTATTGCCATAGAACTTGCATGATTTAACTTTGAATAAGTATAAATAACTCATATAAATATGAGTTATCACACCCCTGTCATACCCCAATTTTGTCCGGCTTAGGTCAAAACCCTAATTTTCAACCAAAAATAAATAAACCAAGTCTTAGCATTCATCCTAGAGGTTAGGAAGAGCATCATGCTTGCATCTTAGAAGTTTCAGAATGCATTTTAGGGTTAGAAAAGCATAGCATGGCATTTTAGAGCACTTTAGAGCATTTCTAGGGTTTCTAGGGTTTTTCTTAGTTCAAAGGGTATTTTGGTAATTTCACCAAAAAGACTTATTTTCTCATCATGGATGCATTTCTAGAGTTTTAGGGTCATCCAAAGGGTCTCAGGATCATTGTTAGAGTGGAAATGAAGTTTAGAGCAAAATCAGGGTTTTTGGGACCAAAAGGGCATTTTGGTCATTTCACTAAAATAAATATTTTCTCAGTAAAAACCACTATGCATCTCTTGAGGAATTTATGTGGGTCCAAGTGAGTGGAGTTGTGCATTTTTATTATGCATCATAGGAGTATTTTTGGCATGAAATTCGGTTTTTGAACAAAAGGATAAAATGGTCATTTCCTTTGGAGTGGGGTCAACAAATCATTTTTGGGATTGGTGAGATCATAAAATTCAGAGCCCAATCATTGAATCATGGGACATAGCCCAAAATGGCAAGAATTTAGAAGAATTATCTAGAAGGGAATAAGGAATATCCCTTTGAATTTTGAAAGGTCAAGTGTAGTACAATAGTACAAGTTGCAATTCCACTCACTCTCTCTCCTTGGCTGCGAATTCCAGCCCTTTTTTCCCCATTTTTGATTTATTTTATTGGTTGCAAATTGTGTTTAAATCATGGCCTTCCATTCAAGTGTTAAATGCAATCCTCGCCCTTCATTTGAATTAAAATGGCACTCTTGTAATAAGCTTCATGGAAAAATACAATTTTGTAATTGAACTTATCCTTCACTCACCTCCTTAAGCTGCGCCCCTCAGCCCTCTCTCTCCTCACTTTGTGCTTTCTAATTGCCCCTAATCCATGTGACATTTGATCTTGACCCTTGGTTCAAAATTTAGATGCAATCCTAGAGCACAATGGAAATCAAAATGACCTAGAAGCCCTTAATGATAAGTGAGCACTATATATACCTTCATATGATCAGCCCACACACCTTCTTAGCCTCACTCTCCATTCAAAAACCCTAGCACACCAATTCCTCTCCTCCCCTCTCCCCTTGGCCGAAACCTCCCCCTCATTCTCCTCCTCAATTTCTTCAACTTTCATCCACTAAATCACCTCAAACTCACTCCATATTCATATATCCTCTTCCTTTCATCTTTGATTCCACATTTACATCATCAAAGGGGCTGATCCTTCAAGGTCACGTGGTTGTTGTTGGTGATTTTTGAAGATTGTTGGTGATTGGTTACTCTTGATCTTCATTTCTACTCTTGTTTAGCTTGGAACTAAGGTATAACTTAAAACCCTTTGCATTTTCATCCACTTTCTTGCGTCAAAATCCTTTTTCAACTTATATTTGCATCTCATAACATCATTTAAATGTAGATTAGGGGCTGTTGTGGGTGAGAGTTGGCATCTCACCCACTAAATAAGTTGTTCTTGTGACTATGTGTTGATTATGTGTTGTTCTTGTGATTTGCTCTTTGTTCATGCGATTTTCACCAAATAAAAATTTATTTTTCCTTACCTTTTTGCTTCGGCCTAGGGCCTGTCTTGTTGGATAACATGTTTTCTTGCTTGTTTCTTGAGTTTTGATGGAATAAAATTGGTTAAGGTAGTCCTTCATGCTCTAAGGTTTGATAGTGTAGAATTAGGGTTTTTATACTTTTTGTTCCCTCTTGTTTTTATGTTGAATAAATGATGAAATGATGATTGTTTGAGTGTGATAAACATGTGTAGATCTTAGGGTTTATGTGTGTGTGTCTAATGATGTGATTTGGTTGCAAGAAATTTGTTGAATTTGAGCCTTATCGTGTATATGCATGTTTCGGCCATAAAGCCATTTTTGTGACCAATTTACTTACTCAAATTTGTTGTTTGATCTTGTTTGGTAAATTAATTGTTGTGAATTGTGTTTTTTTTTTACTTTTTACCTTTTAGTTTTTGCCATTCACTTAAGTGTTACTAAATAGTAAAAAACATTTTCTTTCCTTTTTTTTTACCTTTCACTTAAAACCCTAAAAAACATTTTACCTTTTACTTTTACCATTTACCTTCACTTAAATAATTCACCACCTTCACTTAAATAAGTTACCATTTCATTAATAATTTACCTTTACTTTTTACCTTTCTTAAATTACAAAAAGACCCAAAACATTTTCTAGTTTACATTTATAACTTTTCAACTTTATAAAATCAACCCAAAAAAACTTTTTACCACTTTTTATGACACACTCTCACACACTTGCACTTAAATAAAACCTTATTCACTCTCTTGCATTCTCATTTGCTTGTATCTCTTGCATACTCTCTTGTTTTAATCTTCATGCCTTTTCATATATTCATATCTCTTGCATATTCATTTGCACTCTCACTTGTTAGTACCTCATGCATCCTTACTTGTTTATACTTCTTGCATTCTCACATGTACATTCTTGATTAAATAACCATGCATCCTCACATGTCCATGCATTCATTAATCAAATGCTCATGCATTCTTGTATGCTCATGCATCTTTGTATATACTCATTCTTGCATTCATCCTCACATGTCCATGCATTCATTAATCAAATGCTCATGCATTCTTGTATGCTCATACATCTTTGTATATACTCATTCTTGCATTCATTCTCAAATGCTCATGCATTTACATGCATTCATGCTTATCTAATCTAGCACATCATGATCACATGCTCATCCATTTAACTTAGACTATTTTATGCCTATGATCAATTGTATTCTTTTGTTGTTGATGCCACTTAAATGTCTTGACTTGATTGTGTGCCCTCCTCTCCACTTGTATGACCTCCTAATGGAGACGTAAGTCTACATGCATGATGTAGCATAGAGCCATTAGGGTAAATACAATCCTTCTCACACACGCACAATTATTTTGAGAACTTTACTTTGCATCCTCAATAACTGTATCTCTTGATTGTATTGGCATGTTTAATCTCAGTTAGTGATCAACACGTTCATAATTGCTTGATTAGTGAATGTGTTTGTATTTCATTCATTCATGTCGCATCTTTTGGTTATGGACTCGGAGTTGGTTGAAATGTTCTACTTATTTTTTCCGAAATCCTTTTCCAAATCATCTTTTTCTTAGAACTAATTTTCAAATTAAATCAAATGCTTTTTCAATAAAAAAACCTAAGGCATTTTCTTAAATAAATCATTAGCCATCACTCGAAGCCTTTGCTTGTTTGATCGCTGATGAGGAGTTATTAGTGGTGGTCACTCGAAGCCTTTGCTTGTTTGGCTATCATGAAAGCTCCCACACCTTAACTAAAAAATAAATAAACTCCAAATTTCAAAAACAACACGAGCTATTAGTGATAATTATCACTGATGCTCACCCTTTTTCAAAACGATTTCAAAAAGATAATAAAACGTTGTTACTTGTAATCACTCGAAGCCTTTGCTTGAATGATTACCGGTTTCAACTATTTTTTTTTCAAGTTAGTAATGAACGCCACTCGAAGCCGTTGCTTGTTTGGCATTCGTGAACACTCGAGTCTTATTTCCAAAAACTCAAAAACACTTTCAAAACCAAAAGCCGAGAACTACGTAGCTTTGATCCCTCTTCTAGAGAGGGTACGTAGGAGCGGATCGTAACCCGTCAAGCACACTTTTAAAAAAAAACTTTGTTTTATTCACTAGAACTACGTAGCTTTGATCCCTCTTCCAGAGAGGGTACGTAGGAGCGGGTCATAACCCGTCAAGCACACTTTCAAAAAACCTTATTTCGTTCCCTAGAACTACGTAGCTTTGATCCCTCTTCCAGAGAGGGTACGTAGGAGCGGGTCGTAACCCGTCAAGCACCCCTTTTAAAAATCTTTGTTTTGTTCCGCTTTTCAAAGATACCAAAAATACTTTTCTTCTCAATAAAACCGTTTCTCAAACGAAAATAAAAAAAAAGGAAGTAGAACAAAAATCATTTCAAGTCAACTTTTTCTAAGCCACACATCAAAGTTAATGGTTCCCTTTCGGTAGAAAGGAGGTGCGGGGTGCTAATACCTTCCCCGTACCTAACCGACCCCCGAACCTACATCTCTGTGTTTTCGAAAGACCATCCGCCTTTTCCAAAAGACTTTTTCCAATGTTTTAGTCTTTAAAAATAAATATTGGTGGCGGCTTCAAATTTTCCACGTTGTCAAACTGAGGAATCCTTAACCGGATTTTTCGGGGCGCAACAGCTGGCGACTTCACTGGGGACCCTTTTTCAAAAAGGCGAGGGTCAAGCCTAGTTAACCTGATGTGTGGCTTAAAATGTTTAACTTGAAAACTTTGTTCTACCTTTTCCTTTTCTTCCTTTTCTTCTCTTATCATGCATTTCTCAATTCCCATGTCCCCTCTTCTTCGCTCCCTTTCTACAAGGTAATTTCATGCATCATACCCTTATGCCCTTATGATCCCTTCTTCTTCGCTCCCTTTCTTGAGGTACGCTATATGTTTGTTGTTGATACCTTAGTGTAGTTTATTTTGTTAAACCCTAGGGTAGACGACTTATTATTGCTTGCTTCTGTCTGGCTGTGCTGGTTTTCCTTGCAGGTGGGGATGGGTAGATTTTAGGAAGTTTGTCCTCAATCACACACTTTCACACCTTATGATTTGTGTGCTATGAGTGGGCTCCTATACCCGGATCCAACAAACACTTAGGGGAGTGGAGACGATTAGTGACTGTCATTCGAGACCTTTGTCTGTCTGATACTCATGAAAGTCTCAACCAGAGTACGCTTTCTTATGACGCCCCACACTTGGTAGTATTCTACATTTGTGGTGTCGGCATGAGGATTCTATAGCTCTGGCAGCCATTGTGAGGGTGTGAATTAGAGCTACATGGGAGGAACCTTTGAAGTTGCCCTAGAACTTAGGATTCCCACCTTGGTAGGACACGAGGGCATACGAATTGAATGTTGCATTGTAGTTTAGGCATGTCTTTACTATAATAAAAAAGAAATTTTCAAAAAAAAAAAAGAGAAAAGAGGAAAGGGTTGCCATTGTAGCCTTCTCTTTTGCCGGTCCGTACGAAGTGACATATGGCCCACTTCATTTTCAAAAAAAAAAGAAAGAAAGAGTTACCGCTGTAGCCTTTCTCATACCGGTCCATATGAAATAACGTACGGTCCTCATTTTCAAAAAAAATAATAATATATTTCCCTTCATTAAATAAACCAGTGCGTGAGGCGGCACGTAGCATGGCTCTTCAATTTTTGAACTTCCGTCCACATGCATCGCCTTTATTTTTTCCACGCGCATCATTCACATCATAGTCACATCATGTCACATTCATTTACTTGCATTCATATTGCATCTCATTTGCATTTGCTTGCCGGGGATCACCGAGCAATGTACCGTCTTGTCATAGGAGCATCAGAATGGAATCGAATAGCAAGGCTTCACTTACTTCTCGCTTCCCAGTTATGAAGAAGGTTAATTTGCTATTTCGATTCCTCGTTTACTTCACTTCCTAAATCAAAAAAAAAGGACAAGTTTATGCGCTTATGACAAGATAAGGCATCCCGTGGTTCCCGGCATCAAGCAAACATTGTCCATACATCCATTCATGCATTTATCTTGATTCTTATGCAATAAATGTCAAAACAAACATAAAATCATACATTATCATTTCATGCGCATACATTTGTATCTCGTTCATACTCATTCATTTGCATACTTACATCATGCATTACATAAAACAAAATTTTGAAAAAAAAACATACATATATCCTGCATCCTGCATCATTGCATCACTGCATCACTGCACCATTGCATCATTGCATCATTATATCATTGCGTCATTTGCATTAAATAAATTTTCAATTTTGAAAGAATCATTCATCCTGTATTTCATTTCATTGCATAAAAATGAAAAAAACAATTATCATTTGCATAGCATAAGCATTCATGCATAAGCATTATTTAGGGACACAGTAGAACTACGTACGCTTTGATTCCTCATCACAGGGAGGATACGTAGGAGCGGGTTCGCCCCGTCAAGCATAACAAATAAAAAACTTCATTTTGAAAAGCGTTCTTCGCATACCATTCAAAATACATTTCATCAAAATCATAAAAACCTTTAGAATAATCATACTTCTCAAGTGGTCATTTTTCCATGCATTTGCATACCATGATCTGTACATCTGTTTGTTGCATAAAATAAAGGATTTGATGAGAGACGAGACGGTTTTGCAAAGTAATCATTCTTTCAAAATTTCAAGGTGTTCCAAGGTGCTCAGTTTCTCGAATCGGTAGCTCAAAACAAAAAAAATTTGCATCTCATCCATTCCATGATAAAAGACTGAAACAGTTCATCAAAAAGTTTTCATATCATGTTCTAACTGATGCTAACTCTCTGCGAAGCGTTCTTCCAGTCAGCATGCATGCCACGTGCAATTTCTCTTGTTTGAGTCAGTCAGTTTCCTTCCTTGTCATCATTACCATCCAAGTCTAATCCCGCCCCGTCCACCCATAAAGCGCTCCCCTATCAGTGCATACTTGACTTTTTGGTTCATTTTAACACTTTAAGTCCTCCATGCTGGGGCAAGTCTGTGATCACTAAGTTTCCTTGTCAATATCATATACCTTAAGTGCAAGTCTTCCAAAAATAATATAATAAACAAGAAAATAAGCTCGCTAGGTTGAAAACCCGCAAAGGGCGGCCTAGGCAAAAAAAAAGGGCGCCCGGTGGATTGAAAACTCGCAAAGAGCGGTCCAGGCAAAAGTTAGGGCACAAAAAAAAAACAAAAACAAAAAAAAAAGAAAGAAAAATGCAAGCACATGAAGGTAGATAAATTATTGTTCCAAAGTTAAGTCTTACAGAAATAAGCAATCGGGATTTGAAATGAAGTTTGGCCATACCCTCAAAAACCCAAAATCCCAGAAAATCCCTTTCCTACCCACCTTAAGCCAAGAAAAGCCAAAAATCCAAAAGTCACCTTAGACAAGGATCACAAAAAAAAAAAAAAACAGTGCATCGTTCTTTATCAGTTCACCCAAGCTCAAAAAAAAAAAAAAGGGAAAATCCCAAAATCAAAAGAAAAATGCAACAGAAATGTAAGTAGTGAGTTGACACGTGTTACCACAAAACACAAGAGATCCTTGTCTCAATAAACCTTCAAACACTTCATCATTCCCATACACCCCCCTTCCATGAACCGTAAACACTTTCCTTTGACCTCGACATCCCGCCCCTCACAAACCCTTAGCCAGGAATAAAATTTCCAAACACCCTATCAAGCCATTTAACCCTCATAGACCATTAACCGTCAAATCAATGCCGAATAAAAATCATCCTCCCATCAACCTCAAACACTTCGATAAGCCCGATTACCCCTCCTCCACGAAACACCACAATCCTGAAATGTCCAGTCCGATCAATGACCGATTGCTTTCGTTTTCTCATGTTTTAATCTTAGGACAACTAAGTTTATCTGTCTACAATGTGTTCGCTCAAAAAAAAAAACAAACAATCAGAAAAAAGAAAGCTGATCAAAAAAAAAACAAACCCTCGAAAAAAAATGAGGGAGCAAAAACAAACAGTCAGAAAAAAGAAAGCTGACAAAATAAAAGAGGGACTTGCACTCCAAAATAGCTTCAAACTGCATTAAAACAAGGTTTAGTGATCACCAAGTGAGGCTTCTTTCACACCAAAAGTCAAGACATCAGTAGAGAACCAAATATTTGCACTGAGAACGTCACTCAGATTCAAAAGTTGGGGCATTCTCTTCACCACCCACCCACCCTGGTCTTGGGAAAGTCTGTTCAAATGCCCATCCCATGTCACTCCAATTGTCAATACTTCCTAGGTGAGGGGCAAGTACATTCCCACTCCTTCATCTCATTCATTCCCATAAAAAAAAAAAAACCTCACCGGGGCAATCTCTCAACTCACTATCCTAAACAAGGCCTTGTCATTCTAACTGGGGCAGCTTTGTCCTTGTTATGACTGGGGGCAACATCAAACTTTGTGGGGTGAGACAAAATCTCTTTTGCACCTTTCATTTCAAAAGCCGAAGCATTCCCAATTCATCATCTTCTACACCCCTAGTTGTTGTCACCACTAGACAGGGGCAAGTTATTCATTCGTCGAAGACATGAATTGGGGCAATCTTGTATCTCTTGATCCCTCATAAGCTTCAGCAATAACCATGTCTGTCATTTCTTCACTTGCCATAAACATCCATACCCTAAACCAATTCCAAGTTAACTGACTCACTCATTCACATTTGCACCCCTATGCGTGCTTACTAGATAATGCTTCAAAGAGGGAGAACACAAGTTAGTCCTGCGAAATTTAAGATTCAGTCGTCATTGGAAGGAAGAGAAAACAAGTGAGTTTGTTTGTAAATAAAATCTTGAGAACACCGGAGTTTGAATTAAATTCCATTTTTTTTTCTCAACAAAATGGTCAATAATCATCTCAATCCCTTGCATCCAAAGTCTCGCGTCTCATCATCTCAAAAATGTTTAATCATGCATATCGTATTTTTCGCCTCATGCATTTAGGCGTTCCATTTTGTTTATCACAGTTTGCATCGTGCCAACATCATCATTTCATGAAAGGCAACAAAAAAGAAGCAGCGGATAAAAGCAAAAATCTTCCATCTCATTCCATCAAGCATCAAAGTATTGCATCATAAAAGCAAAAACACGTCATCCCATGTCATAACATTAGCATCCAAACATTTCATTTGCATTCGCATTTCATGCATTCATCCAAAATGCCTATGTTTCCCAATCAACTATTTCATATCATGCATCAAAGTATTGCATTTGCATCCTCACATAGCAAAAAGAGCAAAAGAAAAAACAAACAGTCAGAAAAAAAAGCTGACAAAAGAAACGAAGAATCAAGAATAGCATCCCATTGCATTCATCATTCCACTAAATCATCACATCGCATGCACTCACATTGCATGCACATGCATAACATGCCCTTGCATAACATGCACTCATACTCCATGCACTATTCCTTGCATCAACTGACGTATGCAGGTACCTCAATCCAGTGCGGCAGCATTGGTCATTTCAATCAATCAACCAACAGGATTCGTGAATCCCTTCAGGACCCCAGTGTCCCTTCAAAAGCAGACTTCACCTCGTATTCGAGCTGCGGGTAAGTCCTTCAGACCCCCAGTGGTCCTTCAGACTAGTTGTGTCAAGCCTAAGACACAGCGGACGTCCTTCATAGTCAACATATCAGTTCCGGAGCTGATCTTGACCCCCCATGGCCGCTCGAAAGGCCCCCTCAGACCGTTTTACTAGTACCATAGCTAGTAGCGCTCCTTCAGACCACGATGGTCCTTCAATTAAGGCCTAGGCAGCCTTCCAGACCCTGAGTGGTCCTTCAGAGCCTTAGTGCTCCTTCAGACCCTGAGCGGTCCTTCAGAGCCTTAGTGCTCCTTCAGACCCTGAGTGGTCCTTCAGGGCCTTAGTGCTCCTTCAGACCCTGAGTGGTCCTTCATTTTCTCTTTCGGTTAATGCACCAAGTGTTAACCATTCCCTGTTTGTTCTCAAGCCCATCAAAAAAAATAGAAAAAGAAAAGAGGAAAATTCGGGTTTCCCTAAGCAGACAAAATCGGTATAATTTCTGAATTCTTTATTTCTATTTTGCCTCGAAATATGTCCTGCGCAATTCATATTTCTTGTCAAAATCCAAATAAAGAGGGGCAGCTGTCATACCCCAATTTTGTTCGGCTTAGGTCAAAACCCTAATTTTCAACCAAAAATAAATAAACCAAGTCTTAGCATTCATCCTAGAGGTTAGGAAGAGCATCATGCTTGCATCTTAGAAGTTTCAGAATGCATTTTAGGGTTAGAAAAGCATGGCATGGCATTTTAGAGCACTTTAGAGCATTTCTAGGGTTTCTAGGGTTTTTCTTAGTTCAAAGGGTATTTTGGTAATTTCACCAAAAAGACTTATTTTCTCATCATGGATGCATTTCTAGAGTTTTAGGGTCATCCAAAGGGTCTCAGGATCATTGTTAGAGTGGAAATGAAGTTTAGAGCAAAATCAGGGTTTTTGGGACCAAAAGGGCATTTTGGTCATTTCACTAAAATAAATATTTTCTCAGTAAAAACCACTATGCATCTCTTGAGGAATTTATGTGGGTCCAAGTGAGTGGAGTTGTGCATTTTTATTATGCATCATAGGAGTATTTTTGGCATGAAATTCGGTTTTTGAACAAAAGGGTAAAATGGTCATTTCCTTTGGAGTGGGGTCAACAAATCATTTTTGGGATTGGTGAGATATAAAATTCAGAGCCCAATCATTGAATCATGGGACATAGCCCAAAATGGCAAGAATTTAGAAGAATTATCTAGAAGGGAATAAGGAATATCCCTTTGAATTTTGAAAGGTCAAGTGTAGTACAATAGTACAAGTTGCAATTCCACTCACTCTCTCTCCTTGGCTGCGAATTCCAGCCCTTTTTTCCCCATTTTTGATTTATTTTATTGGTTGCAAATTGTGTTTAAATCATGGCCTTCCATTCAAGTGTTAAATGCAATCCTCACCCTTCATTTGAATTAAAATGGCACTCTTGTAATAAGCTTCATGGAAAAATACAATTTTGTAATTGAACTTATCCTTCACTCACCTCCTTAAGCTGCGCCCCTCAGCCCTCTCTCTCCTCACTTTGTGCTTTCTAATTGCCCCTAATCCATGTGACATTTGATCTTGACCCTTGGTTCAAAATTTAGATGCAATCCTAGAGCACAATGGAAATCAAAATGACCTAGAAGCCCTTAATGATAAGTGAGCACTATATATACCTTCATATGATCAGCCCACACACCTTCTTAGCCTCACTCTCCATTCAAAAACCCTAGCACACCAATTCCTCTCCTCCCCTCTCCCCTTGGCCGAAACCTCCCCCTCATTCTCCTCCTCAATTTCTTCAACTTTCATCCACTAAATCACCTCAAACTCACTCCATATTCATATATCCTCTTCCTTTCATCTTTGATTCCACATTTACATCATCAAAGGGGCTGATCCTTCAAGGTCACGTGGTTGTTGTTGGTGATTTTTGAAGATTGTTGGTGATTGGTTACTCTTGATCTTCATTTCTACTCTTGTTTAGCTTGGAACTAAGGTATAACTTAAAACCCTTTGCATTTTCATCCACTTTCTTGCATCAAAATCCTTTTTCAACTTATATTTGCATCTCATAACATCATTTAAATGTAGATTAGGGGCTGTTGTGGGTGAGAGTTGGCATCTCACCCACTAAATAAGTTGTTCTTGTGACTATGTGTTGATTATGTGTTGTTCTTGTGATTTGCTCTTTGTTCATGCGATTTTCACCAAATAAAAATTTATTTTTCCTTACCTTTTTGCTTCGGCCTAGGGCCTCTCTTGTTGGATAACATGTTTTCTTGCTTGTTTCTTGAGTTTTGATGGAATAAAATTGGTTAAGGTAGTCCTTCATGCTCTAAGGTTTGATAGTGTAGAATTAGGGTTTTTATACTTTTTGTTCCCTCTTGTTTTTATGTTGAATAAATGATGAAATGATGATTGTTTGAGTGTGATATACATGTGTAGATCTTAGGGTTTATGTGTGTGTGTGTCTAATGATGTGATTTGGTTGCAAGAAATTTGTTGAATTTGAGCCTTATCGTGTATATGCATGTTTCGGCCATAAAGCCATTTTTGTGACCAATTTACTTACTCAAATTTGTTGTTTGATCTTGTTTGGTAAATTAATTGTTGTGAATTGTGTTTTTTTTTACTTTTTACCTTTTAGTTTTTACCATTCACTTAAGTGTTACTAAATAGTAAAAAACATTTTCTTACCTTTTTTTTTACCTTTCACTTAAAACCCTAAAAAACATTTTACCTTTTACTTTTACCATTTACCTTCACTTAAATAATTCACCACCTTCACTTAAATAAGTTACCATTTCATTAATAATTTACCTTTACTTTTTACCTTTTTTAAATTACAAAAAGACCCAAAACATTTTCTAGTTTACATTTATAACTTTTCAACTTTATAAAATCAACCCAAAAATACTTTTTACCACTTTTTATGACACACTCTCACACACTTGCACTTAAATAAAACCTTATTCACTCTCTTGCATTCTCATTTGCTTGTATCTCTTGCATACTCTCTTGTTTTAATCTTCATGCCTTTTCATATATTCATATCTCTTGCATATTCATTTGCACTCTCACTTGTTAGTACCTCATGCATCCTTACTTGTTTATACTTCTTGCATTCTCACATGTCCATTCATGATCAAATAACCATGCATCCTCACATGTCCATGCATTCATTAATCAAATGCTCATGCATTCTTGTATGCTCATGCATCTTTGTATATACTCATTCTTGCATTCATCCTCACATGTCCATGCATTCATTAATCAAATGCTCATGCATTCTTGTATGCTCATACATATTTGTATATACTCATTCTTGCATTCATTCTCAAATGCTCATGCATTTACATGCATTCATGCTTATCTAGTCTAGCACATCATGATCACATGCTCATCCATTTAACTTAGACTATTTTATGCCTATGATCAATTGTATTCTTTTGTTGTTGATGCCACTTAAATGTCTTGACTTGATTGTGTGCCCTCCTCTCCACTTGTATGACCTCCTAATGGAGACGTAAGTCTACATGCATGATGTAGCATAGAGCCATTAGGGTAAATACAATCCTTCTCACACACGCACAATTATTTTGAGAACTTTACTTTGCATCCTCAATAACTGTATCTCTTGATTGTATTGGCATGTTTAATCTCAGTTAGTGATCAACACGTTCATAATTGCTTGATTAGTGAATGTGTTTGTATTTCATTCATTCATGTCGCATCTTTTGGTTATGGACTCGGAGTTGGTTGAAATGTTCTACTTATTTTTTCCGAAATCCTTTTCCAAATCATCTTTTTCTTAGAACTAATTTTCAAATTAAATCAAATGCTTTTTCAATAAAAAAACCTAAGGCATTTTCTTAAATAAATCATTAGCCATCACTCGAAGCCTTTGCTTGTTTGATCGCTGATGAGGAGTTATTAGTGGTGGTCACTCGAAGCCTTTGCTTGTTTGGCTATCATGAAAGCTCCCACACCTTAACTAAAAAATAAATAAACTCCAAATTTCAAAAACAACACGAGCTATTAGTGATAATTATCACTGATGCTCACCCTTTTTCAAAACGATTTCAAAAAGATAATAAAACGTTGTTACTTGTAATCACTCGAAGCCTTTGCTTGAATGATTACCGGTTTCAACTATTTTTTTTTCAAGTTAGTAATGAATGCCACTCGAAGCCGTTGCTTGTTTGGCATTCGTGAACACTCGAGTCTTATTTCCAAAAACTCAAAAACACTTTCAAAACCAAAAGCCGAGAACTACGTAGCTTTGATCCCTCTTCTAGAGAGGGTACGTAGGAGCGGATCGTAACCCGTCAAGCACACTTTTAAAAAAAAAACTTTGTTTTATTCACTAGAACTACGTAGCTTTGATCCCTCTTCCAGAGAGGGTACGTAGGAGCGGGTCATAACCCGTCAAGCACACTTTCAAAAAACCTTATTTCGTTCCCTAGAACTACGTAGCTTTGATCCCTCTTCCAGAGAGGGTACGTAGGAGCGGGTCGTAACCCGTCAAGCACCCCTTTTAAAAATCTTTGTTTTGTTCCACTTTTCAAAGATACCAAAAATACTTTTCTTCTCAATAAAACCGTTTCTCAAACGAAAATAAAAAAAAAGGAAGTAGAAAAAAAATCATTTCAAGTCAACTTTTTCTAAGCCACACATCAAAGTTAATGGTTCCCTTTCGGTAGAAAGGAGGTGCGGGGTGCTAATACCTTCCCCGTACCTAACCGACCCCCGAACCTACATCTCTGTGTTTTCGAAAGACCATCCGCCTTTTCCAAAAGACTTTTTCCAATGTTTTAGTCTTTAAAAATAAATATTGGTGGCGGCTTCAAATTTTCCACGTTGTCAAACTGAGGAATCCTTAACCGGATTTTTCGGGGCGCAACAACCCCCAAACTTAAACCATTGCTTGTCCTCAAGAAATCAAAACATAACTTATGAAAAGATGCATGAAATTAAATACACCATCAGTTTACACCCTGCTCACCCATTTGATCAAAAATTATCCTCAAGGGGCTAATTTCTTCAGACTTACACTACACACTCACGCACTAATGCACAATTACATTCTAGATTCATTACTGCCCAAAGTGAGTGTGTGATCTCTGTATCAATTCCATCCCTCCTAGCTAGGTTCAGAAGCTACCCTAGCTTATGAAAGAGTGGTTTTTATTATGGTGAGAGTATAACATCTTTCAAAACAGAGAGTAGGCTAACATTTCCACATAAGACATGAGGGTTATTTTAAGCATGACAAAGGGTCTTAATTGGGTGCTAGGACTAGATTAGTGCAAACTACTTTTCTGACTCACACAACGCAAAACACACAGAGGACTGCAACCCCCTCATTACTGAGCAACTTTCATTTGATTTACTACACTCTTTTTTTTCTTTTTTTTTTCATCCTTTGGATTTGACAATTTTGGATTGAGACATTTGGAGTGCCCAGTATTTGTTTCGGGAAATTGCAGCAAACACAGAGAACATGTGGGCTTTTCCACTTATTTGAAACACACACACTTTTTGGTCTTTTTGGAGTAGACGTTATAACGTTTGTAGATGAGACGTTACAACGCTTGATAACACAGAACACAACACGAAAACACACACGGCATACGTTATAACGTTATGGGTAGACGTTACAATGTTGCACTCACACTACACAAGCACTAATCATCCTACAGTCTTTGCACCCAGCCTTAGCACAACCTGATATACCCCCAAACTTAGTTTCTACTGCTACTCTAAGTTTTTAATCAAGTTTTACAATCACCATAGTCAACCAAAACTAGATTTAGCATCACATAGCCCCTAGCTAACTAGGTTTTTCTCAAAACAGAGTTTGTGTGGAAGCAGTAATCAATTCTATTTATCTAAGCATGCATCAGCTACTCACACAAATTCACACACAGTCATTCCTAGATTTAGCCCAAAGAGAAACGTTTTTGATGATTAATAGAGTAGGGAAGTAACTGATTTCGCATTTGATTTTATGCAAATACAAAACATAAAAATGATCCTCCCCCCCCCCCCCAAACAGAAAGATGAGCAGTGTCCTCACTGCTCACTGTAACATCCCAAAATAATTAATCGAATTATTTGGATGTAAACCCAATTGAATTAATTTGGTACTTAATTGGTAAAATTATTGAGTGCTAAAATTAATTATTGGCTGTCACAGGGTCGTTGACCGAATAATACGGACCAAGGAAGTTTTGGAATCGAAATAAGGAATCTGGGTCAATATGGTAATTGGACCACGCTACCACTTATTTATTAATTAAATAAATATGTGTGTGTGTGTTAAATAAAAGAAAAAGAAAGGAAAGAAAGAAAAGAGAAAGAAAGCGCTGAAACAGAGAAAGAAAGAAGAGAAAAGAAGAAGGAAAAGAAGAAGGAAAAAGAAGAAGGAAAAAGGGAAGAGAAGAAGAAGAATCCTCAACCTCCAAGCTCCAAACTTCATCATCTTCATCACCTCCTCTCCCTCAACATAACCCCATAACTTGGTAAGCTTTCCTTCCATTTTTCCCCTTCTATTTTGACTTCGAAAATTGAGGGTTTGTGGGGAGAATTTGTTGAAATCAAGGATTAATAGGTTGTGTTGGTGATTGGGTTATGCTTAGGATCGAAGCTAGGAGCGGATTGAACGCGATTGGAAGCTCGGAACGAAGTTAGGAGCGGTTCGGTGTCGTTTGGGTTCGATTCGGTGATTTCGACGTCTCGGCAAATTCGGTTCGATATCGGCTCTCGCTTCAAGGGTGAGTTTTACTCACGCTTAGGTTTATTCCGTTTTGGTACAATTTGTGCGTTGATTGGTTCCGATAAATTTTGAGTCAAAAACCGTTATTCGAAAAATAGCGTTTTGGATAGAAATCCATTTAAATTATGTTTTGGATTGAATTGATTGATTGTATGGTATTGGTTGGATTGGTTTTGCTGGTTGTCAAATCTGTTTTCAGTCGGAACGAGAATCGGAATTGAGCGGAATAGCGAATTTTGTAAAAAAGCGGAAAATCTGCATTTTCTGCAGAGGGTCGCGTCGCGACCCGTCCCCTTCGCGTCGCGACCTGGCTCAGTTTTGTCACGCAAAATGTTTCTGTCGTTTTTCGCGTCGCGACGGTAGCCATTCGCGTCGCGACGTTTTGCAGATTTTCAACAGTTTTTCACTGATTTTGTTTTCGCGATATCTTTTGATCCGGGAACCCGATTGAGGTGTTCTAAGATGCGTTGGAAAGCTTATTCAGAGGCCTAACTGAATATTCTAGTTTTAAGGCAAAATGAACTGTTTTTGATATTAAAAATTGTGTCAAAAAGTGGTCAACTAGAGTGCGAGTGTGAACTTCGATTTCATAAAATTGTGGATTTAAGTGTTTTATGGATTGTCTGATTTGATGGACCGTGGGTTCATAGTACTGTAGATATATATGTTTATATGTATATCGAGTTGGGTGACGACCCATGTTTTGACATACTAGGCGGGGCAGTCATGCTCCCCCAACCTAGGCTCCGTGCCAATAGGAGAATGTACTATTGGTAAGGGGGTTCACCGGGTATATAGCACTGGATTGCAGTCGGTGTTATGTCATGAGTTTGTTGTACGTACACCGGGGTTTAGCACTTTATTGCAGTCGGTGTCGTACTGTGCGATACACCGGGGTTTAGCACTTTATTGCAGTCGGTGCCGCACTTTGTTTGTTCACGTTCACCGGGGTTAGCACTTTATTGCAGTCGGTGTCGTGTCGATTTTTAAAAAAATGATTATTAATTGAACCGAGAGAGTTTGCAGGGGTCTCGGTAGAACTCACTGAGATTGTATCTCACTGTTTAATTGTTGTTGTTTTACAGATAAACAGGGACAGAAGAAATCTCAGAGGCACGAGTAGGTGGCCCCCGGGAAACGGATTATGACTTAGCTTTATGTTTAGTTTATTTTCCTTCTGTTGCCCATGTATCTCGGCACTATGACATTAGTGTCATGTTTGCCTTTCATTTCGCTTTCCCGTATGACTCTGACTACCATAGTTGCTGACAGGTTATGGTCTTGTTTGTATATAAGACTGTTTTGTTTTATTCAGCGAAAAATTTATAATGGTATTCAGTGTCCGAACAGGAAATAATATCTCTGATGTATGTTTAATGTGCACTTGGGTGTTTTTAATAAATAGAAATACTTGGGTGTTACAGTTGGTATCAGAGCGGTTCGACCTAGTCGGACTTAGCTTATAGGGTCTTTGCTTTTCCAGTTGTGATTTTCTTAGTATGCTATTAGACATTGAGCTTGATCAACTTAATACTTTGTGCATATTTCGCAGAATCATGGCCAGAAGAGGTAGAGGCGTTCCTCCTCCCGTTGATCCAAATTTTGAGTGGATGCAGAATGTAATTGAGAACCAGCAGAAAATGATGCAGGACATGATGCTTATGCATCAGCAGCAACAAATCCTACAGCAAAATGCTCAGCAGCATCAAGCTCCAGAGCCACAAGTGAACCCAAGGAGAATTTTCATAGAGTTCCTGAAAATGAAGCCCTCCGAGTTTAGAGGTGGGCCGGATGTCATGAGAGCACAACACTGACTGGATGACATTGAAAAGATCTTTGTAACAATGCAAGTGACCGATGAAGACAAGTTGAGGTTGGCATCCCATATGTTGAAAGGGGAGGCCAATAACTGGTGGACAAATGCTAGGGCCATGATGGAGACAATGGGAACTCCCCCGACTTGGGACAATTTCCGAACATCATTTTTAGATCAATTCTTCCCCACGGCTATGAGGTTGGATAAGGAAAATGAGTTTTTGACTTTTACACAAGGAGGCTTGACCGTGGGCCAATACACGGCTAAATTTGAAGAGTTGTATCAATTCTTCGGTTTAGCTGGATATGCCCCAAGTGACCAATGGAAAACTGACAGGTACAAATATGGGTTGAGAGAGGATATTGCTCAAAGTCTTAGTTCTTTTCCGAGAACCAACTACGCAGCCATGGTACAACAAGCTTATATCGCCGAAAGTGATTTGTCAAGGTTGTATGCAAGCAGAAAGGCATTCCATCAGAGCAAGAGGAACGCTGGATCATCTAGTTCTCAGATGGGTCCCAGGCATGACTCGGGGAAAGGAGGTAAGTACAAAGGGAAGCAGGTACAATCGTCTGATTCTGCACAGTTCAGAAATTGTAGACTTTGTGGAAGATATCACCGTGGCGAGTGTCCGCCAAGGCCAGATCGGTGCTATGTTTGTAATGAAGAGGGACACTATGCAAATAAGTGCCCAACAAAGAAGAATCTGCAAAGAGCACCAAATGCTCCTAGTCAGGGGCGAATCAACACTCTAGATGCTCGAACCATCACACCTACTGATAATCTTCTGAGGGGTACGGGATCTCTTTTTAATAATTCAGTCAATATTTTATATGATTCTGGTGCAACTCACTGTTTTATCTCACAAGCATGTGTGGATCGGTTGGGATTAGCATTGTCTGAGCTATCCGAACCGATAACTATTTTAACTGCTGCCAAGGGTCGTGTCCAGACCCAATCATTATGTGAAAATTGCCTACTTGTCATAGGCGACAGACAGTTTGTTGTGAAATTTATTTGCTTGCCTATGAGAAGCATGGACATTGTTCTGGGTATGAACTGGATGGCTGAAAATCATGTAACAATCAACTGTGCCGATCGAACTATTAGTTTCGCCTCCGAATCCGTAGGATTGACACAGGCAGATGCTGAAGCGACGATATCTTACACCGAAGCAAGCCAGTCATTATTCCAAGGTGCGGAAGCTATTCTTATTATGTTATCTGCATCTACTGAAACGGGTTTAGATTTGTCATCTGTGCGAGTGGTAAATGAATTTCTAGATGTCTTTCCAGAAGAAGTTTCATCCTTACCTCCTGACCGAGAGGTAGAATTCTCAATAGAATTTATTCCTGGTACAGGATCAATCTCTATTGCTCCTTATAGAATGTCTCCTTTAGAGTTGAAAGAACTGAAGTCTCAACTTGAGGAATTAATATCGAAGAGGTTTATCCGACCGAGTGCTTCTCCATGGGGTGCTCCGGTGTTGCTAGTCAAAAAGAAGGATGGTAGTATGAGGTTGTGCATAGATTATCGACAACTCAACAAAGTGACGATCAAGAATAAATATCCCTTGCCAAGGATAGACGATTTGCTCGACCAACTTAGAGGTGCCGTGGTATTTTCAAAAATTGATCTAAGGTCGGGCTATCATCAAATAAAGGTGCGAGCCTTAGATATTCCGAAGACAGCTTTCCGTACGAGGTATGGACATTACGAGTTCGTAGTGATGCCCTTCGGTTTGACTAATGCTCCAGCGGTATTCATGGATTACATGAACCGAGTGTTTCACACGTACCTTGATCAGTTTGTAGTAGTTTTTATTGATGATATTTTGGTGTACTCTAAGACCATTGAGGACCATGTTCAACATCTCCGCATTGTTCTGAACGTCCTCCGAGAAAAGAAATTGTATGCCAAGCCGTCGAAGTGTGACTTCTGGATGCCGGAAGTGAAGTTTTTGGGACACGTGATTTCCCAATTGGGAGTTGCCGTGGATCCCAGTAAAGTAGAAGCGGTGTTGAACTGGGAACGACCAACATCTGTTACAGAAATAAGAAGTTTCTTGGGTCTAGCTGGTTACTACAGGAGGTTTATCCAAGGTTTTTCACAATTGGTTCTTCCACTTACTCGGTTGACTCGCAAGGCCCAACCTTTTATATGGAATGCCGATTGTGAGGAATGTTTTCAAGAGTTGAAGGTTAGGTTGACTTCTGCTCCAATCCTAATTCTTCCAGATCCGTCCTTGGATTTTCAAATTTACAGCGATGCTTCTGGGAAGGGTTTGGGGTGTGTTCTCATGCAGAACCAACAAGTTGTAGCTTATGCCTCCAGACAGTTGAAGACTCATGAAGAGAATTATCCGACTCATGATTTGGAGTTGGCAGCTATTGTGTACGCATTGAAGATTTGGAGACATTACCTGTATGGGTCTCGTTTCGAAGTCTTTAGTGATCATAAAAGCTTGAAATATTTGTTTGACCAGAAGGAGTTGAATAACAGGCAGAGAAGATGGGTGGAGTTTCTGAAGGATTATGACTTCGAACTGAAGTATCATCCAGGAAAAGCTAATGTTGTAGCCGATGCACTAAGTAGGAAATCCATTCATATAGCAGGATTAATGATGCATGAAATGGAATTGTTGGAGTCTTTCCGGGACTTAAATGTGGTTTCAAAGCCAAAAAGGAACCGGTTGGTGTTGAGCCACATGAGGATCTCTAGTTCCATAAGGGATTCTATTCGCTTAGCACAGGAAGTTGATGTGAAACTACAATCACAGAAAGTGATGCCAGATTTTACCGAGAATAGTGATGGGGTTATTTGTTTCAACGGTAGGATCTGTGTGCCCGACGATGAGAGTATTAAAAAGCAAGTGCTAGAGGAAGCACACCGGAGTTTATTTTCTGTACATCCTGGATCCACCAAGATGTATAGAGATTTAAAACAAATGTATTGGTGGCCGGGAATGAAGTTAGAAATTGCTGAATTCGTATCACAATGCTTAACTTGTCAAAAAGTTAAGATAGAACATCAGAAGCCTGCTGGTCTGCTACGGTCACTAGACGTGCCAGTGTGGAAATGGGAAAACATTTCTATGGATTTTGTAATGGCGTTGCCAAGGTCTCAAGCCGGTAACGACTCCATTTGGGTAGTTGTGGATCGGTTAACTAAATCAGCTCATTTTATTCCAGTCCGTTCGAGCAGTAAAGTATCCAAGTTAGCTGAAGTGTATTTGAAGAACATAGTAAGGTTACATGGGGTTCCTACCAGTATAGTGTCGGATCGAGATCCGAAATTCACTTCTCGATTTTGGAAAGCTATGAATGAAGCAATGGGGACTAAAGTACTTCTTAGTACCGCTTATCACCCGCAGACCGATGGTCAAACCGAGAGAACTATCCAGACATTAGAGGATATGCTTAGAGCTTCGGTACTTGATAACGGAAAGAAATGGGAGGATCATCTTCCATTGGTGGAATTCTCATATAACAACAGTTATCATTCCAGTATCGGAATGGCACCTTTTGAAGCCTTGTATGGTAGGAAATGCAGGACTCCATTGTGTTGGTGGGAAGTAGGTGAGAACCGATTGTTAGGGCCCGAAATGATTCACGACACTACTGAGAAGATCCGCCAGATCAGGGATAGAATGAAAACTGCTCAGAGCAGGCAAAAGAGCTATGCTGATAAAAGGAGAAGGCCGTTAGAGTTTGAATCAGGTGATCATGTGTTTTTGAGATTATCACCAACAATTGGCACAGGTAGGGCATTACGGGTGAAGAAACTCAGTCCTCGGTATATTGGACCTTTCCAGATAATCGAGCGAATAGGGCCTCTTGCATACCGTATTGCTTTGCCTCCACCATTGTCAAATCTGCATGATGTATTCCATGTGTCTCAGCTGCGGAAGTACATTCCCGATCCAAGTCAACCGTTAGATTTTGAAACGATTGATCTTCGACCGGACTTGTCCTTCCAACCTAATCCGAATTACATCATGGAACGTGGCGAGAGGACGCTACGGACAAAGTCAATTCCCATTGTCAAGGTGGTATGGGATGGTTTTTCCGCCGAGGAAGCTACTTGGGAGTTGGAGGACGATATGCGGACTCGGTATCCGTATTTGTTCTCTTGAGGTACGTTGTGTCTAATTTTGAGGACAAAATTCTTTCAAGTTGGGGAGAATGTAACATCCCAAAATAATTAATCGAATTATTTGGATGTAAACCCAATTGAATTAATTTGGTACTTAATTGGTAAAATTATTGAGTGCTAAAATTAATTATTGGCTGTCACAGGGTCGTTGACCGAATAATACGGACTAAGGAAGTTTTGGAATCGAAATAAGGAATCTGGGTCAATATGGTAATTGGACCACGCCACCACTTATTTATTAATTAAATAAATATGTGTGTGTGTGTTAAATAAAAGAAAAAGAAAGGAAAGAAAGAAAAGAGAAAGAAAGCGCTGAAACAGAGAAAGAAAGAAGAGAAAAGAAGAAGGAAAAGAAGAAGGAAAAAGAAGAAGGAAAAAGGGAAGAGAAGAAGAAGAATCCTCAACCTCCAAGCTCCAAACTTCATCATCTTCATCACCTCCTCTCCCTCAACATAACCCCATAACTTGGTAAGCTTTCCTTCCATTTTTCCCCTTCTATTTTGACTTCGAAAATTGAGGGTTTGTGGGGAGAATTTGTTGAAATCAAGGATTAATAGGTTGTGTTGGTGATTGGGTTATGCTTAGGATCGAAGCTAGGAGCGGATTGAACGCGATTGGAAGCTCGGAACGAAGTTAGGAGCGGTTCGGTGTCGTTTGGGTTCGATTCGGTGATTTCGACGTCTCGGCAAATTCGGTTCGATATCGGCTCTCGCTTCAAGGGTGAGTTTTACTCACGCTTAGGTTTATTCCGTTTTGGTACAATTTGTGCGTTGATTGGTTCCGATAAATTTTGAGTCAAAAACCGTTATTCGAAAAATAGCGTTTTGGATAGAAATCCGTTTAAATTATGTTTTGGATTGAATTGATTGATTGTATGGTATTGGTTGGATTGGTTTTGCTGGTTGTCAAATCTGTTTTCAGTCGGAACGAGAATCGGAATTGAGCGGAATAGCGAATTTTGTAAAAAAGCGGAAAATCTGCATTTTCTGCAGAGGGTCGCGTCGCGACCCGTCCCCTTCGCGTCGCGACCTGGCTCAGTTTTGTCACGCAAAATGTTTCTGTCGTTTTTCGCGTCGCGACGGTAGCCATTCGCGTCGCGACGTTTTGCAGATTTTCAACAGTTTTTCACTGATTTTGTTTTCGCGATATCTTTTGATCCGGGAACCCGATTGAGGTGTTCTAAGATGCGTTGGAAAGCTTATTCAGAGGCCTAACTGAATATTCTAGTTTTAAGGCAAAATGAACTGTTTTTGATATTAAAAATTGTGTCAAAAAGTGGTCAACTAGAGTGCGAGTGTGAACTTCGATTTCATAAAATTGTGGATTTAAGTGTTTTATGGATTGTCTGATTTGATGGACCGTGGGTTCATAGTACTGTAGATATATATGTTTATATGTATATCGAGTTGGGTGACGACCCATGTTTTGACATACTAGGCGGGGCAGTCATGCTCCCCCAACCTAGGCTCCGTGCCAATAGGAGAATGTACTATTGGTAAGGGGGTTCACCGGGTATATAGCACTGGATTGCAGTCGGTGTTATGTCATGAGTTTGTTGTACGTACACCGGGGTTTAGCACTTTATTGCAGTCGGTGTCGTACTGTGCGATACACCGGGGTTTAGCACTTTATTGCAGTCGGTGCCGCACTTTGTTTGTTCACGTTCACCGGGGTTAGCACTTTATTGCAGTCGGTGTCGTGTCGATTTTTAAAAAAATGATTATTAATTGAACCGAGAGAGTTTGCAGGGGTCTCGGTAGAACTCACTGAGATTGTATCTCACTGTTTAATTGTTGTTGTTTTACAGATAAACAGGGACAGAAGAAATCTCAGAGGCACGAGTAGGTGGCCCCCGGGAAACGGATTATGACTTAGCTTTATGTTTAGTTTATTTTCCTTCTGTTGCCCATGTATCTCGGCACTATGACATTAGTGTCATGTTTGCCTTTCATTTCGCTTTCCCGTATGACTCTGACTACCATAGTTGCTGACAGGTTATGGTCTTGTTTGTATATAAGACTGTTTTGTTTTATTCAGCGAAAAATTTATAATGGTAGTCAGTGTCCGAACAGGAAATAATATCTCTGATGTATGTTTAATGTGCACTTGGGTGTTTTTAATAAATAGAAATACTTGGGTGTTACACTCACTGATTTTTTTTTTTTTAAAAAAAAATGGAAGAGGAACACTTAAACACTACAGAATCAAACAAACTACTGACTACTAACTATCCAGACGTTGTCACGTATGGACAGCTATTTATTCGTACTGAAATTAAAAACTATAACTATACTACTGCTAAAAAGAGGGCTAACTTACTTGTTCAGAACACCAGACCTGAGCCTTCCACTCTGTCTAGCGGGGATGCCTGCTTGAGCAGTCTTCTTTTTCATTTAAAACTTCACCCAGGCAGCAAACGTGACAACGTCCTAGACACGCAGAGACGTTATAATGCTTACCATACTTTAATAACTTGAGTCCTCAATCTCTCCTACATTCCTGCATAAAACAAAAATTTAAAGACACAAAATTGTTAGTTAGTTAAAACCATTGGGTTGCCTCCCAAGAGCGCTTGCTTTAAGAGTCTTCAGCCAGACTATTCCCTTTTTAATTCAGGGGTTGTTGAGAGCCATTGTGGTCTTGTCCCTAACCACATGTTCTCCATGGTATTGTTTCACTCTTTGGCCATTGACTTTGAAAGTGGAATTAGTTTTTTCATCAAACAGGTCCACAGCACCATGAGGATAGACTTTTACCAGTTTGAAGGGTCCTGACCATCTTGATTTTAGCTTCCCAGGGAACAACTTTAACCTTGAATTAAACAGCAAAACTGGTTGTCCCTCTACTAGCTCCCTTCTTTGAATTTGCTGATCGTGCCACTTCTTGGTTTTCTCCTTATAGATTGCTGAATTCTCATAGGCAGTGTGCCTGAATTCATCTAGCTCATTTAGTTGAAGGAGTCTTGCTTCTCCAGCCTTTCAATGATCTAAGTTCTGTTGTTTCAGTGCCCAGTGAGCTTTGTGCTGGAGTTCAATAGGCAGATGACAAGATTTTCCGAAGACTAGCTTGTATGGTGACATGCCCAGTGGTGTCTTAAATGCTGTTCTGTACGCCCACAGTGCATCATCAAGGTGCAGGGACCATTCTTTCCTGTTTGGACCAACCATCTTCTCAAGAATCCTTTTAATTTCCCTGTTGGAGATTTCTGCCTGACCACTTGTCTGAGGGTGATAAGCTGTAGCAATCTTGTGCTTCACTCCGTACTTAGCTAATAAGTTCTCAATTAGCTTGTTACAGAAGTGAGAGCCTTCATCACTGATTATAGCTCTTGGAGTACCAAATCTTGTGAAGATGTTTTGCTTAAGGAATTTGCTGACTGATTTGGCTTCATTATTGGGCAATGCAACAGCTTCCACCCATTTTGATACATAGTCTACAGCTACCAAAATGTATAAGTTTCCATGAGACATAGGAAATGGCCCCATGAAGTCCATTCCCCAAACATCAAACAGTTCCACTTCAAGGATATTTGTCAATGGCATTTCTTGCTTGTTGGAGATGTTTCCAGTTCTTTGGCATTTATCACAGTTCTTCACCAATTCATGAGCATCTTTGAAGAGTGTTGGCCAATAATATCCTGACTGTAACACCTTTGCTGCAGTTCTGGTTCCTCCAAAATGTCCTCCATAAGGTGATGCATGACATTGTTGTAACACATGAAGTTGTTCCTCTTCAGCAAGGCATCTCCTAAGCAACTGATCTTGACACATCTTATACAGATAGGGCTCATCCCACAAATAGTGCTTCACGGTGTGGAAGAACTTTTTTCTTTGCTGATGGTTGAAATCTACAGGCACAATCTTGCTGACTAGGAAGTTGACTATATCAGCATACCAGGGTGCAGTAGCATCAGACGTTATAACGTTTGAAGAAATTGCCATAGACGTGGTAACGTCTTCAGCTACTGTGGCTACTGTCAGCAGTTTTTCATCAGGGAAATTTTCCTTTATCTCTTCTGCACCTGTACCTGCATCAACATTCTCAAGTCTGGAAAGGTGATCAGCAACTTGGTTCTCCACCCCCTTTTTATCATGAATTTCCAAGTCAAATTCTTGAAGGAGGAGAACCCATCTGATGAGTCTTGGCTTTGCATCTTTTTTTGTAATCAAGTACTTGATGGCTGAGTGATCAGTAAAAACAATAACTTTTGCACCCACCATGTATGATCGAAATTTGTCAAAAGCAAACACAACAGCCAGTAACTCTTTCTCAGTTACAGTATAATTTAATTGGGCATCATCTAAGGTTTTACTAGCATAATAGATAGAGTGAAAAATTTTGCCATACCTTTGACCCAATACAGCTCCCACAACATAGTCACTCGCATCACACATTAATTCAAATGGTTTGGACCAGTCAGGAGTGACTATCACAGGAGCTGTTACAAGGGCAGTCTTCAATTTCTGGAAGGCTTCATGACATTGCTTATCAAAGTTGAAGACGTTATCACGTTGCAGTAGCAGACACAAAGGTTTGGAAATTTTTGAGAAATCTTTGATAAACCTTCTGTAAAAACCAGCATGCCCTAAGAAACTTCTAACACCCCTGACAGTAGTAGGTGGAGGTAATTTGTCAATAACATCAATTTTCGCTTTATCAACCTCCAACCCTTTCTTTGAAATCTTATGCCCCAAAACAATTCCTTCTTGAACCATAAAGTGGCATTTCTCCCAGTTGAGCACTAAGTTGGTCTCTTCACATCTTACTAGAACTCCTTCTAAGTTATCCAAGCATGCCTTGTATGAGTCTCCATAGACTGAAAAGTCATCCATGAAAACTTCCATGGATTTTTCAATAAAATCAGAGAATAAAGCCATCATACACCTCTGGAATGTTGCAGGAGCATTACACAACCCAAATGGCATCCTCCTGAAGGCAAAGGTACCATAAGGACAAGTGAATGTGGTCTTCTCTTGGTCTTCAGGCACAATAACTATCTGGTTATATCCTGAGTAACCATCAAGGAAACAATAGAATTCTTTGCCTGCAAGTCTATCCAACATCTGGTCAATAAATGGCAGAGGAAAATGGTCCTTCTTGGTTGCTTTGTTCAGCTTCCTTTAGTCCATACATATCCTCCATCCAGTCACCGTCCTTGTTGGAATCAATTCATTTTTGTCATTGGTCACCACAGTAACTCCACCCTTCTTTGGCACACATTGAACTGGGCTCACCCATGAGCTGTCACTGATTGGGTAGATGATTCCTGCGTCTAGCCATTTGATAATTTCCTTCTTGACCACCTCCTTCATTATTGGGTTCAATCGCCTTTGCCCTTCAATTCTGTTCTTTGCATTCTCTTCTAAGACAATTCTGTGCATACAAATTGTGGGACTGATACCCTTGATATCCGCCATTTGCCAACCAATGGATTTCTTGTGTCTTTTCAAGGTGCTAATGAGATCACCTTCCTGCTCTTGTGAGAGATTAGAAGAAATGATCACAGGTAAAGAATCATTTTCCCCTAAAAAGGCATACTTCAGGTGGTCAGGTAGCACCTTCAGTTCCAGCTTGGGTGGTTCTTCAATGGAAGGAACTATCTTCTTGAGATTGGAGTCTTCTTGCCCCAAAGATTCATACTTCTTTGTCCACGCCTTGGGTACAGGAGAGTCAGACGTGACAACGTCTGCAGTTGACGTTGTAACGTTTTGCGGAACAACTTCTTCTGCTAACAACTCTTGAATCTCATCATTGCCTAGAATTTTCTCCAAGTGGTCATTATCTTTATTGAATTGTTTTTGAACCACATGGTCAAGGGCAACCACAAAGGAGCATTCTTCTGTGTTAGGTTCAGGATACTTGAGTGCGTTGAGGACGTTGAACTTGACTTCTTGGTCATTGACTCTCATGATTAATTCTCCTTTCTGCACATCAATGAGTGTCCTTCCAGTGGCTAGAAATGGTCGCCCCAAGATGATAGGAACTTCCTTATCTGCATCAAAATCTAAAATAACAAAGTCCACTGGAAAAACAAATTTGTCAACTTTAATCAAAACATCTTCTAATATGCCCTCAGGATAAACTCTACTTTTATCAGCTAAGGTAAGACTTAAAGAAGTAGGTCTGGCAGTTCCTATACCAAGTTTATCATAAATGGACTTGGGCATCAAGTTAATACTTGCCCCCAAGTCACATAAAGCTTTGCCAAGGTAAAAATCTCCAATGGAGCATGGTATAGTAAAACTGCCAGGATCCTTCAGTTTTCTAGGGAGTTTATTCTGCATAATTAAGCTACATTCTTCAGTTAAAGCAATATTTTCAAACTCCCCTAGCCTTCTTCTTTTGGTGATGATATCCTTTAGGAACTTGGCATAGTTTGGCATCTGCTGTAGAGCTTCTACCAAGGGAAGGTTTATGTGTAGCTGTTTGAGCATCCCCATGAACTTGCTGAATTGCTTGTCTTCATGAGCTTTCTTTAGTCTTTGAGGGTAGGGTGGAGGAGGATATTCAGGTACAAGCTTAGGAACAGTCTTGATTCCTGGTTCAGAACTAGACGTTGTAACGTCCGGCTTAGATATCACAATATCTGGAATATTCTTCTCTTTTTCTACACTTTTGTTTTTCTCTTTTTCCTTCTCTGGCACCTCAGATTCCTTAGGCATAGATGGTTCAGGATACTCAGTGCCACTTCTTAATGAGATAGCATTTACCTGTGCGTTCACCACATCTTTACCGTTTGACTTAGATGAAGATGGTGTTTCAGTTGTGGATGGAAGAGATCCATTCTGCCTTTGAGTAAGAGATGATGCTATCTGCCCAATTTGGTTCTCCAAAGTTTTGATTGAAGACTCATGGGTCTGTAAGGTTGCCTTACAATCGCTTATAAAAGTTTTCATCAAGGCTTCCAAATTGCTGTTGTTGTTATTCTGCATATACTGCTTTTGTTGTTGAGGGGGAAATCCTGGGGGTATCGCTGGAGTAGTATCGCTAGCATTCAAAGAATTGTTGTTTTTCCAATCAAAGTTTGGGTGATTTCTCCAATTTGAATTGTAGGAGTTGGAGTAAGGACTGTTACCTTTGTTATGAGATACAAAGTTTATAGACTGAGGGTTATGGGGACACTCTTCGTAGATATGCCCTCCTTCACAATAGACACACACTACTCCCCCAGATGGTGTTGGTTCAACAGTTGCAGCGGTCTGTTTTTCAGACGTTACCACGTTTGGAGTACTCATGTTTTTAATCATGTTGGTCAGGGAAGCAACCTGAGCAGAAAGGGCAGTTACTTCACTTATCTCATGGACACCAGCCTTCTTTCCGGGAGTGAATCTTTCAGAAGGCCAATGGGCATTATGAGTGGCTATGTCTTCAATAAGTCTGCATGCCTCAGAGAAAGACATGTTCAGTATGACACCGCCTGATGAAGCATCAAGTATAAGCCTGGTAGGCTGATCTAGACCATTGTAGAAAGTCTCCATTTGAATAACCACGGGAATGCCATGGTGTGGGCACATTCTTAGTAATTCCTTCCATCTTTCCCAAGCCTCAAACAATGATTCCCCTTCCCTTTGTTTGAAGGAAGTGATATCATTTCTCAACTTGGCATTTTTGTTGGGAGGGAAGTATTTTCCAAGAAATTTTTCAGCTAGCTCATCCCAAGTGTGAACTGAATTTGGCTCCAAGGAGTTCAACCAATTTTTGGCTTTATCCTTGAGAGAATATGGAAATAACTTCAATCGGAAGGCATCTTCTGGGACTCTAGGGATGATAAAGTTGCTGCACACATCCAAAAATTGCCTTAGATGTGCGTAAGGATCTTCTTGAGGGAAACCCCCAAATTGCCCTGCAGTCTGCAGCATTTGGAACATCAATGGCTTGAATTCAAAGTGACCAGTATGAATGGGTGGTCTTGCAATGCCTGTTTGTAGATGGGCAGGATTGAGCACGGCATAATCACGCATAGGCCTGTCTCTGTCATTGACCATGTCTTGTGGCCCTGCGTTGATGAGTTGCTGTCTCTGCCAGTGTTCATCATCAACATATGTCTCTGTATGAGTCTGTGGTCCACGGCCACGTCCTCTACCTCCAGCATCAGAGTGCCTTCCTCTTGGAGTGGCTCCACCTCTAGAGCTTCTACCACCAGTACCATGTTCAGACATGGTTGGTGGCTGAAATTGCTGGTGTTGTTGCTGTCTTCTTAACCTTTGTTGTCTCCTTAGTCGCCTGAAGGTTCTTTCAGGTTCTGGATAGAATTCAGGCTCAGATCCACTCCCTGGTTCTGTTGAACTAGAGCTTGAACTGGAACTAAGCATACGCTGTAACGTTTACCTGTTCACTCACAGAAACAACAAACAACACAGCAGAATTCTTTCACCTAGTGTTTTAATAATTGTTGAGCAATAAAAGTTAAATTCAATCCCCGGCAACGGCGCCAAAAACTTGTTTGCGTTCGTGTTTTCTAGTCGCAATATCAGTGCAAGTATACACGTCGTACAAGTAATAAAGTGGATAAAAATAAGAGATCGTTCCCACGAGGATTGATTTACTTTCAAAGTTCAAGTCTTCAAAATACAAGTGAAACAAGTGATAAATCGGCACTAAAAGTTGGTATTAAGACTAAGAACGTAGATAAAGCAAGTAAATAAGAAGTGGTTGTGAATATGGAAGAGTATGAGTTGGATTGCTGCATGCAAGTAAATTTCCTCTAGTCAGACGTTATAACGTTTACACGTTGACACGTACAAATGCTATGTTGTATAGACGTTATAACGTTTGAACGCTGTTGCAAAAGAGCTGTGCTTTTCAATCACAAAACGTCAGAGCTTCAAGTACTAGAATTCCTATGTCTAGGTTCTAAGTAGGCCTACTCCTGTATTTTAAGTACCCACAGCAATGTCCTATGAACTATTATCCATTCTATGTCTAGACTTAGATAAAAATGCCTAAATGTCTTTAGTGCACCTTTTCATTCACATAAATCTTTGAGTTCTTTTCATAGACCATGTCTGTACCTATGAATCTACTTATTTTAAGTGGCCAATTTCAAAACAAGTTTGGAAATATTAACATGCAAAGATTTAAAACGCATAAACATCGATACTTCATAACATTAAACTAGAGGTTCATTACATGCAAAACAACAACCCAACTACAAATGTTTAGCTCATGTTGAGCATCTTTACAGAATGAAGAGGAGTTGAAATCCAAATACCGTACATAGAGAAAAGGAGACTAAACGCAAAAGATACGCCTAAGTAGCCTTCCTTCATGCACGCTGTAGAGACGTTACAACGTCTGAGCTTCACAGTAATGGGTGCGAAAAAAATAGAAAATGGAGCTTGAGAAGGGTTTGGATGAAGAAGTCTGTGTCCAGAACCTCTTTAAGAAAACTCTCTCTGAAAATGGAGGAAGGTGGATGATGAATGGATGGATCTCCTGTCTTTTCTGGAGGCGTTCCTGCCTTTCCTTTTGTAGAGAGAGAATAGCCAAGGAACAAGGGGTCACATGCTTGCGGATGTCATTCCCCACCTTCCAAGCTTGCTTGTAGATTGACTCTGTTCTGAAATGACACTGCACTGCTACAGTGCGTCAGCCGCGTCAGCGCTGAGGAGAGAGAAGATCTTCTGCACTTCTAGATCTTTGCCTATCATTTCTTGTGCGCCAAAAATGAGATATCTCTTTCTTGCTCTGCTGCCTTCCTTCAGACGTGATGAGGGACGTTGCCACGCTCAGTTTACTGCATGAACACAAGAAGCATCAAAACGCTCACAAAGGCACCAATTGGTGGCAAAATGCATAAGATTTGTAATTTAGCCCCTTTCTAACTAAAAAGTGATAAACTAACAGAAACTTAATAGAAACAACCTACTATTGCCATAGAACTTGCATGATTTAACTTTGAATAAGTATAAATAACTCATATAAATAAGAGTTATCATGGGTCTAGTGGGTAACAGCGAGGTAATGGTCGAAAAGCATCCATGAACCTCCTGCTTGAAGTGACTAAATTACACAAGAATGGGGGTTGAATTGTGTGCCTTTTTAAAATTTGAGACCTGAAACATTCTTAAACTAATATTCTCAAAATAAACTTGGATATGAGAAGGTTAGAATCAATAGATTAACTAAACACATAAATCTAACTTGATTAATTAATGATGAAAAACAGAAATGATTGTAAATAGCTTTAGCTTGTAATGAGAGAATAAGCCTTAAATTAATTTTAGAGTAGTTGAAAGGATTTGCTAGCTTAAAACAGTTTTGAAAAGGTTGGAGAAACGAACCTTCTCTTAGTTTGAAAAACAAAAGGCAAGTAATAGCAAGTAGGATAATAGTATGGAAGGCAAGTAAATAACACTGTGGAGTTATAGAGGTTCACCCAATCCTTGGCTACATCCTCTCCCCACTTCCTTGTCAGTATTTCCACTATTTCCCAAATAGTTATTATACTTGTTTTGATTAAACACAAAAGGCTTTTACCTACACTTGCTTTTGATCAACACACAAAAGACTTACACCAACACTTACTTCTGATCAACACACAAAAGACTCAAGTGCTCTCTTACACAATTACACCCAGTTGTTTCTACCTTTTAGACAACTCTCTACTAGTTTCTAAAACATCCTCTATCAAGTAAGGTAAACACCAACACTCACTTCTCTCTAGGTAGTTTGATGGAATGTTAGTAGATAGTGTTTACAATAAGGGGTTTTTGGTTTTTGAGATGTTTAAGAGCTTGAAGATAAACTACACAAAATGTATATAATGGTGCTTATCAAGCTAACACACACTCAACAAAAGTATCCCAGAAAATAAACTTTAGAAGCTTTGAGTGTGGGATGAGAAGGTTGGATATTTGAGAAGCTTGAACTTGAGAAGGTTCCAACTCAATTTCATACTTTGTAATTTCGAAATCCACCCGTTATATAGCTCTTGGATGATGGAAATAACCATTGGAAGTGTCCACTGGTCCATAGGAGCGATTTGGAGTGATTTGGAGTGATGGAAGTTGATAAAGTAGACAGCTTTTGAACCTTCTCACTCTGCACACTATACCTTCTCTACACATTTTGAACCTTCTCATTCTGTCATTGTACTTTCTTGTAGGCTTTAACAGCACATACGAACCTTCTCATGTTTCCTTCTTTTGACAAACACCTTTTGTGCATCCTAGGAATAATCATTGAGTTCTTGACTACTTTTTAAACCTTCCAAAGTCATTTAATACTTCAGTTATACATTAAAGTTTCTGTTCATTAATGAGAAGGATTGTTCTTGAGTTTTTAAAGCTTTTGTGATTTGAGTAGGTTGTTGTCTTGAACCTTCTCAAACTTTAACCTTCGGAACTTTGAACCTTCTGAAGTCAACTCTTGGTCAGACATTCTCAACTCTTGAACCTTCTCATTTGTGAACCTTCTCAACTATGAACTTTCTGAAGTCTTGGCTTAGTCAAACCTTCTCATGACTTGGTCAACACTTTTCTTGACTTGGTCAAACCTTCTGTTGATTTAGTCAAACCTTCTTTTGACTTAGTCAAACATTCTCATGTCATCTCTACCCTTGATTTCTTACACGCTTTTGGTCCGTATGTAGGATAATATTTTGCTGTTTTAAAGGTCTGTTCTATGCACTTAACAAACGTGTTAGATCACCACTATCCAGAAAATTTAATCTCTTACTAAGTTTGTATCATCAAAACATAAGAGAGAACTTTATCCCAACACTTCTATCACCTTCTCCCTATCCTCAGTATGATTAATTAAACTTGAGCATATAATAGCCATTATTGACATCCAAAATGTCGAAACCCCCCTGTAATTTCCTCAGCCTTTTTCAACCTTTCATTCATCACATTATAACCAATGTTCGTACCTAGAAGTTTGATCACCAACGCTTCTCTCCAAGGGTTGCAAAGGTCCTGGAAGTAATCTTCATTAATAGTCACCGTGGGCATTAACCTGTTGCCATTCTCATAGTTGATTTTCACAATTCCTGTCTCAAGAAGATTTGCCTTTTGTTTCGCTGGTTGAAGGGCTTGACCTTCTATCAATATATCTCTAAAAGATAATTTTACATGTATCTCTTTTTTTTGGACCGGGATCTGGTGGTTCCTTAATCGCAGAGAAGATGAAGCCTGCAGAATATTCCTTTTGTTCTTTCCCAATCCCAGCACCGCCAGTGTGCCCTTGTGCATTGTCCCTAGCGCAGACATTTCCAATAGCAAGAATGAATCTCATTAGCAAATAGTAATTTAACATAAAGTACAAAATTTAATGTAAAATAATAATAGTAATAAAAAATATTATTTATATTTATTTGAATAGGCCAGTCTGATAAGTTTAAAAGGCTTTTTCGATTGTCTGTGGTATGACCTTTTTAGTTAAATAGGCCTTTAAAAAGTATTAACCTTATCAATTTAAAAAAAAGTCTGACCTGACCTATGCCTAGGCCTATTGTAGGCTAGGTCGTAGGATCTTATCGATCGATCTAGTCTATTCCCACCTCTATAGGTAACGTTCATGCTCCGGTCATTCTTTTGTATTCAGAGCATTTTTCCCTGTTTTTTCTGGTATTTTCATTGCAGATCTCATCAGTATGGCTGAACATGAAAATGGCGTCCATCAAGTGGAAATACCTGAAGATGAAAGGGAGACAATAGTCACAAAACTCACTCCAACAACAAAGAGTAACCTGGAGTATGCCCTGAGGGCACTTGTGGGAAAGGTCATATCCCAAAAAGTTCACAATAAGAAGGCTATCAGATCTATTATGTTCAAGGCATGGGAGCAGTACAAAGGCTTGAAAATAACAGATATGGGAGAAAACAAACTTCTATTTACCTTCCCTTCGGTTAGCAATGCAGAAGAAGTGCTGAAAATGGGTCCCTGGTTTGTTATAAACCAACTTATCAGTCTATAGAATTCCTTTCCGGATGCAAATTCATGGGCTTGTTAAACAGGAGGTTAATCCAAAAAATGCACATATTCTGCTGAATAAGATGGGGGAAATCATTGAAGTTGAGGATCCACTGAGATTTGGGTTTGCTGCAACTTTCTATATCAGGGCTAGGGTAATGGTCAATGTTACTAAACCTGTGTGGTCAGGTTGTTGGTTGCAAAGATCTGAAAATGAAAAAGTCTGGGTTCACTTTAAGTATGAGAGACTCCAGGGTTTGTGTTTCAACTGTGAAAGATTCTGGCATGAAAGTAAGCATTGCTTAGTCCCAATGGTAATGGCTTCCTATAACAAAACTGTTCCCAAGTATGGGCCTTTCTTGAATGCTTCAAAAATTAGATACTTTCGTAGCTTTCCTTTTGGCGATCAATCTATTGAAAACAGCCAGACTCAACACCAGAATGATCAACAAGCTGAGGGCTCCAGTCAAGAGTCTAACTCTGCCCCTAATGAGAATGTTGAGCAGTTTATTCCTGTTATTGGTGCTCAAAGAATTGCTGCTAATCTCACCCAGACTGAAGTGGTTATCCATGAGCCTCGCCCCATATCTACTACTCCTAGAGTTATCAGGAAATTTGTTGGGAAAAATGTTACCATGCATGCCTACTTGGACTTCACCTCCTTTATGTGGAGTTCCCCTGAGGGTGATGCTGACCACGATGATAACCCATCTAGCAGCAGTTTTGTTCCTGCAAAGTAGAAGAAGCTCTTAATTTTAAGCTTGCTGCTGGATTAAAATTAAAAAGGGGAAGGGAGAGTCAGCTGCATTATATTTTATCAGGTGAGATGCTTGAGCAACATCAACAACATTTCAAAAGAGCTAGGGTACTGGCTGTTATTGATGGACAGATTATTTCTGAAGGTATTGAATCGGCTGAGAAGGCGGGCCTAACCATGTCCCCCAACCCTCAAATGACCTCTATAAGTTGGAATTGTCGTGGCTTGGCGGCGGCCACGACAAATAGGGAGCTTAGAGCTCTCACGGTAAGATATAAGCCGTCCCTAGTTTTCCTTATGGAAACTAGGGCTAAGAAGGATAGGGTTGAGAAGCTTAGAAGGAGGTTGAGATTTCATCACTGCTTCTGTATTGAGGCTAATGGTACTTTTGGTGGTTTGGCCTTATTGTGGAATGATTATTTCCAAGTTCAAATTCTTGAGAGCTGCAAGAATTATATACACACTATTATCCATCAACAGAGGAATCAGAAGCTATTTGAAGCTTCCTTTGTTTACGGGAAGCCAACCTATGATCAAAGGTGTAACACCCCTTTTCTACCCGGTAATTATTTAATAAAATCAGAGTTACAAAAATTTATTTCATACTTCGAAAAGAGATGTCACACATTCATCGTTAAATAAAACGTCTCATACGATATAAATAACTTTGTCAAAAATACATCACCACGCAGCGGAAATAGGAATAAGATTCAAAACAATAAAATCATGACGTCCTGAGTGGACTCCAAACGAATAAAATGCAACAACCAAAGTTTAGCGTTTATCCCCCCCTTGAGTGTTACACATCAAAGCAAAGGACACCGACGACACCGACTCAGAATAGCGAAGGTACCTAAGCCTTCACTCGCAATCACCTGCACGTTACCGCATAGGGGTAACATTCAAACAGAAGGGGTGAGATATCTTCAATATAATAGCGTAAAATGATAAGGAATATGCTAGAATATGACAACTATCTCTACCACTCCACTACACACATCTAATCATAAACACACATCAAATATAAACACCATAATCTGTCACCAATGTCATGACAATGCATGAATGCAACTCACACCAACGGGCATATGCATGTGGTACCAAATCACCAAAATTGTGCCTGTAAATAGAGGCGTCACCAAAATTGAGAGCTTTCACACCCGGCTCACCAATTCACCAAAAATTGAGCTTTCACACCCGGCTCACTAGTTTTAGAAAAATTGAGCTTTCACACCTAGCTCCAAGACCAAAGGCCTTCACCAAAATAAATGCACACAGACAATCACGAAATTAGTCACAATGTGACACACCAACAACAATCACCAAATATCACCAAAGTGGGGCTTTCACACCTAGCCCAACGACACCGAAATACCAAATTACCCGACACAACAGAACACCAAGACTTGGAACCTTCACACCTAGTTCCAACAACACCAAGGTTTGAGCCTTCACACCTAGCTCAAACAGCACCAAGACACCAACATGACAACAAGTTTCCAAAATATTGTGACAACGACAATTTTCCAAAATATTGGGACAACGACAATTTTCCAAAACATTTGGGACCACAACAATTTTTTCCAAAGTATTTGAGACATGACAACTTTCTTTTTAAAACATCACCATTTAACGACTACACCAACGGTTAACAATTTTTCCAGAAAAATGAACTTCTTTGCCTCAAATTAGAATATTCAGTTAGGCCTCTGAATAAGCTTTCCAAAACATTTTGAAACGTCTAAATCGGATTCCCGAGTCAAAAGATATGTCAAAAACAAAACCGGGGAAAAATTGAGGAACATCCTGAAAATGGCGCCCAGGCACTGGGCGCCTAGCAGGCAACATGCTGGAAACTGGCCAACAACAGGAACTGGCGCCCTTGGCGCCCAGGCAACACAACAACGCAACATGGCAGGATATGGCGCCCTTGGCGCCCCTGCGCCAAGACACAGCGCGCAACACACCCAGACAAAGGCGCCCATGGCGCCCCTGCGCCAAGACACAGGCACACGGCGCCCACACACAGGGCGCCAGAAACAGCAACACACACACACTGCACACTGGCACACACCCACCAGACACGGCGCCCATGCACAGGGCGCCAAAAACAGCAACATGACACTACGCAACATGGTCAGGCACGGCGCCCAGGCACAGGGGCCAAAAACAGTTTCTAGGAAAATGGCGCCCATGGCGCCCTAGGGGTCAATATTTTCGTTATTTCACCAATTTAAATCACCAATCCGTAATCACCAATGTCAATCACCATGAATTGCCAAACACAACACCAAACAACATTTTATGGAACATCTAGCATGCGATTAGTAATAGCAACAATGAATCACCAATTTTCTTAGAGTCACATCAATCACCAACAAGTCAAATTTCAATTCAACCTAGTTATAGTTCAACTAACACCAAATCAAACATCACAATCCATCAAAGGGTATTATAGGACCTATCCCCACATAACCCCATCATGAAACCCCATTATAAGGAAGAACCCCACCCTTGTAGGAGAGCACCAATTCTCTTGATCGAGTCACCAACAAAACCTCAGCAACACAGCTCCTCTCTGCTCTCTTGAATTCGCGAATTCCTCTTCTTCCTCTCCCTTGGATATGCGCGCTGAAACCCTTTCTCTCTTCTCCTCTCTCTATTTCGCAACTTTTCTTTTCTTTTTCCTCAAACAATTCGCAAATGAGCACCAAACCCTAGCCTAGGCGCTTCACCTATGCGCCTAGCAAGTGGACTTGGATCACGGGCTTTCCTCCAGCTTAAGCCCGATCACTAACACCATCCCCTAATATTTAATTACACACCTCTTAATCAGACGCTAATATAATTACACCAACTAAAATAAACAAATAAATAATTGAATACCTAAATATTTAATTAAATAATTTAATTAAATATTTGGGCGTTACAAAAGGAGACACTTATGGGGAAAAGTTCTAAAGCTGCCTACTTCACTGTCTATGCCATGGTTGTGTATGGGTGATTTTAATGATATGTATTCTCAGGATGAGAAAGATGGTGTTAGACCAGTGGAGGATAGAAGGATGCAATTGTTTAGACAGTTCTTGGCTGACTCAGCCTTGATGGATATGGAGCTTAAGGGGTGTAAGTATACATGGGTGAGTAACCCTAGAGATGGGAGAGTAACTAAGGAAAAACTTGATAGAGTGTTGGTGAATGTTGAATGGAGAAGCCTGTTTCCTCATGCCTCTGCTGTGGCGCTTCCAATGATCAACTTTGATCATTCTCTTGTGGTGCTTACTCCTGCTTCCAGTGATACTAGTGGCAAAAGGTTCAAATTTGAAGTATTTTGGCAATATCATCCGGCATTTGATACTGTGTTGTCTCAGAGTTGGAATTCTATCCCTGATAATGATTCCTCTTGTGCTGATTTACTTGCTAAAGTTAAGAAGAGCTCACTGGATATGGTGAAATGGCATAAGAAGACTTTCTCAAATGCTCAGAAGGAGATTGAGTTGCTGGGGCTGGAACTTCAAAGAGTATTGAATAATGCTCATCATAGTGAGCAGCGGTCTCATGTTGCTCAAATAAGAAAAAGGATTTATGAGCTTTGGAAGCAGGAGGAGCTTTAATGGGGCCAAAGATCTAGGGTCAAGTGGCTCAAATATGGTGATTGAAATTCTAAATTCTTTCATGCTAGCACTACTTAGAGGAGGGATAGGAACAGACTGACCAGAATTATGGATGATAATAATAACTCGCAAGAGGGTCAAGGTAATATTATGGCTGCTGTGGTTGACCATTTCACTGCTGTCTATAACTCTGAGGAACCCACTGGGGTTTCTTAGTGTCTTAAGGACATCCCTAGATTGGTCTCAGATGACATGAATCAAGCCTTATTGCTGTCTGTTTCAGAAGAGGAGGTTAAAAAAGTTGTTTTCTCTATGGGAGCTCTTAAGGCTCCTGGCCCTGATGGGTTAAGTGGCTTGTTCTACCAGAAGAATTGGCATATTATCAAAGATCATGTATGTAGAGCTATTCAGGATTTCTTTGACCATGGGAGTTTTCCTTCTGAAATTAATGAGACTATTGTGGCTTTAACTCCCAAAATCCCCATGCCTGAATCTATTTCGCATCTAAGGCCTATTAGTTGCTGTAATTTCATGTACAAGGTAATATCTAGAGTGGTGGTGATGAGACTGAAACCATGGATGGGTGGCCTGATTTCGCCCCAACAGAGTGCTTTTGTTGGGGGGTAGGCTTATCCAAGATAGCTTGACAATTTCCCATGAGGCCTTCCGCTGGATTAAAAAGATTAGAGGTGGGTTAAAGAAAGTTGTAGTGCTTAAGTTGGATATGAACAAGGCGTATGACAGGGTTGAATGGGAGTTCTTGGAGAAGGCTCTTGGAGCTTTTGGTTTCAAACAGGCTTGGATTGCTCGTGTAATGGCCTTAGTCACCTCAGTGTCCTATAAATATCAAGTGAATGGCTTCTTAAGTCCTGCCCTCATTCCTCAAAGGGGACTAAGGCAAGGAGACCCTCTCTCTCCCTACCTTTTTATCATTGTTTTTGATGTTTTATCTAGAATGTTGTCTGCTGCTAAATCTGCTAACACCCTATCTGGTGTTGAAGTGGCTAAAGATCTCCCTTTGACTCACCTATTTTTTGCTGATGATGCTATTCTTTTTGCCAAAGCTGCTAATGCTGAACTTTATGCTCTAATAGATATTCTTAACTGTTTCTCTAAAGCTTCTGGCAGAGGATTAATCTAAATAAGTCTGGGTTGGTTTTTAGCAAGGATGTCCTTGCCAATGATAGGGTGTTGTTGGGGAATGTTCTGGATATTCCTGTTTGGGAGAATGCTGGCTCTTATCTGGGGGTGCCTGCTGAATGGGGGAGGTCTAAAGTTCATGCACTAGGGTGGATCAAGGATAGAGTGTGTCACAAGATGGATGGGTGGAAAGAAAAGCTTCTCAACCAAGCTGGGAAGGAAGTGTTAATAAAATCCATCATTCAGGCTATCCCCTCATATGTCATGTCTATGGTGAGCCTTCCCAAGACTTTCTGTAGGAAACTGTGCTCTATGGTTGCTAAGTTCTGGTGGAAGTCTGGTGGTAAGGATAGAGGTATTCATTGGAAATCCTGGAAGGTATTAACTTCTGGTAAAGGAGAGGGTGGTATGGGTTTCAAGGATTTTGAGGAAATGAATGATGCTCTCCTGGCCAAACAAGCTTGGAGACTTGTGAAAGACCCTACCAGCATGTGGGCCTCTAACTTACTTAAGCTCTATTGCTATAAGGATGACTTCTGGTCTGTTAAGAAGAAGAATGGTGATTCATGGTTCTGGTCTAGCATTCTAAAGGGCAGAGACTTGTTAAAGAAGAATGGGAGATAGTCTGTGGGGAATGGTGTTTCTATCAACCTTAGGAAAGATAATTGGCTTCATACTAGTGCAACTGTTAAGTCAGCATTTTCACCATGACTCTGCTATTGAAATTGTGAAAACCCCAGTTAGTGTTTTTGATGTAAAGGACGCGTTTTGGTGGCCTCACACCTCTATGGGTTCCTATACTGTGAATCTGGGTATCATATTGCCCATGCTAGTGCTGCTGTGGCTTCTCCTCTGCCCCTTAAAGCTTCCTCATCTGCTTGCTTTCCTAATGAGTGCTGGGATATTATCTGGGATGCCCCTGTCCCCCAAAAAGTGAAGACTTTCCTTTGGAAAGTCTGTCACAATGCTCTTCCTATAAAAGGTAATCTCTGTGCTAGAAAGCTCAATGTGAATCCTGTGTGCTCTATCTGTCATACTCATGAGGAGTCTTTGGAGCATACTTTTCTCTTGTGCCCTTGGGTAGCCCCAATTTGGTTTAGTGTTAATTTGCCAATGGTCCCTAATTTTTTCAATATTTCTTCTTGCTCTAATTGATGTGGCTCTTTGTGACTTTGTGGATTATTTGGAAAGGTCGAAATCAGTGTTTCTTTGAGAACCAATTACCTAACCCTATGGGAACAATCCAGCAAATCAATTACCTAGTTTCTGATCTGGTTAAGAATGAGGAAGAGAGCTCAATGTTACAAAGCAACATTGGTGGCCCTAAGGTGTTATTCAAGAGTAAGTGGAGACCACCCCCCTTAGGCAAAGTCAAGATAAACTCTGATGCAAGTTTCCTTCGTCAGAATGGTAAAGTCAATGGAGGCTACATTATTAGAGATCACGATGGTTGTGTTATTACGGGTAATACCTTTAGTGGAACGGCCTCTTCTCCTCTGCTAGCTGAAGCTTTGGTGATGAGAGCAGCTCTTGTATTTGCTAATAATCTCGGCTTTGAGCGGATAATATCTGAATCTGATTGTTTGCAACTCATCCAAGCGTGTAGAGGAGAAAAAGAAATGCAGAGTATTAGCATCATTGTGGCGGATATAGCGATATTAAAGTCGAAATTTGTACATTGTGGCTTTACCTGGGCTTCCCGTGATGGAAACATTGTGGCTCACACTATTGTAGATCTTCACCAGAACAATCTTCTCTCTCGCAATTGGCTCACCAAATCTCCTGATTCTCTTCGTGCTGCGTTGGTAGAGGATCGTAAACTGGCGACTTCTTCTGGTTGAGCTCTGTGTGGGTCAAATTGAACTGAGTATCTGCGGCGTGTGGTTTCTTTGTCAAATTAGGGTTCTCTCTCTTTGCTGGTTTTTCCCCAATTTAGTTGTTTTTTTCCCGCTTTCGTGTTTATTTCTGCAAGTGTTACCTGCTCCTTGTTTTCGTTTGACCCGGGTTGTGGGCATTCCTTACATTGGGCCTCTTTGTATTTGGTTTGGGCCCAAGTTCTTTATATCAAATGCAATCTTTGGACAAAAAAAAGATTAATAAATGCTTGTTTTCATTTAATTTAAATCTATATAGTAACAAATAAAGTAAAACTATTTTATAATCATCCTAGTGTAACTGCACTTGAATAAAATAATGTAGGTCCAAACGTTGAAGCATATTAATTGGGTCTCAGATTTCGATTTGACAAGAACTACGCAACTAACTGCCAATCGCTTCTACTCTCACTTTTCTCTTCAACGCTCTCTCCCAGTTTTACTTTTACCCCTTCCCCCTTCTCTCTCTCTCTCTCTGGTTTCCCCTCTTTTCTTTTTTCTTTTTTTTTTTAATTTTAAATCAAGAAACCACTGTGTTGTGTTTTCTGTTTCCTCTGTCTCTGTTTTGTTTTATGTTTTTTTTTCCTTTATGCACATGGCTCATGATATCATATCTGCTAAATGCAACATAACCCATTTATCAGATGATTTGTTAGCCGAAATCTTCCGTCGATTGACGTTTCGATCTACCGTAGGTTGTAAGTGTGTTTCAAAGCGTTGGTTAGATTTGATTTCAAGCCCTTATTTCAAAACACAACTCATATCAAATCAACACACTATTCTCAAAGCCTTGTTAATTTTCCTCACGCCCCATCAACTCATGCTTTCTTTTCTTCCTCCCCCTTCTTCTGATTTACCCCCTAGATTTATTAACAGCAACCCCCTTCCAGAAAAATTCAATTTTTCCATTGATATGCTTTTAAAAGGAAACGTTTGTGGCAGTTCCAACGGTTTATTCTTATGTTGTAGTAACAGATACACAACTGGTAATGATTTTTTTGTCTGTGAACCACTCACCAAAGAATGTATTCAATTACCGTCTTCTCCGGCGAGGCCTAATGGAAATGTATACGCGGTGGGGTTCGTTTGCGAACCCCATTATTATGATCAAGAAGAAGAAGATGAAGATGGACCGGATGAGGAGGAAGCACCAGCAGCGCCAGTGATTCCTCCTCCTCTCGGTGATCGAAGTTTTCGTGTGGTGATCATTCGGTCTTTCATAAAAAGACTATTTCAATTTGAATTGGATGTTTTCTCTTCGGAGACGGGCTTATGGAAACAACAGATTATGAATTGTTTGGAGGGTTTTGCTTTTGCTCCTCATTGGCTTCTAAGTTTTGCTTATGATGGGAGTCTTTATTTCATGGGTAGGACTGGTATTTTTGTTTTTGATCCTTATACTCATCATAGTTTTACTCTTGATTACCCTGAAGGTGCTGATTCAGGGAAGATAATGAGTTTTGGATTTCTTGGTTCGTCTTGTGGTTGTTTGAGGATAGCTGATATTGGAGATAATGATTTGAGAGTTTGGGAACTGATAGATGATGAGAATTGGTATTTGATTCACAGGACTAATCTAACAACAAAACTTTCTAAGAGTTTTTGTGATAATTATCATAAGAGGGTAGCTGGTTTTCATCCCTATGATGGGGATATTGTTTATTTACATTCTTATGCTGATGGGGTTTTTCTTGGTAACCTAAAAACTGAGGAATTTGAGGCTGTTCCTGGTTATGACAAATCTGATATAAGTCCCTTTCAATTAGAGCTTCCTGACTTGTTGCTGCCTTTGAAATCGTCGTCATCATCATCCGCTGAATAAGATTGTTGGATGAATACTGCATTGCATCTGTTTGTTTTGGATTATCGTGCTGTAGCATCATATACATTCTGCTTGAACTTTGTCAGTGCTATAGCATCTCCTGTGGCATTGATGCCATATCATCTCTTTTGGCATCACAGAATACCTTTAGTTGTAGTTTTCTCAGTTGTATTAGCTGCTTAATTAGTGGTTTTTTCTTCATTTGAAAAATACCCATTGAGCTTTGAATTATACAATTGTACTCTCTTCTACACTTTAATGTTATTATGATGATATAGTTTTCATTTCATTGTCATTTTCATGAGACAGAATATGCAATGCATGGCTCGTGTTGGTGTTGTCAATCAAGGTAGCTGGATTTGTTCTTTGGAAAACAACTTGTGGTTCTGTGGGGAATTTGATCAAACAGTTACCAGACAAAAGCTAGAATAAACAACTTAAGTAAAAGAACGAAATTTAGAGACTGAAAAGGGACGTGGGGCAATTATTTGAGGGATCAAAAAGCATGAGTATTTTATTATTTTTCGGTGAAAGTTGAAGACTTTTGGAATACTAGAATTCAAAACTCAAATCAAGGTTTTGAAACCTTTATGCTTTGAATAAAGGTAGAAACAAAAGGATTATAAAATGTGTTGGGAACATTTGGGGATTCGATTTCCTTTTTGTGCCACTAGCCAGCGGCTGCCAAATTTTTTTGGTTATCAGTTATTACAATCATAGAATAAGAAAAGATGAAAATTATGACTTGGAAAATGGAGAGATTAGCAACAAATCAAAATGAAACGAGTTGTGGACAAAGGAATGCAAATCTAAGTAACAATGCATATGAAGAAGAAATACACTAAGAAGTGATCTGAAATTTGAAAAGATTTTGGGTAAAGAATCATTTTGGTCCATGTGTGAGTTGCTGTCATTATAGTCTCTGAATTTAGAGAAATTACAAACACATTCTAGAGTGTCTCTTTAATAAGTCATTTTAATCTTTAAATGTGTTTTTTATTAGTTATTTTGGTCTTCAAATGTGTTTTTTATTGGTCAATTTAGACCCTAAAATTACTAAGAAAGAGATACTCAGAGACGTGTTTGTAATTTTGATACATTCAAAAACTATAACGATAGTGTCTCACACATTCAAAGACCAAAATGACTATTTACCCAAAGATTTTAATATACAACCACCTTTTTAACCACAACAATTATGTAATAAATTGACATTTTGCTTTTCTTGATACAGTAAAATTTGAAAGTATTGGGTTCCAAACTTCGTTTTGACAGACATGGGAAAATTCTAAACTGAAAGAACTTTATACATAAATCAGATTAAACAAGTTAAAATTAGCTCATACATAAATCAGTTGAGCTTCATCATTCACAAGTAAATCATCAAATAAGTTAATATCTATAAATAAATCACATTTACATGTACATATTTGAACTGCTGAAATGTAAGGAGAAGAATATAATCGTTAATTTAATATCAAAACTACTGATCCAAGCCAACAAATTAACAGATAGGAGGACCCCCTCTAGAAAGTACCAAATTGTTGCATCTCAACCAGAATCTGTGAGCAGGATAGAAGTCACTAGACATAGGTAAGGATCCATCGATGAACCCGAGCTCATTCTTACCAATCAACACAGGACACATCGATTTAGCCCAAGCATGATAGTGCTGTTGCTGGAAACTGGAGTGACAGTCACAGAGGATGGACCTTCACTCTGATGTCTGATGAATATGGTAGGGACTGTAAACGTTCTGTGCGGGATCTAGATTCAGCACATTAGAAGTGCTGATATTGGTACTGCAAACCATGATGCAGAAATTGAAACAGAACTCTTGATTAAAAAAAAGACTCTTTGATACCATGTAAGAAAAATGGAAGCTTTGAATGAATGAAATAGTTCATTGAAAATGCAAAGAGTGAAGTACTCTCTGTTATGTACATGATTTTGTGTTTTCCAAGCACTGAATTAATAAAGGTATCTTATCCTGTATACTGCAAGGCAAACCAGAACAAGAACCTGATTCCAATGTAGTGTCAAAGTGGCTCTAATAATAGTTATCAATATCATCAACCTTTCTTCTTAGGCTTGCGGTATTTTCTATCGGCTTCCTTGGCCTGCAGCAAGACATTGTCAGCTAATTTCTTGAGGTTAGGAACTTGATAATTCTGAGCTATGTAGATACCAAATACGTTCCCAGCTATAAACGAGAAGCAACTCCTGATTATACCCATTATGGTTGCTTGAGATCTTGCTTGCAGTTGCAGCAAAATAGCCTATCAGATTTGCAAGAATCACTGTCAGAAAGAAACAAATGATCAGACCAAAGTCATCCCAGGATTCAATCTTCAATCACATTGGTTATCATTATCATTATAATGTTACATTTCATATCACCCTCTAAAAGTACATTTCACTTTATATAAACTTTAAATGATCCTTTGAACAAAAATGATTATATGTATGAAATTTGAGTTTCATTCACACACAGAAACAGAACAATGTAGACAGCAATTTTGTTATAAGTTTCAGTTTTTCCTTCTCAATTCTCAAACAAATTACTCCCCCATTTTGTATAAATTCAAATGATTCTTTTGTTACAATGAAATTTCAGTCACATAGAATGTTTTCATTTCACTAATCACTCTACCACAAAATAACTAGATTAAAAGAAAACTAAGAAACACAAAAACATGGTTATGATGAGCTGCTACTTGCTAATTAACTAATTCATTAAACATGTAGAATAATTTGTATAAATTCAAATGATTTTTTTGAGAGAATGGTTCAAGTCCCAAACGGTTATGACGAGTATTCAGGGAGCTATGGCGAAAATACAAGGACCGGTTCGAAAATATTTCTGTGACAAAAGTGAAATTTGTACTAAAAGTTTCTCCCTCAATACTCAGTCAAATCCAGTGGTTCTTGTGCCTAAAATGAAGGATTTCGTGTCTAGTTTCCAAAGAAATAACAATCACATTCTATGGGTGACCATGAAGGGAGTTACGAAGGATATACCATACGTGGTCAAAACTATTTCTTGAGCAGAAATTGTTGTGTCTATATCCTCAACTCCAAAATGTACCCAACCACGAAATTAGCTCCAAGACCGAATCCAATCTACTCCAGCACCCCTCCTACTGTACCAAAACTTGCCAACAGCAATGGAAGTTGTCTTTGAACTCCCAAACTGAATGTGGTGCTTCAATGGCTAAAAACAAACTTTGAATGCTATAAAATTCCATTTCTCTCCACTTTGGGTTCTAAGGTCCAACAATGGTGATTTGAGTTAGAGGGAAATGTAGGAGGTGAAACTAGTATCAATAGATTGGAAATGAAAAATGAAGAAGATTGAGCTAGGATTTACCTACATGCATGGAAGATGGATCAATGTTCCTTTATTTCTTCTTCCTCCCTCACCTTCGCAACTCTCCTCTCTCTCTACCATTTCTATTTCTATTTTCAGCACAAATGGGAAATGAAAGGGAGTTTGGCTGTTTTATGTTTGTGTGAGCTGAAGTGTAAATGAATGAGAAAGGACAATAATACCCTTGGCTCACTAACACTCATTTAACTCAATTTCTAACCAATCTAACACATAATAATTCACACTATTCAATAAACAATGCATGTGTGTGTTTTGTGTTTGTGTGGGTATTAGTTATACTTAGGATTGTATCTTCAGCTGAGGATATTTGGGAACAAGTAATGACAAAAATACCCTTGCGCTCTAATTCCCACAATAACTCTCAGAATCCAATTAAAATTGCAGATAGTTCACACAATTGAGCAATTAAATATTGCTTTCACGATATACTCATATCCGAGACTCGATTTATCCTTTAATCGAATGACAAATCGAGAGTTTATTTCGTAAAGCGAAATTAACGAAACTAGGGGTGTTACAATTCTCTCTCATTCTTTTATGGTTTTTTCTTAATATGCATGAAATGCGCTAAAACGACAATTATTATGAGATATGGAAGGAATAATACTTATTGAGTTTTGTTAGGTATGAATATGAATATGAATATATGATACCTGTATGCAAAATTATATAGTACAATATTTAAATTAATTTTAAAATACTTAAATATATCAAATGACTTGTCATTGAATGACTAGATGTTGTGTATCATACCCAACAAAACTCAATGGTATCACAGTGTTCACTTTTTTAGTTGTAAAAATTTGTTAAGTCTTCTCATACCAGTTAAATTGATTGTAAGATATAAGTCAGATATTAGACTAACATGAAACATCAATCACTCATAATATTATGAGTGTTCACCTAATATTTAATATATATACACCAACGAGAGAGACTTAGTTATCCCAACCATGTAAGCCATTGTAAAAATTATATTTTTTTTTTATACCGTTATTAAGTATGGCCATGTAGGCGCGCACTATCACACGTTGGTAACTTGGTATCATCGTGGTATATAACTCAATGCGCTACTAGAATTTTCGTCATTTCTTGCGGATTTTAATTAAAAATTCGCAGGAAACGGGTTTCCTGCGGAATTTTCAACGGATTAAGGTTCCCAGTTATTTCGTTCGTGGATAATTGTTTCCTGCGGATTTTCATATCGGCAGAAAACTTCCGCAGCAAATTCGGCAAGAATTCCGCAGGAAATTTCCGTAGGAAATTCCGCAGGAAACTGCAGAAATATTTTCATTTCATATCTGTAGTGAATTTTAGTGATTACGATTATTATTATATATGAAATGACTATGTGTCCCCAAAAAAATATAACAATATATACAAATGAGATCTTACTTAACATTATATTTTACATTTCATCAAAAGAGATCTTGTCGTATTACTATTATATGCACTATAGAATACAAATCTATACAATATTTATATCAAGAGATACACAATAGCCAGCCATATTCAATGTCAACAATATAATTCTTCAAGTGCTTCGTCAGATATACATTGAGCTAGGAACTAAGGATAAAATGAGTTGTGCAATGACATTCAAACTGCAACCAAATTGTTATATAATACAATAGCGTAAATTTGCCTTGAAAACATCCCCTACAAAGCTTGCATCTTAATACGCCAAGACCTTTAAGGCATAGAAAAAATCCTTTAAAGGGGATGATACTCATTCTGCAAAATAAATGTCTGTTATAAGGCCAATAACTAGAGAAAAGAGGAAACAAATAAGATAATGAAAATCAACAACGTTAAGTAGAATGGTTCTTACTTCTTACCAAAACTACAACTTAGTGCAAGTCACCATATATTCCTTTGAATATCAAGATAAGCTTATAAGCTGGTATCAAAACTGGTATACCTAATACTTGATATACAATGCCTTCTTCATCAATTAAATTGTTGATCCAATGCTTTATTAAATAATTCTTAATCTATGTAAGTTAACTGAGTGTTGGATGGTACAATCATTAAACTTGAATGATATAAGCTGGTACTGTTTGGTATTTAATTTCAATATTCATATAAAGAAAAAAAATTGAGACTCAACCTGCTTTGTGGAATAGGTGAGTGCAAGAACAGCCCACGACATCATTCCAAATCTGCAGTTTGTGAAAACTTTTATGTCAAAATATTTCCCAATGCGTGGATAGAGCTCCATACCCTGTAATAGACACAAAAAGTTAGAAGGCTGTCATTTATCCAAAAAGGAGAAATTTTTAGTCTTGGACTGTCATTCACATAAAAACATGTCCCAAGAGACAAGTGTAATCTCTCAAGCAATTTCTTCTGTTAAGATGAAAATGGAATGAAAAATTTCTACAACAAGAATTTCAATCTAGAGATCTCATGGAAGGATTGGAAATTTCTAAAAGAATTTTATATGAATTCTCTATGCTTTCTTGGTTTAGAATTAGAAAGACAGCAACTTCAAAGAATGGTTGGTTGCATCAAGATCCTCTAAAGGCATGACACCAGTAAGTGACACAGAACCTGACTAGGGGAGATGGTGCTACATGACCCTAGCAAATATAACACTCAAGTTAGAAATTTCAATGTAAACTGCATAGGAAACATGAGTAACTTCTACTGGCTGCTATTTCAATGTCTCACCTTTATGGGAGTTGTTTTCAACTTGTATTTTTAAATTTTTTAGTAAAATTTTAATTAAGTAAAATTGTGACTTCTAACGTGACGGATCGACTAAGTCCCTTATCAGTATACCATTAAAACCGACAGTAGAATATATATAAAATGCTATGAGTGATTCAGGAATGAAGTAATATTAAATTTTATTGTCGAAAAAAACAAATAATAAATTTTAGAGAAGTATTAGGAACACTTTCTTTGTCGCTCTTCTTTCAACACACTTTATGATTGATTAAAATCCATATGGGTCTCACCACTTTGAAAATAGAGCTCACTAATTTAGTGTGATCCATATTAGTGGCGGACCTACGCCTAAGTCAGGGGTTCACAGTTCACTTGAACCCCCTAAAAAAAATATCCTATCTTTTATATTAAAGTATTTTTATCCATTTATCCCTATATAAAAATGTTTTGAACCCCCCTGAAATTATAATTTTTCACCCAATTGCACCCAAATATCTCGCACAAACACAATAGTAGGCAGATTATGAGCTATATAATTTATTTATTTACATATATTAAAATTATTTTTAATTATATTTTTAGTGATTCATGCCTTTAAAATTTTTGAACCCCTAACTCTTGGTCCTGGGTCGGTCCGCCACCGATCCACATGGAGTTTAACGATCATAGAATGTGTATTATAGAGAGTGTTTCTAGCATTTGGTTTAAGAACATGTAAAGAATTAATTCTTCTAAAAACTTATATGAGATATCAATTGAGTTTTGATTCTTTTTTTCTTACAAAGAGTACCGAAGCCCCAAAAGGAAACCAAACTACTCCACACGGCAATGACTTATGATACTAAGAAATTCCTTAGTAACAATTACTAAATTTTTCGGTGACTATTATACAACAATCCAATGGTTAGTACATACTAACCACAATTTAATGTTTGTGTGGTAAGTGAGCGAATAAAAAAACTCGTTAGTACATACACTAACCACAATTTAGTGTTGGGGTGGTCACCGAATTTTTCATTGATGGATAAACGACTATTATGCCCATTTAATAACAATTACTTAGGAATTCCTTAGTACTCTAAGTTAGACTCACTCCACACATATCAACAAGTAAACCAAACTACTCCACACACGAATTAAGTGGGCATGCACCATGTCAAACTTAGGTTTGACCAAGTTTGCTTGGGGACAAATCCCATCTTTATATCTAAAACTAGTATTTTATCCGTGCATACGCACAGGTGATACTGTATTTGTTATAATTTGCTATGAAATTATAAATACGTTGAAAGTTGCAAAATGTAATAAAAGAAAAAGGAAAAACTCGATAAAAGGCGATATTTCAAATTTATTAAAATAGTTTTGTTGCAAAAAGTTTTAAAAAAGTCGGTATCTTCTTATAATATTAATAATGGAGTAAAAATGAGGAAAAAAAGAAAATGAGATTTAATATAAAATGTGCACTCCAGTTGGTGCTCCCGTTGGCACTCCGTGCGGCTCACGTAAAAAAAAAAGCAAATGAGATTAATTATTGATTATTTTAGAAAAATAATTTTGGAATTTTTGCTAGCGGTATCGCTTTTTTTTTACAATTAATAATGGTTAAATTATTTGGTTTTATTAGTTTGAGTAGATTCAACATAATTTAATATTAATTTTATGTAATTACTGATTTTTTACAACTGTCGTCAACGCGGCAAGAAACTGGCAACTCTTATGCTTTTTTTTTGTAGCTGTTGTCAGTTTTTTTTCTCAAATTTTTGTGTAATTTTTTGGTCAGTTTTTTTTGGTAAAAGCTGCTATTTTTTGCTTTTTAGAGACAAAATGTCTAAAATGCCCAAAAAAATAGGCACGTGGTGCACAAGTGAAATGTCTAAAAATATCAATTTCGTAGCATATTTTTTTTATTGTATTAGTATTAGATAGTATTAGATTAGTATTAGATTAGATTAGAAGTATTAGATTAAATATTAGATTAGATACATTAGACAAGCATCTTACTCTCTCCGCCCATAGGAGGCTCCACACCTTCCACACAATGCTCTCTAAATCGAAAGAAGAGCCACACAATAAATTACAGGTGACAGACACTGATGGTTCTCCTTGATTTTTACCATACCACATACACTAGCTTTAATATGAAGCATTTATATTGCCCAAAAGCCAATCCTCTAGAAGCTCCAAATTCCAGTCTTGCTCTCCATTAGCTAAATGCGCCACCACACGCTGAAACGTAGGGAAAGTTACCATAGATGTTGTCAACCATAGATGTTACGGTGGAAATGATTTGTAAAATAACTCTTCTGATTCTCATTCATTCATTCTAAGTATATATACATCAGTTTGGATGCAGAGATAAATCCAACTAACTCACTAACCGACTAACACATTAACAACTAACTATAGTTAATATTCCTAACTACAATTAATAGATAACTGTGACTAGCTGAAAATTAAACTACATTTAATTTACATCATCTAACAGCCCCCCTCAAGCTGAACAATGTATGTCTTTCATGTGAAGCTTGGACAACAAAGTAAGAAACTGTGTTGGTTGAAGAGGCTTGGTATACATATCTGCAAGTTGAGCCTGTGTAGGGATAGGCATTAAGTGTATGACTCCAGCTTGCACTTTATCACGAACCAAATGACAGTCCAGCTCAATGTGCTTAGTGTGTTCGTGAAAGATGGGGTTCTGAGCTATGTGTATAGCTGAGTTATTGTCACAGAAAAGCGAAACAGAACCAGTATGTGGCTGATGAAGATCTTGCAGAAGGTATAACATCCACTGGATTTCTGAGGTAGTGAGCAAGAGCACGGTATTCAGCCTCAGAGGAAGATCTGGATACAATGCTTTGCTTCTTGGATTTCCAACTAATCAGAGAGAAACCATAGAATATACAAAACCCAGTAGTGGACCGTCTACTGTCTATACATGCTGCCCAATCTGCATCACTAAAACCTGTGAGTTTGTGATCAGATTCTGCAGAGACAAATAGACCACGACCAGGGCAAGATTTGAGATATTTGAGAATGTGGAGGGCAGCTTCCATATGAGGAGTAAGAGGATTTGAAATGAATTGACTGAGCTTGTTTACTGCATAACACAAATCTGGTCTTGTGTTAGTTAAGTATATCAATCTTCCAAGAAGGCGACGGTATTGTGTGGGAACATCTAAAGGAGTGCCAGTGTGAGCACTAAGTTTGAGAGCAGGAACCATGGGTGTTTTTGATGGTTTGCAAGCAAGAAGACCAGCTTCTTCAATGAGTTCAAGGGCATATTTTCTTTGAGAAACAACAATACCAGTGGGTGATCTAGCCACTTCAAGACCCAAGAAGTATTTCAATGCTCCTAAGTCTTTAATTCTGAATTGGGAATCAAGGAGGCTCCTGGCCTTTTGAATTTCATCCAAATTGTCACTAGTGAGTACAATATCATCTACACAAATGAGCAGGATAGTGATGGAAGAATCTGATTTCTTGACTAGGAGGGAATAGTCATGTTTGGACTGAACATAGCCCAAAGGAAGCAATAAGGAAATGAGTTTAGAATTCCACTGCCTGCTGGCTTGTTTCAAGCCATACAAAGACTTTTGTAGCTTACACACTTTAGGAGATGAGACATGAAAACCTGGAGGCACTTTCATGTAAACTTCTTCATGAAGATCACCATGAAGAAAAGTGTTGTTTACATCTAACTGCTGGACATGCCAATTATGAGTAGAGGCCAAGGCAAGAACCAACCTTACTGTGGTCATCTTCACAATAGGTGAAAAAGTTTTAGAATAGTCTACCCCTTCAAGCTGTGTGAAACCCTTGGCTACCAAGCGAGCCTTACACCTCTCAATAGAACCATCAGCTTTGAGTTTGATTTTGTAAACCCATTTGCAACCTATAGGCTTCTTGCCTGGGGGAAGATCAGTAACAACCCAAGTGGAGTTCATATCAAGAGCTTTGATCGGCTTGTTCCATAGCATCAATCCAACACTGATGCTTGGAAGCTTGAGCATATGTCTTGGGTTCAATGATAGTTCTGACAGCTGCAATGAAATGTTTATGGGGGACAGAAAGATGGTCATAGGAAATATAGTGAGAGAGGATACAGAATACTTGAGGGTGAATCACCAAAAGAGGGAATGGAGACCATACCACAATGATAATCTTGAAAGTAAGAGGGTTTTGTTTTAGGTCTGGGGGAAATTCTGGTAGGTGCAGGGGTGGGCGAAGGCTCAGGTGCTGAGATAGGAGAGGACTCTGGGACTGAGGTATTGGATGTTGAAGACTCAAGTAAGGGTTCAGGTAGGGGAGAAGGTAAGGTAATATTTTGTGATAAGGTGGGTTGAGTTACTATGTGACTAGGGAAAAAAGAAAGATCAGTGGGAACCGCTCTAGATGGAGGTAAGGGTTGTGTAGATGAGGAAGTAGAGGAGGTAGCAAGGTAAGGAAAAATATTTTCATAGAAAGAGACATTTCTAGATAGGAAAATTTCACGTGTATTGAGATCAAAAAGGAGATAACCTTTGACACCTTGTGAGTGACCAATGTGAATGCATTTTCTAGCTCGATGGAGAAACTTGGTCCTATGAGCTGCTATAGTAGTGGCATAGCATAATGAACCAAACACTCTAAGGGTGGAGAGGTCAGGGGATTGGCCATATAGAAGATAGTAGGGAGACCTTGATTAAAGGTTGGGAGAAGGAAGATGATTGGTGACGTGAATGGCATGGCAAATGGAGAAATCTCAAAACTGAATAGGGAGGTTTGATTGAAACATAAGGGAACGAGCAACATTGAGAATGTCCTGATGCTTACGTTCAACAATCTCATTCTGCTGAGGGGTTTCAACACAAGTCTGTTGGTGAATTATACCTTTAGAGAGATCATAGAAAACTCAGTCCCATTGTCAGACCGAATGACTTTGATATTATGACCAAATTGAGTGTGTGCATATGCTACAAATTGTGTGAGATGTTTTCTGGTTTCAGCTTTGTATCTCATAAGTTTTATCCAAGTGAATCTAGACTTATCATCAACAATGGTTAAAAAATATTTGTTGCCATTTATAGTGGAAGTTCCAAAGGGACCCCAAATATCAACATGGATAATGTCAAATATGTGGTGTGAAGGTGAAGTGTGAATAGGGAAAGGGAGTTTCTTTTGTTTTGCAAAATGACAAGCATCCCAATTTGTATTAGAAATGGATGGCATGTTACAATGAAGTTTCTGAATGAGATAACATGTAGGGGAGGGGTGACCTAAACGATTATGCCAAATATCTATGTTAACAGAAGCAACAGTAACATGATTACAATGGATATGGCTAGACTTAGCTGAAGTAATTAAAGGTGAGATCTTCATTGTGTATAGTTTCCCATCCCGCTTAGCAAGGCCAATCATTCTCTTGGAGGGGATATCCTGTAACACGGCAGAATCACCATTAAAAATAGTTTGGCAATTGATAGTGTCAGCAAGTTGACCAACAGATATAATGTTTGAATTGAAACCAGGAACATAGTATACATCATATAATGTGATGGTAGGGGTAAGGATGATAGTGCCTTTATAGAAAGAGTATATTGTGTCACCACTAGGTAAAGTAATGAGAACAAGTTTAATGGCATGATAGGAGGAAAAATACTCAAGACATGATGAGATATTATCAGTGGCACCACTATCAACAAGCCAAATGATGAGTTGATTACCTGCAGGTGTTGAGAGGACACTGTTAACACTGACCATATTAGTAGAGGCAGTGGCCGTAGGAGATGTGGCAGGCAATAAGGAGAGAAGACTTTGGAGTTTCTCTGTAGTTAAATTGACAGCAGCAGCAGAGGAGGAAGAGCTAGCATCTTTAGTAGTAATAAGGTTGACAGATTTCTTGCTGTTGTTTTTGAAACCAGGGGGATAGCCGTGTTTCAGGAAACAGGTCTCAACAGTGTGATTGGCGCGGTTACAGAATGTACACAGTCGATTACCACGTTGTTGGAAAGGTTTACCTCGTCCACGACCAACACTAGGTGTTGGAGTAGCATTCACGGCAGCAACACGGATCTCAGGTACGCTAGGATTTCCAAGATGTCGTTCTTGTTGAAGAATCATCGCATATGCCTTAGCAAGGGAAGGAAGAGGCTCCATGATAAGGATTTGAGAACGAACAGCAGCAAAATTGTCATTCAAACCTTGTAAGAAAGGCATGACTGCATCACGTTTACCGTAATCTTTCACCTTTGTGGAGACGTTGCAGCAACAAGTTCCAGCAGGTGCAAGGCAATTAGGAATAGGACGATAATTGCAGAATTCATCCCACAGAATGCGCAATTTCGTAAAGTAAGAAGTAATAGAGGTATCGCCTTGTTTCAGAGAAAAAAATATCATAGTGAAGATGAGTAATACGAGTATTGTCACCTTGCGAGAAGCGATTTCGGAGTTCCTTCCACACGTCTTAGGCTTCGGTGATCCAAAGAATACTTGAGGAGATTTCTGTTGAAACAAAGTGATTGATCCATGATAGGGTTAACATATTGCAGCGTTTCCACAGTGCAAATTTTGGATTGGAATCAGCAGGACGAACGATTGAGCCATCGGCGAAAGGAAATTTGTTCTTCATCTCCAACGCCATGGTCATAGCTTGGTTCCAGCAGTGATAATTTGGACCGTCAAGGATTGGAGTGACGAGAACAAGAGAGGGATTCTCGTTAGGATGAATGTAGTAAGGATCGGAGTAATCCTTTGGTTTGGAAGGTTTCCGGCGACGACTTCTGGTGGAGCAGTGATCAGAGTTTTCCTTCTTTTGAGAAGAGCGACTGGAATCCGCAGAGTCATCGGAGGAAGAAGAATAGTGTGACGCCATTGAATCACAGAGAAGAGAAACGAGCGATATAGATGGTGAATCACACGGAGAAGATAAACGGTTAGGCAGTTACGCCACGACGGAGAGAGAGAATTTGCGGAAAGCGATATTCAAATGATACCATGTTACAGTGGAAATGATTTGTAAAATAACTCTTCTGATTCTCATTCATTCATTCTAAGTATATATACATCAGTTTGGATGTAGAGACAAATCCAACTAACTCACTAACCGACTAACACATTAACAGCTAACTATAATTAATATTCAACATTTAAATTAACCGTGTAATGGGTCAACGATTAAATAACTAAACGGATGAGGGTAATGTTTCTCATTGGACTTAACTAAATAATCCAACTCATCACGGTTCCTTCGGAACAAAAGCCGAACACATATTCATCAATAATTTATTGCTTAATAAAAATTGACTATAATTATATATTGATAATAATTCTTAAATTTTTTTGACTGAAATAATAATTCTTAAATATCGCTATGCAACCCATAATTGATTAATTAAATAATTAATCTAACAAAATCTCCGTATCTTGAATCTATTTCGTTTAGTCCCAATAGAGGCAATTGTGGAATAACCTGCATTAATATGGTTAAAAAACGATTGCACCATGCTAGTATTCCATCACCAATATTCCATCGACCCATACCTAAGAAGTGTGGTTACTACGCTATAGAAAATTTGGATTGTGATCCAACTTGGTTTGAAGCCAAGTGTTTTGACCACCTCCGGACATGTGTTTTTGCTGAAATAAATTTGTGATTTATGCATGTTTATGGCTTGGCCTGATGCTTTCTCATAAACACTAAGAATGCTTTTAATTTTTTCTACTTCAGAAGGGACAACCATACAAAATAACAAACAATCGTCAACATACATAAGGTGTGTGAGGGATGGCCCCCATCCACACACTCTAACCATGAATATCCCATTGACCCTCTTCCCTCTTTGAGCAAAGTAGTGAGACCCTCTGCACAAATAAGGAAAAAAATAAGGCGATAGTGGATCTCATTGACGCAAACCTCTCCTCAGATACACAAGACCAACCATTTCACCGTAATCGATTATTTAACCGACTGAAGACAAAGAGAGATCCAATCTACCCATTTTCTCGAAAGCCCATAGCAAGCATAATGGATTTTAAATATTTCAGATCCATCCTGTCATATGCTTTACTAATGTCAATTTTGAGAGCTACTTTTCCGTTCTTGCCATTTGTGTTACATTTCATGTGATTGATTGTCTCTGTGACTACTAGAACATTATCTAAATAAGATTCAATAAAAGTTGATTATTTCGCAGAGATGCATTTTGGCAGCACACATTTCAGATGATTTGCAAGGGCTTTAGCAATAATTTTATATATCACATTACAAAGAGCTATTGGCCGAAAATCTTTAAAGGAAATTGAATTTTCAATTTTGAGAATGAAAACAATATTTGTATCTGTTAATTGGGAAGGAAAAATACCCCCCTTCTCTCTCTCTCTCTCTCCTCCTGCTGTGTATACTTCCATTCCACAAATATGCCAATTTTTTTTTTGTAAAAATCGGGACTCAATCCATCTGGCCTTGGTGCCTTATCAGGATGCATATCAATTATCAAGCAATGTCTTCTTAAACTCTGTAATTGTGAACGACTTTGTCAACATCTCATTGTCAATTTCATTTACCCGAGGAGTGATTAGCTCCATAATAGGTGTGAAGTCGTAGTAAAGAAAAAGGTGTGAAGTCCGATTGCCCTGGTTGAAATAAATTGGAAAAATAATCTTTCACTATTCTACAATTACTTGCTTGCTCTTCCTCCAGCTGACCTTCATTTTCTCCAGTGCTAAAATTGGTGTCCTTCTTCCTCCGATGGCTTGCCATGTAAGAATATAGAACTAGTGTATCCATTTTTTAGCCAATAAACTTTTTCCTGTTAGTTCCAATAAGCCTCTTTCTGTGAGAGGAAAAATGTTGAAATCTATATCTATACTATACTAAATCATGAATAGTCCAGTCCACATGGACTGTCCACCTAATGTGCCATGTATAATTCCCCTAAAAGCCACACAACCACACAAAATACGTGGCATCCACATTCATTTTGTTGGTCAAATAATATATGCACATATGTATCAATGGTAAGAAAACGCATATAACAGACGGTATATTAAGGCCGAAAATCAAGGAAGCACTACGCCAGATGTTGAGAAAAAGGGCGCCCTATTGGGCAGCGCTCTTGATGTAAGCGCTATATTTGCTTAAAACCGCGCAGGGAATGGGCAGCGCTCCTGCTGTAAGCGCTTCTTTTGGTTAAAATGCGCTGGGCAATGGGTAGCGCTTTTTAGGAAGCGCTGCCTATAGGAGAACGCGCTGGGGTGATGTGTAACGCCCCGAATATTTAATTAATTATTTAATTGATTTATTTAATGATTAAGTGTGTGGATTGTTGAAGTTGGGAATTATTAGTATAGTTGCTACGTTGATTTGTATCTGATTAATTGGTTGATTAAGCCTAGAAAATAATATTAGAGTAATAATATTACTTATTATTGTATGGGCCTATTTTTATGTAGAAATAGTAATATAAGGGGGTGTGAAGAGTGGCCCATAAGGCTAATTAGAAAAAAAAACAAAGAGAAGTATAAAAGGATTAGAATTAGGTTAAGTTGTCATAAGCCGAAAAAGAAAATAAGGATTTGAGAGAGAACAAAGGAAGGGGGCTGCGAAACTCATACAACCTAGGAGGGTGGAGGCGCGACTTCATCTATGGAAAGGGGGTGGCTGCGCAAGTTTCTATCACGAGGTAAGGGTGGGGTTCTAACTCTATAATAGCGTACATGAAGGGCTTTATATGGGAAAATAAGGGATCCTATATGTTTGTTTAATCCTTGAAACCAATTGTTGATGTTTGAATATATCTGTTGATGATTGAAATCGGTTTAGGGGTTTTTGAACACAATGATGCACAAAATCTGGTTCTGGGCACATAGGGCGCCGTTTGCTGATGTTCTGGGCGCCATGGGCGCCATGTCAGGCTGCCCTTTTGTTGTTGCTGGCGCACTGGGCGCCATGTATGGCTGCCCTATTGTTGTTGCTGGCGCAATGGGCGCCATGGGCGCCATGTCTGGCTGTCCTGTTGTTGTTGTTGGCGCACTAGGCGCCATGGGCGCCATGTCTGGCTGCCCTGTTGTTGTTGCTGGCGCACTGGGCGCCATGGGCGCCATGTCTGGCTGCCCTGTTGTTGTTGCTGGCGCACTAGGCGCCATGGGCGCCATGTCTGGCTGCATGTTGCTTGTTGTCTGTTGGTTGCTGGGCGCACTGGGCGCCATGGGCGCCATGTATGGCTGCCTATTGCTTGTTGTCTGTTGGTTGCTGGGCGCACTGGGCGCCATGTGCGCCATGTCTGGCTGCCTGTTGCTTGTTGTCTGTTGGTTGCTGGGCGCCATGGGCGCCATGTCTGGTTGCCTGTTGCTTGTTGTCTGTTGGTTGCTGGGTGCACTGGGCGCCATGGGCGCCATATCTGGCTGCCTGTTGCTTGTTGTGTGTTGGTTGCTGGGTGCACTGGGCGCCATGGGCGCCATGTTTGGCTGCCTCGTTTGGTTGCTAGGCGCATTTGGGCGCCGTCTTGTGGATGGTTGGGCGCTTTAGGCGCATTAGGCCCACTATTGGCTAATTGTTGGTTAAGTCGTTAATTTGTTAATCGTTAATTTGTTAGTCGTTAATTTGTGGATGGTTAAGGCGCATTAGGCCCACTATTGGCTAATTGTTGATGATGTTGCACCTAGTTGGATTGCCTCTATTTATTGGCAAGACATTATGTTGTAGGCCTATGGCCAACGTTGAATTCCGTTGTTGTTGTGTGTTGCTATGTAATCATTGTTGATTGTTTGTGCATTCACATCGCATCGCATCGCATACATAGCATTTTCATGTTGGAGCTATGCTCAAAACACGTTGGCCTGGACTGGAAAATTATGTTGAAGGCTTATGCCTTGTTGATGCCTCTATTTATTAATTGGCAGATTTTTACGTTGGGAGTTCTGCTCCGATGGTACCACATGCATATGCATAGTATCGAGTCGCATTGCACCCTTAAGTGACTATGTTGATGACTTGTGATTGATCGAAGTTGATTGTTGGCTGTGGAGTGGTGAATTCATATTCTCTGATTCTAATATACTGTTTTTCATATGTCCTATTATATGGTTTGATATCTCACCCCTTCTGTTTGAATGTTACCCTCCTGTTGGTAACGTGCAGGTAATCACGAATGAAGGCTGCTTACCTTCGTTTGATCGAGTCAGTGTCGTCGCTCTGATACGTAACACTCAGGGGGGATGAACACGTGTTTTCCTTATTATTTTGTTATGATTATTTTATTGTTGAAACTTAAAGTCGTTATTATCAAGGATTTTGCTGTTTTTGAGCTGTCTTAAGTTGGTTAGAGACGCCACGATTATTTTGAATTGACTTTTGTTGTGAATCCGCTGCGTAGTAATGAAGGTGACTTATTTTTAAGGACTAAAAGGTTATTTATTGGTTCATCCAAAAGTAAAGTGTTATGTATGTGTTTTCACAGGCGAATTAATCATGTTTATTGTTTTTAAGAAGAAAGTGTGGCACTCCATTCATTTGTTGGAAATTTTTATAAACTCTGATTTTTCGTATTATTTTACTGGGTAGAAATGGGGTGTTACATTAGTGGTATCAGAGCTGTTTCGGTCCGTCCGACCAAGTTGTCTAGTTGTTGTGTCATTTGACGATCAAGTATTGTCATTTAGTTCTAACTATTGTTTGTGTTGTAATGATACGTTAAGATGGACTTATCAGAGGTACATGCTTCATTAATAGTATTCCTCTAACTTCTATTATTGATACCGGTGCTACCTATTAGAGCTGGAAAGCAAGATGCGGGAATCTTAGCCCGAGTTGTTCGAATCAGGTAAATTTTCGAGGACGAAAATATTCTAAGTGGGCGAGAGTTGTAACACCCCGAATATTTAATTGATTTATTTAATGATTAAGTGTGTGAATTGTTGAAATTGGGAATTATTAGTATAGTTGCTACGCTGATTTGTATCTAATTAATTGGTTGATTAAGCCTAGAAAATAATATTAGAGTAATAATATTACTTATTTTTGTATGGGCCTATTTTTATGTAGAAATAGTAATATAAGGGGGTGTGAAGAGTGGCCCATAAGGCTAATTAGAAAAAAAAAAACAAAGAGAAGTATAAAAGGATTAGAATTAGGTTAAGTTGTCATAAGCTGAAAACGAAAATAAGGATTTGAGAGAGAACAAAGGAAGGGGTCTGCGAAACTCAAACAACCTAGGAGGGTGGAGGCGCGACTTCATCTAGGGAAAGGGGGTGGCTGCGCAAGTTTCTATCACGAGGTAAGGGTGGGGTTCTAACTCTATAATAGGGTACATGAAGGGCTTTATATGGGAAAATAAGGGATCCTATATGTTTGTTTAATCCTTGAAACCAATTGTTGATGTTTGAATATATCTGTTGATGATTGAAATCGGTTTAGGGGTTTTTGAACACAATGATGCACAAAATCTGGTCCTGGGCGCAAAGGGCGCCGTTTGCTGATGTTCTGGGCACACTGGGCGCCATGGGCGCCATGTCTGGCTGCCCTGTTGTTGTTGCTGGCGCACTAGGCGCCATGGGCGCCATGTCTGGCTGCCCTGCTGTTGTTGCTGGCGCACTGGGCGCCATGGGGGCCATGTCGGGCTGCCCTGTTGTTGTTGCTGGCGCACTGGGCGCCATGGGCGCCATGTCTGGCTGCCCTGTTGTTTTTGCTGGCGAAGTGGGCGCCATGTCTGGCTGCCTGTTGCTTGTTGTCTGTTGGTTGCTGGGCACACATGGCGCCATGGGCGCCATGTCTGGCTGCCTGTTGCTTGTTGTCTGTTTTTTGCTGGGCGCAATGGGCGCCATGTCTGGCTGCCTGTTGCTTGTTGTCTGTTGGTTGCTGGGCGCCATGGGCGCCAAGTCTGGCTGCCTGTTGCTTGTTGTCTGTTGGTTGGTGGGCGTACTGGGCGCTATGGGCGCCATGTCTGGCTGCCCGTTGCTTGGTTTCTGTTGGTTGCTGGGCGCACTGGGCGCCATGTGTGGCTGCCTCGTTCGGTTGCTGGGCGCATTTGGGCGCCGTCTTGTGGATGGTTGGGCGCTTTAGGCGCATTAGGCCCACGGTTGGCTAATTGTTGGTTAAGTCGTTAATTTGTTAATCGTTAATTTGTGGAGTTGTTAACCGTTGGTTGAGTTGTTACACTGTTAACTTGTTAAGTTGCTAAATTGTTGGCTCAGTTGTTGAATTGTTGATGATGTTGCACCTAGTTGGATTGCCTCTATTTATTGGCAAGACATTATGTTGTAGGCCTATAGCCAACGTTGAATTCCGTTGTTGTTGTGTGTTGCTATGTAATCATTGTTGATTGTTTGTGCATTCACATCGCGTCGCATACATAGCATTTTCATGTTGGAGCTATGCTCAAAACACGTTGGCCTGGACTGGCAAATTATGTTGAAGGCTTATGCCTTGTTGATGCCTCTATTTATTGGCAGATTTTTACGTTGGGAGTTCTGCTCCGATGGTACCACATGCATATGCATAGTATCGAGTCGCATTTATATTGCACCCTTTAGTGAACACGTGTTTTCCTTATTATTTTGTTATGATTATTTTATTGTTGAAACTTAAAGTCGTTATTATCAAGGATTTTGCTGTTTTGAGCTGTCTTAAGTTGGTTAGAGACGCCACGATTATTTTGAATTGACTTTTGTTGTGATTCCGCTGCGTAGTAATGAAGGTGACTTATTTTTAAGGACTAAAAGGTTATTTATTGGTTCATCCAAAAGTAAAGTGTTATGTATCTGTTTTCACAGGCGAATTAATCATGTTTATTGTTTTTTTTAAGAAGAAAGTGTGGCACTCCATTCATTTGTTGGAAATTTTTATAAACTCTGATTTTTCGTATTATTTTACCGGGTAGAAATGGGGTGTTACATGATGGGCAGCGCTTTTTAAGAAACGCTACTTATGCCCAAAACACGGAAATGAATGGGTAGCGCTTTTTAAAAAGCGCTGCCTATCACTTTAGTCAATAAAATTCCTCACTCACTCTAAAAATGAAGAGTTGCGAACCAGAAACCCTTACGCCTCCATCTGCTTCCATTTCAGCAGCTTCCTTCACTTCACTTCATCTTCTTCCTTCACTTCATCTTTTTCTATCACTGCTTCACTCTCTTTCTTCTCTTGCCTTTCTTTCGTTTCTCTTCACTCTCTCTCTTCTCTTGACTTTCTTTCTTTTCTTGCGTTTTTTCACTGCTTCTACTAGGTTTTTTTTTTCTTGATGAATCTTACAGATTCAAGGTATATGAAGCCTCCAATGGTGATTAGAAGCACAGATACAAATGTAATTACTACATGAAAGGTATACAAATCACCACTTTGTGGTTTTGCATCTGTTTTACATTTCCTCTTTGTAAAAACTCTAATTTCTCTCTCGGTTTGTTTCACATCTGACTGTTGTGTATGAATGAGATGGTGAATGATTTCAAGATACTGAGACAGCACTCTCATAGGTTGTATTCCTCCCTTTCTTTCTATTAGATCTGTTTTTCTTCTCTTTCTCTCTAATGAACAAACCCTAACTTGGTTTGTTTTTCTTTTGCAAGGTACTCTCTACCTCACTCAGAAAATTAGAAGAAGATAGAACTTGAAAGAGGAACAATAGACTTGAAGAAGGAAATTACTCAAAAAAAGGACATTATGTTTAATTAAAAAAACAGAAAAAAGGAAAATAAACAAAAACAGAAAAAGGAAAATAAATAAAATCAGAAAAAAATATACAATGGGCAGCACTTGTAGGCCAAAGCGCTACCTATTCCTAAAAAGCGCTAAGGGAATGAGCAACGTTTTGGCCAACAAGCGCTGGCCATTGTTTTGGCGCCTTTTGGGAATGAGCAGCGCTTACACTGAAAAGCGCTACCCATGGCTATTAGTGAGCAGTACTTTCTAAGCGCTGCCCATTGTGGGAGTGAAATCAGCAGCACCAAGTTTAGCAGCGCTCAAAAGTGCTGCCCATGGCTAAAAAAAACCGTTGCTTATCCCCAAATCTGTTGTAGTGAAGCCCAAAAAAAAATAAAGAAGGAAATCAAATTATGGTATCACACATTGGCAGCACACATTTCAGATGATTTTCAAGGGCTTTAGCAATTATTTTATATATCACATTACAAAGAGATATTGGCCGAAAATCTTTAAAGGAAATTGAATTTTCAATTTTGAGAATCAAAACAATATTTGTATCTGTTAATTGGGAAGGAAAAATAGCCTTGGTGCCTTATCAGGATGCATATCAAGCAATGTCTTCTTAAACTCTGTAATTGTGAACGACTTTGTCAACACCTCATTGTCTATTTCATTTACCCGAGGAGTGATTAGCTCCATAATAGGCGTGAAGTCTTAGTAAAGAAAAAGGTGTGAAGTCCGATTGCCCTGGTTGAAATAAATTGGAAAAATAATCTTTCACTATTCTACAATTACTTTTGCTCTTCCTCCAGCTGCCTTCATTTTCTCCAATGCTAAAATGGTGTCCTTCTTCCTCCGATGGCTTGCCATGTAAGAATATAGAACTAGTGTATCCATTTTTTAGCCAATAAACTTTTTCCTGTTAGTTCCAATAAGCCTCCTCCTGTGAGAAGAAAAATGTTGAAATCTATATCTATACTATACTAAATCATGAAAAGTCCACATGGACTGTCCACTTAATATGCCATGTATAATTCCCCTAAAAGCCACGCAATCACAAAAAAAATACGTGGCATCCACGTCCATTTTGTTGGTCAAATAATAAATGCACATATGTATCAATGGTAAGAAAACGCATATAACACACGGTATATTAAGGCCGAAAATCAAGGAAGCACTATGCCAGATGTTGAGAAAAAGGGCGCCCTATTGGGCAGCGCTCTTGATGTAAGCGCTACATTTGCTTAATACTGCACAGGAAATGGGCAGTGCTCTTGCTGTAAGCACTTCTTTTGGTTAAAATGCGCTGGGGCAATGGGTAGTGCTTTTTAGGAAGCGCTGCCTTAGGAGAACGCGCTGGGGCGATGGGCAGCGCTTTTTAAAAAACGCTACTTATGCCCAAAACACGAAAATGAATGGGTAGCGCTTTTTAAAAGCGTTGCCTATCGCTTTAGTCAATAAAATTCCCCCCACTCACTCTCAAAATGAAGAGTTGCGAACTAGAAACCCTTATGCCTCCATCTGCTTCCATTTCAGCAGCTTCCTTCACTTCACTTCATCTTCTTCCTTCACTTAATCTTTTTCTTTCATTGCTTCACTCTCTCTCTTCTCTTGCCTTTCTTTCTTTTCTCTTCACTCTCTCTCTTCTCTTGACTTTCTTTCTTTTCTTGCGTTTTTTCTTTCACTACTTCTACTAGGTTTTTTTTGATGAATCTTACAGATTCAAGGTATATGAAGCCTCCAATGGTGATTAGAAGCACACATACAAAGGTAATTACTACTTGAAAGGTATACCACTACAAGAAAAGCTGGACTTTGCGGCGGGCAAAATCCGCCGCAAAAGCCAAATTTGCGGCGGATATTTGGACTTTGCGGCGGAATTGTTTCGCCGGTAGCCAGCTCGAAGCAAACGCGTTGCGGCGGATTATCCGCCGCAAGTTTGCGACGGATTTAGTGGCGCCGCAAAATCCACCGCAAATTTGCGGCGGATAATCCGCCGGAAAAGGGGACAAATTTTTGACGCAATATATCTGTAACACCCCATTCTACCCGGCTATTTTCCATAAAGATCAGAGTTTCAAAATTTCTTTTTGAATGGAATGCTACACACGTACTTGGTGTAACCATTTACAATACGCAACACCATTTAATAAATTAAGGTACCCTTGATTTCATCAACAAAAATCCACTCATAATAATTTAAACGACTCGCAGCGGAAAAAATAACATAAACTCAAAATGCCAAACAACGGCCTCATCGGAATCATTAGGTCAATGCACACGAAAATCAACAACATTTAAATATCATTAGAAAAATCCTAAGCCAACCCCCTAGGTGTCACGTATCAGAGCAGACCGACTCGGGAGTGAAAGGAGTAAGCCTTTACTCAGAACTACCTGTAGTAAACAACAACAGAAGGGTGAGTCTCAACTACATAATAAAGATTATAATAAGAAGTATATTACGTCATAACATCACACTCACACAGTCACACAGTAGCATAGTCTATACAATCACCCACTAGCATGCTTATCATGAGGATGGATGCAATACAGTTATGCATGTGGTACCATTTTCCCAGACCGCAGCCTTATCATCATATTATCAACTCAGACCGCAGCCTTATCATTTCAATTTAGAACTCAGACCGCAGCCTTATTATCATAATTAACAACTCAGACCGCAGCCTTATGTATGCATGAGACTCCATGACAAAACCACAATCATAATTATTAACAACACGGTCCATGTATCCTATATCACATCTTTAATTAATCTTAGTTTTAGCCCCCATGGCCTCATCACCAACCAACTCATTATTTTCTCCTCACAATCACGTCCCTAGGACTAGGATAACACTTAGGGACCAATCTAGCACCATTAGACCCGAAACTCAAACACAAGTCACGGGCGCCCCGCTAGGCGCCCTAGGCGGCCACACTTGGCGCCCCACACAACACCCAAACGCACAAACATAGTAGACCACCTTAAAAATTGAAACCGCTCTAGCCAAAATGTTCAAAATGGGATTTGGTCACGTGAATACAGAATTTGGCTAGGTAAAATATGCTCAGAACATGATGTGTGCACAAGGCACCCCTAAAACAAGTCAAAATGATGCCCAATAGGACAACTTTCAAACCACAAGTGCAAATCTGGAAATTCTTTAGCCAAAATACTTAAAATATGATTTGGTCAGGTGAATACAAAGTTTGGCTCAGTAAAATATGCTCAGAACATGATGTGTGCACAAGGCACCCCTAAAACAAGTCAAAATGATGCCCAACCGGACAATTTCAAAACCACAAGTGAAAATCCAGAAATTCTTTAGCCAAAGTGTTTTAAATAACATTTGGTCAGGTCAATACAAAGTTTGGCTCGGTAAAATATGCTCAGAAAATGATGTGTGCACAAGGCACCCCTAAAACAAGCCAAAATGATGCCCAACCGGACAATTTCAAAACCACAAGTGAAAATCCAGAAATTCTTTAGCCAAAGTGTTTTAAATAACATTTGGTCAGGTCAATACAAAGTTTGGCTCGGTAAAATATGCTCAGAAAATGATGTGTGCACAAGGCACCCCTAAAACAAGCCAAAATGATGCCCAACCGGACAATTTCAAAACCACAAGTGCAAATCCAGAAATTCTTTAGCCAAAGTGTTTTAAATAACATTTGGTCAGGTCAATACAAAGTTTGGCTCGGTAAAATATGCTCAGAAAATGATGTGTGCACAAGGCACCCCTAAAACAAGCCAAAATGATGCCCAACCGGACAATTTCAAAACCACAAGTGCAAATCCAGAAATTCTTTAGCCAAAGTGTTTTAAATAACATTTGGTCAGGTCAATACAAAGTTTGGCTCGGTAAAATATGCTCAGAAAATGATGTTTACCCAAAGACATGATTTATGCGCCTTGCCTAAGCATAGGCAGCAACCTGGCGCCTCCCCAGGCGCCACAGGGCAGCAACACAGGCGCCCTGCCCAGAACACACACACGCCCAGCAACAGTAAACAGCGCCCAGTGCGCCAATTTCCCCCCCCCCCCCCCCCCCAGCACTTGGCGCCCAGGCGCCCCATCACAACCAAACACCAATTCTCCATTATTTTTCCAAAACTCAAAATACCACAACAATCACAAAACACACTGCACTTTTTCCAGCAACATCCAATCTCACATATATAAATTAAGAACACTTCAAAACACAAAATTAACACATGAAATCCAAACCTTAGCATAGGGAAATCAAATCAATCACACTAATTATCAATTCCAACTAACCTAAACAATTCTAACAATTAACAAGTAGTGTCAAGTGGGGTCCTATGGTTTACATACAACCTATTATATTCTCTATTATAGAGTGAGACTCCCCTAACCTTGATTATGACGAGCTAGAGCCTTTTCCACCGAAGCACCGACAAATCACCGCAACAAAGAAGCTCCTCCTTTTTCACACAATCACGCCCTTTCTCTCTTTCCCTAGGATCAAGGCGAATTGATCAAAATAGAAAGGGTTAGGGAAATTCGAAACCTAAGCAATTGATAGAGAAAGGAAATCGAATCATAGAAGATTAGGAACCCTTACCTAGGATCAAGGCGCACAAACCCTAACTCCAAGCTTGAAATCGCCCTTCCTTCTCTTCTCCTCTCTTCGACTTTCTTTCTTTTCTTCTCTATTTCGACTTTCTTTCTCTCCTTTGACACTAGTGGGGCGCGACCTAGACCCCTAGTGTCTAAAGAGCGCCTAAGCCAACGGGCTTGGGCCTCTTGGGCCGTCACTTGAAATTCCGGTATTACCAACGCCATCCCCTTCAATTAAAATAAAATACCATATCATCACATAATAAAATAAAATAGTGCAACACTTTAAATAATTTAATCAATTACTTAATTAAATTATTTTAGGGTGTTACAACTCTCCCCCACTTAGGAAATTTCGTCCTCGAAATTCATACCTGAGTCAAATAGCTCTGGATAGGACTCCCGCATCCTACTCTCCAGCTCCCACGTCACGCTCTCGCCAGAAGCTCCCAACCATACCACCTTCACTAAAACAATGCTTTTCCCTCTCAGCACCTTCACTTCTCTATCATCAATCCTCACTGGCATAGTCTCCACAGTGAGATTATCCCGCACCTCGATATCATCCATATGGATCACATGAGACGGGTCCGGAATGTACTTCCGAAGTTGCGACACGTGAAATACGTCGTGCAAGTTCGAAAGGTTAGGCGGTAAAGCCACCCTATAAGCAACCTTTCCGACCCTCTCGGTGATCTGATACGGTCCAATAAATCTAGGAGTCAACTTCTTTGCTTTAAGTGCACGCCCAACACCAGCCATAGGCGTGACCCTCAAGAAAACATGCTCTCCAGCCTGAAATTCCAAATCCTTTCTCCTTCTATCATGGTAACTCTTTTGCCGACTTTGGGACTCTTTCATTTTCTCCCTGATCATTTTTATCTTCTCTGTAGTTTCTCTCACCAATTCAGGTCCAAGAACAACACTTTCGCCAGATTCATGCCAACACAAAGGAGTTCTACACCTCCGCCCATACAGTGCCTCATAAGGAGCCATCCCTATACTCGAATGGTAGCTGTTGTTGTAAGTGAACTCAATCAACGAAAGGTGTGTATCCCACGCACCTCCCTGCTCTAACACACACGACCTCAATAAGTCCTCCAATGACTGAATGGTTCTCTCTGTCTGCCCATCAGTCTGAGGATGGTAGGCTGAACTCAACCTCAATCTGGACCCCAATGCCTCTTGCAAGCTCCCCCAAAACTCCGAAGTAAACCTCGGATCTCTGTCAGATACAATACTCTTCGGGACACCATGCAACTTCACAATCACCTTAATATATATCTCGGCCAATCTCGCTACCGGATACGTGATGTTGATAGGAAGGAAGTGAGCAGACTTCGTCAACCTATCCACGATCACCCAAATAGAATCAAATCCTCGAACGGTTCTCGGTAACCCAGTCACAAAATCCATGGAAATGCTATCCCATTTCCATTCCGGAACATCTAAAGGTTGCATCAACCCCGCAGGCTTCTGGTGCTCAACCTTTGACTTCTAGCAAGTCAAACAGGCATACACAAATTGTGCTACATCTTTCTTCATACCAGGCCACCAGAATAATTTCTTCAAGTCATGATACATCTTTGTAGCCCCTGGATGAATACTCAGCTTGCTCCTATGACTCTCCTCAAGGATCATCTTCTTCATCTCAATATCATCGGGAACACAGATTCTGTCTCTAAATCTCAACACACCCTGGGAATCCAACCTGAAATCCCCATCCACATTCTGATCACCCGCAACTAACAAGTCAACCAGCTTCACATCTAATTTCTGGGCGTCTCTGATACTAACCAAGAAGTCATTACCAATCCTCAGCATACCCAGCTTAACACTCCGCGGTGTCACTTCACAAACCAGACTCATATCACGGAATTGCTCAATCAATTCCAACTCTTTTACCATCATTGTTGACATATGCAAAGTCTTTCGACTTAAAGCATCAGCCACGACATTAGCTTTGCCGGGGTGATAGTTTAAGCCAAAATCATAGTCTTTCAGCAGCTCTAACCAACGCCTCTGCCTCATATTCAGCTCCTTCTGATCAAACAAGTATTTCAAACTCTTGTGGTCGCTGAATACCTCGAATCTAGTGCCATACAAATAGTGCCTCCAAATTTTTAGTGCAAACACAATAGCAGCCAATTCCAAATCATGAGTAGGATAGTTCTTCTCATGAGTCCGCAACTGTCTGGACGCATAAGCGACTACCTTCCCATCCTGCATCAATACGCCCCCTAAGCCCATTCTGGAAGCATCACAATATACCACAAACGGTTGATCCGGCACGGGCAACACTAACACCGGAGATGTTGTCAATCTTTTCTTCAACTCTTGGAAGCTCTCTTCACACTTAGCATCCCAAACAAAAATTCTCCCTTTACACGTCAATTGAGTCAACGGAAGGGCTAGCTTTGAGAAACCCTCAATGAACCTCCTGTAGTAACCGGCCAACCCCAAGAAACTCCTAATCTCAGTCGCAGACTTTGGGCTCTCCCATTGTAACACTGCATCAACCTTAGCTGGGTCTACAGCTATGCCATCACTAGAAATAATGTGACCCAAAAAGCTTACCTCACGCAGCCAGAACTCGCATTTGGACAACTTAGCATAAAGCTTCTTCTCTTTCAACACCTCAAGCACCAATCTTAAGTGCTCTGCATGCTCCTCTTCAGACTTGGAGTATACCAGAATATCATCTATAAAAACTACCACAAATCGATCCAAGTAACTATGGAAGATACGGTTCATGTACTCCATAAACACCCCTGGTGCATTGGTAACACCAAACGGCATCACAGAGTATTCATAGTGTCCATATCTCGTTCGAAACGCTGTCTTCTGGACGTCCTCATCTTTTACCTTAATCTGGTGATACCCTGACCTCAAATCAATTTTACTAAAAACTTTAGCACCCACCAGCTGGTCCATCAAATCGTCAATTCTCGGAAGAGGGTACTTATTTTTAATAGTCACCTTGTTCAACTGTCTATAATCCACACACAGGCGCATACTCCCATCTTTCTTCTTTACTAATAAAACCGGAGCTCCCCATGGTGACACACTAGGCCTCACAAATTTCTTTTCAAGTAACTCTTCCAACTGCTTCTTCAATTCAGATAACTCAGAAGCTGACATTCGGTACGGAGCCATGGACACAGGCCTAGTACCAGGCACAAGGTCAATCCCAAACTCTACTTCCCTCTCTGGTGGCACACTAGGAATCTCATCAGGGAACACTTCAGGGAATTCACACACCACCTGCAATCCTTCAACCATAGCTTGGTTTTCAGCAGACATAGACGCCATCAAAGCAAATAGTTGACCACCATCCTTCATTACCTTATGCAGCTGATCCCCAGACAACAAAACAGACTCTCCCTCCTCAGGAGGAAAGAAACTCACAGACTTGCTGAAACAGTTGATGTGCACATGGTTATCCACTAACCAGTCCATACCAAGAATAACATCCAACCCTCCCAAAGGCAAACATATAAGGTCAACCAGAAAATCTCTGCCAAATACTGACAGAGGACACTTAGCACACAATAGAGAAGTAGTCACCGAACCCTTAGCCGGAGTGTCGATAACCATTTCCCTTTTCATATCAGACAATACTAGATTTAACTTTTCAGCACAAGCAGCAGCAATAAAAGAATGCGTAGCACCAGTATCAACTATAGCAATTAAAGGGGAACCATAAATAAAGCAAGTACCTCGAATCTCATTGGGCCCCTCTGAGCCTGCTAGCGCGAAAACTCGTCCATTGGATTTTTCTTTCTTCGGTTTGGTGCATTTAGAACTGAAGTGACCAGCTTCACCACAATTGAAACACACTGATTCCTTACGATCACAATTAGACGCCATATGACCTTTCTTCCCACAACGGTAACACATTACCTCAGTCTTGCAATCGAAACTTTTGTGACCCGGCTTGCCACAAGTGTAACACACTATATCAGCGGGAGCACCTCCCCCACTAGGCTTCTTACTCTCAGAAAATTTCTTACCAGCACCTGCCTTCCACTTATTTTTACCTCCAGACACATCATATGGTTTTCCCCTAAACTGATTATTCCTCTTTTCTTTCCCAATTTTGTAGGCAGCAGAACTGTCTTCTTCATAAATTCTACTCTTGTCAACCAATCTAGCAAAATCGCGTATCTCATGATACCCAATTGCCTTCTTAATGTCAGGTCGCAGGCCACTTTCAAATTTCACACATTTAGAGAACTCTGAATCAGCGTCATTGGCGTAGTAAGGACAGAATTGAGCCAGCTCTTCAAATTTGGCTGCATACTCAGCCACAGTCTTATTTCCCTGTTTCAATTCTAGAAATTCTACCTCTTTCTTGGCCCGAACGTCTTCAGGGTAGTACTTTCTTTTAAACTCTCTTGTGAAGACATCCCAAGTAACCTCTTCACCAGCAGTGTTCAACCTATGCAGCATCCCTAACCACCACTTGTCAGCCTCTTCCGCCAGCATGTGCGTCCCAAACTTCACTTGCTGGGCAGCAGTGCAATCCATAACTCGGAATATCCGCTCTATCTCATTCAGCCACGACAAGGCTCCATCGGGATCATACCGACCCTTGAAGGTGGGTGGGTTTTCCCTCTGAAACGTTGCCAGGTTACGGGCATTCATATCAGCAGCATTGTGTTGATTTCCAACAGCTTGGGCTATGGCCTGCAGAGCAGCAGCCAAAGCAGCATCATCCCTTCTAGCCATATCAACCTAGCACTGCAGCATAAACGACAATTTAGAACTAAAACACAACACCTAATTGTCATACACAATATGACAGACAGACACACTTGGTCGGACAGACCGAACTTTTGCTCTGATACCACTAATGTAACACCCCATTCTACCCGGCTATTTTCCATAAAGATCAGAGTTTCAAAATTTCTTTTTGATTGGAATGCTACACACGTACTTGGTGTAACCATTTACAATACGCAACACCATTTAATAAATTAAGGTACCCTTGATTTCATCAACAAAAATCCACTCATAATAATTTAAACGACTCGCAGCGGAAAAAATAACATAAACTCAAAATGCCAAACAACGGCCTCATCGGAATCATTAGGTCAATGCACACGAAAATCAACAACATTTAAATATCATTAGAAAAATCCTAAGCCAACCCCCTAGGTGTCACGTATCAGAGCAGACCGACTCGGGAGTGAAAGGAGTAAGCCTTTACTCAGAACTACCTGTAGTAAACAACAACAGAAGGGTGAGTCTCAACTACATAATAAAGATTATAATAAGAAGTATATTACGTCATAACATCACACTCACACAGTCACACAGTAGCATAGTCTATACAATCACCCACTAGCATGCTTATCATGAGGATGGATGCAATACAGTTATGCATGTGGTACCATTTTCCCAGACCGCAGCCTTATCATCATATTATCAACTCAGACCGCAGCCTTATCATTTCAATTTAGAACTCAGACCGCAGCCTTATTATCATAATTAACAACTCAGACCGCAGCCTTATGTATGCATGAGACTCCATGACAAAACCACAATCATAATTATTAACAACACGGTCCATGTATCCTATATCACATCTTTAATTAATCTTAGTTTTAGCCCCCATGGCCTCATCACCAACCAACTCATTATTTTCTCCTCACAATCACGTCCCTAGGACTAGGATAACACTTAGGGACCAATCTAGCACCATTAGACCCGAAACTCAAACACAAGTCACGGGCGCCCCGCTAGGCGCCCTAGGCGGCCACACTTGGCGCCCCACACAACACCCAAACGCACAAACATAGTAGACCACCTTAAAAATTGAAACCGCTCTAGCCAAAATGTTCAAAATGGGATTTGGTCACGTGAATACAGAATTTGGCTAGGTAAAATATGCTCAGAACATGATGTGTGCACAAGGCACCCCTAAAACAAGTCAAAATGATGCCCAATAGGACAACTTTCAAACCACAAGTGCAAATCTGGAAATTCTTTAGCCAAAATACTTAAAATATGATTTGGTCAGGTGAATACAAAGTTTGGCTCAGTAAAATATGCTCAGAACATGATGTGTGCACAAGGCACCCCTAAAACAAGTCAAAATGATGCCCAACCGGACAATTTCAAAACCACAAGTGAAAATCCAGAAATTCTTTAGCCAAAGTGTTTTAAATAACATTTGGTCAGGTCAATACAAAGTTTGGCTCGGTAAAATATGCTCAGAAAATGATGTGTGCACAAGGCACCCCTAAAACAAGCCAAAATGATGCCCAACCGGACAATTTCAAAACCACAAGTGAAAATCCAGAAATTCTTTAGCCAAAGTGTTTTAAATAACATTTGGTCAGGTCAATACAAAGTTTGGCTCGGTAAAATATGCTCAGAAAATGATGTGTGCACAAGGCACCCCTAAAACAAGCCAAAATGATGCCCAACCGGACAATTTCAAAACCACAAGTGCAAATCCAGAAATTCTTTAGCCAAAGTGTTTTAAATAACATTTGGTCAGGTCAATACAAAGTTTGGCTCGGTAAAATATGCTCAGAAAATGATGTGTGCACAAGGCACCCCTAAAACAAGCCAAAATGATGCCCAACCGGACAATTTCAAAACCACAAGTGCAAATCCAGAAATTCTTTAGCCAAAGTGTTTTAAATAACATTTGGTCAGGTCAATACAAAGTTTGGCTCGGTAAAATATGCTCAGAAAATGATGTTTACCCAAAGACATGATTTATGCGCCTTGCCTAAGCATAGGCAGCAACCTGGCGCCTCCCCAGGCGCCACAGGGCAGCAACACAGGCGCCCTGCCCAGAACACACACACGCCCAGCAACAGTAAACAGCGCCCAGTGCGCCAATTCCCCCCCCCCCCCCAGCACTTGGCGCCCAGGCGCCCCATCACAACCAAACACCAATTCTCCATTATTTTTCCAAAACTCAAAATACCACAACAATCACAAAACACACTGCACTTTTTCCAGCAACATCCAATCTCACATATATAAATTAAGAACACTTCAAAACACAAAATTAACACATGAAATCCAAACCTTAGCATAGGGAAATCAAATCAATCACACTAATTATCAATTCCAACTAACCTAAACAATTCTAACAATTAACAAGTAGTGTCAAGTGGGGTCCTATGGTTTACATACAACCTATTATATTCTCTATTATAGAGTGAGACTCCCCTAACCTTGATTATGACGAGCTAGAGCCTTTTCCACCGAAGCACCGACAAATCACCGCAACAAAGAAGCTCCTCCTTTTTCACACAATCACGCCCTTTCTCTCTTTCCCTAGGATCAAGGCGAATTGATCAAAATAGAAAGGGTTAGGGAAATTCGAAACCTAAGCAATTGATAGAGAAAGGAAATCGAATCATAGAAGATTAGGAACCCTTACCTAGGATCAAGGCGCACAAACCCTAACTCCAAGCTTGAAATCGCCCTTCCTTCTCTTCTCCTCTCTTCGACTTTCTTTCTTTTCTTCTCTATTTCGACTTTCTTTCTCTCCTTTGACACTAGTGGGGCGCGACCTAGACCCCTAGTGTCTAAAGAGCGCCTAAGCCAACGGGCTTGGGCCTCTTGGGCCGTCACTTGAAATTCCGGTATTACCAACGCCATCCCCTTCAATTAAAATAAAATACCATATCATCACATAATAAAATAAAATAGTGCAACACTTTAAATAATTTAATCAATTACTTAATTAAATTATTTTAGGGTGTTACAATATCCGCCGGAAAGTACCCAATATCCGCCGCAAATTATCCGCCGCAAAGTACCCGTTATCCGCCGCAAAACACCCGTTTTATTTTAAAAAAAATGAATATAATTTTTTTAAAAAAATGTTTTATTTAAATTTCCGCCGCAAACGACACAAATCCGCCGCAAAGTACCATTTTTTTTAAAAAAAAATTATTATTATTTTTAAAAAATAAATTTTATTTTTTTAAAAAAATCGTTTTAATTAAAAATATATATTATTTTATTAATTTTTTTAATTATTGATAAAAAAATAAAATCCAATAACTAATTAATTTTTAATTTAAAAAAATAAAAATTGGGAAAAGCAGTAAAAATATCCATACAATTAATAAAATATCCAGAAAATTAATAAAATATCCAGACAAAAAAATAAAATAATCTAAAGCTACTGGGGTGCCTGCCGGCCAATGTCATCAACATTATTATAATATGTATCATCTTGAAGTAAAGCACTGAGCGATGACATTTGGACATTAAGATCAATGTCCAGCGGGGGTGACCGCTGCTGGGGGTACTGCTGGTTTGGTTGGATCAGGGGTGACCGATGTTGGGGCTGTTGGTATGGCTGGCGGGGTGACTGATGTTGCTGCTGGTATGGCTGGAGTGGCGGCGCATACTGTGGTGTATACTGCGGGGGATATTGGGATGCATACGGCGGGGGATACTGGGGTGCATATATACTGCTGCTGGTAGTAATGCTGCTGTGGCGGCGGCGGGTAGGATGCTGATGAGGATGGCCTCGAGTGCTGAGACACCATCTGATCCTGCAAGAACTTAAAGTGCTCCTCCATGCGCTCCTCAGCTACCCTAGCCTGCTCCCGAATTGCCTGAATTTCCCGATCACTTCGATCCCGAATCGCCTGAATTTCCCGATCGCTTTGCTGCTGCCGCTCGGCAATCTGACGCTGAGCCTCGCTCAGTTGCCGCGTCAATTGCCTAACCTCATTCAACTCACCAGCATTGGGAACATAATTGCGACCAGTCGAGGATCCAGAATGTGAATCTGATAGACTCGGAATAATGCTTGTTCGAAAAGCAGCCGGTCCAATACCACCTGCTCCTACCAGACGATTAGTCTTTTGGGGACCAACTGCTCTCTCCCAAACATCACGAGCTACTCTAGCCTCCTCCACTGGATCGACAACTGCCCCACTGCTCTGTTGTGACTGATGGTACTCAGCCATCCCACCCTCGAAGCTCTCCTGAAAAAAATAACCCAACAAATAAATAACTAATTATTAATATAAATAATAAACATTAATTAATATATATAATTGTAAAAGTAGTTTTACCTGAATACGCCTCGCCCGATCTGTAAGGTACTCACCAGTCTCCTCCACCATATGCATGTGGCAATGCAACTCAGGCAAAGTGATTGGCCTTTGTTCCCTCTCCACCTATATATATATATATATATATATATATGTACATAAATATATATTATTAATTAAATACACATATTGAAAATGACTAGTTAATTATTATAAATAATTAATTAATTAATCAAGTAATAAATTAAGTAATAAATTTACCAAACGTATGTAATGCGTTGCAGTATTAACACTCCCCCCCGTGTGTGTGCAGCCACCTTTTTCAGAAGCACGGTTCTTCTTGGCTTTCTCACAATAATTCTTAAATCCTTCATCTTTCTGCGAATACTCATTAAACTCAGCCCAAGTTGAGTCTCCCATATAAGATGGCTTCGTACCCGTATTGGGCGCCCTCCGCATCAATTCAGAATAGCGATGAGAACATCTCTTATGGAACACTCTCTCAACTGCGGCTTGCTCCCTTGGATACCATGTACATTTTTCCTATTTAAGAAATTTACAATAATGTTGTTAATTATAAGGCAATAATTAATTAATTAATCAAGTCAATATAAAAGATAATACACCAAATTAATTATTTCGTAGAATCGAATAACTTACCAAAAATGATCTTAACATCTTCTTATTTGCATCCTTATCTTTTCTAACTTCCGTCCAGTTCTTCCAGCTCTTGGTAAAATTCTCCTTGATTGTTTTTGTGATGGCGGTAGCTGAAGCCTTCGAAGGAATAAAACTGCATTAAAAAAAGATGAATTTTGTTACACCAAATATAAGTTATATATAAATGGCAACAAAAATAAATTAATAAATAATAATATATATATATATATATATATATATATTTATATATATATATAGACTTACGAATCGCCAACAATCTGCAATATGATACGCCCATCAGGTGTAACCCTAATCACATCAGTCCCATCAATGAATGTGCGTACCCCATCCGCATCAACATGTGTCGGGGATAAGCCCTCAGTACCAACAGGAATCGATGGGCCCCCTGCAGTACTAGTACTAGCACCATCCTCAGACACAGGTGGTGGCAAATATCCGCCAGTAGTAACAACAACACGCGTAGGCTGAACACGGCGCCCTAGGCGAGTAGATGTCTTCCGCCTGCTAGTGCTGGCGGCATCGGGAGGTGGAGGAGGAACATATGCGCCGTCATGATCGGATCCCGAGTCATCATGAGATGCCATATCTGTATAGATCTAGCTAAACATATACATTTAAACAAAACAAACATATACTAAACAAGGTTAACATAAACATATACAAAACTCATGCATTAAAATAAATAATTTGAATCCCATTCATTCTCAAACAAATAACATCCTTCATTAAAAATAACATCTTCATTAAAAATAGAATTGTTGAAACATAAATTACATTCATTCTAATTTGAATCCCATTCATTCTCAAAATCATCATCATCGGAGGAGTGAATTCTTGATACACCAATGTGGTCTGTTGCATCATCACCATCAGCATCTTCGTCATCAACAACTTCATCACCGGTGTTTGGCTCATCACATAAACGAACAATGGGTTCAACTTGAATCACTTCATTTACATTAGACATCTCTTCCATTTGATATGGCATATCTTCCACCGTGTCATCATTTGTCTGATCAATGCGACCTCTTGGTTTTGTTTTAATTGCGACACACCAACCACGCCTATCAGTCCGCATTGATGGATAAGGGACATAATAGACTTGTCTCACATTTTGTGCAATGACGAACGGATCATACGGTCGATATCTACCATTCATTTTAATGTCCACTGTATTTGACTTTGGATTCACCTTTGTTCCTCGAGCAGACGGATCAAACCAATTACAATAAAAAACCACTACCTTTGGACTAAAATCTAGATGGGGGTACTGAAGTTCATATATGTGTTGAACCACACCATAAAAATCATCTTCACCTCCTCCAGTGACCCCCTTCATGCACACTCCACTATTGACTGTCTCTCTGCCCTGTGTCCATTCATTGGTGTGAAATTTGTATCCATTGACAAAGTATGTGTGCCATTCTTTAACACATCTTCGAGGACCGCCTGATATGTTCCTCAAGTGTTGGTTGGTAGGATTTGGCGGGAGGGAATACACATATTGACTAAACCACATTGGAAAATGCGCATGAATATGAGCAGAAGATTGGTCTTCACGTACTGCCTCTGATGACAAGAACTCCCTAAAAAGAAATAATTTAATTGTTACACTTGTCTACTATATTAACTAATTAAGATAGATTGTTAATGTTGAGGAACATACTCAATAAATGGTTGCACCTCAGTACAGTTTATCAACACATGAACATGTGCTGAACTTAACTCTTCATCTGTTAGCCAGTGAGTTGACTCCTTCCCAGATGGACGACCGGGTAGACAAAAGACATACAAAGCCAAAGGATGTCGCCATTCAGTATCCACTTCATTTCGACTGCTTCCAGGAGCAAACTGATTCTTGAAATAATGAGAACAAAAATGTGTTGTTTCACGGTGTAGGTAAGAAGAACATATCGATCCTTCAACTCTAGCTTTGTTTTTCACCGATCTTTTTGAATCACTCATGAACCTAGAGAATATGATATTAATATAATAGTCATATATTTCAATTTAAACTTGTTTCTTATATTATAATTAAAAATTAGCTGACCTTTCAAACGGATACATCCATCTGTATTGGACAGGTCCGCCAAGTTTAGCTTCATATGCGAGATGCACCGGTAGATGCTCCATAGAATCAAAGAAACCAGGTGGAAATACTCTCTCCAACTTGCATAAGATAAGTGGGATGTCTTGTTCCATTTTTGAAAGATCATCAGCTTTTAGCGTTGCAGAACACAAATTCTTAAAGTATTGACTTATTTCAATGAGCGGATTCAAAACGTGTGTTGACAACGAACTAAAAGCGATAGGAAGTAAGCACTCCATGAATACGTGACAATCATGACTCTTCATCCCATGCAACCTCCCATTATCCACATCCGCACGTCTAGATAAATTGGAAGAATAACCGTCTGGCATTTTCAACTCTTTTATCCACTGATAAACTGCTTTCGCTTGTTCGGTAGATAAAGTATAATTGGCTTTGGGTTTCAAAATCCTAGTACCTTGCTCAACCAACAACAAATCCTTTCGTCTACAGAAATGATCTATATCCTTCCTAGCTTTCTCATTGTCTTTCGTTTTGCCTTTCACGTTCATGACAGTGTTAAATATGTTGTCAAAAAAATTCTTCTCTATATGCATGACATCGAGATTGTGTCTCAATAGATTATCTTTCCAATAGGGAAGTTCCAAAATACTTTTTTTTGTCCAATTGTGCCATTCTCCATAGCCATCTGGACGAGAAACAACACCGGCTACGACTTCCACAGGAGGGATATCCCTAACATTATTCCAAACTTCCTCTGGTGTCAACTGACGAGGAGGTCCAGCTGTTTCAACATTTCCCTTGATGAACGCATATTTCTGCTTTCTAAATGGGTGATCCATAGGTAAGAACCTACGGTGCGAGTCAAACCATGAAACTTTTCCTCCGTATTTAAGACTAAAAGCCTTTGTGTCAACCATGCAAATCGGACACGCCATCTTACCATGTGTCCCCCATCCAGACAACATTCCATAGGCAGGGAAGTCATTTATGGTCCACATCAAAGCCGCCCTCATCACAAAATTTTGTTTGCGTGCCACATCATAAGTTAAAACACCATTCCACAACCTTTTTAGGTCATCAATCAAAGGTTGCAAATAGATGTCAATACCAGCTGTTGGATTACTTGGCCCTGGAATAATAGAATTTAAAAACATGTATGGTTTGGACATACACATTTCTGGAGGAATGTTGTATGGGGTAACAATAACTGGCCAACATGAATACGGTGTTGCCGAGGCTTGAATATATGGTGTGAAACCATCAGAGCACAAACCAAGCCGAACATTGCGTGGATCACTGGCAAAATCTGGATGAACACGATCAAAATGCTTCCAAGCTTCACCATCAGATGGGTGACGTAATTCACCAGAATTATTTCTATTTTGATGGTGCCATGTCATTTTACCTGCGGTCTCCATTGAAGTAAACATCCTCTGTAGCCTTGGAATAAGAGGCAGATAGAACAGTAATTTTCGTGGAACCGGGTTGCCTCTGCTCATCCCTAATCTACTGACACGATAGCGTGGTTGTCCACACAACTTGCATTCCGAAAACTCTCCATCATTTATGCCAAACTCATTCTTATAATAGAGCATGCAACCAGACACACAACAATCAATCCTTTTAGATTTTAAGCCAAGCTTCGATACCACTCTTTTAGCTTCATAATAACTTTGCGGTAAACTCCCTCTAATGGGGGTTGCATCCAACATCATTTTGGTCATATATTCCATACACAACTCAGCAACATTAAATTGAGACTTAAGACCCAACAACAGAACACACATTGATAATTTTGAGTCTGTAGATCCTTCAAATATGGGTTTATTTGTCTCACTCAAATACATGTAAAACCTTTGAGCTTCCTCATTTGGAACTTCGTCAGCATCTGGTTCTTCAAAATCCAAATTTACTCCAACAGCGTCAGATATCATTCCCTGATAAACATCTAACGGTTGTATTCCCCATCCTTCAGATGTCGTAGTCACTGGATAACTACTTGATGTGTGATCTACTACTTCAACCGGAACATTAACCGCAGGAACTGCAGCTACCCCTGGCGCTCCTTCTCCGTGACGACTCCATGTCCAATAATTTGGCCTAAACTCATTATTGTACAAATGAAGTCTAACTTCATGTTCATTTTTTATAGCTCGAAATGAACATTTCAAGCACGGACATCTAATACCGCCTTGTCGCCCAAATTCTTCATGATCAATGTACTTAGCACAAAAAATAAACTCTTCTACTCTTTCTACAAAACGTCGTTTTACACCAGTTCTTCCAAGATACAATCGATCATACATCCAACTACGATCCATTTTCAAGAACTATACGTATACTACACTACAATATAAATAAAATAAACTATCAATTACTTCATATTTTGATATATATATATTTATATATTACTCATTTTATTTTGATATTTCAATAAACTACCAATTAATTACAAGCAACAGAATTAATTTTTTAATAATGTTATATACTAATAATTTAAACATTATAAATAATAATTCCAAATTTAATTTTAAATTTCAATTTTTATAAGACAATATATGTTAATAAAATTTATAAGTGAACTTAATAAATAAGTTTTTTCAATATAAATTAATTTGTATTATTATTACAAACAAAATTTGTAACAAAATTTTACTAAAAATAGTGAAGTAAGTAATATTTTATTAATTACTTTAACAACTAACCGTAGTGAAGAGAAGGCTCTGGCTTGAAGCTTATCCTGAACTCAAGCAGAGAGGAAAAAGGAGGAACCCAAACAATACCTAAACAAAAAACAACACAATTAGTAACAAATTCATATTATAAAATAATTTAAAAACGAATATTAAAAAAAAATTAAAAACTAAAACTATTAACTCATATCAAAAACATACCTTGAAGAAATTTCCCAATAAGAGCAGAAGACAATTCGTAGGGAGGAAGCGCTACACTTCAAAAACAGATTTAGTAGAGAAGGAGAGAATTTGGGAGAGAGTAAAAGAGAAATTTTAAGAAGAGAATGGGAGGATTGTTAGAAGTGTGAAGAATGAGAAGTGGGGAAGGGATATATATAGAAAAACGCGGCCGAACGGTCAAAAGGGATTTGCGGCGGATTCTGGAGGTTTGCGGCGGATTTTGAAATTCAATATCCGCGGGTTTTTTTTTTCGGAGCTTTGCGGCGGATTATGAAGGTTTGCGGCGGATTTTGGAATTTAAAATCCGCGGGTTTTTTATTTACGGAGCTTTGCGGCGGATTCGTGGTACTTTGCGGCGGATATTCAAATTAAAATACCGCGCCTTTTTTTTTAAAAACACCAAACAATCCGCCGCAAAAGCCACAATCCCGCAAATTTCCGCCGCTAATACTCAACATCCGCTGCAAACGACACACATCCGCCGCAAAGTACCATTTTTTTTTTAAAAAAATTATTTATTTTTTTAAAAAAGTTATTATTATTTTTAAAAAATAAATTTTATTTTTTTAAAAAAATCGTTTTAATTAAAAATATATATTATTTTATTAATTTTTTTAATTATTGATAAAAAAATAAAATCCAATAACTAATTAATTTTTAATTTAAAAAAATAAAAATTGGGAAAAGCAGTAAAATATTATCACCAAAAAAATATCCATACAATTAATAAAATATCCATACAAAAAAATAAAATAATCTAAAGCAATAAAAATTGGGAAAAACAGCAAAATATATATTTAATGTCTGCTACCCCTAAACGGAGACCTACGCCATTATCTTGATATGACACTCTCTTGAGCATTGTCGGCAGCAGCTCCATTACAGTGGCGTATGTCTCCATTTCTTTGTAAAGAAATTTCCACATTGTCGTGAACACCCCTTCATCTTTTTCGTTAAAAGTAACCCATTTATCAGCAAAAAGCTCCTCCTCATTATTTCACCACAAGTGACATACGTTAATCAAACGCTCGGTATCATCCTTCAACTTAACAGCCCGTCCTTGCAGTTCCTCAAACTTTCTATTTAGAGATTCAACCATATTTTCAAAATAGAAAGTTTCACAAGAAACCATCTTTTGAAAAGATGATTGAATCTCTAAATAGAAAGTTTGAGGAACTGCAAGGACGGGTTGTTAAGTTGGAGGATGATACCGAGCGTTTGATGAGCGTATATGTCTCTTGTGGTGAAAATAATGAGGATGAACTTTTTGCTGATAAAGGGGTTACTTTTAACGAAAAAGATGAAGGGGTCTTCATGACAATGTGGAAATTTTTTTACAAAAAAATGGAGACGTACGCCACTCTATTGGAACCCCGCTGCCGACAATGCTCAAGAGAGTGCCGTATTAAGAGATCGAGTGCCGTATCAAGAGAATGAGAGTATTGGTAGAGGTGTGAAAAAAGAAGAAGGGGAGAAGGGGTTTCTATAGGAGAAACGAAGTCAAACGGTCAAAAGGCAAGATCCGCCGGAAACGGCAGTTACCGGCGGATTTAAGGGATTTGCGGCGGACTTAAGGGATTTGCGGCGGACGGAGGTGCATTTGCGGCGGTTAATTAAAATCTTGTCAAAAAAAAAAATTGTGAACCCAAATCCGCCGCAAAAACCGTTAAATCCGCCGCAAAAGCCAAGACGAATTTTAATCCGCCGCAACGGTCAATTTTTCCGCCGGTAACTTTGAGGCGGATAAAATCCGCCGGAAATGCGTAGATTCCGCCGGTAACTTTGCGGCGGATCCATATCCGCCGGAAACTCCTGGCCGGAAAAACCAATAATTCTTGTAGTGTACAAATCACCACTTTGTGACTGTAAAAACTCTAATTTCTCTCTGGGTTTATTTCGCATGTGACTGTTGTGTATGAATGAGATGGTGAATGATTTCAAGATACTGAGTCGACAACACTCTCACAGGTTGTATTCCTCCCTTTCTTTCTATTAGATCTGTTTTTTTCTCTTTCTCTCAAATGAACAAACCCTAACTTGGTTTGTTTTTCTTTTGCAAGGTACTCTCTACCACACCCAGAAAATTAGAAGAAGATAGAACTTGAAAGAGGAACAATAGACTTGAAGAAGGAAATTACTCAAAAAAAGGACATTATGTTTAATTAAAAAAACAGAAAAAAGGAAAATAAACAAAAACAGAAAAAAGGAAAATAAACAAAATCAGAAAAAAATTAAAAAAAAATACAATGGGCAGCACTTGTAGGCCAAAGCGCTACCTATTCCTAAAAAGTGCTAAGGGAATGAGCAGCGCTTTGGCCTACAAGCGCTGGCCATTGTGTTAGCGCCTTTTGGGAATGAGCAGCGCTTACGCTGAAAAGCGCTGCCCATGGCTATCAGTGAGCAGCGCTTTCTAAGCGTTGCCCATTGTGGGAGTGGAATCAGCAGCGCCAAGTTTAGCAGCGCTCGAAAGTGCTGCCCATGGCTAAAAAAAACCGTTGCTCATCCCCAAATCTGTTGTAGTGAAGCCCAAAAAAAAAAAAAGAAGGAAATCAAATTATGGTATCAGAGCATTAATTTACATAACACAATTGATGATAATTTCAAACATCATTGATACAACTCAAGATCTAAGTTATGAATTCCTTCCTATTACTTTGGTTGCAAGGTGACTTTATAACATATTTGTCTTGAGCCTCTATAAAGCATAACTCAGATTGTTCTAATACTTTATAAATTTAATAGCAGAGTTCAAGTTATTTGGTTTATAACAACTCAAGATGACAGTCATTATGCTTATGGTTATTGGTGATGAGTAACAATTGTTCCAAGCTAAGTTGCTTAACTATATTAGAAGGTAACAATTTCAATGTTTTCTTATTTTTTTGTTGTACTTCATAATGGTGTGTAACACCCCGGTATTTTTATTTATTAAAAATACCCCGGTGCACATTAATAACACATCAGAGATATTATTTTCCGCTCAGACACTGAATACCACTATGAATTTTTCACTGAATAAAAACAAAACAGTCTTATTTACAAACAAGACCTTACGGTACTCAGACCATATACAGTCAGCAACTATAGTATTCAACATCATACAAGAAAGCGGAAGAAAGACATAACACTAAAGTCATAGCGTCGTAGTACATAGACAACAAAAAGGAAATATAAACTTAAGCATAAAGCTAAGTCATCAACAACCATCCGAACCCAACCTACTCGTGCCTCTGTGGTCCTTTCTTTCCCTGTTTCTCTGCAAAACAACAACATATAAACAATGAGATACAATCTCAGTGAGTTCTACCGAGACCCCTACTAACACTCTCGGTATAATTATAAATCCTGTTTAAATTAACATGACACCGACCGCAATCCACTGCTAATCCCGGTGAACCGTATTATAGGACTTTCTTTTATTCGTGGTTTAATTCATAACCACACACATTTTAATTCAACACAACACCGACTGCAATCCACTGCTAATCCCGGTGAACCGTGTTATGACTCAGTACGACACCGACTGCATTCCACTGCTAATCCCGGTGTATCGTACGACAAAAATTTCAACATAACACCGACTGCAATCCACTGCTAATCCCGATGAACCCCCTTACCAATAGCATTTCTCCTAATGGCACAGAGTCTAGGGTAAGGGATCATGACTGCCCCGCCTAGTATGTTAACATCATGGGTCGTCACCCAAACTCGATATATTATATATATATATATATATATCCACTATCACATGAACCCATAGTTCATTTATATTAGACCTTCATTTGAACATTTGGTTCGCATCATAAACAAAATCTACGTTCACTCTCGCATACTAACTTTCCGCTTTTTGAAACAATTTATGACCTCAAAAACAGTTCATTTTACCTTTTAAATAGTATATTCAGTTAGGCCTCTAAATAAGCTTTCAAACGCATCTTAGAACACCTCAATCGGGTTCCCGGATCAAAAGATATCGCGAAAACAAAATCAGTGTACAGTTGCTGAAAACTGCAAAGCGTCGCGACGCGAACTGCTACCGTCGCGACGCGAAAAGAGTCAGAAACATTTGCGTTGCAAAATCACACTTGGTCGCGATGCGCTGCCCTACGGGTCGCAACGCGATGGAGGTCTGTCAAGTGCAGATTTTGCGATTTCTCGCTTAATCCGCTATTCCGCTCAATTTCCATTCTCGTTCCGATCGAAAACAGATCAAACAACCAACAAAATCGACCCAATCAAAACCACACAATCAATCAATCCAATCAAAAACTCAATCTAAACGAATTTTACCAAAATACGATATATTTCGAAATAACGGTTTTCGACTCAAAATCCTTCGAACTCAATCACCAGAAATTTCATTTCAACACGACACAATCCTAAACGTGAGTAAAACTCACCCTTGAAGCGAGAGTCGACACCGAGGCGAAACCACCGAGACTTCAAAATCTTCTAACGGAACCCTATATCACCAATCCGCTTCAAACTTCGATTCGAGCTTCAAAACGCGATCAATCTTCCTTGGCTTCGATCCCAAACGTGTTTCAATCACCAATTTCATCACACAGTTCTTGATTTCAATAATTTCCCCATTAAAACCCTCAATTTTCGTAGGTCAAGATGAGGGGGAAAAATGGAGAGCTTACCAAGTTCTTGGGCTTTGATGATGGAGAGGAGATGATGATGATGATGATGAAATTTGGAGGGATGGGTTGGTGATCTTCTTCTTCTTCTCCTCTTTCTCTTCTTCCTTTCTTCTTCTCTTTTCTCCTCTTCTCCTCTCTTCTTCGTTTCCTTTCTTTCTTCTCTTTCTTTCTTTTATTCTTTTCTTTCTTTTATTTCAATTAAGTGGTAATATGGTCAAATGACCATATTGCCCCTAATCTCTTAAATATATGTTTGGCCCCTGCAAATATGGTCATAGTCCATTTAGGCTCCTGTAAAAAAAAATTAAAATGGCCCTTGCAAATATTAAGCCTTTACAGTTAAGCCCCCTTTGTTAACTTTCCATCCAAAAAAACTGACGTGGCTAACGGAGATGACATCAGCATGAAATCATCAATGATTAACAGAGAAATATTAACAGATAAAGATTATTGTTTTTGAATTGTGTCAATCTTTCTCTGTTAATTATTCACTTTTTTGGAACAGTCTGAAGCGGAACAGAATCATTTCAATCTTTCTCTTTTAATTTTTCTCTGTTAATCATTGATGATGTCATGCTGACGTCATCTCCGTTAGCCACATCAGTTTTTTTGGATGGAAAGTTAACAGAAGGGCTTAACTGTAAACACTTAATATTTGCAAGGGCCATTTTAATTTTTTTTACAGGGGTCTAAATGGATTATGAGCATATTTACAGGGTCCAAACATATATTTAAGCCATTATTAATTTAGTTGACTAGAAATTAATAGCAACTATCAAAATTAATTTTTACTAATATTAGTTCAATGTTTTTTATATGGAGAAACTACACTCACCTCCCCTCACATTGCTTATAAAAAAAACACTCACCTCCCCTCATTTTTGGTAAAATAAGACATACATCTCCACTATTTTGCAAAAGATATTGACCTCCGCTAGATTAAGCATATCCCCTATATGAAGTAAAATGGTTAAATATATTTTTGGTCTTTATCAAATTTGAGGTTTTTTTTAGTCCCTCAAAAAGTTTCACCAACTTTTAGTTCCAATAAAATTTGGTTTTTTAGTTTTAGTCCCTCGATCATGACTTTTAATAGTGATTCACAACTTTTAATAGCGCTTATAGATGGTCAACAGAGCGCTATTAAAAGTTATGAAATGCTATTAAAAATTGTGAAGCGTAACTAAAAGTCACGAGGGACTAAAACTAATGAAAAAAATATGGCTTAAATATATGTTTGGCCCCTGCAAATATGGCCATAATCCATTTAGGCCCATGTAATTTTTTTAAAAATGACCCTTGCAAATATTAAGCGTTTACAGTTAAGCCCATCTGTTAACTTTCCATCCAAAAAACTGACGTGGCTACTGGAGATGATGTCAGCATGACATCATCAACGATTAACAGAGAAAGATTAACAAGGAAAGATTGAAATGATTCTGTTCCGCTTCAGACTGTTCCAAAAAAAGGGAATAATTAACAGAGAAAGATTGACACAATTCAAAAACGATAATCTTTCTCTGTTAATCAATGATGATGTCATGCTGATGTCATCTCCGCTAACCACGTCAGTTTTTTTGGATGGAAAGTTAACAGATGGGCTTAATTGTAAACGCTTAATATTTGCAAGGGTCATTTTAAAACCTTTTTTTTTACAATGGCCTAAATGGATTATGGCCATATTTGCATGGGCCAAACATATATTTAAGCCAAAAAATAAAATAGGAAATAAAAGTAGGTGAAATTGTTTTTAGGGAGTAAAAACAAAAAACCCAAATTTTATAGAGACCACAAACATATTTAACTTTAAATAAAAACAGAGGATGCATTGAGAGGTGTTTGTGTTTTTAAATAAAACTTAAGAGAGGTGACTAAAACTTTTTCAGAAAATAAGGATGCATTGAGAGGTGTTTGTGCATTTAAAAAAAATAAAGAGGGTGTATATATATCATTTCCCTTTTTTATATTGTAGCCAAGAAAATGAACTTTTTGAATGCCCTTTTTAAAATAAACCATAAATATCAATGAATAATAAACTTATTTAGTTTAGGTTTTTGTAACACTTTAAGATCACCACTAGGTGAACTAAAAGTATTAACATGATCATAACAAGTTAAAGTATAAACCTACTCATAATGTTGGACCAAATTAAAACTAAAGCGGATTGAAACCACTTAACATAGCTTTGAGATAAAAATTTCTCAACTACAAATCCGAACTAAGTACTTAATAGGTACAAATTCGATATAAGTAACATGGCTATCACTACAAGAAAATCGCTCATTTGCGACGGCAATTTCCGTCGCAAATGGGCATTTTTCCGTGGTAAATTTGCGTTTGCGACGGCATTTGCGACGGACAAAAAGTCGTGGCAAAACAGCTCGTCGCAAATGCTTTGCGACGAAACTCCCCGTCGCAAATTGTCCGTCGCAAACCCATCGCAAAGCCGTCACAAATTGTCGTGGCAAACTCGTCGCAAACTCTAACAACTTTTCGTCGCAAAGCCGTCGCAAATCCGTCGGAAATTTTTAAAAAAAAAAAAATTAAATTATACCTCCAAAATACTATTTAATATATTTAAAGAAGACTTGCATTAAAATAATCGGAGCACATAACAGTTGCCAATGTGCAAATAATAACTTGATCAAGCACCAAGCACAAACATTAAACCACTAAAGTCAAAGTACACCTATTAACAAAATTAGAATAAATCAAAGTCTTAGAGTCAAATTAGAAACATAACCCAAAGTGACTAGAACTCATATATCAAAACAATATTCCAATCCCAATTTCAACGATTTCCCCGGTGAATCAAATTGTAATTAACAGTAAACTATTTAGAGGGATGCAAAACAAAGTTCCATGTGCAAAACATATAAACAACACTGCTGCTATACATCTAGGAAGATATCATTTGATCTGAACATCTTCAAGAATGACCTCACCAGCTTTCAATGATTCCAAAAATTGATTTGTATTTTGAGATTTACAAAGCTTCATTCCAAGACCATTTGGTGGAGCAGTGGCAGATGAAGTTGGACGACCTAAGGAAGACAATAGGAAGAACATAAATGAAAAGATTACTCTTTATTCAGCAACATTCATCACATAAATTTGAACATAGAATAAACAATAGCCAGTTGTCTGCATGCTTCAATGCTATCTTAAGTCATTACTTTTAGAAGAAGATGTTGATCAACATATGCACCCACAAAAAACCCCATAAAAACGCCAATATAACAGGAAAGCGGGTAGACATTTATTGTTATGTAGGACTTAGAAGAAGAATCCCCTGTACCTCCTTATGAGGCTATCAGGTAGACAGGTAGGTATATGTGTGACAAGCAGATACCATTTATTATCTGAGTTTCAAACAAAATGGCCGCCCTTTATGTTTCTGTCATTGTGAAATGGTTTACCACTTGTTCTTCTTTTGCTCTTTTTCATATAATGTGGTACACTATGATAATCTTAATCCATTTGACTCACTGTCCATAACAAAGAAGTGTCTTCATCATAAAAGAATTTGTATTAGAAAACAGGTTTACCTTTTTATCTATTGATGTTCCAATTCAGCATTGATCACCAAGATCACTCAGCAAGAGGATTGCAAACTTGCCCAATGAAGAGTACTGTTCCAACCTTTCTACAAGAGAAACTGACATTAGTATGATGAATTTTGGAGGGTCTTTCTCCTTGCAGCCATGTTATAGAACAGATTCTCAACCTGACAACACAACACAAGCACTAGAATCACAATCAATCATATACAAGCATACGATTCCAATTGATTGAGTCTACTGCACAAGCTTGTAAGGAGACATCATTAAAACCTCTGAACAGATTGTGTGGACTTGTTTACTGCACAAGCACTTGTCATAGTGTTTGCAAGAGCTTATTGAAACAATTTATGATGTGTAATAAGCTATTTTCAATTTATTTCAATAAGCTCTCCAATATAGCCTATGAAAACAATTTGTAGCTTATATGAAAACAGTTTGATTATATAAATGATTTATACATTAATCAAGCTGTTTATGGGGTGAAAGATAGCATTGCAGAATGACAGTCAACCAATATTGGCAACAGAATCCATGAAAACTTTAAGAAGTCCTATAATCACTTAGGAAAACCTAACTCATACAACCCAAAGTGCTCTTATTGTTGCTTCAACTCTTCAAATAGTACTAGGCCTGAAGAAAAAAAAAACTTACATCAAATGGGAATATAATTCCCAGACCCAGCTACAAAGACAGAGTAAGACTTGAAAAGGAATTTTACCGAATACTATTTTGTTATGAATATCATACAACAAAATAAATATGAATTGTATAGACTAGTGCTCATAACTACTTTCCCATAATAGATCTATATTTCAGGAAACAAATCTATCCTAGAAAAGGAACATGAGTTACAAATCTGCACAAATAAACGAAAAGAATAATAACCCTTAACAGAGAGCACAATGCAGCCACTTAGTAAGACCGTGAGACCTACCTTGCAACATTACGCCAGAGGCCACTAAAGCCTAGTACTATTTGAAGAGTTGAAGCAACAATAAGAGCACCTTGGATTGCCCTCGTTATCTTCTTGAATTTCTGAATTAAAGCCAAAAAAATAATGAAGGAAGTGATCAAGCAGTTCCAATCAAACTAGCACAAAAATTTAATGTCCTAATGTGGTGTAAATCAAAGTTACGCTCCAATGTAATTAATTACACATATCATGTAAAAAAATTAATAAGAAATATTGGGAAGCAGTAAGAAATGCAGTAAGAAATATTGGGAAGCTAAGATAAGAAGGGAAACTAACGCCATGGAGGAGGACTAGTAATGCAGTAAGAAATATTGGGAAGCTGATCCTTTGGTGGGTGTGGTTGTGGTTCATCTGACTTTGCTCCTCCACCTCCTCCTCCACCTGCCATTACTTGTTCTTCTGAACAATGAACAATAAAAAATCAATGAATCTAGAAACCCAAATCTGAGATCTTCAATAGAGAGAGCTATAACTAGCTTCCTCACAATGAGCTTAGCAGAAAGTCAAAAACAAAAATGAGGTGCCCCCACAGTCACAAAACGGAAAAAGGAGTGTGAAAAAATGAATGTGTTGTTTGAAGACGCCACAGATCCGAAACTCACAGATTCAATAAAGGTGTTGTTTACAGAAAGAAAAAATGAATGAAGATTCTCTTACCCTAAAACATACCTTTGAGACGAGGGGGAGGAGTTTTTTGAAGACGCCACAGATCCGAAACTCACAGATCGCATCTCTCTCCTCAAAACTCACAGATCCGAAATCTTCCAAGAACCTCGCCACCGTCCTCCGCCTCAGCTCCTTCAGATCCATCTCCTCGCATCCCATTGCCTTTCGTGACGCCGTGAACAGGCAGTTCCAGTCGGAGGATACCTCGCCGCCGTGAGAGAGTCGGAAGACGACAGATCTGAGATCTAACGACGACGGTGACGAGGAGGACGAGTCCTCCATCTCCGGAGGCTTCCATAGCACTCCCTTGGCGTTGAGCCTCTGGAGGTTCTTTTTCGTGAGGGAGAGGAAAGGGTGATGGTGAGGGAGAGGAAAGGGTGATGGTGATGGGAAGGAAACGGAGGGAAGAAACGCACGGTGAGGGAGAGGAAAGGGTGATGGTGAGGGAGAGGAACGGAGTGAGCCTGAGGAGTGTGAATAAAAAAACGTGAATAGAACAGAGGAACTGATGATATGAACGCGTGGGATTTTAACCGAAGATAATTTGCGACGGGCTTGTGACGGGATCTCCGTCGCAAATTTGCGACCATTTCCTAATCTGTCGCAAACGCCAGCGGGAAATTTCCCGCTCCTTACTTTTTATACACGCCGTCGCAAATCCGTAGCAAATTACTGACGGATTAAGATCCGTCGCAAATGTTGGTAGCTAAAACAGGTTTTTCTTGTAGTGTATGGTCCAACTACAAGACAATGTTTATAAAAACTACATGACCTTGACTACAATTCAAGGATTTAGATTCAAAATACATGAGCAGGGAAATGAGGCAAAAACGTCATAAAGATCTCAAAAGGATCTTCATCCAACTGAGTAGCTAAGGCATCCGCTACTTCTCCTCAATCTGCTTTGCTTTACTCTGTATATTTGAAAACACCACATAAAAACAGTGAGACTACAAATCTCAATGAGTTCTTTCGTGCCCCCTCACAATTTCTCTCTCGGTGTTTTCTTTGTATGTGTCTTGTTTCTATGGCTTAGCACAATCCGAGAAATCAAATCACTCAATTTCAACGGAAACCCCAATTCGTATAGCCATACCAAATAATGCCAGAGCCCTAGCTTCGGGATCATGACTCCCCTCCACTAGGTGTGCTACAATGGATTTTGGGATCGTCATCCCCATGGTGTTTTATGCTTTAATATTAACACTTTTGGTTGTATTCACACTCGATACATCTTGGTTCGGTTCATTATTAAAATCCTAACATAACGAAACTCATATTGCATCGTGATACTACTTGAAATATAACATATCTTTGTTTAATAATCATTGGGAAGGGTTGGGAAATGAGTTAGGAAAGGATTGGATTTCAAAGGAATAACATTTGACGTATTTTAAAACAAGTGGCAGAAGGTTCGGCCCGGACCAGGCTCAAAGGCGCACGGACCGGGCTTGCTAAAAATTTCAACATGGGGTAACAACAGGGGACGCACGGTCCGGGCCTAGAGGCGCACGGACCGGGCTCCTCCATCAGACTTGACAAAAATCATGTTTTCGTGTATATTTCGCTATTCCTTTGGCTCCGATACCTATCCCACTTCGTTTCTAACTTAACAACACTTAATACCAACACTAGTATCTAGTCAAAAATCAATTATCATGCCAACAAACATTCAATTAGGCCAGATTATAACATTCACATTGCAATTCATCAACAATATCACATGTTCAACTCAATCTCTTCCCAATGAACCTTTTTGAAGGATTTTGAGGAATCAATTAACAAGCATTACAAATCAACTATGAAGAACAACATGCAACAACCAGCACTTCAAACAAACTTCAATAAATAAAAGAACTCACCTTAGATGTGATGAAAATCACAATGCAAGATGAAACAATTACCAGCAAAAAGGCAAGCTTCTAACTACAAAACCAAGCTCCTAGAACACCAACTTTCGACCCACAGCTACTCCTCTCTTTCTTTATCTATTTGATGTTCCCCAAAACCAACTATCAACTTCAAATTGACACCCATAACCCTTAATGAACTCTAAATTTGTTGAAGAGTAGGTATTCTCCAATGAACCCCATTGTCAATAAACTCGGCAACTAGCTCCAAATTCGGTTCGACAACATCTGTAAGCAGTTTTGCAACGAGCATAACTAATTCAATTCTTAACCAAAACCATCCAAACCAGTGCCTATTGTGTAGAAAATTTTGTCTAGTTTTTGTGGGTTTAGGTTTCAAGTTTATACGACAAGTATTTAGGGAGTTTCAGTGAAAACAATGAAAATAGGTCAAAACTGTAACTGATTCAGAAACCTAACTTGTGGACACGATATCTACACCAATACATAATGGAATCGGTAATTCTTGTGCCTATTTTGAAGGGTTTTGTATCTAGTTTATAAAGAATAAAAAATGAACTTCAAAAGAGGTCTGTACAGTGAATTATAAGGAAAATACCAAAGGCTTCTCAAAACAGTTTTCTGTAGAATATTTTCGAGTAACACTTTCCTTTCTTTAAGCCTCCCTCCCCTGAGCTCGAATTTGGCTCCCAAATTCCTACCTCTTGCTTCAATATTCCTCTCCTCTTGTTCCTCTAACCCAAGATTCATCTCCAAGCAACATAATCACGCTCTAAAACATACATGCAACCAATTTTTCCAAAGCTTGAAAAAGTGGATTTAGGTCTTTCTTTGCACAAAATTTTGACAGCAAACTATACACACTTCTAGCCTCCAAGTTCCCACGAATTTGATCCTCCAAATTGTAGTTCCAGCTCCAATCTTCCCTTTCAAAGGTTCCTCAAGTATGAAATGGAACATTAACCCTTGAATCCTCCTTCAACATGAACATGCAACAACTTTTTGGGACAAAGAAGGGTGGAACTTCCTTCAAGCTTTCTAGTTGGCTGATTTAGTGAAGAGAAGCATGAATGTGAAGGGGAAATGAGTTAAAGAACTTGCAATTTCTGTGGAAGCAACAAGGAAGAAGGAGAGGTTTTTCATTTTCTTATTCCCACCTTCTGTCTCCCGACTCAAACTCTCAGTCTCTCTTTTGGAATCAAAAAAATGAAATGTCCTTTTTGTGATGTTTATTTTTCGGCTGGCTTCTCATTTAACATAAATGAGTTGGGCTTTCTAAATTAATCTTGGGTGACTTGAAGCCCTATTCTAATCGTACCCCTCACCTTACTACCGTACACAACCAAATTTATTCATCAAAAACAACACACAATAATGTACTTAATTATCATTTCCAAGCAATCAAGAAATGAAATCACATATCAAGGCCTCTTAAACATCAAACACTACTATCCAAAGTAAATAAAATTTACTTTGGGCATTACACTAACTCCCTAACACTCATATTAAATAAATCCACAATTCCTAATAAGCCCCATTTCAATAAATAATTCATTTTTCATCCAACACAAAATACACATAATGTCATATTTAGGAAATTTTGACCATCAATTATTGACTCACTTAACAACAACTAACCCACTTACAATTAAAATTATTTACTAACCAATATAATTAAAACAACCAACTAAAATAATTGAAACAATTATTTTGGGGATGTTACAGTTTTGATCAAAAGCTTAATTAGTTTATGTTACCTCTTGTTATTGTGGAGGAACATCTTGAGTAACCCCAAAGTTGGATCTTAATGGGTAATGCACTTTATTTAATGGGACATAATTGGTTAATACACGAGTTTGATACCTGATGATAAAACAATTTGAGACTAAGTTTTCCTCCAATCTCACTCTTAATTAGTTAGAGTTCCTTTCCCCTAATTGCACCGAAATACGGTAGAAGAATTTTAGAAAAAAAAATCATATATATGAGCTCTCAACCGTTGTAATACTATTATTGATGATAGATATGGACAAATGGATTATAATATTAATTTTTTTAATTTTTTCTCTCACTATGAATTAATGCCTACATTTTCTATTTTACTAAAAAAAAGAATTGAATTCATTAATTAACATATGAAATTTCGTTTTATATTTAATATAATATGTGAAAATTGTCATAATCATATTAAAAAGAACAAAACAAATACACCACCGACATGAAACAAAAGTTTGTTTTTTATTACAGAAATTTTAGGGGAAGGAGAAGGCATCTGTTGTGCGAAAAGTAGTTGTGCAAGCGTATACAATCGTAACAAGTAATATAGTGATAAAGTAAAGATCGTACCCACAGAGATTGATTGAGAGTTTAAGTGATTAACAAACTAGTGAAACAAACAAAATAGTAACAACAAGTCTTTGGACATAAAAAGTAAAGGTTGGCGTGTGAATAAAAGTAAAAAAGGTTCGAGTGTTGATTAAAATGAGTTGGACTGCTTCTTACTAAGTAACTTCTTTATAGTAAAGCGCTATAACACCTGACGTTATAGTATTGAGTGTTATAGCGTATGATGTTGTGATTTTCAGTCACTGACGCCAGGGCTTCGTTACAAGACTCTTATGTCTAAGTTTTAAAAAAGTTCACCCTTGTATATTAAAGAACCCACAGTGTTCACACTATGAACTATGCTTTCCTATGTCTAGATTTAAGCATGGATTGTTTTAAGTGTCCTTAAAACAACCACTCATTCATATCAATCTTTGAGTTAGAATCAAAAATCATTTCTGCATTTAAGACTGTACTCATTTCGGTTGGCCAATCCCAAAATAAGTTTGAAAGTATTAACGCACAAAGATTGAAATGCAAACATCAAAATGTTATATTAACCATACTAAAAAATCATTACACAGCTCCAAGCAATCCAACTACTAGGTGTTTAGCTCATGGTGAACATTATCAACAAAATACAAAAGATACACCACGTAAACTCCTATGCATGAGACGGGTTGAAGATGCTATAGCACTTGTTGCACAACGTAAATATGGAATCTCCATTTGAGAAATTAAAAGCTTCAATGGAGAATCAATGGAGGAAGTTGTGTCAAAACTTTTCTCTAAAAACTCTCCAAGTATTCGAATGGTGAGGAAGAAGTGTGAATGAGTAGAATATATTCCCTTTGTATCCCATAACGTAGCTTTTACAAAACGGTGGACAAGACAACCCACCAACCAAAGTGATCTCCCAACCAAAAGTAGACAAGTGTCCTTGCTAGCAAGTGGTTCGTGGTCGCGTCAGCCTAGGGTGCAGAGAAGTGCGGCGCTGACTTGACATAAAGTTGAAGGCGCCAAAAAGTCATTTTTTTCCTTTGATCTTCAGCTGACCCATTGTCATGCAGCGCTATAGCGCTTAGATGCTGTAACACTGAACAAAGATCGACATTAAAATTCTCACAAGGGCACCAATGTGCCAAATTATAACAAATCAGCTCTTAACCCTTCTAAACATAAATAAACCTATATTTACATAATTAAACATTGATTTTACCTAAGAACACGCATTGATTTAAATGTTAAGAGTATAAATAACTCTTATAAATAAGAGTTATCAGCATCCTGGTCCAAGACAAGTAACCTGAGACTTCTCGGATACAAATCCTGTTATACTTCACTAAACCAACCCTTTAACTATAAGATGCAATTTATTGGCAAGGGATATTTTGTCATTTAACTATAATATTTATCATATCCTGTCATTATCTGGTGTGTACCAAACACAGGATATGATAAAATAATGTTATCCTCTTTGTTATCATGTGTGTATCAAACACAAAATATGATAAGTGTCTATCCTATCAATATCTTATCTTGTCTTTATCATGTCTTCTATCCTATCATGTCTCTATCCTATCCTGTGCATCAAACGGGCCCTTAGGGTTGTGAAAACTTTTTGATGCAAACTCTCCATAGGGAAAAGTCATCTAAAAGGAAAAAGAGTACTCCCTCTGTTTTCATTAAAAAGAGATAAAAACGAATGAGTACAGAGGAAAACCAAGGGAGGACTAGGCCAAAACTGTTAGCGAAAAGAAGATTCATCGAAAGCGATAAAACTGAAGACCTAGCCTATTGTGGCTAAAATCCTCTAAAGCAAAAGTAGGGAGTAAATCCCATCAGTTGAAACCATGACTAACAAAACCATAATTAGCTAACTTATCTGCACAGGAGTTTCCCTCTCGATAGATGTGAGAAACAATGAAGCTCATTCTATTGGATATAGATATTCAATTACGTGATCTGTTTTTGAGCCTCTAGGGAACCAAACCAACTGACTTAAAAGGTGTCACAACAAGAGTAGACTCACACTCTATCCAAAGCTTACACCACCCTCTCTCAGCAGCAATTTCAATCGATTTCATAGCAACCAGGAACTCCGCTTCAAAAGAGGTAGCAATGCCCACATAGTCCTAGAAGCTACCCATGATTTCCCCACTCGAGTCACAGAAAAGATCGCCATAAGCCGCGGGGACAAGATTACCACGCAAGACCCCATCTGAGTTGCATTTAACTCACCCACACAAAGTTTTTTGACAAATGACTTTAGTTATGAACATAGTAAAGACAACTTTTCTATGTTCCCTCAGAAAAAGTAAAAATATAAATAAAGATAAAATGTATTCTTTAAACAAACTGACTCTTACATTTATTTTTGCTTTGAATGATCATCAACCACTCCGTGAGAGATTGATTTAAAGTTCTATCTTTTGACAAATACATGTAACATGTTCCAGTTTTAGTTGTTGGGAAGTCAATTCAAATTTCCTAGAAATTCAAGAGATACATTTCACAAGGTAGGTGGATATATCTAGAGTTTTGGAAAGGTGAGACAATAAAAATGTCCACAGTCCACTAAGTCTTATACATGCATGGAAGTCATGTTCTCTCCTGTAAATAGAGAGACTTTTGAAGAGATGAGACATGTCAAATGAAGAGGTGAGGCATCCCCATTTTTGCATGGGTGACAATGTAGAGAGTTGAAGAATCTCTAGCCAGGTCCTAGTGAGGGGAGAGTGCTGGTGATCATTTGTTGTGAGATAGATGTGAGTGTTATCGTTCCTTGTAACTCTTAGAGTGAGAGAGTCTTGTATGGTGATACACATATTGGGGTGGGTTACATATTGTTGTATTCATATTTGAGAAGATGAATGATGTTGATGGGTTCCCGTTGACGTAGGCAAGAGAGGTGCCGAACCACGTAAATGATTTGTGTTCTTCTTTCCTTTATTCTTGCGGTGTGTTTTTCTATATTCATTCAAAGATCCTTGGGCGTGTGTGGTTTTCCCCAGCAGTGGTATCAGAGCAGTTATCCCCAACATTAGTTTCATAGAGTTTATAAATAGAACCTGGTGGTGACTACTAAAATGTGACCTTGACAAAAGTTAGTGACAGTCTGTAACACAGCCCTCTCAATAGAAAAACTTAAGTTTTTCTCCTATGTGTAACTTTAAAACTAGACATCTCACAAGCTACTTTGCCATCGGAAAAATAAAATCACTCACTAAAATACAAATTTTGCATTTTTTTTATTATCAAGAGTTTAACCGTAGGTAATCACCAAAAGATTTTGGCCGTTAGTAATCGAGAAAGTCACTTAAAAATTCATGCGCACACACTTTTCTCATTACAGGGACTTAATCGTCAGCAATTACCAAAGACTTTTAGTCTTCGGTTAACTACTGAGTGCATTTGGTCGCCGATAACCAAATTGTCGCACAATAAAATTTCAAATCTTTTATATTTTTGTTGGCCCTAGCTGTTAGTAAGATAACATGTCTTCTATGTCATCAATTTTCTCCTCATCGAGCCTCATATCTCAATTGTCCTTCATCGGCCATCAACAGTCCAAAATACACATCGATATTAACTTGAATCTCTCTGCTTTTATGGGTAAGTCAACAATGGCCGGTTTTCTTATAGTGAATGACCTAAGCCGTGGGATACCTTAAAGTGCCTATTAGAGGCAAAAGACCTTAATTACTGCGGCTTATGAAAAAAGGTCTCTTGAGAAAACCAGAAGAAGCACCAAATCTCAAGTTTTATTTTTTTAGGCTAAAAAAGATATTCCTGCATCCGAATTGACAGAATACATCGATAACAATACAAATTCAAAATTGCTAAAACCATAAAGCATAAAATAGCAAAATGTCTATAAATGTGACAAAATCAAAGTCACCAAATTACCCATGCCTTCAAATCTATAACATTGACGCCCATGTAATTGAATGAATTGTTATGAATCAAAGTTGATCCGTCAATCAGAATCAAACAAACACTGCAACAAAACGGGAAACCAAATGCCGCACCAAGACGACGAACAAAACAACCCCGCACTCAGACGATGAACAAAAGAAAAATTAGATCTATGTGAAAATCACTTATTTGGATAAAAAAAGATAGGAGAGATGATATAGAGGGGTGATTCTAAGATAAAAATATGATCAAAAATCAACCCTCTCTGGTATGTGAACAAGAAGGAAGAGAAAAGTAAAGAGAAAAGTGAGAGAAATGGCTAGGGTTTTTTGAGAGTCTTTACTTATCTTAAGTTTTATTTATAAATAAATATTATAGTAATACTTTATTAAAGAAAATGAAGTATATAATAACCATGAAAGAACTACATATATATAAAATTAGAACCATTACTCAACTTCACACCGGAAGGATAATCCTTGCAGTATTTGATATAAGGGAATGAAGAAGTAAAGTTATGTATGCCTTTACCATCGCAGTAATGTGTGGGACTATCATGATAACATGGCTCCAATAAGAACTCACGTTCACATGCTGGAAAAGGCGCCTCGTTAGTGTTTTGCTGGTAAAGAAACCATGCCCGGGAATTTCCCAAACCTCTAGCAACATAACCAAAAGTAGATTGATAAGTAGTCACCAACACATCTGATAAACTTAGTAGATATATTTCAACCCAGGCCTTCATATTATGCCCATTATCATTAAACTTTTGATGCTCTTCACCACTTGGCTGATAAACTTTTATTACTTCTCCAGTAACAGTTGGTTTATTCATATACATAGCACGTAAATCCTCGCCATACTTTGAAGATAAAGATGCAACAAGAACAGACTTCATACTCTGGTTGTTGCCACTAGAAGACACTGAACTTTGCAATGGCATACCTAGTTGTGGCAGTAACTTATTTTCTATGGTGCAGTTTAAAACTTGGTTCATAAATACTTTTTGTGGAGTGGTACTCCACTCATACACTCTTATCTGGAGGCCTATCTTTTCATCTGCTTTGGCCAAGTGTGCTTGATAGAAATTGCTAATTAGTCTCCATGCCTCATTGGAAGGGTGAAAAAGATAGCGCCCCAAATGGTGGAAAACTGTGTCTATTTCTGGGAACATTTTGTTAAGCTCGTTGTTGAAAAGTGGGGTCATGAAAAGTGAAGGGACAAAATACTCATTGGACTCTAAAATCAACAAAGGAACCTTATTGAGAAGATCTTGACTATCATCACATTGAAAATATCTCTCCGGGTGACTAGATTGAAGTTTTAGATCCACAATTAGAACTGATGGCTTTGGAAACGGAAAATCCCGATCTATGATGCTTTGAAAACTTATTACATGTTTAAAATGAGTTTTCTCTGGCAATAACCAAGTTGAGTTCAGAAATGGCTCGCAAAATAGGTCAAGCTTATCTTTCCCAAATTTTACTAGCAACACACGATCTGTGAGGAGAGCATAAAGAAATGTTGACGCCAAGCTAATTATTTGGTTCCCCAAACCATCAAAAGGCGACCAAAAGATGTATTTACACGTTGTAGCTAGTGTACTGTTCTTCTTAGACTCTGCAATCTTTCTCATGTTTCTATTGTAAACCTTACTATTAGGCCCACACCTTCTATGGATTTCTTCGTAGTTGCGTAGTTTAGATATCAAATATGCAGAAGGTTTGTGAGGAGAAGCTTTGCGATATAAATGGGATTGTAGCCTGCTAATGCATGATGCTTTATCAAATCCATTAACTAAAAGCCCATTAAGTAGTTTGTCGTGAGAGATTCCGATGTGTTGGAGTGAATCATTTGTTGAACTTGTCAATGAGCCACCTTTGGAACCTGGATGTTTATTAGTGAGTATCATAGACAAGTTAGTAAGGTAGTGGAATCATGTTTGATGTACTCAATGAAAATAATATTTTTATGACTTTGTTAAATTGGAAGAAAATATAATTCTACTTAATAGTGTTACAAGTGATGATTCTATTCATTTGAACCAAACAAATCCTAAATCCAAATATGTACTTATGATTGTAAAGTGATTTTTCATTTTTGGTACTTATGAATCGGAGTAACTAAAATGGCAAATTAAAATAAGTAGAGAAACTTGTGCACATGGTGTTATACTATTGCTTACTTTTGAAAATGTTTCTTCCTTCTGAGTTGTCATGTGTTACATTAGTTGTAATGTTTGGTCTGTTGGTCAAGAACTTTGTTGTAGCATTTGCAGTTGTTCCTCCTATTACCATGCCTTTGGGAACTCCCTCGAATAATCTGAAATTTAAGTTCCGATACACTAAAGGTATAATGAATATTACAAAGAAAGCTATGAGAGAAAGACCAAGTCTCACAAAACGTTCTTCCACCTTGTCCTTCATAGCCCGAGTTATTTCACGTACCCTTTTGAAATTGAAAACAATGCTCCAATTAACAAAGTCAAGAAGCATAATACATATAAGAAACCTTAATCGAATGCATAATTAAAAAATAGATTGAAATAGATAATGAAATTTAATTATCTATAACTCATGTTCTCTAAGCAGGGCCGACTCAAAAAAATTGGATGCCCTGTTTAAATCTTAAAAATTAGGCTGTTACTTATACTTTTATCCATTGAATCACCAAAAACTCAAACTATACTTTATTTAAATTGTAAATAACATCTCAATACCCTAATTTTTTTTCTTCGTAAATCATATACTAATATTTTTAGGGCCCTAAAAATATTGGACTGGGCTGAGGCCTTGTGCTACCCACAACCTGCACAGGCTAATCACCGGCCTTGTCTCTGAGCGTGTTTTTGGGGTTGAGAAAAAGAAACATAAATCAACAAAAGAAAAGCAAATACCTGGGGATAAAAACACTCATGTTTTGACCGAGGGACTCCACCAAAACAATATTCTCTATAACTCCTAACTCAACTTTTTCTAATTATATACATGTATAAAAAAAATTGAAGGACTACTTAAGTGAACCTAGTATTTAATGCTTACCAACAATCGGTCAAATAATTGAAATTAATTATTTAAATAAAATGAATTATTATTTACAATTAAATAATACATATTAAATGTGTGCTCACCTAAGAGCATCTGAATGAGATGGTAGGAGACTCTTTCAGCTTACCTAAGGCCCTGAGTTCGAATCCAGCTTTGGACATGCAGCTTGCGCGTTGAGGATACCCAGTTTATACCAAAAAAATATATTAAATGTGTGCTCTCTTTTACTTATTTAATATACTAGTCCCTCACTATTGGTTGCATTGGCAATTTCAATGACGTGGGAATGCCGGCTCCCGGGTTGGAACCTGGGTGTGACCGGTGGTAGTGTGCGTGTTTGGTGTTTATTTACCATTAATATTTCATATAGTAGACCAAAAATAATATACTAAGTTTATTTCTCAACAAAAAAAAAAACAACCAAAATATTATTTTTTTAAATTTAATTAATTGTAATAATTTCATTCATTGATTTGTATAATATTTTTTTTGTGGGTATATATTGATTACCTTCCTTAAATACTCATTGAAAATTTTAATATATTAATTAAGGTCTAAAACAATCTACTAATTAAATAATATACTAGTATTCTGACCGGTGTAATGCACATGTAAATTGTTTATTCATAGTATTTAAGGGGGGAAATCGGTGGAAATTAATAATACTAATTCCAAATATGATTTTAATTAGTGGCCATAATGAAAATGTATTATAACTCGTGTGACAGATTAGAGGTTAATACCTAATATGGGTTACAAAAATTAATAGTAACTATTCTGTACTAAAATCCTTATTTTAAAAATTAAATTTAAATTAATATATGTATTGTTAATAAAACGAATAATAATAATATTACTAATAATCATAATATTACTCATAATATTAATAATAATAATAATAATGATAATTGAAATGTATAATAATATAATATCTCATATGATTAAAATATCTTTCTCATTTTTTTATTAATACAACACACCTATTATTATTGTGGTCAAAAATTTGTTCACATAACTTTAAATTAGTTTCATGTTATTAATGCTTATAAATATGAGTTTGTTATGAAATAAGACATAAAAGTAAGGAGAAAGATGAAGAAGATGAACAAGAACAAATATGGAATTAGATGAGAGCTCTTTTCTTATTCTCTTCGAGTATCTCTACACATATGAGATATCCTTATTTATAGGGTGAGAAAGGGCAAGTGAAAGATCAAACTTAAAGTGCCACTAACAACCCATTACAAAGAGAGTAAAGGAGAAGTAGAAGTGGATATCCATTATTCATAAATCCCCCCTGGATGTCCATCGAAGATATGCCTCATTAAAACCTTACTAGAAAAAATTCAGTGGGAAAAAAAATCTAGTGAAGGAAAAATAGTACAATATCCTTTCAGTGGGAACTGCCTCGTTAAAAACCTTTCCAGAAAAACCCAGTGGGACAAAACCTTGGCAAAGGAAAAGAGAGTGCAGTTTTTCTCCCCCTGTTTGAAGCGTCACTTAAGAATATAAATTCCAACATTTGGAGTTTCTCCTTGCGTGCATAAGCAGCAATCTACTTCGCTTTGCCACTTGTGATATATCCTCTTTTAATGGAGCTTTGCAGTGTGTACAGTGGCGGACCCAGGACCCCGGGGTCAGGGGTGTCAAATTTTTTAAGGTCAGGGTCAAATGGGTGCAAAATTTGGTCTACTAGTAAAATTTAAAATTTTCAGGGGGTTCAAAAACAAAATTTCTGGGGTTTTAGGTTATTTATATAAGGTGATAAGTGCAAAATTTTTTTTTCAGGGGGTTCAGCTGAACCCCCTCACCTCAACATGGGTCCGCCACTGAGTGTGTATTATCTTTAGAACATCTTCCTTGAATTGTTGGCATTTGAGCATGAAATGAAGAAGCAAGAACCATAGATTATTTTGTAGATCCTAAAGATATTTCAATGTCACCGCATGTAGATGATAGCTGACTTGGGATCTAACTTGATCTAGATCAGAAAAATACTTTGTATTTGCATGCATGGTTAATTTGCAGAACATATATAAAATGATTTGTTCATTAGGGTAGTTAAAAATAAAATATGCATCCCACTTTGTTCTAATGCATAGGGATATACCATTTGGTAATATGCATGCATGCTTTCATAGTCTTCGGGTTTGAGATATTTCATATATATACTACTACAAAATGTGCTTTAAAAAGCACTAATTTGAATCGGTTATGTGGATAACCGATTCAAAATGTGGACGCGGTGGCAAAATTGCAATTAAATGGGAGGGTGGCAGATTTTTTTAGACATTTTGAATCGGTTGTTTAAACAACCGATTCGAAATGTGTCAGTTTAGACATTTTGAATCGGGTGACTGAATAACCGATTCCGAATAGCTACAATCAGAATCGGTTCTTTAAACAACCGATTCATAATGTCTGTTTCATTACAATTTTCACGATCCTCTTGTTTTTTCAGTTTCCCTCTCACACTTACCTCTCAAACCCCAACTCGTTCTCATCCCTCTCACACGTTCTCATCTCATCTCCTTCGTTCTCATCTCAAACCCTCAAGCAACAAATCCCCTTCTCTGTCGCATCTCCTTCATTCCCTCTCAGCAAATCCCTCTTCTCTGTCGCATCCCTCTTCACTCCGTCGCATCTCTCTTCACTCCACTCCGTCGCATCCCTCTTCACTCATTCTCTCTCAAATCGCACCTCTTCTATCTGTCTTCCTTCATCTTCATCTTCATCTTCATCTTCAGCCACGGTCTCTATCTACGATCTCTCTCTTCTACTCCCTCCTTGAGCCACCCTCCCTGTTACGACCATGTTCACTCTCCCTTCACTCCCTTCTCACTAAAATCGAAACAGAAGATGAAATTTGGGATTGAAAACCCTAAATCCCTAAATCGTTCAGCGACGTCTACGGTGGTTATGGTGGTGAATGGAAGTATGGTGGTGAATGGTGGTATTCAAATGTTCTTCCCAACCCAGCTTTTCTCTGATTATTCCTCTTCTTCTCCACGAAGCTAGGGTTCCAACTGGAACCAATCCTTGCTGAATCAACACTGGAATCACACCAACACACCTTGAAGAACGACGATCTAAGGTTGCGAGAAAACCCTTTGATTTCAGTTGCAGATTTACTGTATTTCGAAGCCCTAGTTTCGAATCTATCTTGTTTCTTCTCTCCTTACTGATTCAATGCTTGCTCTTTATGTTGTTTGTTGATAACCTGACGAAACTGGTGAATGATACACACAAACGGACACAACGAAGTTTTCAAGGCCCGATTCCTTCGCTGATTCGCACCAGTGGGTATAGATCATTTCTCTGATCTTGTATTTCCTTTTACCTGACTTTGATTTAGAAACCCTAGTATATGAATCGTAATCTTCTTTTTCTTTTTCTGTTTCTGTCCGTACAGAAACCCTAATCACTGTCCTGTTTGTGATTTTGCAGGTTTGAAGAAAAGCAGTTGAAGCCAAGAACACTGAAATGAAGGTATATATTCACCACCTTGTGATTATATTTCTGATTTTGTTTTATACATACAAACCCTAATTGTGACTCTGACTTTTGTTTGTATTAGGGGTGCTCTTTGGATATATATTCACCAACACCTACAGGATTCAGGTTCGTTGCTCTTTGATTGCTAATGTTTCTGATATGAGTATCAACGGTTAGTAATTTTCATTTCTCTCTTGCTATTGTAATTTTGATGTGAATTGTTACCGGCTGTTTGTGGATGTTACCTAATAAGAAATGGTTTGTTAATTGTTTTAGATGGTATTGAAATTGTTACTTGTGAAGGAACAATCTACTTGTGAAGGAACACACACACTTTTGTAAACAAAGGGGGTCAAATTGGAGATATGTTTTGAGCTGCAACACCTTGCTTCATTTTGTTCATTATTCTCTTGTTGGTTTTCTTTATGAATGAGTGTGCTGCTTTTATGAATAGATAGTAGTTTCATAATGCATTGTTCATAACTTAGTTCATAACTTTTAAGAAAATTATATATGTGTGTACCGTTTGGTGGGAGTCTCATTGCACTTAACTTTACCTATTGCTTGTGTAACAGACTTAGGATAAGGCTAGAAATGCTCTAGTTGCTTGTGTAACAGACTTAGGATATTGCTTTTATATTAAAGTTACTTGGCTTGTGATATACATTGCAGGCTAGACGAGATTTCAGGGCTCTGAGGGCAGTGGTGAAGCTGCAAGCTATATTTCGAGGCCATCAAGTGAGAAAGCAAGCAGCTGTAACTCTAAGGTGCATGCAAGCTCTTGTTAGAGTTCAGGCACATGTTAGGGCTAGGAATGTGAGGAAATCTCCAGAAGGGAAAGCAGTACAGAAATTATTAGATGACCATCGCAACCTAGCTGATTCTGTTATGCCGGTTGAGGTATCATAACTTTTTTATAATTTGCTATTTTGCTTCAACATAACATAGCCATCTTAATGATTATTTCAGAGTTATATAACTTGTATAATTTTCCATGTTGTTATCAGCAAGGATGGTGTGAGATTCCTGGAACTGTGGATGAAGTTAAAGCAAAGCTACGAGTGAGGCAAGAAGGAGCCATCAAAAGGGATAGAGCAATGGCATACTCTATCTCCACACAGGTAATCAAGTTTAGAAGATGTTTGTTTCTTTGCTGATATTTAGGGGTTATAGTTATTACCAAATTCATTGATTAGTTCCAATGTTAACTGTGCTTGTTTATAGCAGTCAAGAAAGGGTGCTAGTCCAAGCCAGAAAGCCACTAAGGCAGTTACTCTTCTCAAGCATCAAGTCCTAGACAACATGAATTTGCAGTGTCCTATCATGGAAGAGCCAAATGTGCAGAATGTGCAGTCCAAATGAAATGGAAGAGCCAAATCAGAATGCAAGTAATGCACATTAGTTGAGGTAGAAACTCATACAATTAATGCAGAATGTAATTATTAGATTTTTTTCATTCCAATTTCTTGTTAGCATCAGTGCATCACTATAGTATATGTTGCTGACTTCATTTCTGATGCCTATGTGGTCGCTTCAAGACTATAGCTTTTGCTTCCTTTTTCTCACTAGTACATGTTTATTTCTACTCATTTCTGATGCACTAGTGATTATTATTATTATTATTATTATTATTATTATTATTATTATTATTATTATTATTATTATTATTATTATTATTATTATTTTATAATTGTACTTTTACATTTCAACAGGAAGTAATGAAACACGGAGATGCGGCACAATTGGCAGCAACTGAGGCACAATTGAAAAAGCTGAACAAAACAGGAAACTGGTTAAAAAGCTAGCCAAGAAATATCATGCCTTTTTAGCTTCTGAAGCAGTCATCAAGCAGATTCCCTGTCTTGTGTGTCTGTTGAAAAAGAACTGGCAGAATGTGAGTACTCCACATTCTGCTCAAGAGGAGGCTGATGAAGATCAAGCTAGTTCTGAATTAGCAACCCTAAGGTCACGTAGCAGTGCTGCTGAAGCAAGGTTGGCTGCAGCAAGGGAGCAATCTCAATCTGCTCAAGAGGAAGATGCTTTAAGAGAAGAATTTTATGGTACTTTGGCTGAACAAGTAAGTTATTTAGCTTTTGCTATAACATCAAGGTTACCTTGACATAGATAACTGTCGTCTCCAGTTTAGGCTTATTAATGTTGTTACTAAATGATGAATGTGATGCAAGTTTGGGTTCTTATTAATTTATTCCTTGCTGATTATGTAGGAAGATAATATAAAGGAAAAGACTGCCGAAATTGAGCATGCTGAGCATTCATGGCCTGTCATATACTTTGATAGAGCTTGCATTCATGTCTTCTTAATTAGTGTGTTGTTGCTTTAATATTAGGGGTTCTAAAAGTTTTGTTTAAGAAACTTGTATAACTTTTAAGTTTAATGAATTGTTGTAATTTTGTGCTTCTAGCAATTTTAAGTTCAATAGAAGTAAATTTATGAATTATTGAATTATTATGAGTTGCTGCTTTATGGAAATCAATTTGCAAATTGGTTAATATGCATGAATTAAAATATATATTTTTTTTTAAAAAAGGGACATTTTGAATCGGTTATCTAAAGAACCGATTTTAAATATTTGTTTTTTAAGCATTTTGAATCGGTTGTTTAAATAACCGATTTAAAAAATAGTCATTTTGAATCGGTTGTTTATATAACCGATTCAAAATCTCCCTGTTTGGCTTCGTATCTTGTTGTCTGAGACAAGATTTGGAATCGGGTTTTACAACAACCGATTCGGAATTAGCCATTTTGAATCGGTTATTTAACCGATTCTAAATGTTATCACCTTTAGAATCGGCAGTATTCGAATCGGCAAATAACCGACTCCAAATGTGCCAAATAACCGATTCAAAATGCTTTTTTTACACTAGTATATACTTACCACACATCTCATGCAGATCAATATGAGACTTTGTTTTTCAAAAGAATTTATTTGAAGATATTTCTTTTTATCTTGAATCCTTCTGGGATTTTCGATGTAGAGGTCACCTACAAGTTCAACCTCAAAATCCATCAGATATAATTTGAGGTCATTCATCTAGAGCTCTTTCTTTGAACGATTTATAGTTTTTGGAAGCTCTTAATTTGGACACCCCCACACTTATGGATTTAACAATTCTCAATTCAAAGCTCCTTCACCCTCTAAGATTGGGTAATAACATTGTTTTTCACTTTTGGGCTTGTTCTTGGGTTCTCAATGGAAAGTTTGGCAAGTACATTTGTATAGAAAAATATTCCCCAAAAAGAAAAAAAAAGAGAAGAAAAAAAAAGAATGAAAAAAAAAGAGAAAAAGAAAAAAAAATAGTGAGAATTCGTATAAACTGATTAGCGATTGTTTAGTTAGTTTATGTACATTGAGAATTTGAAATTAAATGAATTGTTGTTTTTAGAACCTGTGATAAATTCGAGACGCGCACCCGGAAACCGGTGAATCAATTGTCTCTTTAATTTGATAAAACCCCCAACACAAATCGCTTTTTTCATAAACAAACCCCCCTATTTTATTGTTAATTTTGTTCCTGATTCTGGTAATCTTAGTATTAGAGATCCTTGTGAGACGACCAAGGTTTCTCACCTTGTACTACATTCTTAATCCTTTTTAATTATTTTGACCCGCGTACGACCGCTGATCAAATTGGCCTTTTGAATCGGTTATTTGGCACATTTGGAGTCGGTTATTTGCCGATTCGAATACTGCCGATTCTAAAGGTGATAACATTTAGAATCGGTTAAATAACCGATTCAAAATTGGTAATTCCGAATCGGTTGTTGTAAAACCCGATTCCAAATCCTATCTCAGACAACAAAATACGAAGCCAAACAGGGAGATTTTGAATCGGTTATATAAACAACCGATTCAAAATGACTATCTTTTGAATCGGTTATATAAACAACCGATTCTAAATGTCAGTTTATAATAGACATTTGGAATCTGTTGTTTATATAACCGATTCTAAACGTCAAAATTAGACATGGCAACGGGGCGGGGCGGGGTCGGTTTTTACTCTCCCCGTCCCCGACCCCGCCACACTACCCATTCCCCGACCCCGACCCCAAACCCGTCGGGGTTGAAATATATATGTATCCCCAACCCCGCCCCAGATGGGTTTCAGGTTTCCCCGCCCCGTCCCCGTCCCCGCTCCACAGTTGAGTAAAAACCCAATTTTCATCCCGCGGGGAAAAACCCGACCCCAAACCCGAAATAAACCCGCCACAATATTAAGTACCTGTTTGAAACAGAGATTAATTTCATATTGTCTGATTCTAAATTGCTGAAACAAAATCATTTGGTTACAAAATAAGCTCCAAACACATTATAATTTGGCTGTTTCCAAATTGTTGAAACAAAATCATTAAAAACCCAAATTAAGTTAAGCTCCAAAGTTTTTGGTTACAAAATAAGCTCAAATGCTCAATTCTAATTTGTCACCATACAACCAAACCAAGTTCTAAATTATCAAAACAACTAACATTACAAAATAGGGACTAACAAGTAAAATAGTGTTACAAATTAGCATCTTCAAAATGAAAATTATCACCAAGACATCTATCGATCATCTTCATTCTTCAAAATGGGTTATAACAGAGCTTGCAAGTTCACCTGTATTTTGATAAAGACAACAAATGTTAAAATATAAACATTAAACCTTATAAAATTTGAAGCAAATAAAGTAAAGAATACCTTCATCATCACACTCCATTTCATCGAATAAAGTAGCATATGCATCGCATAATTTAGAATTACAACCACCTGTTAATATCAAATATCGTACTTAAATTATATAAAAATGTTTGTCATTTATATAGATATTAGAATGAATAATTTAATACATACCCGTCTTTTCAACACTCCATAACCAACTTCTAGCACACATCAAAGCCTCTAAAGTAGTCCAATGAAGCCGACTGCGATGGGGACTTAAGATAATACCGCTAGTGCTGAATGATGATTCAGAAGCTACGGTAGAAACAGGAATTGCTAACACATCCTTCGCACTTGCTTGGAGTGTTGGATACTTGACACCATTCAACTTCCACCACATTAAAATATCAAAATCTGAACTTTTTCTTGGAATAACATCTTCCTCTAAATAATGGTCCAACTCAGTCTTCACAGATGATGTTTTTGCTCTTTTTTTCCTCTCCATATATGCATCAAAATCATCAAGAGCATCATCACCACTAGCAGCCAACATTGAAGAGTCATTGTTGGATCCTTGATTCATTTGAGATTGATAGTCGGAAATCAAATCATAACACAAATCTTTGATCTTTTGAATTTCAGCAATAGAAGAATCTTGCCCATGCATTTTCTCATAATAATACTCCACAAAATCCATTTTGAATCTAGGATCCAAGACACTAGCAACTCCCATTATATCATGAATAACATTCCAATATTTATCAACCGATTATATAAACAACTGATTCTAAATGTCAGTTTATAATAGACATTTGGAATCTGTTGTTTATATAACCGATTCTAAATGTCAAAATGACTATTTTTTGAATCGGTTATATAAACAACCGATTCTAATTGTCTGTTTTTAAATAGACATTTTGAATCGGTTTTTTATATAACCAATTCTAAATGTCAGAAGCTTGTCAGAAATTTTTTGCTATTTATTTTCTTCCCATTTTTTTTCAATCACCTAATAACATTTTTACAGCAACTCATAATAATACATAAATATGTTTCTTTTAATTCAATTCAGCAACTACATATTTCTTTCAATTCAGCAACTATATATACACCATCAGCTAAAACATAGAACTAAATACACATGTCTTTCCATTCAGCAACTAGTGCTTCAAATACCTATAACAAAAATGCTAAACCTGAGAAACCTGCTGGACCAATACATATATATCAAATACCTGAGACACTAATTCATGTACTATAACAAATACATATATATCAAACTTAACGCTTTCCACAAAAAGAAAATCAACATATATTTCCTGCTGGACGAATCTTCAAATAAAATTCCGCCCAAAGCTTGCGGACCTCCAAAATTTCCTTATGAGTGTATGCCTTTTGGTTATCAAATACCTACAATAGGTCCATAAAAACTCAGCACAATAAGAACTAAAAGACACAGTATTAAAGAAACACTGAACCTATATCCAAATTTAGCCCAGAATTTTACCCTAACTTGTGAGACCTATAACTCGAGCTACACAACTCCAAATTCAACCAAACCGGTGCCAAAATGACCAGCATTAAGTCTAGTTTCTAAATCACTAACCCTCATAATTTTTGGATTAACAGAACACTACCGGTTTCAAAAAGACCGAACCTATGTCCAGATTTCCCAAAACAGTGAGTTTAACATCAAAATCACTCCATTTGACACCAAATTTCGTATAGTATTATGATGTCTAGTTTCTTTCTATGCTTTTAGATTTACAAAACAATAGGCCAATTAGTACAGTATTAAAGAAACATACAGATTGGTTCTCAGGTTTGACAGTTTCTGTCCTTCAACTTTAAACAGCCCTAAATTGACCAAAACTTAACCAAATAATACGGACCTGAGCTAAAACTGAAGAAAATTATGTCTAGTTTACAATGGAATAAGAATAGTTCAAAACGGAGTTGACCTGAAAACACCACAACCGAAATACTGAACCTATATCCAGATTTAGCCCAGAATTTTACCCTAACTTGTGAGACCTATAACTCGAGCTACACAACTCCAAATTCAACCAAACCGGTTCCAAAATGACCAGCATTAAGTCTAGTTTCTAAGTCAATAGCCCTCATAATTTTTGGATTAACAGAACACTACAAGTTTCAAAAAGACCTAACCTATGTCCAGATTTCCCAAAACAGTGAGTTTAACATCAAAATCACTCAGTTTGACACCAAATTTCGTATAATATCATTAAAACTATTACATACCTCCTCCCATCTGTTTATGATACTGGCATTCACAATCGTCATCATACACTTCATCACAAAGTACCCACAATGATACCTATTTTGTTGTCGTGCCACCTACACATATACAAACTTAGCTTCAGCACCATTGAACATAACTCCTATCACTCAGCAAATAGTAATGACTACAGTAAATTATGCTTATTTACCTTAGGGAGCAACCATATGGTGTCCAGTGTAGAATTCATTGCTCTAATAACATCAAAAGTTAATAATAATTAATTTTAAAAAAATTATCATAGTTAAAATATTACAATGTAAACAATGGTAAACAATTAACCACTTACTTGTTAATCATGTCTTTGATTCTTTTGGCTGGTTTTTTACCATCTGAACACATCCAGACAACAGTATTTTGCTCGGGGACCAAGACAATCAGTTGCCAATGGTTTCTGCAATATTGGTAAAGATAATAATATGTAAGAAAAGAAACTAACAAAGGAAAAATGAATTATCAATTTGTAATTACGTACTCATTGCAAACCTAACTAGCTAGCTAGCTAAGATAGTTGTTAAAACTAATCAATATTGGACCTAACTAGCTAGCTAGCTATCTTTATGTCCTGCGTTAGGGAAATGTAACTGATTTATCTATCTTTGGGAAAACTAATCAATATTGGACCGAACCTACTGATTTTCTCAAGCTTAGATCAGTAACTGATCAATCAGTAACTGATCTATCTTTAACAAAGCAAAAAGACCGAACCTATGTCCAGCGTTAGGAATAATTTTGAGATATAGTGGTAACTGATCTAAGCTTGAGACAATCAGTAACTGATCTATCTTTATGTATTTCTGAGTTGGCTTGTGAACATGTTGACTTTGGTTCACACACTTGATCTTCTTCACTGGAATGACAACCTTATAGCATATAATAATATGTAACAAAGAAACTAACAAACAATATGCAATTACGTACTCATTGCAAAGCGGAGCCAAATATACTTTCATATGATTGCTGGCCATTTTGTTTTGAATATAGGCAGAAACAATGCTTGAGGAAGAGCCCTTCAAGGTAATCTTATATGGACACATAAATCCATATAAGTCACCAACACTCCTTTCCGCACATTTACGATGTAGATATCTATTAGCACGTAAAAATAGTTTTATCAAATTAATATATATATATATATATATATATATATATAGAGAGAGAGAGAGAGAGAGAGAGAGAGAGAGAGAGAGAGAGAAACACGAGAAATTTAATTACGAAATAAATTATACTACTTACGTGCACCATATAGCCAAGTGGGATAACTCAAGCCACCTATCACCGGAAGCCATGTCGCTCAGCTCTCCGAAAGAGAAAAAGCAATAATGCTCTTCATGCTCCAACATTATTTGGACGCTCCCCTCATCATAACCCTTGACGACTATCTCTCTCAGCCAATATGTGAGAGGGAACCTGGACAGCTGCATTTTGACCGCAACTGCCCATAGCAGCCATTTGTTGTACATCACTTCGAAATTCAAATCAGTTTCTTTATCATGTATCTCATAATAATAATATAATAGAGTCAGCAAAAATAATGGTTCTAATTTGCACCACATTATTCAAGCACCTAATAATAATAATAATATAACATATACCTTTGCCACCTCCTTGCTAACTCGTTCTTCCATTTTCTTCTCGAACAATTGCTCCATTTGTTTCATCATCTGCGTTGGATCAAATTGTGAACTGCTCAAGCTCATCCGACCAACACCTCCAAAGTATTTTTTTAGCCCAACTCCTCTTCCAGCTGTTCGAACACGACCGGGATGGTCAGGTTTTCCGATGGCAGTGGCTAAAATATCATTTTTTCCTCTCGAAACAAAGGATCCTTGGCTGCTCAAATCCACAATATCATCCTACAATAAAAGAATGTTCGCGTGTTAGGATTAAATAAAATAAAATCAGGGTCAATTGAATATGTGATTAATTGAAATTTTTACTTACAATCTTAGATGCAATTGATTCTGACTCCTCAGTTACATAAGATCCCGATTTCTTTTTATGGGCGGCCTTCCACAGCTCATGTCGCTTTGGAGATGTAGGCACCACCTCCAAATTAGGATCACCGGACTCCTCACGCATTTTTTGTACTTGCTCTTCCTTCATATCTTGCTTCAACTTTTTATAACCGCCCCGCCCTATTGTGTGATAGTATTTATTATTACTTTGATTTTTCTGAGCAGATTCTCTTTTCACCTCTTACAAAACACACACCATCATATATAATAAATAATAAATGAATAATATTTAAGAAACAAAAATAGTTGTGGTGAAAATAATACCACAAATTCCGAAGTAAGGCGACTTTTAACAAATGCGGTCCATGTCTCAGTAGATATACTAGGATACTTGTGAAATGGTGTTGTTTCGCCGGACTTATCCCCCTTGCCAAAGACATATTTGGTCGTGAGTGTTGTCTTGAACTGTTTCCAACAGAGACCTATATAAACCATCCAAGTTTTCTTGAATTCCTCATCATCGGGAACATCAAATGTTTCCTTAACACAAGAATAAAGTGGTGTTAGCACAAGAAATAAGGAAACACGAATAAACCCAAGATTTCTTTCATTAGTGTATATACATACCAAAACACTATCCCAAACAATCTTCTTTGTCTGCTCATCCACTTCATCCCAAGCCATGGGCAATATGCTTACTTTTGTCTGCGCAATCACCCCTAAATAGCTCTTGAATTTGTCACCATACAGACCAATAGGTTCGCCGTCACTATCAAACTTCATTCTAAACCTTTGACCAGTCGGACGCCTAGCAAGGAACCACTTCAATGATGTCGGACGCCTAGTCATCTTCTGTTTGGGAAGGTCAGTGTTAGAGTCACCCATGATATCTGTTGAACAAAGGAAAAAACACAAATATAAATAACCAAATATAAATATGAATTAGGTAAGCAAGTATAAATATAAATTAGATAACCAAATATAAATATAAATTAAAGAACCAAATATATTTACCCATACTCATTCATGGGTTAATTAGAACTCCTTCGCATAAAATCCCTTCATTATGATCATTGCGAGTGGCATGTACATCATCAACTTCATTATCATCCATTAAAGCAGGCACTTGTGTTAAGAAAGAAGGTGTCTCAGAAATTGCAAGAGTTGAATCTTCAATTTCATCACTACCTATTTTTCCTTGTAGGACCACCAACCACTTTTTGTTAGAAGGATCTTTGATATAGAAAACTTGTTTTGCATGGTCGGCCATGATGAAAGGCTCATTCTTATGACCTACCTTATCAAGGTCCACTAGTGTAAATCCCATTTCATCGGTACGTACACCACCATTGCTGTTTACCCAATTACATTTAAAAATGGGCACTTTAAATTTACAGTAATCAAGCTCCCAAATCTCTTCGATAACACCAAAGTAAGCAACAGATGCGAGTACGGGGTTTTTATCTTTTGAACTAGAAAAGTGCATTGAAGAAGCCATGACCATAACACCACTATTTCGCACAGTACTCTTGTCATCTTGCGACTTTGTGGAAAAGGAAAAATTATTTATGTTGTACCCGTTCCAACAAAAGACATCAAAGTTAGGGTAATTTGCTAGTCATCTCAAAGTATTAGAGGCACTTGCATCTTTATTAATCTCTGATTTAAACCATTCGATGAATGTCTTGTTATGCTCTTTCAATAACCATAATTCATCCCTTCGAGGGTTTTTGGCCTTTACTAGCTTTTGATGAGAAGACAAGTAAGGTAGTACTTCATCTGTGTTATTCAAAATATAAAAATGTGCTTGAAGCACTTCCTCTCGACCCATGCTCTTAATGTTTATACCTCTACCCTTACCCTGACATCTCCATGCATATCGAGACTTTGGTAGCCCTACAGGTTTTGCTTCTGACAAGTAGTCTGAACAAAACTCAATAGCTTCTTCTGTGACGTATCTTTCAACAATGGATGCTTCAGGACGATATTGGTTCTTCACATATCCTTTCAAGATATTCATGTATCGCTCGATTGGGTACATCCACCTTAAATAAATGGGACCACATAATCTAATCTCCCTCACTAGATGAACAATTAAGTGAACCATGATATCAAAGAATGAGGGCGGAAAAAACATCTCCAACTGACACAAGATAATAGCAGCCTCATTTTCCAACTCGTCCAATTTTTGAGGGTCAATGACTTTACCACATATAGTATTGAAGAATAAGCACAACCTAGTTATGGTATGTCGGACATCTTTTGGCAGGATGCCGCGTATAGCAACAGGTAGTAGTTGTTGCATCAACACGTGGCAGTCATGAGACTTCAAGCCAACTAATTTGATATCTTTCATTGAGACAAGACTCTTTACATTTGAAGAGTAACCCTGTGGCACTTTGATTCCCCTTAGGCACTCGCAAAAGCTTATTTTCTCTTTTTTTGACAAGGTATGACATGCTGGAGGCAAATATGTGCCTTTACCTCTTGCCACTGGATGTAACTGTTCTCTTATGCCCATCTCAAGCAAATCCAAACGAGATTTAATGCAATCCTTTGTCTTGCGTTTAATGTTAAGAAGCGTCCCGATGACACTATCACAGACATTTTTCTCGACGTGCATGACATCAAGACAATGTCTTACATCAAGACAAGACCAATATGGAAGATCAAAGAATACAGACCTCTTCTTCCACTTGCAATTGGTATTCTCATTTGACTGCTTCTGCTTTTTTCCGAATACAACATTGATGTCCTTAACCACTTGATAGACTTCTTCTCCGGTCAAGGCATTTGGAGCAATGTCATTTTCCTGGCACCCGTTGAAAGCTTTTTTCAACCTACGATATGGGTGATTACGTCTTAGAAATTTACGATGCCCAAGGTAGACAGTTTTTCTTCCATGTTTTAGTTGATGGTGGTACGTGCCTTCTGCACAAATAGGACAACCTTTATGTCCTTTAACACTATACCCAGACAAGTTCCCATATGCTGGGAAGTCATTGATCGTGCAAAATAGCATCGCCCGCAGCTTAAATGTTTCATTAGAATACCGTCAAACACATCCACACCTTGATCCCACATTTTTCTCAAGTCTTCAACCAACGGGCTAAGATAAACATCTATGTCATTACCTGGTTGTCTTGGGCCAGAAATCATCATAGATAACATAACATACTTGCGTTTCATGCACAACCAAGGAGAAAGGTTGTAAATTACAATGAGAACGGGCTACGAACTATGATTTGTACTTAAGTTACCATATGGATTCATCCCATCCGAAGCAAGCGCGAGTCTAAGATTTCTTGGCTCGACGCCAAAATCCGGAAACAAACGATCAACTTTCTTCCATTGCAAAGAATCGGCTGGATGGCGAAGCTGTCTGTCACATTTCCTCTCATCTGCATGCCATCTAATGTTCTTTGCATCTTTTGCATTAGCAAATAAGCATTGGAATCTAGGTATTATTGGAAGATACCACAAAACCTTTGCGGGAGAACCTTTTGTGACATCATCATCATCGCTATTAGATTCATCAGTCTTCACTTTGTAGCGCGAAAGATTGCACGTGGGACACTTGTGCAACTTCTCAAAATCATTTCGATACAATATGCAATCATTGGGGCATGCATGTATTTTCTTATACCCCACACCCAACGGACACAATATCTTCTTCGCATCATAGGTACGATTCGGCAATGTGTTACCTTCGGGAAGCATGTCTTTAAACAACTTAAGTAATTCAGTGAAGCCCTTATCGGTCCACCCATTTATTGCCTTCAGATTGATCATTCTTATCATCGCAGACAACCGTGTGTATTTTTTGCATCCCAAATACAAAGGCTCTTCTTTGTCTTTGCATAGAGTATCATACACATGCACCTGCTTAAAAGATTCAGGACCGATGTCACGGATCATATCCTCCATTCGGTCATTCATATCTTCATCGACTTTCTCTCTTCTGGACACACTTGGGGTGTCTCTTGATTCACCATGCCATATCCATGTGGTGTAACCCATGCAGATCCCATGAACAAAGAGATGGTCCTTTATTACGGAAAGTGATTGTGGGATCTGATTAACACAAATAACACAAGGACAAGAAAAATTGACAACAGTTTTGGGAAGCTTTGCTTGAGCAAAATTTAGAAACTCTTCAACTCCTTTCGCATACTCATCACTCATACGATTGCTTTGCATCCAGCTACGATCCATGGCTATGATCCAAGTAAGCACTTCATGTCAGACACATATAGGGTCAGTTACTAGACTTGGGTATTAAAATGGAAATAATAAGACTCGGTCATTAAAATGGAAATAATAGTTCCTTCTAAATTTACTATGAGTTTAGTGACAATAACTAACAACAAAGCAAACTTGACACAAAATTCATGTTAGTTAACTCCATGAGGGAGCATTATTGATTCAATAATAGTCCCTTTTGTTTTTGAAGATTATCATTACTAGAAGAAATGCATGTAGAATGCACCCTTCAACTTCAATCAAAGTCCCAAAATGCACCTTTCTATGTGCAATATAGCCAACCATTTTAGTTAAAATCAAAGTAACAAAATGCAACCTTAATTATTGAAATCCAGACAGCTCAATTATGTAAGCTTGATAACACAATCTAGTCCTAAAATCAAATGAAACAGAATTATCCAACATCTATTTAGATGTATTATATATCAATTATAGTTTCATCAAATGAAACAGAATTATCCAACTAACAACTTTGCCAAAATTAAAAACACGTTTAACTAGACTAAGATTTCAATAGTAAAAGAATGCTTTCTCTTGAAAACCAAACATATCAATGATTTCATACAACCAAAAATCTTAGTACTAAAAATAAAAGACGAGGCAAACCTGGTAGCAGCGAGATGAGGGAACAGCGTGAGGAAAACGTGTGACAGCAACGTTCTACACCTGAAGACAGCAACTGAGGAAGTGAGCTGAGAAAGAGAACGCGCTATAAGGGAACAGATGCTGAGAAGAAGAGAAATTCCTGTGAGATAAGACGACCAGAGGACATCATCAGAAATATCAAAAAGCCGCTACCCCGTAGCAAAAGCACTAATTCAAAAATCATAACCAAATACAGGTGTAATACCCTAATTTTGTCCGATCATAATTGAGAGATTTTATTTATTAAAAATAATAATTTTTTTTATGTCATGTATTATTGTCTTGTTTTTTTTGCTATGAGTTTTAATCATCAAAAAAATATTATTTAGAAGTAAAGAAACAAAAAATAAGCCAAGGAGGAAATAAGGGGGGTTTGTAAAAAAAAAAAGAATGGAGGTGCAATTGGATTGGGCCATCTAAAACCCAACCCAATTCCTAAACCATAGCCCAATTCACCCTCACACTCCTCCACCCAACCCATGACCCATATCCAACCCACAACCCATAACCCAACTCATCACAAAACCCTAATTCCCCTCCTCCTAACCCTAATTCGACTTCCCCCTTTTACCCTAAAAGCCATCCACATTCAATCCCCCCTTAACCCAAAATTCCATCCACATTCATCCCCCAAAACCCCTCCATATTCGACCCCACCCCCTATTATCCCATGGTCAAACCCCACTTTTCTCCCTTCCACACTCCACCTCTCCTCTTTTCTCTCAATACCACTTCCCCACACTTCCCACTTCCCCATTTTTCCCTTCCCAATACACTCAACCTCACTCTTTCCCTTTCTCTTTCCTCCCTCACCTACGGCTCTCCCCCTCTCTATCGCACCCACATTTTATTTTTTTTCTTCCCCTTCACCAAACCCCTTCCACTTCAATCACTTCACACACTTCACTCCTCTTCCACTCTCTCTCTCTCACACTCAACCCTAAAACAACACCACACTCAACCCTTCCCTCCTCTCTCTCCCCATACCTACGACTTCTTCCCCTCCTCTCACACACTCATTTTCTTTTCTCTTCACACACTCATCCATTCCTCTCCCTATCACACACTTCACACATGGCACTCTCTTCTCCATGCCCATACCTTCGACCATCATCTCCCCTCATCTCACATGTCTTCTTTTATTTTCCCCTTCAACAACTCCCCCCAAACCTCCATCATATCAAAAAGTCATCATCACTATCCAAGAGTGGATGAAGAAGGAAAACGAAGGAAGCAAGTTTTTTTGTATAAATAGGGGTCCTTATCTTAGAAGGGGCCACGGATTACTCTTAGAAAAAAAGGGGGAAAAATCTTCTAAAAAAAAACTAGGATTTCAAAGAGAGAAAGAAATTTTTTTTTTAGAGTTTCTTTTAGAAATATTTTCTTCCCCTTCTTTTCTTCCTTCTTAGTTTTTTTAGTTTAAATTTTTGTTGTATTGAGAGATCCGAAGAAAAAAAGCTTGGATTGGTTCAAGGTACAAAATGTAATAATTCATAATATTGTTGCTTTTTTTTTTGTATTTTTTTTAGTTATTGTAATTTTGTTCATATTATCATTGCCATTTTTATTGTTATTATTGTTGTTCACGTTTTTAAAAAATATATTAGTTGCTTTTTTTTATATAAATATTAGTTATTGACTTTTTTATAAATATTAGTATTGGTTGTTTTTTTTTTGAACATATTATTGCTGTTTTTTTAGTTTAAGTTGCTGTTTTTATAGATATATATATATGTGGTTATTATTGATGTTTTGATATTGCATTTTTTTTTTCGGATTAGAAAAGAAAGTGAATAAATGTTGTGTTTTTTTTTATAAATTATTCTAATTTTCGGACTAAAAAAGGTGCTAAAAAAATATGTTGTTTTTTTAAAAAAAATGGTTACTAATTTTCGGAGTAAAAATAAACCTAAAAAAAAAAGGTGTTAAAAAATGTATTCCTTTTTTTTACTAATTTTCGGATTTAAATAAAGTTTTTTTCAAATACTAAAAAATATTTTTTTTAAAAAATAAATGGTTACTAGTGTCACTACTCTTTTCTAAAAAAAATAACATAATAACAAAAATCTTTTTCAAAAAAAAGTAAAAAGGCCCCCTTTTATTTAGATAATAACTATGACAACAAAAAAAAAACAACAAAAGAATTTTTCTCCCTAATCCGCTTTCAAAATACCACTTGTTTAGTCTAGGTTTTTTTTGAGGAAAAGCGTTTCAAGAACCACGTGCTCTAGGGTAGAATAGTAAAAAAGGTAATAGACCCGTCAATCGTTTTTTTTAGCGTCAAAACGCTATTTACACCCCCGGCAACCATTTTCTTTTAGCGTCAAAACGCTATTTGCACCCCCGGTGACACTTTTTTTTCTAGCGTCAAAACGCTATTCACACCTCCCTTTTTAATACAACTCCTTTATTATTTGCACCCCATCTTTTATCACTTACTCCGCTTTTTTTCACAACGTGATGCTTCCGAACCGTTCTTTTTTTTTCTTTCTTTCGAAAAATCGAATTCGCGCAAAAAATAGGTCGTCTATAGCGGTCACTCTGGGCCTGGCTTGTTTGAACGCTATAAATACCTTCTTTTCCGAATAAGCCATTAATGACGACCACTCTGGATTTATCTGTTTGGTCACCATGAACGGTCTCTAGTTTTCCCAAACTTTTCAAAAAAAATAAAAAAATACCAACACACAAATATTTTCTACCCAAGAACTACGTAGCTTTGATTTCTCCATCGCACCCGGAGATACGTAGGAGCGGGGGCCCACTCCCGTCGAGCGCAAAAAACTAAAATTTTTATTAAGTCTTCTTTTCCGTTTTTTTTTTTGCAAATAACAAAAAAGGGTAAATTAAAGTGTTTTCTTTAAACTATTTTTTTTTCTACACATTAAATTAAAAGGTAACCTTTTTAGGATGTTGCGGGGTGCTTGTACCTTCCCCGCACTTAATCGACCCCCGAACCCAAAAACAAAGGTTTTTTCAATGTTTTCCTAAAAATAAATATTGATGGCGGCTCCATTGTTCAAAAGCAACGAAGGATCCCTCCTCCGGATTCTTCGGTCGCTACAGCTGGCGACTCCGCTGGGGACTTTTTTTTAGAGGGTCAAGCCTAATTTAATTAAATGTGTAAATTATTAGTTTAGTACTTTATTTACCCTTAGTCTTTATATTCGCATATTGAATCTTAGGGTAGAAGACTTTTATTCTGCTATTTGTTTTCTTGCAAACCTTAGGGTAGAAGACTTTTATATTGCTATCTGTTTGCTCTTTTGCAGTTTGGGTAGTTTAGGTTGCTTATATCACACACATCACCTACACCTATTTATTCACACACTTCTGAGTGGGGCCCTATACCCGGGTCTGAAAAATAAACTTAGGACGAGCGGAGATGATTAGTGACAGTCATTCTGGATTTATCTGTCTGACTCTCATGAAAATCTCAACCAGAGTATGCTCTTTCGCGGCATCCCACACCAGGTAGCTCGCTATCGTTGTGGGTCATATCGTGAAAGGGATTTTAGCTCTGGAAACCTTTGTGAGGAAGTGAATAGAACTACCTGAGAGGTTGATCACATAAGTGACCCTAGACCGTGACCTATATGTAAGACATAACCTGTTTAGGACACAAAAGCAATTCACCTACCTGTTGCATCATCGCAAAAAACTTTTTATCTTTCAAAAAAAATCAAACAATGAAAACCATTTATTCTTTTTCCTTTACGTATATTTTATGTGACATGGTTAATGTTCCTCAAAATTTGAATCACCAAAATATGCTTTTATTAACGCATGTAACGTCTTTCTTTAATTCATCATACATCATCCTTATTTCACAAAAAAAAAAATATACAAAAAAAAATCCTCACATTGCATGCTATTCATCTCATTTAGGTTTGCCGGGAATTGTAAGAGGTTCGAAAGTTTCGTCATAAGCAAGGCAATATGGGATCAAACTGTGAAGCAATCCAAACTCTGAACTACCCTATAGTGAAGCAGCCTAATCTAACAAGTTTAAGGGAATGTGCTGGTCGATTGCCGCCCATCGAGCGCAGGTCTTTTGATAGGGTGTATGGGAAGATTATTATGTTACTACAATTGGACGTACAAACGGATGCCATTGCCGCCTTGAGCCAGTTCTACGACTCTTCATTAAGATGCTTCACTTTCAAAAATTTCCAGATGGCACCTACCCTGGAAGAATATACACAGATCTTCGGCTTTCCTCAACAAGACAAGGGACCCTACCAGTATCAGGGACAATACTACACAGATGAGAAGCTCGCCTCAATGTTACAAACCAGCAAAGAGAACTTGAAGCTCCGGAAGAAAAATCGAAATGGCATTGCAGGATTCCCACAAGAGTATCTGGAAGGCCAAATGAAATTCTTCGCCGACGCTAGAAATTGGGGTCCTTTTAAGCAGGTGTTAGCTTTGACTATCTTTGGCATTGTCCTATTTCCACGCCTTGAAAGATATGTGGACACAACAGCTATTGGCGTCTTCTTATCCTTCAAAGATCCGATTCTTGCCATGCTTGCAGACACTTACTGTACTTTCACTCATTATAGTGAGCTAAGGGGAAAAAGGATATCTTGCTGCCTGCACGCCCTGTCTGTTTGGCTTCTCACCCATGCTTTCGTTAACAAAGTCAGGGTAGAAGGCCCAATTGAAGACGCCAGAGGGTGTGATGTGAAGGCAATGAACACTGGTGAATGGTTGCAAGTGCTGGGGGGCCTTCATGAATATAAGGTTCGTTGGCACCCATCATGGTGGAAAGAGAGGCCCACAGTAGTTTTTCAATGCGGAAGCTTTCAAAACGTCCCGCTCATGGGGACAAGAGGATGCATAAATTACAATCCTTCTCTAACTCTAAGACAGCTGGGGTACCCCATGCGAAATCCGCCCACCGAAGACATGTTAATCCCTTTTTACCTCCATGAAGGAAGCCCAAAAGAGGTTGACATGCTCCGGAAGATTTCTCAAGCGTGGGATATGGTCGTCCGCAAGGGACAAGAGCTTACTAAGAAGAGCGGCGATAAGGAAACCACCTTTCGTCAATGGCTCCAAAAGAGGATCCAAGACACCCGATTGCCTTACCAAAGTGCACTATGGGTTGAGGAAGAAATACCTGAACCTACCCTTCCCACTGTTGAAGATTTAGATAAGCTTAAAATGGCATTGTCAAAGGCCGAGGAAGAAAAGAAGGGCTTGCAGGCGGAGTTAGAGAAAGTGCTCCTAAAAAACCAGAAGTTGAAGGAGGAGAACACAAGTAAGTCAGTGGCCGTGGAAGACAGCCGCAAGCAGCTCAAGATTGAACAAAAGGACAAACTAGAGGTTCAAAGGTACCTAAGAGGAGCAAGAGAGGAAATAAAACGTTGCAACCTGAAAATGAACCAAGCCATCGATGATACATACAAGTGGAAAAAGTTATGGGAAGAATCAATGATGGCTGAAAAGACCGCACAGAGCCTACTAATGGTATCAAAGAGAGAGTCCCGGATGATGGCAGCCGAGTTTGAAGAGCAAGTGAAAAGTATCAAGCAGGATAAAGATACCATTGAAGAGATACTCCGAGAATACCAGCAAGCCTTAAGAAGGGAGCATGAAAAATCTGATGAGCTGAACGACCATATCAGATATCAAGAGGAGGTCTATCACCAGCTGAAAACAGAAAGCATCTATTGGGAGAACCGCTTCGTGGAGTTGGTCAGCAAGATAGAAAACCATGAAGTCTTCATAGAGTTGAAGAATGAAAGCTTATACTGGAAAGACAGATTCGCAAAGTTGGCATGGCTGGCCGATCAAGCTATCGTAGGAATCCCCAAACGTCTAAAGGAGGCTAACGCGGCAATGCACCCGTTCAACACCCCGGTCCAAGTTTCCGAATTCATGGAGTTTTGCGAGGTTCTGATTGCCGAACTCCGGGAGAAGGCTGGCAGCGCTACTAGTAGGAAAAGAGGGAGGAGTGGAAAAATGAAAGCCATATGTATTTGAGTGAAATTTAAAGAACATTGTACTTTTCTTTTCGAAGTTTTATTTCCAAAATGTTGTACTCTCCTCCATCAATGAAGTTTGTTTGTCTCACATACTGATCCTTTATCTTGAAAATATTGTGGAACTTTAATCTGCGTACTTATGACAAATCAGGATGCGCTTGCAATTCCCGACCTAAAACAATAAGACTCATGCACACATGCATCATTCGCATTTTCATCCATTCATATACTCATACATATACTCATAACATGTGTCCCACCAACAGAGAGTAAAAGACAAGCTGGTGCGTCAACATCGCTATTGGACTCGTTCTCAGGCCAGAAACATGGAAGAAAATCAGGACAATCCGCCTCAAGATATCCCGGATCAAGGCAATCCACCCCAAGACCTAGGCAATCAAGAGCTTAGGGCAGAAATAGATGGGATGAAAGAACAGATGGCTGAAATCTTAAAGGTCTTACAAACTTTGAGGGACAAAGACACAAGTGAAGATGTCTCCGCTGGGAATACGGAGAATCAAGTTACCAACCCTCCTCCTCCCAATGGACTCGGGATCCCGCATACAGTGCCCCCCACTGGGACTAATGACCAGGGTTACATATGGCCTCCTTACGGACTTCCACAAGGTTACACACCTCCGACAGTCAATGCTAGTCCAGAAGTCGGTCCCTCAGGAGTCGCGGGCCAACAACAGCTTACACCAACGGGTCACGATGGTAATCCAGGGGCACCACAAGTTCAAAACCCGACCCCCGTCGTTGTACCACAAAGACTCCCACTTGGCTTCCCTCCACCGCCGATAGCTGACGCTCAAGCTCAAGGTTCCAACCTCAGGAATCCCACTCATTCACATACCCCAAATGTGAACCCAGCCATAGTTCCGATGATCCATCCTTACTATGGTATGAGTGGGCTCCCTCACAATCACTCTATGGAGAACCCTCAAGCCCAAGACAAACTACAAATGCTTGAGGAAAGGTTGAGAGCAGTTGAGGGATCCAATGTTGGTGCGAGAGATGCTTATGACTTGTGCCTCGTCCCTAACGTGGTCATCCCTCCAAAATTTAAGGTGCCAGACTTCGACAAGTACAGAGGGTCGACTTGCCCTGTAAGCCACTTAACCATGTACTGCAGGAGAATGGCGGCGTTTGCTCACGACGACAAATTGCTCATCCACTACTTCCAAGATAGTCTGTCCGGGGCAGCTTCGAGCTGGTACATGCAATTGGAACGTGCCCATATCAGATGCTGGAAAGACCTAGCCGATGCATTTTTGAGGCAATACAAATATAACATTGACATGGCTCCCGATAGGACACAATTGCAGAGCATGACGAAGAGAGACAATGAGTCCTTCAAAGAATATGCCCAACGCTGGAGAGGTTTGGCTGCACAGGTGGTACCACCTTTGTTGGAAAAAGAGATGGTATCAATGTTCATGGATACTCTTCAATCACCTTTCTACGACAGGTTGATTGGGAGCGTGTCTTCGAACTTTTCAGATATGATCGTCATCGGAGAAAGATTAGAGAATGGATGGAGAAACGGGAAGATTGCATATAGCTCCGTTGGAACCAGCAATCAGAAAAGACCCTTCCCAGGTTTCCCTAAAAAGAAGGAGGGCGAAGCTAATGCCATCTCTGGATCCGGAAAGCCTCCCTACAACAACCCCCGACAGACTTTACAAATACCTACTCAAACACCACAAGCCCCACCTCACCAAATCAACCCAGGCTATAGACCACAAAACTACCAAGAAAGAAAGCCCGCCAATTTCGACCCAATACCCATGTCATACACAGACCTATTCAATCACCTCATCAGTCACAACTTGATCACTCCCCGTCCAATGAGACCCCTTCAACCTCCTTTCCCTAGGAGCTATGACCCAGAGGCTAGCTGTGGATTCCACGCTGGGGCAGTTGGCCATTCAACAGAAAATTGCAAGGCATTGAAATATGTAGTACAAGACTTAATTGAATCTAAATGGTTAAGCTTCGCAGAAGATGGTCCGAATGTTGCCACTAACCCTCTGCCGGGGCACGGGAAACCCTCCGTCAATGCCATTGAGAATGTTGAGGGGCAATTATTGGTCAGAAAGGTGGAGGACATTGTCACACCCCTGGACCTCATCCATGCTAATTTGTGTCACTTCGGAATCATTATGATAGGATGTACCGGAAAGGGTTCGTGTGTTGATCCCCTTTGTGTCGGGGCCTGTGAAGCATTCAAGCCAATCCTGCAAGACTTGTTAGACCGACACATAATACAAATAGGTCTTCAAAAGAAAGAGGAAGACGTGTCAACGCTCCAGTCAAGCATTGACCAAAGCAAGAATATCAGGAAACCACTGGAAATCCATTACAAGAAGAACACACAGCCAGCTCCCACTGTGCCTAGACCAATCACTATTCAAGTGCCAGTTCCGTTTCCCTTTAAAAGCACCAATGCAGTCCCGTGGAGTTACGATATGAAGGTTCAGACCAACCCAGATGTCATTAACATCTCAGGGACCGGTGGTATGACTCGAAGTGGGCGCTTCTATGCCCCTGGAGGGCCTAGTGAGGACCGAACAAAAGAAGGGGAGGAAAGAGCCCGTAAGGGCAAAAGCACAGAGCAGGAACCTGTCGATAAGAATACAGGAAAGAAGACGTTATCCGAGCAAGAAGCCAGTGAATTTCTGAAGCTTATGAGACAAAGCGAGTATAAGGTGGTTGATCAACTGAACCAAACTCCCGCAAAGATATCTCTGTTGTCATTATTGCTCAGTTCTGATGCCCATTGTGCAACATTGACAAAAGTATTGAATGAGGCCCATGTCGCTCAAGACATCTCAGTTGGCCAGTTTGACGGGATCGTCGGAAATATCGTTGCAAACAATTACCTCACCTTCACAGATGACGAGATCCCCGTCGAGGGAAGGGGGCACAACAAGGCTTTGCATATCTCCGTGAAATGTGGAGAGTACTCTCTAGCTCGAGTACTCATCGACAACGGATCGTCCCTGAATGTACTACCCAAATCAACCATGAACAAACTAGACGTAGACTGTTCATACATGAAACCCAGTTCTACACTGGTCAGGGCATTCGATGGGTCTAAAAGAGAGGTTATCGGAGAGATGGAGTTACCTGTACAGGTAGGTCCAGAGGTCTTCATAGTGAGTTTCCAAGTGATGGACATCAATCCGTCTTACAGTTGTCTTCTGGGAAGACCATGGATCCATTCGGCAGGGGCTGTGCCCTCTTCTCTACACCAAAAGCTCAAGTTCATAGTCAACAATAAGCTGGTGGTTATTTTCGGTGAGGAAGAAATGCTGATAAATAAGTCCGCTCCCACTCGCTACATTGAGGCTGCTGAAGAGTCTCTCGAGACTGCCTTCCAAGCATTGGAAATCGCCAATACATCTTCTATGTTAGAACCCAAGCTATCCAAAACTGCCGTGATGGTTGCTAAGTGCATGTTAGGAAAAGGCTACCAAGCTGGAGGAGGCTTGGGAAAAACCGGACAGGGGATCCTGACGCCAATACAGCCAGAGGAGAACAAGGATAGACATGGGATAGGATATCGGCCCAATCGCACTGACAAGAGAAGGATTGTGGAGGAAAAGAAGGAGCGGAGGTTAGCCAGGCTTGAGGATAGGGTGCCAAATACGAAGAGAATCACCATCTGCGACATCAAGGAAAGCTTTCGGAGTGCGGGAATGTTGAACCCCAATCAGATCGCCGCAGTTGAGGACGATCTAAGCACTGAAGAAGGCATCGTCAGTCTTGTACGCCCTTGTCCTGCAAACAAAAGACTCAAGAATTGGGAGATCATTGATTTTCCTGTGGTTTTTAGTTCAAAGTAATGTTTCTATAATGTAATCCTCTGGCTCTGCCCAAGGCCTTAGGATATTTCATTCGGGCACGCATGTTTCCCTTTCAGTATTAATATCAATACAACGTTATTTCAGTTCCCAATAAACTCTCGTTTTTCTTTTCTTGTTACATTCGCTTCTTATTTTCTTTCTTTCGTTTTTATTCCGTTAATTTACGCTAATGCAGATCCGAAAAAAATGTCTTTGAAAATAACAACGCCGATAATCCATATTGTAACTTTGATCACCCCATCAATCAAACTGAGGAAGATGTTGAGGATAATTGGGAAACCCCTCCAGAGTTAATGAGAATGATGGAACAAGAGGAAAAATAATCGAACCCCACGAGGAATCAACTGAAACGATCAACTTAGGCACGGAAGAAGACAAAAAAGAAGTCAACATTGGCACCACATTGAAAGACAGCGAGCGAGAGAAATTGGTTAAGTTGTTGTTTGACTATGTTGACGTCTTCGCATGGACATACCAAGACATGCCTGGACTGGACCCCAACATAGTCGAGCATAAGTTACCAGTAAAACCAGAATGCCCGCCGGTAAAACAAAAGTTAAGAAGGATGAAACCAGAAATGTCGCTGAAAATCCGAGACGAGGTTAAGAAACAGTTCGATGCTGGGTTTTTAGCAGTAGCAAAATACCCTCAATGGGTAGCCAATATTGTACCGGTCCCGAAGAAAGACGGTAAGGTTCGGATGTGCGTCGATTATCGAGATTTGAACAGAGCCAGTCCCAAAGATGACTTCCCTTTGCCTCACATTGATGTCCTGGTAGATAGCACAGCACAACACTCTCTATTCTCCTTCATGGACGGGTATTCCGGATACAACCAAATTAAGATGGCCCCCGAAGACATGGAGAAAACCACCTTCATCACTCTCTGGGGAACCTTCTGTTACAAAGTAATGCCATTCGGACTGAAGAACGCTGGTGCAACGTACCAAAGAGCAATGGTCGCATTGTTCCATGATATGATGCATAAGGAAATAGAGGTTTACGTGGATGACATGATTGCGAAATCCAAGACTGAAGAAGAGCATATCGTCAATCTGCGAAAGCTATTTGAATGCCTAAGGAAGTTCAAACTCAGATTAAACCCCGCCAAATGCACTTTCGGTGTAAGATCAGGAAAGTTGTTGGGGTTCATAGTCAGTCAGAAGGGTATAGAGGTAGATCCAGACAAGGTACGAGCAATTCTTGAAATGCCAGCGCCTAAAACCGAAAGGGAAGTTCGTGGCTTCCTGGGAAGATTGAACTACATCTCTAGGTTCATATCGCAGCTAACATCCACATGCGAGCCTATCTTCAAGCTTTTGTGCAAAAACCAAGAAACAAAGTGGAATGACAATTGCCAAGAAGCCTTTGAAAAGATCAAAAGGTACCTCCAAAATCCACCGATTCTGATGCCGCCTGTGCAGGGTAGACCTCTCATCCTGTATCTAACAGTGCTAGACAAATCAATGGGTTGTGTACTGGGGCAACATGATGAATCCGGAAAGAAGGAACATGCCATCTACTATCTAAGCAAGAAATTCACCGAGTGCGAGACAAGATACTCATTGTTGGAAAGAACGTGTTGTGCTCTGGCCTGGGCTGCACGTCGTTTGAGGCAGTATATGCTGAGCCACACGACTTGGTTGGTATCTAAAATGGACCCAGTCAAGTATATTTTTGAAAAACCCGCTCTCACAGGGAGGATCGCTCGCTGGCAAATGCTGCTATCTGAATACGACCTTTTATATGTCACCCAAAAAGCAATCAAGGGTAGCGCATTGGCCGAGTACTTGGCACACCAGCCCATCGAAGATTACCAATCAATGCAGTGCAATTTCCCAGACGAAGATATAATGGCTCTATTCGTAGAAGGGAATCCTCCGGACAACGAAAGGTGGAGAATGTTATTCGATGGCGCTTCTAATTTATACGGGCACGGGGTCGGAGCTGTACTGATCTCTCCTGATAACCGCTTCATACCATTTACCGCTAGACTGAGTTTCTACTGCACCAACAACATTGCAGAATATGAAGCGTGCGTCCTAGGCATCAAAGCAGCCCTTGAATGGAAAGTCAAAAGACTGGATGTATATGGGGACTCAGCTTTAGTCATCCACCAGACAAAAGGTGACTGGGAAACCAGGGATTCCAAATTAATTCCTTATCATGATCACATCCAAAAGATGGTTGAACAATTTGAAGAGATCACTTTCCATCATCTCCCTCGCGAAGAAAATCAGTTGGCCGATGCCTTGGCGACTTTGTCATCAATGTTCAACATCAATAACGACAGAAGTCTGACATTCATCCGAATCCAACATCGAGACCTACCGGCACATCACTGTGTGGCAATCGAAGAAGAGCCTGACAGTAAACCATGGTATTACGATATCAAGCACTATATCACGAACAGAGAATATCCTCCTGGTGCCACCGAGAATGATAAGAGGACACTTAGGAGACTGTCAATGGGTTTCTTCTTAAATGGGGAAGTACTTTACAAGAGAAATCACGATATGGTACTCCTCAGATGTGTAGCAGAAAAAGAAGCAGAAAGAATTATGAAGGAGGTCCATGAAGGCTCGTTCGGCACCCATTCTAATGGGCACACCATGGCAAGGAAAATCTTAAGGGCTGGCTACTACTGGTTGTCAATGGAGACTGACTGCTTCAACTACGTCAGAAAATGCCACAAATGTCAAATCTATGCCGACAATATCCATGTACCGCCCGCCTCTCTGAATGTCCTAACAGCACCATGGCCATTCTCAATGTGGGGAATGGATGTCATCGGTCCCATCGAACCCAAGGCATCAAACGGACATCGTTTCATTCTTGTCGCTATTGATTATTTCACCAAATGGGTCGAAGCCGCTTCTTACGCCAGTGTAACAAAGTCAGTGGTTGTCAGGTTCATAAAGAGAGATTTGATTTGCCGCTACGGTCTTCCGAATAAGATCATCACGGACAATGGGACAAACCTGAACAATAAGATGATGAAAGAGTTGTGTGACGACTTCAAAATCCAGCATCATAATTCCTCCCCATACCGTCCAAAGATGAATGGGGCAGTTGAGGCAGCAAATAAGAACATAAAGAAGATCGTGCAAAAGATGGTAGTGACCTTCAAGGACTGGCATGAAATGTTGCCCTTCGCTTTGCACGGGTATCGGACCTCTATCCGCACGTCAACAGGGGCAACACCATTCTCACTAGTATATGGGATGGAAGCAGTTCTTCCCATCGAGGTGGAAATACCCTCCCTGCGAGTGCTAATGGAAACAAAATTGGAGGAAGCAGAATGGGTTCAAGCTCGTCTGGATCAGTTGAACCTCATAGAAGAAAAGAGGGTAGTTGCTTTGTGTCATGGGCAGTTGTATCAGCAAAGAATGAAGAAAGCTTATGACAAGAAAGTTCGACCCCGGCAGTTTCAGGAAGGAGATCTAGTGCTCAAGAAAATTTTGCCTATCCAAAAGGATTCCCGTGGAAAATGGACCCCAAATTACGAAGGGCCTTATGTGGTAAAGAAAGCATTCTCTGGAGGAGCCTTAATTCTCACAAAAATGGACGGTGAAGACCTCCCACTCCCAGTGAACTCAGATGCAGTTAAGAAGTACTATGCCTAAAGAAATATATGAAAAAAAAGAGAAAGATGAGCCAAGCAAAAATGAGCTCGCTAGGTTGAAAACCCGAAAGGGCGGCCTAGGCAAAAATTAGAGCGACCTGGTGGATTGAAAACTCTAAAGAGCAGTCCAGGCAAAAATTAGGGTCAATGAGTTGGACTTGGAACAAATGCAAAGGCAGTCCTCCGAAAGTTGGGTGATGGATGCTCAAGGGCATGTGTATGGATGATTGGCATTGTTACCTCCAAGATACAAACAATCAAAAGATTTGCTTTTTCTTTTTCTTCTTTCTTTTTAGTTTAAACTCTCAATGTAATTTTCAGCCAGTGTGACCTTCGGCACACTCGGTTTCCATTTGAATATTAAACTCTTTCTTCGTTCTCTCACCTCCCTATTTACTTTGGGAAGATGTTTTATGGTAGATGATATTGATTTGCGAAACATGTGCATAATCGAAAGCATTATATTCATTGCGAAATTTCTAAAAATCACAAAAAAAAGGATGATCTCTCATAAAGTTGCAAAAAGGACAAACGCATAATCACTTCAGCAAATCTTAAATAACCTGCACTTTGGCACCACTGCTTGAGGCAACCCTCGTATCCCACGTCAAGAGTCATGCGAGTTTGATGATGCCAGCAAAGTCAATAAAGAGCTAAAGTGCAAAAAGAGCAAAAGAGCAAGAAAAGAAAAATGAAAAAAGAAAAAAGCCAAGAGCAAAAGCCAAAAACAAAATCATTCCACATTTCATCCATCATGTCATCAATTACTTAACTACATGCACGCATGCATCATTCATTGCAAGTGTCTGTTGAGATAATTTTATTTTGTGTCGTTAGCACCAATTCTTCAGACCCCCAGCGGTCCTTCTGAGCCCAGGCGCTCCTTCAGACCAGCAATGGTCCTTCAATCCAAATCGCACGTCGCGTTAATCGAGCAACCGACGGATCATCCGGCCCCAGGCCCTTCAGACTAGCTGTGTCCGCCTAAAAAACACAGTGCACGTCCTTCGTGGTTATATCAGTTCCGGACCTGATTAACCCTAATGGCCGCTCGAAAAAGGCCACCCCCAGACCGTATCTCTAGTACCATAGCTAGAAGCGCTCCTTCAGACCCATTGGTCCTTCAGGCTTAGGCATGCCCCTCAGACCCCGACGGTCCCTCAGTCGAACTCAGGTCGATGCACCAAGCATTGACTTTGAGCTAGACCTTCAGATCCCCAGCGGTCCCTTCAGAGCCCCAGTGCTCCTTCAGATCCCCAGCGATCCCCCAGAGCCCCGGTGCTCCCTATTTACTTTCTGTCTAAATCAACCCTGCTTTCATAATTTTCAAAACAAAAAAAAAAAAAAACCAAAAGTCTCAGTCTGGACAAAATTAGCGTCTTGTTATCTTTATTTCTATTTTCCTCGAGAAACTCGGAACCCCTCCGACTTCCTAGCAAATATAAATAAAGAGGGGCAGCTGTAATACCCTAATTTTGTCCGATTATAATTGAGAGATTTTATTTATTAAAAATAATAATTTTTTTTATGTCATGTATTATTGTCTTGTTTTTTTTGCTATGAGTTTTAATCATCAAAAAAATATTATTTAGAAGTAAAGAAACAAAAAATAAGCCAAGGAGGAAATAAGGGGGGTTTGTAAAAAAAAAAAGAATGGAGGTGCAATTGGATTGGGCCATCTAAAACCCAACCCAATTCCTAAACCATAGCCCAATTCACCCTCACACTCCTCCACCCAACCCATGACCCGTATCCAACCCACAACCCATAACCCAACTCATCACAAAACCCTAATTCCCCTCCTCCTAACCCTAATTCGACTTCCCCCTTTTACCCTAAAAGCCATCCACATTCAATCCCCCCTTAACCCAAAATTTCATCCACATTCATCCCCCAAAACCCCTCCATATTCGACCCCACCCCCTATTATCCCATGGTCAAACCCCACTTTTCTCCCTTCCACACTCCACCTCTCCTCTTTTCTCTCAATACCACTTCCCCACACTTCCCACTTCCCCATTTTTCCCTTCCCAATACACTCAACCTCACTCTTTCCCTTTCTCTTTCCTCCCTCACCTACGGCTCTCCCCCTCTCTATCGCACCCACATTTTATTTTTTTTCTTCCCCTTCACCAAACCCCTTCCACTTCAATCACTTCACACACTTCACTCCTCTTCCACTCTCTCTCTCTCACACTCAACCCTAAAACAACACCACACTCAACCCTTCCCTCCTCTCTCTCCCCATACCTACGACTTCTTCCCCTCCTCTCACACACTCATTTTCTTTTCTCTTCACACACTCATCCATTCCTCTCCCTATCACACACTTCACACATGGCACTCTCTTCTCCATGCCCATACCTTCGACCATCATCTCCCCTCATCTCACATGTCTTCTTTTATTTTCCCCTTCAACAACTCCCCCCAAACCTCCATCATATCAAAAAGTCATCATCACTATCCAAGAGTGGATGAAGAAGGAAAACGAAGGAAGCAAGTTTTTTTTGTATAAATAGGGGTCCTTATCTTAGAAGGGGCCACGGATTACTCTTAGAAAAAAAGGGGGAAAAATCTTCTAAAAAAAAACTAGGATTTCAAAGAGAGAAAGAAATTTTTTTTTTAGAGTTTCTTTTAGAAAAATTTTCTTCCCCTTCTTTTCTTCCTTCTTAGTTTTTTTAGTTTAAAATTTTGTTGTATTGAGAGATCCGAAGAAAAAAAGCTTGGATTGGTTCAAGGTACAAAATGTAATAATTCATAATATTGTTGCTTTTTTTTTGTATTTTTTTTAGTTATTGTAATTTTGTTCATATTATCATTGCCATTTTTATTGTTATTATTGTTGTTCACGTTTTTAAAAAATATATTAGTTGCTTTTTTTTATATAAATATTAGTTATTGACTTTTTTATAAATATTAGTATTGGTTGTTTTTTTTTGAACATATTATTGCTGTTTTTTTTAGTTTAAGTTGCTGTTTTTATAGATATATATATGTGGTTATTATTGATGTTTTGATATTGCATTTTTTTTTTCGGATTAAAAAAGAAAGTGAATAAATGTTGTGTTTTTTTTTATAAATTATTCTAATTTTCGGACTAAAAAAGGTGCTAAAAAAAATATGTTGTTTTTTTTAAAAAAAAAATGGTTACTAATTTTCGGAGTAAAAATAAACCTAAAAAAAAAAGGTGTTAAAAAATGTATTCCTTTTTTTTACTAATTTTCGGATTTAAATAAAGTTTTTTTCAAATACTAAAAAATATTTTTTTTAAAAAATAAATGGTTACTAGTGTCACTACTCTTTTCTAAAAAAAATAACATAATAACAAAAATCTTTTTCAAAAAAAAGTAAAAAGGCCCCCTTTTATTTAGATAATAACTATGACAACAAAAAAAAAAAACAACAAAAGAATTTTTCTCCCTAATCCGCTTTCAAAATACCACTTGTTTAGTCTAGGTTTTTTTTGAGGAAAAGCGTTTCAAGAACCACGTGCTCTAGGGTAGAATAGTAAAAAAGGTAATAGACCCGTCAATCGTTTTTTTTAGCGTCAAAACGCTATTTACACCCCCGGCAACCATTTTCTTTTAGCGTCAAAACGCTATTTGCACCCCCGGTGACACTTTTTTTTCTAGCGTCAAAACGCTATTCACACCTCCCTTTTTAATACAACTCCTTTATTATTTGCACCCCCCTTTTATCACTTACTCCGCTTTTTTTCACAACGTGATGCTTCCGAACCGTTCTTTTTTTTTCTTTCTTTCGAAAAATCGAATTCGCGCAAAAAATAGGTCGTCTATAGCGGTCACTCTGGGCCTGGCTTGTTTGAACGCTATAAATACCTTCTTTTCCGAATAAGCCATTAATGACGACCACTCTGGATTTATCTGTTTGGTCACCATGAACGGTCTCTAGTTTTCCCAAACTTTTCAAAAAAAATAAAAAAATACCAACACACAAATATTTTCTACCCAAGAACTACGTAGCTTTGATTTCTCCATCGCACCCGGAGATACGTAGGAGCGGGGGCCCACTCCCGTCGAGCGCAAAAAACTAAAATTTTTATTAAGTCTTCTTTTCCGTTTTTTTTTGCAAATAACAAAAAAGGGTAAATTAAAGTGTTTTCTTTAAACTATTTTTTTTTTCTACACATTAAATTAAAAGGTAACCTTTTTAGGATGTTGCGGGGTGCTTGTACCTTCCCCGCACTTAATCGACCCCCGAACCCAAAAACAAAGGTTTTTTCAATGTTTTCCTAAAAATAAATATTGATGGCGGCTCCATTGTTCAAAAGCAACGAAGGATCCCTCCTCCGGATTCTTCGGTCGCTACAACAGGCATATATTGATCAAATCTAAAGCTAATGAACAAGTAATCTAAACATAATTGCAATTTTACATAGGTCTGTGGTTCATGAGAATACCAGTGATTTCCTTAATCTAGCTACTTATAATTGGAAAATGCAAACAAAACAAAGGAAAAATCAAGGCACTGCCAATCAAAACATAAAATTTAGAAAAGGCCACCAATAATCCTATTCTAAAGGCCCCTAATTATTAAAGCATCAACTGAAAACAAATGTTCACCAAAGCAAAACTAAGCATAGAACATAAACATAACTGCAAAACACAGAAAGAAATATTAACCTGAGTATGGAGACATATAGTGTATGGACAGGTTTTTTATTAGTATGTAGTGAACTAGAAAATTTCATGTTTACCATTGTCACTGACTCATAGATTCTCTGTGGAGTCTCCCAGATTTCTCATGCCCCCGAGCGGCAGTCAAACGGAGGCGTGAATGCAAGATGTCAGTGTACTAGCAAAGTATCAAAGCATGTTATTTATACCTATAAGACAAACATTAGCTTGATTATTGAGCATGGAATCAGAGCTAAAAAATGGTTCCTATATTGAAGTTACAGTAAATATCAGAACCTTATTATTATAATTTAGAAAACAAATTCATGGACATAATAAAGTGCTCAATTGGTATACTATATTCCAACAAGAAGAAACAAATAGAAGGACAAATAAATTTGTGAAACAGATTTGTGCTCAAACAGTAAGACAACACAATCAGCAAGAACAAATCAACAAGAACAACACAATCAGCAAGACAATACGATCAGCAATAACTCACTCTAAAGAAAACCCTAAAAGGTAGAAAGAGGCAAAACTGAAGAAATGCAAATCAAGAACAGCACAATCAGCAATAACAAATCAACAAGAACAACACGAAATTAACTATAACAGCAAGAACAACATAATCAGCACTCACTATGAAGAAAACCCTAAAAGTAGAAAGAGGCAAAACTGACGAAATGCAAATCAAGAACAGTACAATCAGCAATCACAAATCAACAAGAACAACACGAAATTAACTATAACAGTAAGAACAAACATAAACGTCAAAAACTCACTACGAAGAAAACCCTAAAAGTAGAAAGAGGCAAACCTGGAGAAATGCAAATCGAACGGTTGCTGATGACGACGGTGACAGAGTTGGGAACAACGACGGAAACGCTTAGTTGGGAAGAATGACGGCAACGATTCAGTGACGGCGAGACGGCACGACAGTGAGACAGTGAAACGGCAAGACGGAGTGAGGGCGGCGACGGCGAGATAAAGGGTGACAGCGAGATGGAGGGCGACGGAGAGCACCGGACGGGGCGATGGAGGCTTAGGGTGACGGCGAGAGTACAGAAAACGAAGGAACAGAATGATGTGAGCGCGAATGAGATGGAGTGAGAGTGAAATCGTTTAAGGAAAAGAACTTTAGGAATCGGTTGTCTTAAAAAACCGATTCTTAAAGTAGTTGCAAACTTACAATTGGAATCGGTTGGTAGAAGAACCGATTTGTATGGTCTGTTTTAACACATTTAGAATCGGTTATTAAAACACTGATTCCAAATGTCTGAACAAAAGTCGCAAACTTCCCTTTTATTTTAAAATTGCCACCGCTTCTGCATTCCGAATCGGTTGTTCAAAGAACCGATTCTAAATGGTGCTTTCTAATATCAATTTTGCACTAGTGTCAGGAGTTCCGGTAATATTTATGTCATCAACAGAGACATCAATTATAGCAAATTCTTTTCCAAATATTTTCATAAAACTATACGGGCAAGTGATGTCATTTTTGTATCCCACCTTTAAATTATAAATTTAGACGATTATACCATATGTGTTCAAATTATATTATCTCATGGAGGGATTGATTCAATTTGAGTAATCATCTCGAGAATCCGAAAAGTGTGTATTGGAATATTAAATCCTGCAGGGATCTTCAAATAATTATGACTATCATATGAGTCATACAAATGTAGGTAGCTCAGTTGGTGAGCTAAGGGATACCGAAAGAGTGCACCAAAGGAGTGCAAGAAGGAGGTCCTGAGTTCAAACCCGATAAACTAACATTTCCCTCTCCCCCCACTAACATTGCTTATAAAAAAAACAGCAACATTCATCTTGAAAATTGAGCTCTTCATGTGCTACAAGCCTAATTAAGTACTGAAAAGTACTTGCATACACCCTTGAGCAACATGTCGAGCTTTGAATCTCACAATTTCACCATTCTCATTCTGTTTTTGCGAAAAAACTCATGTATCCGACTGGTTTCACACCCTCAGGTGTTTGGACTACAGGTCCAAAAAAATTTGTAAAACAAGTTTAATTCTGCTTCAATTTCATCTTTCAATTTTTGCCAATTCTCACTTTGTCTACAATCTTTAATAGACTTTGGTTCATGATCTTCACTATCATTTATTACATTTAGCGCTATATTATATATAAAAACATCGTCAACGTTGACTTTGTTTCGGTTCCATTGTATTTCATTCTTGACATAATTTATTGAGATCTCTTTAATTTCAGAATTTTTTTAAGTACCTGATCAGTTCTTCTGAAACTGAAATATAAATTATGTCTAAAGACTCTTTTAGAGTTTCTATATCATCTCTTGGACCATCTTTATTTTTAGCTCCTTTTCTTGTTTGAGGATTTATCTTTGGAACCGACTGGTCTACCACGCTTCAGGCACGGTTGAGACTCATTTGCCATATTAGATAGTCCAACAGGGACATCCATTTTATTGGAGCATTAGCAGCTGATATATGATTTGGTCACACCTTTTGGATCAATGAATGCATTTGGCAGATGATTTGTTATGCTTTGAAAATGAATTATCTTTTGAACTTCTAGTTCACATTGTTTAGTTGGAGGATCAAGATGAGACAATGATAATTCATTTCAACTAATCTCTTTTTCTAGCTGCTTATTCTCCCCCCTAATGTTGGGAAATTGAATTCTTCAAATGATAATTATCAAACTAGACTATAAACAATCTCTAATTGTTGGCTCAAGATACTTTATTATAAATGAAGATTTATATCCAATATATTCCCAAATTTCTTTGAGGACCCAGTGCATTGTGAGTGGAGAAACTGAAACATGTACTGCACATCCAAAAATTCTAAGATGGGAAATATTAGGTTCATGACCAAAAACCAAATGTAAAGGGGAAGAGTTGTTATAACTTGTTGGTCTGACGCGAATCAATGTTGCAGCACGCAAAATTGCATGTTTCGAAATAGAAATTGAAAGTTCTTATCTCATAAATATTTGAGTTGCTATTGCTAGTCTTGTGCTTGTTTTTACAAAAAAAAAAGGATTATCTCATAAATAGAAATTGACTAACAAAGAGAGAGTCTAGCAATTGCAACTCAAAAAAGCACTGTGGGCTTGTTGGTTTGATGTTAGCAACACCAATACGTCACAGCCTAACAACACGTACAGTTTCCAGTTTTTCCTAATGTCATTGATAGACCATAGCAAGTCAAAAGTGGTGGGATTGTTAAATCAAATGACGTCTCATGTGACAATCTTTAAATAGAAATGGAAATAAAATTAGTGGTATATTGAAATCAGAATATTCGAAATCATAAATGTAATGAGTATATCTATCATTGTGGTATTTTCAAATCGGACTATTAAAGCTGGAGTTATTGTATTTCCTTAACCACCGTTATGGAAGTTTTATTATGAATTTCAATTTTGAATTATTTTTTATTGAAAATAGTCAGCAACATGTAGTATTTTTAGGTGGACCAATAGTTGTGTGCCAATGAGGCAAAGATTTTATGACATGTCACTTGAGAAGATTATGTGGACTAATAATTGGTTGACATTTGTGATTTTCCTAATTGAGATTATTCTCAATTGTATAATTAATAGGTGTTGTTTCTATTAGCTAATTGTTGGGGATAAACACGTGAAAGGGACAAGAAAGGAAGTGGCGGCGCTAGAGGGACAAGAGGAATAAGTAGGGCAATATAATATTAGGTAAAAGCTGCACTGAATTTCATAAAGATAGGGTTCTAAATTACATGCTACTGACGTCTATATTTATATACAATGAAACAGGCCCAGACCCATAATTTCGACTAGCCCATTCGACTGGCCCATTTCGACTAGGTTACTATTCACACACATAAATTACAAGCAATAGAATTACAAGGCATATCTCAATATTCCCTCCTAATTCACATTGCTGAGTGACATCATCCCAAGCATTCTTCTTAGTTCTTCGAATCTTCCCTTTTGCAATGGCTTGGTCATTGCATCAGCTATCTGAAGCTCCGAACAGCAATATTCCAGATTCAGCTTCTCATTGTTTACTTGATCACGCAGGAAGTGATATCTGGTCTCTATGTGCTTCGACCTACCATGTGCAACAGGATTCTTGGCGAGATCTATCGCAGACTTGTTGTCGATCAACAACTTCATTCCTTCGACCCTGTGCACTCCAATTTCGACCAGTAGCATGCTCAGCCATGATGCTTGACATGCTGCAAAGGAAGCAGCCACATACTCTGCTTCACAAGAGGATAACGCAACTATACTTTGCTTCTTCGAGCACCAAGAGATGGGTGTCGATCCATACATGAAGACATACCCACTTGTGCTTTTTCGATCACTCTTGTCTCCACTCCAGTCGGAGTCAGTGTAGCCAAACACTTCATTACCATTCTTCGACACACTCTTGCTAGGGAACAGAATACCATAACTTTGTGTTCCCTTTACATACCTTAGTACTCTTTTTGCAGCTACCATATGAGAGCTTTTCGGCTTCTCCATGAATCTGCTGATCATTCCGACACTAAACATAATGTCAGGTCGAGTGTTGCACAGGTACCTTAGGGAGCCCACGATCTGTTTGAACAAGGTGGCATCTACTTCAATCCCTTCGTCGTCTTTCGACAGCTTGCTACTAGTGTCTGATGGTGTCGAAACTTCCTTGCAGTTGCTCATGTCGAATCTTTTCAGGATGTCAGCTGCATACTTCGACTGGTGCAGGAGTATACCCTTACTTGTCTTGGTAAACTCCATCCCCAAGAAATATGATAGATGTCCCAGATCACTCATTTCAAATTCTGACATCATCACTTTCTTGAAGGCTTCGACTTCGACTTCATTGCTGCCAGTTACAAGTAGATCATCTACGTACAGGCACAACAACAACTGAGTCGAAGTTCCATTCTTCTTCACATATACTCCATGTTCATTAGTGCATCTAATGAACTTCTGAGCCAAGAGAAATCCATCAATTCTCTTGTTCCACGCTCTTGGAGCTTGCTTGAGCCCATACAGGGCCTTCTCTAGCTTATAGACTTTGTCTTCTTTACCCTTCGACTCAAAACCAGGTGGTTGACAAACATAGACTTCCTCCTCCAGAGGTCCATTCAGAAATGCTGACTTTACATCTAGTTGATGTAGGGGCCAGCCTCTATGACTTGCCAATGCTACTACCAATCTTATGGTTTCGATCCTGGCTACTGGGGCAAAGAGCTCATTGAAATCCAAACCTGGTTTCTGCAGGAACCCTTTGGCTACTAGCCTGGCCTTGTACTTGGCCACTTCTCCATTTGGCTTGACTTTGGTCTTGAAGACCCACTTCACCCCTATGGCTTTCTTTTCTTTTGGAAGTTCGACTAGCTTCCAAGTATCATTCTTCTCGATTGATTTCAACTCGTCAATCATTGCTTCCTTCCACTGCTTGTGACTAAGGGCTTGCTCCAGGCTCACTAGTTCTGCTTCTGCCATTAGTGCAAAGTGTGTCAGGTCTCCCTCTGCTGTAATAGCAGAATCTGGGTAAGTGTCGAATCCTTCCAGTCTTACTGATCTCTGCCTTTCCCGTTGCGACCTTCTTAAAGGTTCGACAGCAATGAGTTCTTCTGGCTCTTCAGTTTCGACCTCTTCATTCTGATCATCTCGATCAGAGACTTCGTCGAAGTCCATCATTGTAGTTTTCTCACAGCCTTCTTCCCAGTTCCAATGTTTCGACTCGTCTACTACGACATCTCTGCTTCTCACTATTTTCTTCTGCACAGGATCATACAGTTTGTATGCTCCTGTCGAATGATATCCAACAAGGATCATTTGTTGTGCTCTATCATCCAGCTTGCTTCTTAGTTGCTCAGGGACATGTCTATAGCATACTGAGCCAATTATTCTGAGATGCTTGACACTTGGCTTTCTTCCTAGCCAAGCTTCTTCAGGTGTCTTCCCAGTCAATCTCTTTGTGGGGCATTTGTTCAGAATATATACTGTTGTGGCTACAAGTTCTCCCCATAAACTATGAGGTAGTTGCTTCTCCTTCAACATGCTTCTTACCATGTTGAGGATGGTCCTGTTTTTCCTCTCAGCAGTACCATTATGCTGAGGCGTGTAAGGTGCAGTGACTTCATGCACAATTCCTTCTTTCTCACAGAATTCGACAAATCCATGAGAATTGTACTCACCACCTCCATCGCTTCTAAGGGTTTTGATTGCACATTCACTCTGCTTCTCAATCATTACCTTAAACTTCTTGAATGTTTCTAGTACTTCACTCTTCCTTTTGATCAAATACACCCAGGACATTCTAGTGTATTCGTCAATGAAGGTGACAAAGTACTTATTCCCTCCTAAGGAACATACTTCGAAAGGACCACAGACATCAGAAAATATCACCTCTAGCTTCTTCTCTGCTCTGCTAGGTACTTCTGATTTAAACGAGTTTCTTGGTTGCTTCGACTTGCAACAACTCTCGCAAACTTCGACGGGTACTTTTACTACAGGCAACCCATACACCATCTTCTTTTCATGTAGTTGACTCAAGCTCTTGAAGTTGAGGTGGCCAAATCTTCTGTGCCACTTCCAGTGCTCCTCTTCGACAGTACTCTTGAGGCAATGTTCTTCGACTACTTGCAATTTGATCTTGAAGGTTCTGTTACTCTGCATTAACACCTTCAGAATCAACTTCTTGGTCGAATCAAACAGGCTGAGACTGTTATCACCCATTTCGACGGTGAATTTCTTCTCTATCATCTGCCCAATACTTAGCAGATTGCTCTTCATATCTGGTACATAAAATACCCCTTGGATGTGGCACCACTTACCATCTTTCGACAGGAACTTTATGGTACCTACTCCTTCAGCAGTAACTCTACTGTTATCTGCAAACCTTATCTTTTTGCTTATCTGCTCCAGTTCGACAAACCACTCCTTGTGACAACACATGTGATTTGAACATCCTGTGTCGAGATACCATTCGACAGACTTCTCTTCAGTCGAATTTGTATCAGCCTTCAACAACAATAATTCTGGGTCAGTAGCTGTCATGAATGACAATTCTTCATCATCATTGCTGGCAATGTTGGAGGCATCACCAGTGTTTCCACTGCCTTGCCACACACACATTGCACAAGTATTTTGAGCATCGCAAGTGAATCCACTTATACAAGTGTTCCCACTATTTTGCTCGCTACTTTCAGCAATTCCTTCATCGAGTCGAATCTCATCTTCGACAGCCATCAGCATTAACTCCTCTGAGTCAGAGTCTGAGTCATCATCATTAGCAAACTTGGCTTCTGCATCTTTATCCCTAGGAACTTTCTTGTTTTTACACTTGTTCCTATAATGCCCAAATTGCTGACAGTTATAACACTGAACTTTCGACAGGTCTCCCTTCTTCTTGTCGAAAGATCCTTGTTCTTTCTTCTTACTGCTTGATCCTTTTTCTCTACCCTTCTCCTTGTTGCCTGCCTTCCAATTTCTCTTAGAGGAGTATGAAAGCAAGGCTTGTTCAGTTTCTTTCTCTGAACTTCTCTTCCTTATTCTCAATTCATGCGCCTCTAAGGAACCCTGAAGTTCATCTAACTTCAATGTATCTAGGTCCTTGGATTCTTCAATAGCAGTAACAACGTAGTCGAATTCCAGGGTTAAGGATCTGAGCACCTTTTCGACTTTATTTACTTCAGTCACAGTTTCACCATTACCTTTCATTTGATTAGTTAATGCTACTAACCTCGTAATGAATTCTCCGATCGATTCTCCATCTGTCATCTTCAAGCCCTCGTACTGCTTCCTGAGCGACTGTAGACGTATCTTCTTCAGCCTATCTGCTCCTCCATACGAGTTCTTTAAGATGTCCCAAGCTGCCTTTGCTGAATCACAGTCGATGATCAGGTTCAGGATGTTGGAATCAACGCATTGGTGAATCAAAAACAGCCCTTTTCCATCTTTCTTCCTCAGCGAATGGTGGTTGTTCCTCGCCGCTTCAGTGGCGTTTGCTGCCAAGGGTGGAACACCATCATTCACGACATCAAGTACATCTTGATATCGAAACAGCACCTTCATCTGCGCACACCAACGTTCATAATCCTTTCCGTCAAAGATTGGGAGGTTCCCCGGAATACCTCCACCAGAGTTGTCTCGCGCTGCCATGAATCTTGATAGATTTTGTAAGGATCTAACCTGGCTCTGATACCAGTTTGTTGGGGATAAACACGTGAAAGGGACAAGAAAGGAAGTGGCGGCGCTAGAGGGACAAGAGGAATAAGTAGGGCAATATAATATTAGGTAAAAGCTGCACTGAATTTCATAAAGATAGGGTTCTAAATTACATGCTACTGACGTCTATATTTATATACAATGAGACAGGCCCAGGCCCATAATTTCGACTAGCCCATTCGACTGGCCCATTTCGACTAGGTTACTATTCACACCTATAAATTACAAGCAATAGAATTACAAGGCATATCTCAATACTAATGAATAAAATTTTCCACCGTCAAAAAGAAAAAGAAATAAAGATTAATATATATATATATATATATATATATATATTATAATATGAAGTGATATATATTAAAAGTGAAGTTTCAGTTTCAATATATATGAAGTGATATATATTGAAATTTAGAATTTTCAGTTCACTCTTTATATAGTCTGCTGAGAATTTATTTTTGAAATTATCTGTTCTCTTCTTCTCTCATTCTCTTCTTCTATTTCTTCTTCATCTATAGTCTATCATAATGGTTATATCATACTCTTGTTTTAGTGAATTTCATAACAGTTTGTGATTGAAAGAATAATTTATTCGGGACTGCAGTTGGTATAGGTCTCCTACCGTCCATGTCGGGTTTCAGAGTGATCCCAGGTGGGGTAGCTGCGATGCCACTCCGAATCTCAAGTCAGTATTGAGAATAGTAGAGGGTAACAACTAGCAAGGAATGAGAATGTCCCTATTAATGAGTGGGTCAGCATTTTTAGGGATCTGTGCCAACTCTGATCCGTCGGATCAATTGGAAGAATCTGAGTCGTTGAAGCATCATAGTCATAAGTGGACTGACTTATTGTGGATATGAACCCTAGCTATTGGGCTGATCCAGGTCCAATTGCTGGAATGGGCCTCATGGCCCAATCCAGAAGAATATATAAAAACATAACTAATATGCAATATAAAATTCTGCAAAATCAACATTAAATGATAAATCAAATAAAACTAGTCTGTATCACCCGTGCGCTGCACGGGTATACATTTTTTTAAACATAAATTATAAAAACTTTGGCACGTCGTGGGGATGAATAAAAATTTGGAAAAAAAATTTATTTAAAATATAAAGGCATTTTTAGCAACTAATCAGTATTACGTAGTGGGGATGAATAATTTTCTGCAAATTTATAATTTATTTTCCCAGATATTGATAAACAGAAATACAATATTGCATAAATCAAAAAGGGTTGTTTAGTTGAGCGACTTTGTAATTTGTTCCAAGTTTATTAAAATACGTAACTACTTCTTATAATCAATAATTTTTTTATTTTAATAATAGGTATATTGTAACACCCCATTTCTACCCGGTAAAATAATGCAAAATCAGAGTTCAGAAAAATCTTTTTCAACGAACAATGGAGTGTCACATTTGCTTCGTGAAAACAATAGACGGGTTAATTCACTTTTTAAAATAGATACATAGCGCTTTCGGATGAACCGATAAAACATCCTTTTAGTCTTCAAAATAATTCCTCTTTAATTACTACGCAGCGGATTCATAACAAGTTAATTCAAATAGACGTGGCGTCTTAACAACTCAAGACAGCTCAAAAACAACGACGTAACAACTTAAAGTCTCAACAACGAAATAACATAGCAACAATATTAAAACGTGTGTTCATTCCCCCCGAGTGTTACATATCAGAGTGACGACACCAACTCGATCAAACGAAGGTGAACAACCTTCATTCGTGATTACCTGCACGTTACCTACATCGGGGTAACATTCAAACAGAAGGGGTGAGATATCGCACTATATAATCAGACATATGAAAGACAATATGTAATTCAGGTCATAGCATCAATTCATCATTTAACAGCAGTCAACATCATTCAATCACATAGGTATGCAACATGGATGCGGAATGTGACTCAACTCAGGGCCACCGCCCTATAATGCATGTGGTACCATAATCCAGCCAATAAATAGAGGCATCAACATCGTAACATCATTTCATCATAATTTGCCAGTCCAGGCCATCGTGTTTTTGAGCATAGCTCCATCGTAAAAATATGCTATGTGTGCGACGCTATGTAAATGCACAACCAATAAACAACGATTACATAGCAACGCACCAACATCGAAAATCATCGTTGGCCATAGGCCTACAACATACTACCTGCCAATAAATAGAGGTAATTCAACTTGGTACACCATCATCAACAATAATTAGCAACTTTCAACATTTTTGGCAACACATCAACAACTTAGCAGCTTTCAACATTTTTGGCAACACATCAACAATTTAGCAACTTCCAACATTTTGGCAACTTTGGGCCTAATTACACATTCAACATCAACACATCATTCCAAGCATCAAATGTGAAATTCACGTTTTGGGCAGCCAAACTGGCGCCCTTGGCGCCCATGGCGCCCAGCAACACGATCGGGCAGCCAAACTGGCGCCCTTGGCGCCCTGCAACACAATCGGGCAGCCAAGCTGGTGCCCTTGGCGCCCATGGCGCCCAGCAACACAACACGCGACACAGGTAGCCACACTGGCGCCCTTGGCGCCCATGGCGCCCAGCAACACGATCAGGCAGCCAAACTTGCGCCCATGGCGCCCAGCAACACAATCGGGCAGCCAAACTGGCGCCCTTGGCGCCCATGGCGCCCATCACCACAATCGGGCAGCCAAACTGGCGCCCTTGGCGCCCACAACGCCAAAACACAACACAGCAACAAGGCAGCCAGGTGTTTGGCGCCCATGGCACCCCTGCGCCAGACACAGCAACAAGGCAGCCAGATTTTGGCGCATATGGCCCCCCTGCGCCAGAACACAGCAAGCAATAACAGAAATCGGGCAGCCAATCTTGGCGTCCTTGGCGCACATGCGCCCAGAACCAGTAACATCACAAGTGGCGCCCATGGCGCCCAGGACAGAACAACAACCGGGCGACCAGGTTTTGGCGCCCTTGGCGCCCATGCGCCAGGAACCTTCAAGACAGCAACACACAAACAGCAAGATGGCGCCCATGGCGCCCAGCAATATTTCAGGATCGGCGCCCATGCGCCCAGGCAACAGAACACGCACAGAATGGCGCCCAGGAAGGCGCCCAGCAACATCAAACACGGGACGGCGCCCATGGCGCCCTGCGGCAGAATAAAAAACGGCGCTCGTGGTGCCCATGCACAGAGTTTTGGTTCCAAAACATCAACGAGCATGATCACACATCGTCAAATGGCAACAATCATCATCAATCGAAATTAACATCATCATTTAAAGTTCCTACATAGAGCCATTCATACACCCAATTATAGAGATAGAACCCCATCCTTACCTTAGCCTTGAAGAATTCGAAGTCTTTGGCTTGCCCTAGCTCTCTCTCCTTCTTCGCGCCGTCCTCTCTTTTCTCTTCTCTCTAATTCTTATTTTTTTGTTCCTTCTAAATGAGCAAAACCCTAAATAATGCCTATTTATACTTTAGTTAATTTTATGGGCTTTTTCCTTAGCTAATTCGAATTACATCATGGGCCTCCCTAACACTTCTCATTTTACTACTCCCAACCCTAACAATAGGCCCACATATACTAGCATTATTATTATTTTATTATTTTTCTACCAATTAAATTCCCAAGCAATTCACTTTAAATAATTAATTAAATTTTGGGGCGTTACAACTCTCCACCACTTAGAATATTTTCGTCCTAAAAAATTTACCTGATTCGAACAACTCTGGATAAGACTCCCGCATCTTGCTTTCCAGTTCCTACGTCATGCTTTCTCCGGCAGCTCCCAACCAGACTACTTTCACCTAAGCGATCTCCTTGCCTCTTAGAGTCTTCACCTCATGATCCTCGATACGCACAGGCATCGTCTCCACAGTGAGATTATCCCGTACTCGCACATCATCCATATGAATTACATGAGATGGATCTGAAATATACTTTCGAAGTTGCGACACATGAAACACATCATGCAAATTCGAAAGATTAGGCGGTAAGGCCACCCTATAAGCAACATTTCCAACTCTTTCCGAAATCTGATACGGACCAATAAAACGAGGCGTGAGCTTCTTAGAATTCAAAGCGCGTCCCACACCGGTCACCGGAGTGACTCTCAAAAACACATGCTCACCTGCTTGAAATTCTAAATTCTTTCTCCGCTTATCATGGTAACTCTTCTGTCTACTTTGCGAAGCTTTCATCTTCTCCTGAATCAATCTCACCTTCTCAGTAGTCTCTCGAACAATTTCCGGCCCAAGTACTACACTCTCTCCGGATTCATACCAACACAAAGGAGTTCTACACTTCCAACCATACAACGCTTCAAAAGGTGTCATCCCAATACTAGAATGGTGACTATTGTTATAAGTGAACTCTATCAATGGGAGATAGGAATCCCACGAACCTCCTTGCTCTAGAACACACGCTCTCAACAAATCCTCCAACGACTGAATAGTCCTCTCCGACTGACCATCCGTCTGAGGGTGATACGCCGAACTCAACCTCAACTTAGAACCCAACTTTTCTTGCAAGCTCTTCCAAAAATCAGAAGTGAACCTCGGATCTCTATCCGAAACGATACACATAGGAACACCATGCAACTTCACAATCTCTGGGATATAAATCTCTACCAACTTCGATACTGGATATGTGATGTTAATAGGAACACAATGAGCCGATTTCGTTAGCCTGTCAACAATCACCCAAATTGCATCATACCCTCTTGCAGTATTAGGCAATCCCGTCACAAAGTCCATTGAAATACTATCCCATTTCCATTCTGGAACCTCTAACGGTTGCATCAACCCTACAGGCTTCTGATGTTCAACTTTTTACTTCTGACAAGTTAAACATGCATACACAAACTGCGCTACATCACGCTTCATCCCTTGCCACCAAAACAAATTCTTCAAGTCTTGATACATCTTAGTAGCTCCCGGATGAATACTCAACTTACTCCTATGTCTCTATTCAAGAATCGCTTTCCTCATCTCTGCATTATCAGGAATACAAATCCAATTACGGAACCTCAACACACCTTGTGCATCCAGCTTGAAATCATTATTCTCCGACTGATCGATCCTAACCATCGAATCCACCGGTTTAACATCCAATTTCTGAGCTTCTCTGATACTGTCCAAAAAGTCATTATTAATCTTTAACATTCCCAACCTGACACTCTGCGGTGTCACTTCACAGACCAAACTCATATCTCTGAACTGCTCAATTAATTCCAACTCCTTAACCATCATCGCTGACATGTGTAGGGTCTTTCGGCTTAACGCATCAGCCACGACATTAGCTTTTCCTGGATGATAATTCAATCCGAAATCATAATCCTTTAATAACTCCAACCACCGTCGTTGCCTCAAATTCAATTCCTTCTGATCAAATAAATACTTCAAACTCTTATGGTCGCTAAATACTTCAAATCTAGAACCATAAAGATAATGCCTCCAAAGTTTTAGCACAAAAACAACCGCAGCAAGCTCTAAGTCATGCGTAGGATAATTCTTTTCATGAGTCCTCAACTGCCTCGACGCATAAGCAACTACCTTTCCATTCTGCATAAGCACACCTCCTAAACCCATCTTGGAAGCATCGCAATACACCACAAAAGACTCTCCCAGATTGGGCAACGTCAAAATAGGAGACGTCGTCAATCTCTTCTTCAATTCGGCGAAACTCTCTTCGCAACGAGCGTCCCATATAAAGGCTTTACCCTTGCAAGTCAACTAAGTTAACGGAAGTGCTAGCTTCGAAAAACCCTCGATGAACCTTCTATAATAACCAGCTAACCCCAAAAAGCTTCTAATCTCGGTAGCCGACTTCGGGCTCTCCCATTGCAACACAGCATCTACCTTATATGGATCCACCGCAATGCCACTACCTGAAATGACGTGACCAAGCAAACTCACCTCTTTTAACCAGAATTCACATTTTGACAGCATCGCATATAACTTCCTCTCTTTCAAGACCTCCAACACTAATCTCAAATGCTCCGCATGCTCTTCTTCCGACTTAGAATATCATCGATGAATATCACCACAAACTGATCCAAGTAAGTATGGAAAATACGGTTCATGTATTCCATAAATACCCCCGGCGCGTTAGTAACACCAAAAGGCATCACCGAATACTCATAATGCCCATAACGCGTTCTAAAAGCCGTCTTCTGAATATCCTCATCTTTCACTTTAATCTGATGATAGCCCGACCGCAAATCAATCTTACTAAACACTTGAGCACCCACCAGCTGATCCATCAAATCATCTATCCTTGGAAGTGGATACTTGTTCTTAGCCGTTACCTTATTCAACTGTCTATAATCAACACAGAGCCTCATACTTCCATCTTTCTTCTTTACTAGCAACACAGGAGCTCCCCACGGCGACACACTTCGTCTCACAAACTTCTTTTCGAGCAAATCCTCAAGCTGCTTCTTCAATTCGGACAATTCACATGCCGACATCCTGTACGGTGCCATAAAAACAGGGCTTGGTACCAAGTACAAGATCAATAGCAAATTCCACTTCTCTCTCTGGCGGCACACCTGGAATCTCATCAGGGAAAACTTCAGGAAATTCACATACTACCCGCAGCTCTTCAATCACGGCTCGGTTCTCGACAGACATTGACGCCATCAGCGAGAATAACTGGACATCCTCCCGCATCAACTTCCGCAACTGACCAGCAGACAACAAACCAGCCTCCTCCTCTTCAGGAGTGGAGAAACTCACAGACTTACTACGACAGTTAATATGCACATGGTTATGCTCTAACTAGTTCATACCTAAGATCACATCCAATCCACTTAATGGCAAACAAATCAGGTCAACAACAAAGTCTCTGTCGAAAGTCGACAAAGGACATTGAGAGCATACAAGAGAAGTAGTCACCGACCCCTTAGCTGGAGTGTCGACGACCATCTCTCCATTCATAGAAGACAACGCAAGACCCAATCTTTCAACACAATCAGCAGCAATAAAACAATGAGTAGCACCGGTATCAACAATAGAAGATCGATAGAGGAATATTATTAATGAAGCATGTACCTCTAATAAGTCCATCTTCTTCGGAAGTCTCTGTCCCCTGCCAAAGCAAACACTTTCCCACTAGCCCGCTCCTTCTTCGGTTTCTGACACTGACTACTGATTTGTCCTCCTTCGCCATAGTTGAAACAAACCACCTCCTTATGCTCACACCCGGACACCTCATGCCCGATCTTACCGCAACGAAAACACCTCTTCGTCTCAGCTTTGCACACATTACTCTTATGACCAGCTTTGCCACATTTGAAGCACACAATACCAGCAGGAGCATCTCCCCCACTAGTCCTCTTGCCATCAGCAACTCTCGACTTACCCTTACCAGCAGGAGCATCATACGGCTTACCACGATTCTGAGGCTTGCTCCTCTTCTCATTAATAATCTTATAATGCGCATTGTTGTCCTCTTCATAGATTCTACAGCTATCAATCAAATCAGTAAAGACACGGATCTTCTGATATCCAATGGCCTTCTTGATCTCTGGCCGCAACCCGTTCTCAAACTTGATGCACTTAGAAAATTCAGCAGTTGCTTCACTGTAGTGCGGATAAAACTTAGCCAACTCCACAAACTTAGCAGCATACTCAGTAACCGACAGATTTCCTTGCTTCAGCTCAAGGAACTCAATTTCCTTCTTACCCCGAACATCCTCCGGATAGTACTTCCTCATAAATTCCCTACGGAACACAACCCAAGTGACCTCTTCACCTGCAGCTACCAACCTTTGACTAGTCTCTAACCACCAGTCATCGGCTTCTTCTGCCAACATATGAGTACCATAACGAACCTTCTGCGCTGGAGTGCAGTCCATCACACGGAAGATCCTCTCCATCTCCTTCAGCCAAGCCAACGCTCCATGAGGATTATACTTGCCTTTGAAAGTAGGCGGATTCTCCCTTTGAAAGGTTACCAAACTACGAGACCCAGCTTTTTCACCAACGTTTTGCTGACCTTCCACGGCCTGAGCCATAGCAGCCAAAGCAGCAGCGATAGCAGCATCGTTCCTTCCAGCCATCTCAACTAATCACTACCACATAAACAACAGTTAGAACTAATTGACAATACTTGATCGTCAATGACACAATAACTTGACAACTTGGCCGGACAGATCGAAACTGCTCTGATACCACTAATGTAACACCCCATTTCTACCCGGTAAAATAATGCAAAATCAGAGTTCATAAAAATCTTTTTCAACGAACAATGGAGTGTCACATTTGCTTCGTGAAAACAATAGACGGGTTAATTCACTTTTTAAAACAGATACACAGCGCTTTCGGATGAACCGATAAAACAACCTTTTAGTCTTCAAAATAATTCCTCTTTAATTACTACGCAGCGGATTCATAACAAGTTAATTCAAATAGACGTGGCGTCTTAACAACTCAAGACAGCTCAAAAACAACGACGTAACAACTTAAAGTCTCAACAACGAAATAACATAGCAACAATATTAAAACGTGTGTTCATTCCCCCAGAGTGTTACATATCAGAGCGACGACACCGACTCGATCAAACGAAGGTGAACAACCCTTCATTCGTGATTACCTGCACGTTACCAACATCGGGGTAACATTCAAACAGAAGGGGTGAGATATCGCACTATATAATCAGACATAAGAAAGACAATATGTAATTCAGGTCATAGCATCAATTCATCATTTAACAGCAGTCAACATCATCTCAATCACATAGGTATGCAACATGGATGCGGAATGTGGCTCAACTCCGGGCCACCGCCCTATAATGCATGTGGTACCATAATCCAGCCAATAAATAGAGGCATCAACATAGTAACATCATTTCATCATAAATTGCCAGTCCAGACCATCGTGTTTTTGAGCATAGCTCCATCGTAAAAATATGCTATGTACGCGACGTTATGTAAATGCGCAACCAATAAACAACGATTACATAGCAACGCAACAACATCGAAAATCATCGTTGGCCATAGGCCTACAACATACTACCTGCCAATAAATAGAGGCAATTCAACTTGGTACACCATCATCAACAATAATTAGCAACTTAGCAACTTTCAACATTTTTGGCAACACATCAACAACTTAGCAGCTTTCAACATTTTTGGCAACACATCAACAATTTAGCAACTTCCACCATTTTGGCAACTTTGGGCCTAATTACACATTCAACATCAACACATCATTCCAAGCATCAAATGTGACATTCACGTTTTGGGCAGCCAAACTGGCGCCCTTGGCGCCCATGGCGCCCAGCAACACGATCGGGCAGCCAAACTGGCGCCCATTGCGCCCAGCAACACGATCAGGCAGCTAAACTGGCGCCCTTAGCGCCCAGCAACACAATCGGGCAGCCAAACTGGTGCCCTTGGCTCCCACAGCGCCAAAACACAACACAGCAACAAGGCAGCCAGGTTTTTGGCGCCCATGGCGCCCCTGCGCCAGACACAGCAACAAGGCAACCAGATTTTGGCGCCCATGGCGCCCCTGCGACAGAACACAGCAAGCAACAACAGAAATCGGGCAGCCAATCTTGGCGCCCTTGGCGCCCATGCGGCCAGAACCAGCAACATCACAAGTGGCACCCATGGCGCCCAGGACAGAAGAACAACCGGGCGGCCAGGTCTTGGCGCCCATGCGCCAGGAACCTTCAAGACAGCAACACACAAACAGCAAGATGGCGCCCATGGCGCCCAGCAATATTTCAGGAACGGCGCCCATGCGCCCAGGCAACAGAACACGCACAGAATGGCGCCCAGGAAGGCGCCCAGCAACATCAAACACGGGACGGCGCCCATGGCGCCCTGCGGCAGAATAAAAAACGGCGTCCTTGCACAGAATTTTGGTTCCAAAACATCAACGAGCATGATCACACATCGTCAAATGGCAACAATCATCATCAATCGAAATTAACATCATCATTTAAAGTTCAATACCTACAACTAGGGTTTTCTAAACTTAATAACACCTAGGGTTCCATAACCTTTCTACATAGAGCCATTCATACACCCAATTATAGAGATAGAACCCCACTCTTACCTTAGCCTTGAAGAATTCGAAGTCTTTGGCTTGCTCTAGCTCTCTCTCCTTCTTCGCGCCGTCCTCTCTCTTCTCTTCTCTCTAATTCTTATTTTTTTGTTCCTTCTAAATGAGCAAAACCCTAAATAATGCCTATTTATACTTTAGTTAATTTTATGGGCTTTTTCCTTAGCTAATTCGAATTACATCACGGGCCTCCCTAACACTTCTCATTTTACTACTCCCAACCCTAACAATAGGCCCACATATACTAGCATTATTATTATTTTATTATTTTTCTACCAATTCAATTCCCAAACAATTCAATTTAAATAATTAATTAAATTTTGGGGCGTTACATATATACTAAAAGATTACTTGTGAGTTCCCTTAGCTTTGTAGACATCTTATATAAATTTTTTGTTGCCAATATTTTACCCTTTCATGCAACACATAGAAAAATTAGGATTACTTGAACGGTTGCTTTTTACTGCCCTCTCTTGAAACCAAAATAACGCATGACACTCACGACATTGATGAGCTGGAAGACGAAAGTCAAGAGCTGTGATTTGAAATGAATTGTGCATCCATTATTAGTGTGGTGATTCCAATTACAATAACCATTTCTAACGCACATACATATAGAAAAGATACCTATATAAATATATATCTTTCTATTTTTCTATATAGCAAAATAGTAAATAACTTACGTTGAAACTCATATTTGACATAAAGAGTGGAACGATTAGCAGATTCTTGTGGTTGAGTAACTGCGGATGTCAATGGTCAAAGGCGAAAGTGTCACATATCCAAACCACTACTATAGATTTAATATTTAATAAGTAAGACACTATCCAACAATATCTAAATTGAATACATATTACCTGAATTATTATCTGTTGTGTCGTCTGAGTTGGTTTGATCTTCCATGTCAAAATCAAGTCTGATTATTGGTAAAATGACAGGTGTTGTTTCATGATTTGTTGTTCCACAACTTGTACTAAGTCTGACTTCATCATGTGTCAACTCAGATTGTATTTTACCCGATATGCCATCGACTGATTTAAAGTTCGATAGGCAACTGATGTTAACAACTTAGATTTATCGGTTTTGGGTCTTGTGTTATACTACATCCATCTTATTTTAAGGTTGATCTCTTACAATAAGTAGAGTTATATTCACAGACATGGTTTATAATTAGAAATCAAGACTAATAAGGGTGAGTGTTTTAATAAAGGCTTTGTTAAACTTGTTTTAATAAAGAAACTGTGTTAAAACCATGTTAAGTCCTAGACATAGGATAACATAGTCCTTAGGGTGAAACAGTGGGTACTTCAAAGGCAGGAGTGAACTTATTTAGCAAGCCCAGACATGGGAAGTTTGTAATTAAACTCTGAAGAAAGTAGCTGAAAAGCACACACTTATGCTACTGCACTCAATGCTTCTGCACTTGATGCTTCTGCATCATAATGCTTCTGCATCTCTAAAAACATAGAAACTCTCAAAAGAAGCATTAAATAGTAATGACATCTCAACTATCTCTATCATCTGATTTCCTTCATCTTATTTTACATACTTGCATTCTGTTTTTACTTAAACTAAAAACCCCAAAATTTGTGAGTAGAATAGTAGTACTAATTTATATACTTTCTAAACATACATAAAGTTAATCCAATCCCTGTGGGTTCGACCTTTCTTATCATTATATTACTTGTTTGTGACTGTGTATACTTGCACATCTTTTCACACACCACCTACTGAATGATATAGCAAAACATATGTTATGTATGCATATTGTATACTATTAGTGCGATTTCGTATCCTTTACAAAATGATATTACATGTCACTTATTACCATTTGTAACATTAGAGATGTTGGTTTTGTGCGCAGACTGCATAATACGTTTAGTGTTTTCCGGTGTGAATGGTTCACTATTCTCAGTCTCTGACAACAATCTTTTGCTGTTTGACCGTTTTGCTGAAGAACGTGAGTCTGCCAGAGTATCCACCAGTGGGGTCTTCCTTGGCCTAATTCGCCATCTTTACACATTAACTGGTAATAAGTCATACAATTTTATAAGAACTTATTTACTTATATTAATTGTGTTATGAACGAAATTTTGTTGTAAGACAAACAATAAAATACCATTCTGTATATCAGCAAGAGGGACACATGAAGGTTGTTTTGCGTTTCCTTCAATGACAAAGTATGAATCATTCATTTCAGAAAGTGGCGTGGTGTCTGGTGTGTATGACTCGTGCGATGCACGAGTATACATGTTCTTTGTCATTGCGTTTCCTTCAACGACAAAGTCTGAATCATTTTGATTTCATCCTTATGCATTATAAGCTACTCGTGGCTGACATAGTTAAATATTTGATATTCAAAATTGAAATGAATAGAATTATGCTTGAAATTTTATTATGCGTTAAATATTTGTTATTATGCGTTAAATATGCGTTAAATATTTGCTCTTCGGCTTTGGTTTTGATATGCTTGAAATTTTACATTAAATTGAATTCATACAATTCCAGTCAAATATCTGAATTCAATAGAATTTGGAAACGTATCAAAACTTGCGGACTTGAATTAGGCATATACGATTTTGATAATTCCCTCATTTAACTTCCTTGATTGAAGCTAATTTAAGTTCGCTCCAGATTGGTCCAATTGATGAATTGGCACCCAATATGCGTAGCAACCTGGAATACCATTAAATTGATTGAATACCATTTTTTTTTAATTTAATAGGATGGTGGTAGTGTGTCCATATGATGGTGATTTTGAATTTTTTAAATTATTCAGTTGATTATTGATTCAATTTGAAATGGTAATGATGATGATAACTTAATTCATTATTGATGCAGATGACTGTCGAATTAATGAGGTTTATATCTGTATGATTTTTTTTAAAATACGTTGAATATTAACCTTTTTTTAAGACCAAGAATTTAGATCGCAATGAATGCTATGTGCCATGCTGTTTAATTTTTGCTTTGAATTTTAATGGTATTTTTATGAGTGTCATTACCATATAGTAACTTCCATTTGTTTCCTATATAAAGAGCCGCAATTTTGAAGCTCCAGGACCGTATAGATTAAGCAGAATTTCATGTGTTGACTTCCGTTTTTGCACAAAAAAATGGCAGCCGCAATTTTGTGGCTTGTTAGCCGTCCAGATTGTGACTCAGCTTCAACTTTGATTAATACCCTTTCAGATTAGACAAATAGCTGAGGTGGACGCCACCTATTTTTATAAAGTATTGCGTGGCTTTTTGATTTATTGACATGGACATGTGACGTGTAGTATTCCTGATCGTATATAATTATGATTATGATTATGATTATGATACACTCTGCAGTAGAAAAACGGAAAAATGGGCACAGATCCTATACATTTTATGTTACGGTTTGCTATTATGGACGAACATCATGTGAACTTTCGCTCTTGTAATAATGATATGAACGAATGGATTTTAATATTATTTTTATTTTTTCACTTAGTATGAATGATTGATTACCTAAGTATTTTTTTCAATTTTAATGAAAAGTTAATAAATATTGAGTTGAATTCATTAATTAAAATATGAAATTTCATTGTATATTTGATAAAATACAATTACCTAAATTACCCCCACTTAGAAAAAATGCCTCTTAAGCAAAAAAAAAAAAGAAGCACAACATCTTAACTTTAATTTATAAATAAAGACTATGCTACTACTTTATTAACGAAAATGAAGTATATAACAATGCAAGAACTTCTTGTCAAAAAAAAAACAACGCAACAACTACATATATGTAGAATTAGAACCATTAATCAACTTAATACCGGAAGGATAATCCTTACAGGAGTTGATATAAGGGAAAGAAGAAGTAAAGTGATCATGTATGAGTTTACCATCGCAGTAATGGTAGGGACGAGCATGGTAACAAGGCTCTAATAAGAACTCTCTTTCACATGCTGGAAAAGGGAGCTGAACATCATTTATTGGCCTGTAAAGAATCCATCTCCTTGAATTTCCCAAACCTTTAGCAACATAGCCAAAAGTAGAATAGTAAGTAGTCACCAACACATCTGATAAACTTAGTAGATACATTTCAACCCAAGCCTTCATATTATGCTCATTATCATTAAACTTTTGACGCTCTTCACCACTTGGCTGATAAACCTTTATTACATCCCCAGTAACAGTTGGTTTATTCATATACATTGCACGTAAATCCTCGCCATACTTTGGAGATAAAGATGCAACAAGAACAGTCTTCACATTCTGGTTGTTGCCACTAGAAGACACTGAACTTTGCAATGGCATACCTACTCGTGGAAGTAGCTTATTCTGTATGGTGCAGTTTAAAACTTGGTTCATAAATACTTGTTGTGGAGTGGAACTCCAATCATACACTCTTATCTGGAGGCCTATCTTTTCATTAGCTTCAGCCAAGTGTGCTTGATAGAAATTGCTGATTAGTCCCCATGCCTCGTTAGAAGGGTGAAAAAGATAGCGGCCCAGATGATGGAAAACTGTGTCTATGTCTGGGAACATTTTGTTAAGCTCATTGTTGAAGAGTGGGGTCATGAAAAGTGAAGGGGCAAAATACTGATTTGATTCTAAAATCAACACAGGAACCTTACTGAGAAGACCTTGGCTATCATCACAGTGAAAGAATCTCTCTGGGAAACTCGGATGATATTTTAGATCCACAAATAGAGTTGATATCATTGGCAAAGTAAAATCCCCATCTATGATGCTTTGAAATCTTGTGACATTTTGAAAATAAGTGTTCTTTGGCAATAACCATGTTGAATTAAAAAAGGGCTCACAAAATAGGCCAACCTCGTCTTTCCCAAATTTCACAATAAGCACACGATTTGTGATGAGAGCATAAAGAAATGTTGATGCCATGCTAAGTATTTGGTTCCCCAAACCATCAGTAGGTGACCAGAAAATGTAGTTACACAATGTAGTTGTTCTACTATTATTCTTAGACTCTGCAATCTTTCTCATGTCTCTATTGTAAGCTCTACTATTAGGTCCACACTTTCTATGAATTTTTTCGTAGTTGCGTAGTTTAGATATCAAATACGGAGAAGGTTTGTGAGGAGAAGCTTTGCGGTATAAATGGGATTGTTGCCTACTTATACATGATGCCTTATCAAATCCAGAAACTAAAAGTTCATCAAGCAGTTTGTCTCTGTCATGATCAGGGATCCCAATGTGTTGAGGTAAATCATTTGTTGAACTTGTCAATGGACCAAATTTGGATCCTGAATGTTTAATAGTGAATATTAATGTAGACACATTAGTAACTATCTTTTGCAATGTGTCTAAATGTTCAATGGGTCATCATGCATGCTCAATACATTGCAAAAGATAGTTTCGAGTGAGCATTTACTAAAATAATAAGCATAATTTAAATGAATTTAATGCATGAGAGCATAATTTGACCTACTTAATGAAAAAATTATCCCTTGTAGTCAAACTAAGATTTGGAGAAAAAATAATTCTACTTAATAATGCATGTAAAAAGTGTGTTGCTGTCAAAAAAATATGTTAAAACTGTGTACCAAAAGAAAATGTTAAAAGTGATTATTCTAAGGTAGTGTTTGATTGAAGAAAAATAGGGGGATATTACTTTAAATTTTGTATGGTTAGTTTGATTTTTTCAGAAATCAAGAAAGAATCCCTCCTCAGTAAATTATGACTTCCTTATCCCTCTCCCCTTCTAAAGCAAACAATCAAATGCTCTCATTTTCTCCTCTCCTCGCAACCAAATATTTTTTTCTTCGATAAGTAGAAATATCATTAATTAATTAATTCAATCCAGCTTGAGCATCACCGTGAATATATTCTACCCACCTTCTATGAATGATTCTAGAAGTTTCAAAATTATTTGCTACCAAAGCTAGACAAAAAAAACACCAAGTCTTAGAGTACATTCACCCCAAAGGAAAGATAATAAAATAAAATAAAATGGAAGGGCATTAACTAACAAGATCAAAATATAAAATTACATTTCTCCCTTTCGCTTCCCTTCAGTTTCCCTCCATTAAAATCCCTTCTCTCTCTTAGTATGAACCAAACAAATTATAAGTTCAAATATGTACGTCAAATTGTAGAGTGAGTTTTGGTCCGTGTGAAACAAAGTAACTAACAAAGCAAATAAAAAAAATAGAGAAACTCATGCACAAAAGGATGTTACATTATTGCTTACTTTTGAAAATGGTTCCTCCGTCTGACTTGTCATGTGTTATATTTTGGACTCCTCCTCCCAATCCAAAGCTATTAATTGTAATATTTGGTTCTTCAGTCAAGAACTTTGTTGTAACCTTGAATAATCCAAAATTTGAGTTTTGGTACATTAAATGTACCGTCAGAACTACAAGGAAAACCATGAGAAATACTAGATAAGACATTCCAAGTCTCACAAGACGTATTTCCACCTTGTTCTTCATAGCTTCAAGTATTTCACTTACCCTTTAAATTGAAAAAAAAAATCCAATTAATAAAGTCAAGAAGAGTGTAAGAAACCATGTCTTATTATATTTGAGATTGACATAAAGAATGAAGTTCAATTACCTATAAATTATTTCTAAAGAGTGTGTTTTTAGAGATTGAGAAAACATGTCGAGATAAAGAAACATAAATAATATTAGATGGTAGAAAAATGAATACCTAACAAGAAAAAGGCTCGTGTGTTTTGCAGAGGACTCCACAAAAACAACGCTCTCTGTAACTCCTACCTAAATAATTTGATCACTTGTGCATATTTATCAACAAGAATACTTTTGATATTAGTACAAAAAGGCTATACTTACCTGTTAGCTATGATATATATTGTTCAATGTATTAAATCATTGATAACATTTTATGTATTTCTGGGTCTCCCTGATATGGACTTTTTTTAAAAAAGTTCACGGGTAAATATTTACCATTTTTAGTAAGTTTTAATAAAAAAATTATTATTTTAAAATTCATGTTTTACTAAAAATGCTAAAGGTTGACCGGTGGACTTTTTTAAAAAATCCTTATTAGGGGGGCCCATAATTTATATAACTAAAATAGATGTAGACATTAAATTTGATTGGGTATTAATAAAAAAAAATTGATTGGGTATAAATAAAATACTTACAGACTTTCTTAATTAAATTTATATTTATTTATAGTTAAAATCGGTACAATATTTTAATAATTGAACATTTAAGTAAAATATTTGAATATTTTCATGATTAAATTTGCTTTGTGGATATCCTAATTATTATTACCAATAGTATACAAATTAATTTTTGGTATATACCAGAGTATCTACCGCCGAACGCAGCGACTAATCCTTTCGCTGGATTGGAGACACCTTGAAGGGTGGGACAGCTAGCCCAGGGATTTAAAGCTGCTCCATACCCAAGCCGAGGATCGAACCCTCGAGACTTGGTTAAGTGAGGATGAACTCCAACCGCTCAACCACACCCCCTGATATTAATTGGTATTAATTTATTAATATCTACAATTTATTATTATGGACATCTAGAATTATTATTATCTTTGACTAAGGCTACTTTTCAGTGAGGTTTTTTTTTAACTTATATAATTTTTAATTTAAAATAAATTCAGTTATGTTTAGATGCACGTGGATGCGTGATTTCCAAAAAATTACTTTTGTAAAATAATAATGTAATACCCGAAACTCGACGTATGTCTTATTTTAATAAACTGTCCCAATTGGATGCTTAACTTGTAAAATAAAAAACATATACAGAAACTAGAGTGGTCGTTTGTATAAATCCGATGTCATTTGATGTTTTAATTAATTCGTCGAACTGCAGAAAATTCTGCACATGTGCTGTATGTGGGAATACTTGATTGTTTCACTATAATCTTGCAATGTATTGGTTGAATAAATGTATGTTAATGCAAGATACTCCAATGTTTACAATGTTATTTAGGTACCAAAAGAGGTTAGAAAGCAATAAGAATGATTGATTGAAATATATATAAGAATAATTGTCTATGAGTAACTTATGGAATGTAATGTATAATGATGAGTATGATATGGTATCTCAATTATTTATCTAGATCTTTATGATGGTTATATATGGATTATTGAGAGGTAAAGTCTCAATAGAAAAAAGAAGTGTTGGGGATGTAAAGTCTCAATAGAAAAAAGGAAATATTGATAGATAAAGTCTCAATTATATGTACAGTTGAAAAGTAAAGTTACAATAGGCATAGGAAGAGGTGATGTGTGATACCAAAGAGGGACTCATTGAAGTGGTGACTCAAGTCAAGGAGATAAGATGAGTTCATGAAGACTCTAGTATACCATTTTAAGGATATGTATTATAATGCTTAGATTCATAAGTGTTATAGATATATTGATGTTTATACTATTGTAACAGGATCCAAAAAAGAGAGTGAAATTTTTTTTTCTCCGCTAGGGCATGAATAAGCCCAGTCAACCTGTAACGGCAACCATCCCTCCTCCTCCGTCAGCTCCGCCTGACCTAAATCATGAAGGCTCTTCTACTGATAACCAAGGTATTAGTAAGAAGAGCAAACTTTCTGCTGAAGTGAATCTGAAAGCTACCGTTGATACTAAAATGGAAGAAATAGAGTTTGTCCCACGCTCCTTCAAAGCAGCACTACTTGAAACAGTAACTGATGAAGTATTTGCAGATGATTGTTGGGGTGACCTGTTGGACCCTGTTCTTCCTGAAGATAAATGGTATAAAGATCCTACAAATGAAGCAAAGTTAGGTCAGAAACCAAGAAAAAAGAACCCCCCTGTTCCTGTTTCAGATGAAGAGTTCAACGCATGGTCCAAACCATGGAAGAATGCCCTTGTGGTCAAGGTGTTGGGCAAGAAAGTTAATTTTAGGTTGCTGGAAAATAAATTACGAAGGTCTTGGGTTAAGGAAGGTAATTTTAAAATGATTGATTTGGCTGATGACTTCTATTTGGTGCAACTATCCTCTATGGAGGACTATAGACATGCTTTATTTGAAGGTCCTTGGAAAGTTGCTGACCACTATCTTATAGTGCAAAGGTGGAGACCTTTTTTCTCTCAAAATGCTTTTATATCTCAAAAAGTTGCAGTTTGGATCAGAATCCCTAAAATACCAGTGGAGTTATGCAATGAGAACTTCTTGAATAAGGCTGGTGCTACCTTAGGGACTATGCTTAAGGTTGACAGACTCACATCTATGCAATCTAGGGGAAATTTGCTAGATTTTGTGTTGAACTTGACTTAGAACAACCTCTAGACTCTTATATTATAGTTAGAGGACAGAAATTGTATCTAGAGTATGAAGGTTTACACTCAATATGCTTTAGGTGTGGAAAATATGGCCACAAAAAAGACACATGTAGAGAAATGGTGGAGGTTGAGACTAGAATCCAAGTGTCTACTGCTGATGGAGTGGAAAAGCAAATGAATAATGATATGAATGATAACAAGAAAGATACTAGTAATATTGCTATTGTCCAACAGAAGTCCAATGTGGAGAATAATACTATGGAGACAATTAATATACCTGTTGTTGGTAATGCTGTCGTGGGAGAAATTGCTCAAGAGCTGAATGAAACCAAAGTGGTGAAGATAGAAAATTCTGACTTAGAGTTGGGCCCTTGGAATATACCAAAGTATGTTGCTCGTAAGAAGAAGCAGAACCAAGACAAGAAGAAAACAGTAGAAATTGCCAAACCGAGCAACCAAGTTATCAAAAATAGAGGTAAGGCGCATGAGGAGCCGGTGTTGATTGTCCCTAACAATAATATAGACAAGCCTGAAATGGCCAGAATTCCTGCACCAGAAGAACATCATCATGTAAGTCAAACTCATCTAGTTAAGAATACCATTAAGAAGAAAGTAAAAAATCCCTCTAATGGTAAGAATCCTCAACTCTCTGTTAAGGAAAAAAAATTATCTAAACCTGCCAAGGTTCTGGCTCGTAAAGATAAAGGGATATCTAAAGGAGGAACTCAAGCAGGTATTGTTGCTAACAGCCCTATTCTCTCCAACAAAGATAAAAATCCTTCTAGTAGCATATCGATCACTTTGGATGAAAGCAAAAAAACCGAGGAAGATGCGGTTTTGGCTTACATGAGAAGTGTCTATATGACTAAAGGCCAGTCTCTTCTAAATAATTTTAGAAGCAAAGAGTCCTTAAGAACTACTCTTGGACAAATTGATGAAAATGATAGGCTGAGAGCTGATGAATTGAGAAAAATGAATTTGTTAGATGAAAAAAAATCTATGAGTAATGTAATACTGGTGCAACCAAAATCTGTTACAAATCTCAAAGCTGATAGTCAGCATGGAAATTATGGTGTTAGCCATATGGAAGTCTCAGAGGAAGTAGTTCCTCAACAAAACCAATCTTCTCAATGAGTGTTATTTGTTGGAACTGTCGAGGTACAGCTTCTAAGGTTTTGCGGGGCTCATTAAGGATATGGTGAGAGATCAAGGTGTATCAATGATTGCTTTACTTGAAACTCACACTAGTGGTTCTCATGCCACTAGAATTATTAAAAGAATTGGTTTGGATAAACATTTTATTAGGGAAGCTAGGGGTCAAGCTGGTGGAATTTGGCTTATTTGGGATTCTAATAAATGGAACCTATCTGTGTTAAGAGATTCTGATCAACTTGTTCATGTGGAGATCAAATCTAATAACAATACTTCTTGGTTCCTTACCATTGTTTATGGGAATCCTCATTTCACTCAAAGGCAGGTGTTATGGGATGAATTGCATGATTTGTATACTGAAGTTTATGGAGCTTGGTCAATTATGGGGGACTTCAATGCTATCCTAAAGGATTGTGAGAGAATTGGTCCTCATATTAGTCAAAATAGATTGATTGAGGCTGGTTTTCAGAACATCATGGATATATGTAATCTTGTTGATATTGGCTTTAATGGTGACCCTTTTACGTGGTCTAGAGGCAATACTAGAAAAAGGTTAGACAGGGCTGTGTGTAACCTTGATTGGAGACTGAGATTCCCTGAGGCAAGTATTCATCATCTTCCTAAGCTTAAATCAGATCACTCTCCTCTTTTGTTGAAGTTTGATAATGCTAGACCTCCTAATAGAAGGAGGAGACCTTTTAGGTTTGAGGCAATTTGGCTAACTGATCAATCCTTTAATCAGCTTGTCAAGGATAATTGGAGACCTAATTTATCTAATTTCCCTTTACAATTGATGGAGTTCCAAAGTGTGCTTAAAGATTGGAATCAGAAGGTCTTTGGAGACATTTTTGTTCAAAAAAGAAGTCTACTCATTAATCTTAAGAGAATTGACAAGAAATTACAGTTGAATTGGAATCCCCAGTTACTGGCTACTCAACAAGCTGCTTGGAAAGAATATGAGGATGTTCTTGTTAAGGAGGAAATTTTCTGGTATCAAAAATCCCGTGCTAAATGGATTGAGTTTGGTGACAGGAATACTAGATTCTTCCATGGTGTTACAGCTATTAGAAGGAGGAGGAATCATATTTCCTTAATTCAGAATGAGCAGGGGACTTGGATTGAGGATCCTGTTGAGTTGGAGAAAATGGCTACTCAGTATTTTAAACAACTGTTTACTGCTAATGAACCTCTTACTCCTTATGTTCTTGAAGATTGTTTTCCAAAAATAGATGAGCTTACTATGATGGAGATGAACAAAGAGGTGACCAAGGAAGAAATTCATAGAATGGTTGGTAACATTGGTGCTTACTGAGCACCTGGGCCTGATGGGTATCAAGCCATTTTCTTTCAAAACCAATGGTCTGTGGTGGGTGATTCCTATTGCAATTTAATTATGGATTATTGGAAGAATCCTAAGAAGATCAAGGATATTAATGCTACACACTTAGCCCTAATTCCCAAGGTGGATCATGTTATATCTATGAAGCAACTTAGACCTATTGGTCTATGCAATGTTGTTTATAAAACTATAGCCAAATTGGTAGCTAGTAGGCTTAGAGAAGCTCTATAGAAATTAATTGGGCCTGCTCAGGCTTCATTTATCCCAAAGAGACAAATACATGACAATACTATTGTGGCTCAAGAGATTTTTCATTCTATGCGTAGCAAAGGAGGAAAAAAGGGATGGATGGCTATCAAAATTGATTTAGAAAAAGCCTATGATAAGTTAAGGTGGGAATTTGTTAAGGATACTCTTGAGGACATTGGTATTCCTAATCACCTTATACAAATCATTTGGAATTGTATTTCTTCTCCATCTATGAAGGTTCTGTGGAATGGAGAATCTTTGGAGGAGTTTCTTCCTTCTAAAGGTATAAGACAAGGTGATCCCATTTCACCTTACCTTTTTGTTCTTTGTATTGAAAGATTATTTCAAGTGATAGAGCAAGAAGTGGAGTTTAAAAGCTGGATTCCTATCCAACTGAGCAGAGGTGGCCCGAAGATATCACACTTAGCCTTTGCAGATGACTTGCTTCTATTTGCTGAGGCTTCTACTGAGCAAGCTGATCTTATTGCCCAAACCCTCCTAAACTTTTGCATGAGCTCGGGCCAAAAGGTTAGTAAGGAGAAAACCAGAATTTACTATTCCAAAAATGTTCCTTGGGAGTTAAGGAGTGATATCAGTACTGTTTTGGGATATAGCTCTACTTCTGATCCTGGTAAATATCTGGGGGTTCCAATTTTTCATAAGAGAGTTGGAATTAGTACTTTCAACTTTGTGGTGGACAAAGTGAAGCAAAGACTCAGCAACTGGAAAGCTAGAACCCTCTCCTTTGCAGGCAGAGTAACTCTAGCTAAATCTGTCATTCAATCCATGCCAACTTATGTTATGCAATCTAGTATACTTCCTAGAACTACTTGTGATGAGATAGACAAGTTGTGTAGAGGTTTTATTTGGGGAGATGAAGTGAATCACAGAAGAATTCATCTTCTTAGCTGGGATAAGCTTTGTAAGCCTAAAAAAGAAGGAGGACTTGGTTTGAGGTCATCTAGAGAAGCTAATTCTGCTCTAATGCTCAAGGCTATCTGGAATTTGTGTTCTAACCCAAAGGACATGTGGAGTGCTGTGATTAGACATAAATATAAATGTGGAAGAAATGATTTTCCTGTTATCAATCTCAATAAGAAAGGTTCCAACTTTTGGAAGGGATTGACCCAGCTCTGGAATCAATTCAAAAACAATCTTTGTTGGGAAATGGGGAATGGTGAAGCAATTAGATTTTGGAGTGACAATTGGTTTGAGGGATGTGATAAACTCATTTCCTATTGTACTACAATCCCTAATGAGAGCACAATTCAGCATCCAATTAGCAAATTCACTACTTATGCTGGAGGATGGAATGTTTCTACATTTGATAGTTGGTTACCAGAGACCATTACAAGGCTGATAGCTAACTCTATTCCTCCCTATGCTAGCATGAATGACAAATTCACTTGGGGTGGTAATCCTGATGGGACTTTCACTACAAAATCTGCCTATGTGATTCTTAAAGGCAACACAGCTACTTACAATGCTCCTATTTTTCAAATCATTTGGAAATGGGGAGGAACGGAGAGAATTCGTACCTTGCTTTGGAAGCTTGGTCATGGTGTCATGTTGACGAATTCTGAGAGAAAGAGAAGAACGATGACTAATGATAGCACCTGCCAAATTTGTCAACTGGGAGAGGAAACCCTTTTTCATTGTTTCAGAGACTGCCCCAAAGCTCGCAGTGTGTGGTTTAGTCTCGGTGTGGAAAATCATGCAAATTTTTTCAAAAATCAGAATTGGATCAAGTGGATGGAAATGAATTTGAAAAGTGAAGGTAGTAATAAGCTATTACCTTACTGGAGTATCCTTTTTGGGGTTACTCTTGATGTGTTGTGGCGCAATCGTAACGATTTAATCTTCAACCAAAATCAGAGCAACATTCAAGGATCAATTATCACTATCAGATGTCATGTGAGTTGGATATTGAATACGATGAAGAAAAATCCTAACCATCAACCAAATCTGAAGAATAAGGTTGAAATTGAAGAATCCGGTTGGCAACCTCCTCGGTGTGGTTTCGTCAAACTTAATTGTGATGCGGCAGTTCGTGATGCTGGTCGAAATGCAGGGTGTAGTGGAGTGCTTAGAGACTGCTTCGGAAGATTGATATTTGCTTTTTCTCACAAGCTAGAGACTTGCAACGCAATTGAAGCTGAAATGTGGAGCATCTATCATGGGGTGGGTATTGCTTATGGAAAGGGGTTTGACAAAATTTTGGTTGAATCAGATTCCATGGAAGCTATAGAGATGTTGAAGAAGAAAGGTGGAGATAACGAGATGCTTCAAACTCTCGTGAAGAGCATAATTGAGATAGGAAATGATAGCTTGGAAGTTGAGTGGTTGAAAGTTAATAGGAAATTCAATGCTGCTGCTGATCTATTGGCTAAGAATAGTCAACACATAGAGGACAAGTTTGTAATTTTTGAAGTTCCACCGGATGTTTTGGTCAATTTGATCATGCTGGACTGTATTGGGATTCCTAGTCCCTCTGGTTTGTAGTTTTCTTTGGGCCTGAGGGCCCTTTTGGTCACCAAAAAAAAATATTGATGTTTATATTGTATTAGGATGTGTACCATCTTTAAACCTTTGAGAGTGAATTGGAAGTTTTTATCTAATTCACATTCCAGCTGAACCATGGAAAACTCTCCCATTCACCATTTAAAGAAAAGAAAACTGAAACAGAAAGATAGAGAGAAGGAGAGAATGAGAGGGAGAGGGCGTGAGTAAGAGAGGTGGAAGAAGTAAGAGTTTTGCTTTCCTATCATCATCTATTCCATCTCATCTCTTTCACTATAATAAGCATCATTATCAACCTTTTCTGTTCATCTAAAGGTCAGTTTAGAAACCCAAATAAGTAAACCCAAAACTCATTTTCTTTGAGCTCAAAGATGCTCATGCATGTACAAGTTAGGGTGAAAGTTAGAACTTGGGAGCTTGAATCTCAATACTAGGTTATTATGAGGAGTGGATTGAAGCATCTTATCAGTTCTTGGAGCTAAATTTCGTGGGTTTTTAGAGTCTTAAAGAAGAAGATGCATTGCTGGAAATTCTGCAGAAATTATAGCTTGCATGCATCAATTGGTGAAAAGTACAAATTGTTGGAGGTCAATGGAGGTGTTAGGGACTTGAAGGTAGAAGATTGAAGCTTGGAATAGGTTTTTGATGGCTTTAAGGGTTAGAGGAGTCAAGCAAGCTTAGTGAAGAACAAAGGTGTTGTCAAAGTGTATTGAGTTAGTGGAGCACATTAACAAGTGAGTTCCTCACTCTCCCCCTTTAGCTAATTGTAGCGACCGAAAAATCCGGAGGAGGGGATTCTTCGTCATTTTGCAATGAAGCCGCCATCAATATTTATTAAATAGGAAAACATTGAAAAAAACCTTTATTGTTTTTGGGTTCGGGGGTTGATTATGCGTGGGGAAGGTATTAGCACCCCACAGCATCCTTTCAAAAGAAAGGTTACCATTTAATTTAATGTGTAGAAAGAAAGTTAATTTGAAAGAAAAATACTTTAATTTAAGGCTAAAGTGCTCCCGGGGTCCCTTATCTTTATTTAAAGTAACGAATTAGTCCTTTATGTTTTTTTTGTCCCAAATAAGTCCTTTATCTTTCAAATTTTTGACACATAAATCCTTTTCCGTTAACAGTGCTGATTTATGTGTCAAAAAAAGGATTTATGTGTTAAAAATTTGAAACATAAAGGACTGATTTGGGACAGAAAAGGATTTATGTGTCAAAAATTTAAAACATAAAGGACTGATTTGGGACAAAAAAAAGATAAAGGACCAAATCGTTACTTTAAATAAAGATAAGGGACCCCGGGAGCACTTTAGCCTTAATTTAACCTTTGTATTATTTGTAAAATTTGAAGAGGAAGACTTAATACAAATTTAAGTTTTTTATGCTTGACAGGAGTGGGCCCCTGCTCCTATGTATCCCCAGGTGCGATGGGGAAATCAAAGCTACCTAGTTCTTGGGTAGAAAATGTTTGTGTGTTGGTGTTTTTTTTTAATTATTTATTTTTGAAATTGAGAGAGGTATTCGTGACGACCAAACAAGTAAAACCCAGAGTGGCCGTCACTTAAAGCTCGTTTGAAAATTAAAGCTGTTATTAACGGTCAAACAAGCTAAGCTCAGAGTTACCATTAGTAACAAACCATTTTTATGTTTTAGAAAACATTTATTTATTTGGGAAAAAAAAGGTTTGTCAAAGAAAATATTTATTTATGGAAAATAAATTTTGTTTTAAAAGAGAAACAGGGGGTGCAGTAGTAGAATGGGGTGTGATTAGCAGAAAAGGGTTGTATTTTGAAGTAGTGGGTGCAGAAAACAAACCCAGTTCATTTTCTGTGAACTGGGCTGCATTCTAAAATATGGGCTTACGCAGGGGGGTGCAAGCCATTAAAACGGGGAGTGCGTTTAGAAGCAGGGGTTGTATAAAAAAGGGGGTGTAACAAGAAAAAAAGGGCCCAGTTCGCTTTGGGCTGGCCTGCGCTTCCGTTAACAAAGATATTCAGGGGGGTTACGCGCACCAAACACAGGGTGTAAAAAGCAAAACGAAAAAAAAACTACACACTATATAAACTAAACCTAAAACGAAACCCTAAAAAATCTTGTTTCCTCACCGCCGCAACCCTCTAACCCTAATCTCCATTTCCTTCTCCTCACGCTGTTTCACTCCCTCTTCCTCTCCCCTAGCTTCGATCTCTTCATCCCTCACCGCCACCCACTCACTTTCTTTCTCCCCATCAACGCCTCATTCTTTAAGCCTAATTTTTGTTTCTGCCCTTCTCCTCAACGCTACCAACCCAGATTTCACACAGAGAGAGAGAGAGAGAGAGCAAACCTTCGAGAGAGAAAACAAGAGAGAACAGTGGAACGAAAGAGAAAGGCAAGGTGAGAGAAGATGATAAACGAAGGGGAAGGGAGAGGGACAATGGTTGCGAAGGGGGAGGCGTATGGTGGTGATTTTGGCTACGGCGTGGGGGCGATTGTGATGCTGGGTTTTGGTGGTGGTGAGACGAAGAGGCGACGGTGGTGGTGTTTACAAATTGAACTTGAGGGTGGTTCCATTTTCCAGTGATGGTTTGGGTAGGCCACGGTGGCGGTGGTTGCTGTAGGGGGGTCTGTGATGGTGTTTCGGGTGGTGGTTAGTGTGAAGGGGAAAAGGGTGTGCAGTGGTTAGCGAGGAGAGGGAGAGGGGAACGGCCGAAACAGTGGAGGTGTTTAGGTGGTGCGGCGGTGGTATGACGGACGGCGTTTGCGGCGACCAGAACGGTGCTCATGGCGGTGTGTTCAGTGATGGTAGTCAGCAAAGCACGCAGCGGAGCTTCGGAGCAAAGGAAGCACAATGGTGTCCGACCGCCGTCAACGGCGGCCGGAAATCGCACCGGCACGACGGCGACAACAAAAGGGTATTTTTCTCTCTTGTAGATTCTGTTCCCTCTAATTTCTCTATTATTCAACTCATAAACCTAATTTTAGTGCTCTGTTCTTTCTAATTTTTACCCATTCTCTTGTTTCTTTCCTTTTTCATATTCACCTTGCATATTCTATTATTATGATATACAGATAATAATGAAAGAAAAAAAACTCGTACAAAGACAACTCTTTGCTTTTAAGAAGACAAATAACAAATGTTAGTTGTGGCTTAGTCTCTGTTTTATCATACAAATTGCAACATTATGCTATCAAGGGATTGATACCAGTAAATAGATATATAAAAGCGAAACTGAGTGTAAAAACAACAGTTATATGAACATGAAACATGAAATATGAACGTGAAACTGAGAAATAAGATAAAGGAGTGTAGAGAACTCACTTGGTTTCCAATTTTCTGGAAGATAAAATGGTTTTGTGTTTCTGAAAGATAAAATGGATTTGTATTTCCTCTTTTTCCTTCTGCTAGCTCCTCCTTTTTTTCTACTATTTCAAAGCACTCACGTTCTTTGTTTATGAGCACACACTCTAAGTTGTTGATTATTTTTGTGTCAAGGACTCAGCACTCTCCCCTCTTCACTGTTACTACTCACTTGCATTTATAGTGAAAATTTTGGTGTCGGTGTGGGTGCAAAGCAGTGTATCAAATCTCATGGAGACAAATTCTGAAGAGCCAAAACAAAACAGCCCAGAGGTGGTACTGCTGTAGCAGAAGACAGCATTGTTGGTGCCAAAAATGGGAAGACAGCAAGGAACAAGGAGAAATAGGTTTGAGCTGGTAGCCAAAAATGAATTCCTGCTACAGCAACAACAAGGGCAGCAGCGCTGCCTCTTGTTTTTTTCACATTTGTTTTAATTTTTTGTACCCTTTTTTACCTTTTTTTTCTGTCCTCATTTGTAACAAATTTGACTTTTTGGGTTATATTGTAAATAAAACTAAATTATAATAATAAAGAAACTTTATATTCAGATCTGATTTTTATTATGTTTTTTCTATAACAATAATGATAATTAAACTAATAACAATGACTTTAATAGCGATAAAAATAACGAGTACCAAAAATAAATACTCGCGCAACGAGAAACAAACACGCTCACGCAATGAGAGCAATGATGCGTGTACAATTAAAAAAATGAAACGTGGCACAGCGAGAACAACAATGCGTGCACAATTAAAAGCGACTCGCATACGTTATGTGCGAATTGAAACCATTTGCGTTAATCTGACGGACAAAATTAGGGTATGACAGCTGCCCCTCTTTATTTATATTTTACTAGGAAATATGAAGGGCTTCCAAATATCTCGAGTAAAATAGAGATAAAGATAAAAAAACACTAATTTTGTCAAAACCTTTTCTTTTTGAGAAAATCATAAAAAAAATGGGTTTACATAGAACAAAAGTAAATAAGGATCACTGGGGATCTGAAGGAGCACTGGGGCTCCTGATGGTCTAATTCACAGTCGATGCTTGGCGCATTGATCGGAGTTAAACTAAAGGACCGACGGGGTCTGAAGGGCATGCCTAAGCCTAATGGACCAATGGGTCTGAAAGAGCGCAAACTAGCAACGATACTAGTAAAACGGTCTGCTTGGGGGATGGCCTTTTTCGAGCGGCCATGGGTGGCAAGGTCAGGTCGTTGACCTGATTTGCACACCTCGAAGGACATGCACTGTGTTTTTTAGGCGGACACAGCTAGTCTGAAGGACCTGGGGTCGGATGATCCGTCGGTTGCTCGATTAACGCGACGTGCGATCTGGATTGAAGGACCAATTGTTGGTCTGAAGGAGCGCTAGGGCTCTGAAGGACTGCTGGGGGTCTAAAAGGCTGATGCTAGGCTCAGTGCTAACATTTTAATTTGAATTTATCTTGACAGATAAAAATATCTATATTTGAACGCATTTAACGATGCAATGGATGATGTATGCGCGTATGCAGTGTAAGCTTGCGCAATGCTTGGTGTCTGGTGGTATGATGAATGAATTGTGGAATGATCTTGCACACTGGCGGAAAATTACATTGAGAGTTTAAACTAAAAAAGAAAGAAAAAGAAAAAGAAAAAGCAGATCTTTTGATTGTTTGTATCTTTGAGGTAACAATGCCAATCACCCATACACATGACCTTGAGCATTCATCACCCAACTTTCGGAGGACTTCCTTTGCATTTGTTCAAAGTCCAACTCGTTGACCCTAATTTTTGCCTGGACTGCTCTTTAGAGTTTTCAATCCACCAAGTCACTCTAATATTTGCCTAGGCCGCCCTTTCGGGTTTTCAACCTAGCGAGCTCATTTTTGCTTGGCTCATCTTTCTCTTTTTTCACATATTTCCTTAGGCATAGTACTTCTTAACTGCATTTGAGTTCGCTGGGAGTGGGAGGTCTTCACTGTCCATTTTTGTGAGAATTAAGGCTCCTCCAGAGAATGCTTTCTTCACCACGTAAGGTCCTTCATAGTTGGGGTTCCATTTCCCACGGGAATCTTTTTGGATAGGCAAAATCTTCTTGAGCACGAGATCTCCTTCTTGAAACGGCCGGGATCGAACTTTCTTATCGTAAGCTTTCTTCATTCTTTGCTGATACAACTGCCCGTGACACAAAGCAACCACTATCTTTTCCTCTATGAGGTTCAACTGATCCAGGCGAGCTTGAACCCATTCTGCTTCTTCTAATTTTGTTTCCATTAACACTCGCAGAGAGGGTATTTCAACTTCTATAGGAAGAACTGCTTCCATCCCGTGTACTAGTGAGAATGGTGTTGCCCCTGTTGGCGTGCGAACTGAGGTTCGATACCCATGTAAAGCGAAAGGCAACATTTCATGCCAGTCCTTGAAGGTCACCACCATCTTTTGCACAATCTTCTTTATGTTCTTATTTGCAGCTTCGACTTCCCCATTCATCTTTGGACGGTATGGGGAGGAATTATGATGTTGGATTTTGAAGTCGTCACACAACTCTTTCATCATCTTGTTGTTCAGGTTGGTCCCATTATCCGTGATGATATTATTTGGAAGGCCGTATCGACAGATCAAATCTCTCTTTATGAACTTGACAACCACAGATTTTGTTACGCTGGCATAAGAAGCGGCCTCGACCCATTTGGTGAAATAATCGATAGCGACAAGAATGAAGTGATGCCCATTTAATGTCTTAGGTTCGATGGGACCAATGACATCCATTCCCCACATTGAGAATGGCCATGGTGCTGTTAGGACATTCAAAGAAGCAGGTGGCACATGGATATTATCAGCATAGATTTGACACTTGTGGCATTTTCTCACGTAGTTAAAGCAGTCGGTCTCCATTGACAACCAGTAGTAGCCGTCCCTTAGGATTTTTCTTGCCATGGTGTGCCCGCTAGAATGGGTTTCGAACGAGCCTTCATGGACGTCTTTCATAATTCTTTCTGCTTCTTCTTTTGCTACACATCTGAGGAGGACCATATCGTGGTTCCTTTTGTAGAGTACCTCCCCATTTAGGAAGAAACCTATTGACAACCTCCTAAGCGTTCTCTTATCATTCTCAGTGGCACCAAGAGGGTATTCTCTGTTTGTGAGATAGTGTTTGATATCATAATACCAAGGCTTACTATCAGGCTCTTCCTCGATTGCCACACAATGATGTGTCGGTAGATCTCGATGCTGGATTTGGATGAATGTCAGACTTTTGTTGCTATTGATATTGAACATTGACGACAAAGTCGCCAAAGCGTCAGCCAACTGGTTTTCTTCGCGAGGGAGATGGTGGAAAGTGATCTCCTCGAACTGTTCAATCATCTTTTGGATGTGATCGCGATAAGGAGTTAATTTGGAATCCCTGGTTTCCCAGTCACCTTTTATCTGATGGATGACTAAGGCTGAGTCCCCATATACATCGAGTCTTTTGACTTTCCATTCAAGGGCTGCTTTGATTCCTAGGACACACGCTTCGTATTCTGCAATGTTATTGGTGCAATAGAAGCTCAGTCTAGCAGTAAATGGTATGAAGCGGTTATCAGGAGAAATCAATACAGCTCCGACCCCGTGCCCAAACAAATTGGAAGCGCTATCGAATGACATTCTCCACCTTTCGTTGTCCGGAGATTTCCTTTCTCCGAATAAAGCCATTATATCTTCGTCCGAAAAATCATACTGCATTGATTGGTAATCCTCAATGGGCTGATGCGCCAATTATTTCGCTAAGGCACTACCTTTGATTGCTTTGAGTGACGTACAAAAGGTCGTATTCGAATAGTAGCATTTGCCAGCGGGCGATTCTTCCTGTGAGTGCAGGTTTTTCAAAAATGTACTTGATTGGATCCATTTTAGATACCAACCAAGTCGTGTGGCTCAGCATATACTGCCTCAGACGACGTGCACCCTAGGCCAAAGCGCAACATGTTTTTTCCAACAATGAATGTCTTGTCTCGCACTCGGTGAACTTCTTGCTTAGGTAGTAGATGGCATGTTCTCTCCTTCCAGACTCATCATGTTGCCCCAGTACGCAGCCCATTGAGTTGTCTAGCACTGTTAAGTATAGAATGAGGGGTCTGCCCTGCACCGGTGGCATCAGAATCGGTGGATTTTGGAGGTACCTCTTGATATTTTCAAAGGGTTCTTGGCACTTATTATTCCACTTTGTTTCTTGGTTCTTGCATAGCAATTTGAAGATAGGCTCACAGGTCGATGTTAATTGGGATATGAATCTGGAGATGTAGTTCAACCTTCCTAGGAACCCACGAACTTCTCTTTCGGTTTTAGGCGCTGGCATTTCTATTATTGCTTGTACATTGGCTGGATCCACTTCTATTCCCCTCTGACTGACTATGAACCCCAACAGCTTTCCTGATAGCTTGGACCGGGGTGTTGAACGGGTGCATTGCTGCGTCAGCCTCTTTTAGACGCCTTGGGATACCCATGATAGCTTGATCGGCCACCCATGCCAACTTTGAAAATCTGTCTCTCCAGCATAAGCTTTCATTCTTCAACTCTATGAAGACTTCATGGTTTTCTATTCTGCTGACCAATTCTACAAAGCGGTTCTCCCAATGGATGATTTCAGTCTTCAACTGGTGGTAAACTTCCTCTTGATATCTAATATGGTCTTTCAGCTCATCAGATCTTTCATGCTCCCTTCTCAAGGCTTGTTGGTATTTGTAACACCCCTAATTTTTAAAAGACTCGTATTATAGTATCTAGGACCGAGTGATTATTTGTGGGAATAATTATTCGTGTCCCGGGTATTTATAGTCGAGGAAATCCTCAAAATAACCCCCATTCTCTAATTAATTGTGCTTGGTCATAATTTAATTAGGCATTCTTAAGCTGAAGGGCAATTTAGGAATTTCACACCCTTCATATAAATACCCCTATTCTGAAATCCTTCCAGCAACTTAAGTCATTTTTCCATTCTTCTAAATCTTCAAATTCTGAACCAGAGGAGAAGAGAGGGTGGGGCGCGACTTGGAGGAAGAAGAAGGGAAGAGTTTCAGCTTGCATGTAAGTGTTCTTGCTCCTTGTCCACTCCAATTTCGATTTGCAATCCATTGGTGCTATTTTCGAGCTCTGATTTCCTCTCTATCTCTCAGTCCCAAATTTTCAGTTAAAGCCCAAATGGTGAAGATGAGAAAATTCTGAATTCCCAACCTTGTGCATGTTCTTGAATTCCTGTTTCAGCAAGCATTACTGTATCTTGCATTTCGAATTTGGGAAAGGGTTCAGCTGGGAATCTCGCTTCGGTTGGCGCTTCAGTCGTTGTGAGTTGCTGAAGTTCAGTAGCTGTTGTGGGTGATTTTGTTGGTGCCTTCGGTTCTTGCTCGATAGTCCGTGTTCGGTAAATTCGCGCTTCGGTTAGAGAGCTTACGGAACAATCGTCGTCACGGTGAGTCTTACTCACGAATAGGGAATAAAAAGAGTTGAACATTTTGAATATTTTGAACTGTTTGTGTATTCCGAAAATCTGTTTAAAACCGAGTCCCGAAGATTCGGAAACAAATTCTGACTTTTTGCGAAAACACCTCTTTTCGTTTTATGAAAATCATGATACAATTGAAAGGATTTTGGTGATGATTTTTGTATTGAATATATGTCTGGAATATTGTGGAATTTTCTGAGTTTCAGGGGAATGAAGATTAGGAATCGAATCGAGAGCGAACGGAGAACGATAGTGAGAAAGGGTGTGAGTTGAGCATCAGTACTGGAAGTTCTGTCCAGTCGCGCGCCATTCGCGCGCAGGTCGCGCGCCGCGCGCCACTCTTGAATTTGGGTTCTGGCCACTCGCGCGCCGTTCACGCGGGAGTCGCGCGCCGTGCGTGATTCTGGGCTGCGCTTCTGTCCAGTCGCACGCCAGTCACGCGTGGGTTGCGCGCCGCGCGCCACTGTGACCCTTTTGATGCGTAATTCCGTTTTTCTCGTTTCAACGCTCCGTTCAATCCCGAACCTTTCCTAATCCCTTCCTCAAACTATTTTAAAGCTACCAACCTATTGAAAACCTAATTTCAAACCGTTCAAACTATATTTTTGAAAAAGAGTCTTGAAACCTATTTTGGTCGAGAACGAAAATCCTAGATTTCGTGTGAGCACACCGAGTAATGGTTGGGCTGAACTTATATATGGATATAAGACCTGGAATTGATTATAATTCTGGAAGTTGATAGAACTCTTCATAAACGGATTATGAAATGAAATGGAACATGTATCATAAGCTTATGTTTGATCCTTGGTGATCGTTGATATGTATTGTCGTATATATCGTTCGTTGGGTGACGACCTGACAAGTAGTATACTAGAGAGGGTAGTCATGACCCCTTATCTAGGCCCTGTATGTGTTTTGGCGTGGTCAACTCACGGGTTTCCGGGATGAGCGGGGTTTCACCGTCGGATTATACTAAACAATTGAATAATAAGGTATTAGTGTGCCGGGATGAGCGGGGTGTCGCCGTCGGATTACACTAAACAAATTAATTATATGATTGTGTGCCGGGATGAGTGGAGATTCGCCGTCGGTTTACACTAATCAACAAATATAATTCTTCGGTCTTCGTGGTTATTCACAACCGGCTGTCCCTCATAAAACATAAAGACTTGTTTGATTGGACTCGACTTGTTGAGATTTGTGGCAAGGTTCACGATCAACAATTCGCTGTAACATGTTCGTTATCAATATGATTGTTAACGGTTTGATAATTGAACCGAGTGTCGGTGAGGGGGCACGGTAGGACTCACTGAGATAATGTTATCTCACCCAATCATATGTTGTTGTTTTTCAGCTAAGCAGGGGAAAAGGAAGGCTATTGTGCACGAGTAGTGCTATGCTCCTGGAGACGTCGAAGACCTAGCTGTTTCCTTGATCGTTATTGTACCTTTGGGTTGTACGAACTTGTGTTGTATAAGTTGTATAAACCTTATTTCAGTTTCTGTTTTATGTATTGGACTCGGGTGTTGTACTCCGATCGGTTGTATGCCGAATGACTTCTATTGTATGAAGTGTTATTATTCCGATCTTATGTTTATTTCGGAAAAAGTTTGTTGGTCCAATTATAAGCAGGAATTGTGTCCTCTGATTATTCCGCTAGTTGTGCATTTCGGTGCTTCTACATGTTAGAAATACCGGGGTGTTACAATTGGTATCAGAGCGGTTCGACCTAGTCGGACTTAGCCATTAAGAGTTCTTTGAGTCTTCTAAGTCTGATTTTTCCTAGTATGCTATTAGAGTTTAGCCTGATCAACTAAAACACTTTGTGCATACTTTGCAGAATCATGGCTGGAAGAAATCGAAGGAATGCTGCCCCAGAAGATCCTCAGCACGAATGGATGCGGAACGTCATTGAAAATCAGCAAAAGATGATGAATGACATGATACTTCTGCAACAACAACAAGCTCAACCTCAACCACAGAATGAGCAAGCTCCTATGCCTCAGGAAGACCCGCATAGGGCATACTTTAAGTTCTTGAAGATGAAACCTCCAATCTTCAAGGGAGAATCCGATGTTATGAAAGCTCACTTCTGGGTTGATGCAATGGAGAGGATCTTTGTAACTCTACAATGTACTGAGGAAGAGAAAGTACTGTGTGCTGCCAATGCTCTAGACGAGGATGCCCACACATGGTGGACAAATGCACGTAGAATGATGCAACTTCAAGGGACACCGCTTCAGTGGACGAACTTCAAGGAAATGTTTTTGGGTCACTATTTTCCGGAATCTGAAAGGTTGGCTAAGCAGATGGAATTTGTCAGCTTAAAGCAAGGGGAAATGACTGTAGGTCAATATGCCGCTAAGTTTGAAAGATTGTCACAGTTCTATGAATTGGGTACTCATGCTCCGGATGACAAATGGAAGAGAGTGATGTTCAAACAAGGTCTAAGGGGGGATGTGAATCAAGGTCTCAGTTCATATGCCATGACCTCATATCCTGCTCTTGTCGAACAAGCTCACGCAGCGGAAAGTGATCTCAAGAAAATGTATGCTGAGAGAAGAGGTTTTTGGAATGAAAAGAAAAGGAGTAATGAATCATCTTCTGCAAACCCTAGGTATGAGGGAAATGGTAACAAGGGGAAGAAAGCCCAATCAAGCAATGCTGTTGGGAGACATAAGTGTGGGAAGTGCAACAGGTATCATTCGGGGAAGTGTCAATCAGAGACAAAGCCAAATCAGTGCTACGTGTGCAAGGAGGTGGGTCACTAACTGTCCAGCAAGGAAAGCTTACTCTGAGACCCCAGATGCCCCTAGGCAACATCGGGTCAACACATTGGATGGGGATACCGTCAAACCATCAGATAATCTCATAAGGGGTACAGGTTTTATTCTTAATCAGTCTGTTGATATACTATATGACTCTGGTGCCACACATTGTTTTATCTCCGAAGCTTGTGCTAATCGGGTAGGATTGGTTGTTTCACCCATATCCGAACCGATCTCTATCCTCACTGCTGCCATGGGTCGTGTACGAACCCAATCTATGTGTAGAAATTGTATTTTGGTTATCGGGAGGCGTGAATTCACCATTGACTTCATATGCTTGCCTATGAGGAAAATGGAAATTATTTTAGGAATGAATTGGATGGTCAAAAATCATGTGACCATTGACTGCTACAACCGTTCCATTGGTTTTCCTTCTGAAGATGCTGTTATTTCCTTCATGTCTGCCAGCGAATCCATATATCAAGGTGCGGAAGCTTTTGTCATTATCTTATCTGCCTCAACTGAAACCGGTTTAGATTTATCAACGGTTCCGGTTGTCAATGATTTTCTTGATGTCTTTCCCGAGGAGGTTTCCTCCTTGCCTCCTGAGCGAGAAATCGAATTCTCTATAGATTTGGCGCCGGGTGCGGGGCCAGTATCTATAGCTCCTTATCGAATGTCGCCTCTTGAATTAAAGGAGTTAAAGTCACAGCTGGAGGAATTAATCTCTAAACAGTTTATAAGGCCGAGTGCTTCTCCGTGGGGTGCTCCGGTGCTATTGGTAAAGAAGAAAGATGGAAGCATGAGGTTATGCATCGACTATCGTCAGCTTAACAAGATAACTATCAAGAACAAGTATCCATTGCCAAGGATAGATGACTTGCTTGACCAGCTCAGAGGTGCTAAAGTCTTCTCCAAAATTGATCTAAGGTCAGGATACCATCAGATCAAGGTAAGAGCCTTAGACATTCCGAAGACCGCTTTTCGTACGAGGTACGGACACTACGAGTTTGTGGTGATGCCCTTCGGATTGACTAACGCTCCTGCCGTGTTCATGGATTACATGAACAGAGTATTCCATTCCTACTTAGATCAATTTGTGGTTGTGTTCATTGATGATATCTTGGTTTACTCCAAGTCAATTGAGGAGCATGCCCAGCATCTCAGATTTGTCTTGGGAGTACTCCGAGAGAAGCAGCTATATGCCAAGCCGTCCAAGTGTGACTTTTGGATGTCGGAAGTTAAGTTTTTGGGTCATGTGATTTCTGAGGAAGGAGTTGCAGTAGATCCTAGTAAAGTGGAAGCGGTGTTGAATTGGGAGCGACCGACATCAGTGACTGAGATAAGAAGCTTTTTGGGTTTGGCCGGATATTACAGAAGGTTTATCGAAGGCTTTTCACAATTGGTTCTTCCACTTACTCGATTGACTCGCAAGAACCAACCGTTTACTTGGGATGCTGATTGTGAAGAGTGTTTTCTTGGATTAAAGGAGAAGTTGACTTCTGCTCCGATTCTAATTCTTCCGGATCCGTCATTGGGATTTCAGATTTACAGTGATGCCTCCGGGAAGGGTTTAGGATGCGTCCTTATGCAGAATCAGCATGTGGTAGCCTATGCATCTTGGCAATTGAAGACGCATGAGCGGAATTACCCGACTCACGATTTGGAACTTGCAGCAATATGTTTGCACTAAAGATTTGGAGACATTACCTCTACGGTTCTCGTTTCGAAGTCTTTAGTGATCACAAAAGCTTGAAGTATTTGTTTGATCAAAAGGAGTTGAATAATAGACAAAGAAGGTGGACCGAGTTTTTAAAGGATTATGACTTCGAGTTGAAGTATCACCCTGGGAAGGCAAATGTGGTAGCTGATGCTCTGAGCCGAAAAACGATTCACACGGCAAAGCTAATGGTGCATGAAATGGCCCTGCTAGAATCTTTCAGAGACATGAACCTCAAGGTAGTAAGGAAGAATGACCGACTGGTGTTGCGACATATTCAGGTTACTAGTATGTTGCGGGAGCAAATCCGTGTGGCCCAAGAAGCTGATGTAAAGTTACAATCTCTAAGAGGGTCACCGGATTTCATTGAGGATAGTGATGGTGTCTTATGCTTTAAAGGCAGAATTTGTATACCGAATGACCTGGAAGTCAAAGGTCAAGTTTGGAAGAAGCTCACAGAAGTAAGTATTCTGTACATCCTGGATCTACCAAGATGTACCGAGATTTGAAAACCCTATATTGGTGGCCTGGGATGAAGGCCGAAGTTGCTGAATTTGTTTCTCGGTGCTTAACCAGTCAGAAGGTTAAGGCGGAACACCGAAGGCCAGATGGTCAGTTGCAACCGTTGGATATTCCTGTTTGGAAATGGGAAGATATCTCTATGGATTTTGTTATGGGTTTGCCGAGGTCGCAGGCCGGCAACGATTCGATTTGGGTAGTAGTGGACCGATTAACAAAATCTGCTCACTTTATCCCTGTTCGTTCGAATTTCAAAGTGTCAAGGTTGGCCGAGGAATATATGAAGAACATCGTCAGACTGCATGGGGTTCCGACTACTATAGTGTCAGACAGAGATCCTAAGTTTACATCTAGGTTTTGGAGAGCGCTGAATGAAGCTATGGGAACGAGAGTACTTTTTAGCACGGCTTATCATCCTCAGACGGACGGTCAGACAGAGAGGACCATTCAGACTCTAGAAGATATGTTGCGGGCATGGGTATTGGATAACGGTAAGAAGTGGGAAATTCATCTTCCATTGATTGAATTTGCTTACAACAACAGTTATCATTCAAGCATCGGTATGGCACCGTTTGAGGCACTTTATGGGAGAAAGTGTAGGACCCCACTATGTTGGTATGATATCGGCGAAAACAAGTTTTTGGGGCCGGACATGATCCGGGAGACCACAGAAAGAGTCAAGTTGATTCAAGAAAGGATGAAGGTCGCACAGAGTAGACAAAAGAGCTACGCCGACAACCGAAGGAGACCGTTGGAGTTTGAGATTGGTGATCATGTATTTCTGAAAGTTTCTCCAACTATAGGCACGGGTAGAGCCTTGCGAGCGAAGAAACTCAGTCCTCGATACGTTGGACCTTTCCAAATTATCGAGCGTATTGGGCCACTTGCGTATCGTCTTGCTTTATCTCCTGCCTTATCCAATCTTCATGATGTCTTTCATGTATCTCAGTTGAGAAAGTATATTCCTGATCCCCTTCAACCGCTGAGTGTTGATACAATTGACCTTCGACCGGATTTATCCTTTCAACCTTCTCCTAGTTATATCATGGAGCGTGGTATGAAGACTTTGCGTTCAAGGACTATTCCGATTGTCAAGGTAGTATGGGAGGGCTTTTCAGCCGAGGAGGCTACCTGGGAATTGGAAGAGGACATGCGGACTCGCTATCCATATCTTTTCGCTTAAGGTATGTCTCGTCAATTTTGAGGACAAAATTTTTAAAAGTTGGGGTGATTGTAACACCCCTAATTTTTAAAAGACTCGTATTATAGTATCTAGGACCGAGTGATTATTTGTGGGAATAATTATTCGTGTCCCGGGTATTTATAGTCGAGGAAATCCTCAAAATAACCCCCATTCTCTAATTAATTGTGCTTGGTCATAATTTAATTAGGCATTCTTAAGCTGAAGGGCAATTTAGGAATTTCACACCCTTCATATAAATACCCCTATTCTGAAATCCTTCCAGCAACTTAAGTCATTTTTCCATTCTTCTAAAACTTCAAATTCTGAACCAGAGGAGAAGAGAGGGTGGGGCGCGACTTGGAGGAAGAGGAAGGGAAGAGTTTCAGCTTGCATGTAAGTGTTCTTGCTCCTTGTCCACTCCAATTTCGATTTGCAATCCATTGGTGCTATTTTCGAGCTCTGATTTCCTCTCTATCTCTCAGTCCCAAATTTTCAGTTAAAGCCCAAATGGTGAAGATGAGAAAATTCTGAATTCCCAACCTTGTGCATGTTCTTGAATTCCTGTTTCAGCAAGAATTACTGTATCTTGCATTCCGAATTTGGGAAAGGGTTCAGCTGGGGATCTCGCTTCGGTTGGCGCTTCAGTCGTTGTGAGTTGCTGAAGTTCAGTAGCTGTTGTGGGTGATTTTGTTGGTGCCTTCGGTTCTTGCTCGATAGTCCGTGTTCGGTAAATTCGCGCTTCAGTTAGAGAGCTTACGGAACAATCGTCGTCACGGTGAGTCTTACTCACGAATAGGGAATAAAAAGAGTTGAACATTTTGAATATTTTGAACTGTTTGTGTATTCCGAAAATCTGTTTAAAACCGAGTCCCGAAGATTCGGAAACAAATTCTGACTTTTTGCGAAAACACCTCTTTTCGTTTTATGAAAATCATGATACAATTGAAAGGATTTTGGTGATGATTTTTGTATTGAACATATGTCTGGAATATTGTGGAATTTTCTGAGTTTCAGGGGAATGAAGATTAGGAATCGAATCGAGAGCGAACGGAGAACGATAGTGAGAAAGGGTGTGAGTTGAGCATCAGTACTGGAAGTTCTGTCCAGTCGCGCGCCATTCGCGCGCAGGTCGTGCGCCGCGCGCCACTCTTGAATTTGGGTTCTGGCCACTCGCGCGCCGTTCACGCGGGAGTCGCGCGCCGTGCGTGATTCTGGGCTGCGCTTCTGTCCAGTCGCGCGCCAGTCACGCGTGGGTTGCGCGCCGCGCGCCACTGTGACCCTTTTGATGCGTAATTCCGTTTTTCTCGTTTCAACGCTCCGTTCAATCCCGAACCTTTCCTAATCCCTTCCTCAAACTATTTTAAAGCTACCAACCTATTGAAAACCTAATTTCAAACCGTTCAAACTATATTTTTGAAAAAGAGTCTTGAAACCTATTTTGGTCGAGAACGAAAATCCTAGATTTCGTGTGAGCACACCGAGTAATGGTTGGGCTGAACTTATATATGGATATAAGACCTGGAATTGATTATAATTCTGGAAGTTGATAGAACTCTTCATAAACGGATTATGAAATGAAATGGAACATGTATCATAAGCTTATGTTTGATCCTTGGTGATCGTTGATATGTATTGTCGTATATATCGTTCGTTGGGTGACGACCTGACAAGTAGTATACTAGAGAGGGTAGTCATGACCCCTTATCTAGGCCCTGTATGTGTTTTGGCGTGGTCAACTCACGGGTTTCCGGGATGAGCGGGGTTTCGCCGTCGGATTATACTAAACAATTGAATAATAAGGTATTAGTGTGCCGGGATGAGCGGGGTGTCGCCGTCGGATTACACTAAGCAAATTAATTATATGATTGTGTGCCGGGATGAGTGGAGATTCGCCGTCGGTTTACACTAATCAACAAATATAATTCTTCGGTCTTCGTGGTTATTCACAACCGGCTGTCCCTCATAAAACATAAAGACTTGTTTGATTGGACTCGACTTGTTGAGATTTGTGGCAAGGTTCACGATCAACAATTCGCTGTAACATGTTCGTTATCAATATGATTGTTAACGGTTTGATAATTGAACCGAGTGTCGGTGAGGGGGCACGGTAGGACTCACTGAGATAATGTTATCTCACCCAATCATATGTTGTTGTTTTTCAGCTAAGCAGGGGAAAAGGAAGGCTATTGTGCACGAGTAGTGCTATGCTCCTGGAGACGTCGAAGACCTAGCTGTTTCCTTGATCGTTATTGTACCTTTGGGTTGTACGAACTTGTGTTGTATAAGTTGTATAAACCTTATTTCAGTTTCTGTTTTATGTATTGGACTCGGGTGTTGTACTCCGATCGGTTGTATGCCGAATGACTTCTATTGTATGAAGTGTTATTATTCCGATCTTATGTTTATTTCGGAAAAAGTTTGTTGGTCCAATTATAAGCAGGAACTGTGTCCTCTGATTATTCCGCTAGTTGTGCATTTCGGTGCTTCTACATGTTAGAAATACCGGGGTGTTACAGTATTCTCGGAGTATTTCTTCAATTTTCTCTTTATCCCGCCGGATACTTTTCACTTGATCTTCAAACTCAGCTATCAATATCCGAGACTCTCTTTTTGATTTCACCAGCAAGCCCTGTGTGGTTTTTTCAGCAATCATTGACTCTTCCCATAACTCCTTCCATTTGTGCGCATCATCAATGGCTTGGTTCATTTTCAGGTTGCATCGTTTTAGTTCTTCCTTTGCCCCTCTCAGGTATTTTTGAACCTCTTGTTTGTTTTTTCTTCAATCTTAAGCTGCTTGCGGCTATCCTCGATGGCCGACGACTTAGTTGCATTTTCCTCTTCCAATTTCTGGTTTTTTAGGAGCACTTTCTCTAATTCTGCCTGTAAACCCTTCTTTTCTTCTTCAGCTTTTGACAAGGCCATCTTGAGCTTATCTAACTCTTCGACAGTGGGAAGGGTAGGTTCAATTACTTCTTCCTCAACCCGTAGTGCGCTTCGATAAGGCAATTGGGTGTCTTGGATCCTTTTTTGGAGCCACTGACGAAAGGTGGGTTCCTTATCGCCGCCCCTCTTAGTAAGCTCTTGTCCTTTGCGGATAACCATATCTCACGCTTGAGAAATCTTCTGGAGCATGTCTACCTCTTTTGGGCTTCCCTCATGGAGGTAAAGAGGGATTAACATGTCTTCGGTGGGCGGATTTCGCATGGGGTACCCTAGCTGTCTTAGAGTCAGAGAAGGGTTGTAATTTATGCATCCTCTTGTCCCCATGAGTGGGACATTTTGAAAGCTTCCACATTGAAAGATTACTGTAGGCCTGTCTTTCCACCATGATGGGTGCCAACGAACCTTGTATTCATGGAGGCCTCTTAGCACTTGCAACCATTCACTGGTGTTCATTGACTCCACATCACACCCTCTAGTGTCTTCAATTGGGCCTTCTACCTGAACTTTGTTGATGAAGGCATGGGTGAGAAGCCAAACATACAAGGCTTGTAGGCAGCAGGATATCCTTTTTCCCTTTAACTCGCTATAATGAGTGAAGGTACAGTAAGTGTCTGCAAGAATGGCCGGAATTGGGTTGGATGGGTTTTCCTCATCTTTGAAGGATAGGAAGACACCAATAGCTGTCGTATCCACATATCTTTCAAGGCGTGGAAATAGAACAATGCCAAAGATGGTCAAAGCTAACACTTGTTTAAAAGGACCCCAATTTCTAGCATCGGCGAAGGACTTCATTTGACTTTCCAGATACTCTTGCGGGAACCCTAAAATGCAATTTCAGTTTTTCTTTTGGAGCTTCAGACTTTCCTTGCTGATTTGTAACATTGAGGCAAGTTTCTCATCTGTGTAGTAATGCCCCTTATACTGGTAGGGCCTAATGTCTCGTTGAGGAAAACCGAGGATCTGCGTATATTCTTCCAGGGTAGGCGCCATCTGGAAATTTTTGAAGGTGAAGCATCTCAAGGAAGAGTCGTAGAATTGGCTCAGAGCAACAATGGCACTTGTCTGCACTTCCAACTGTAATAACATAATGATCTTCCCATAAGCTCTATCAAAAGACCTGCGCTCGATGGGCGGCAACCAACCCGCACATTCTCTTAAGCTCGTCAGATTGGGCTGTTTCACTGTAGGGTAGTTCAGGGTTTGGATTGCTTCACCGCTTGATCCCATATTGCCTTGCTTATGACAAAAAAAAATTTTTGAGCCTCTTACAATTCTCGGCAAACCTAAATGAGATGAATAACATGCATGTGGGGATTTTTTACATTTTGTGAAATAATGATGCTATATGATGGATGAAAGAATGACGTCACGCGTGTTAAAAAGAAAAGTAAAAGAATTTTTTTTATTTTTTTTGGTGAATAAAAAGGGAAAAAGAAATAAAGGGAAAAAAATTATCTTTAATGATGCAGCGGGTAGGTGAATTGCCCTTGTGTCCTAAACAGGTTATGTCTTATATATAGGTCACGGTCTAGGGTCACTTACTTGATCAACCTCTCAGGTGGCTCTACTCACTTACTCACAAAGGTTTCCCGAGCTGAAATCCCCTTCACGATATGATCCACAACGATAGCGAGCTACCTGGTGTGGGACACCATGAAAGAGCGTACTCTGGTTGAGACTTTCATGAGAGTCAGACAGATAAAATCCAGAATGACTGTCACTAATCATCTCCACTCGTCCTAGGTTATTTTTCAGACCCGGGTATATGGCCCCACTCTGAAGTGTGTGAATAAATATGTGTAAGTGACGTGTGTGATATGGGCATATTATCTAAACTACCCAAGCTGCAACAGAAATACAGATAATAGTACAAAGGTCTTCTACCCTAAGGTGCAATAAAGCAATAAAAAAATAAATAAAAATAGACACGCAAATATGAACGCTAAAGGTAAACAAAGTACTAAATTAACAATAATCAACACATTTAATTAAATTAGGCTTGACTCTCTTAAATTGTCCCCAGTGAAGTCGCCAGCTGTAGCGACCGAAAAATCCAGAGGAGGGGATTCTTCGTCATTTTGCAATGAAGCCGCCATCAATATTTATTAAATAGGAAAACATTGAAAAAACCTTTATTTTTTTTTGGGTTCGGGGTTCGATTATGCGTGGGGAATGTATTAGCACCCCACTGCATCCTTTCAAAAGAAAGGTTACCATTTAATTTAATGTGTAGAAAGAAAGTTAATTTGAAAGAAAAATACTTTAGTTTAACCTTTGTATTATTTGTAAAATTTGAAGTGGAAGACTTAATAAAAATTTTAGTTTTTTATGCTTGACAGGAGTGGATCCCTGCTCCTACGTATCCCCAGGTGCGATGGGGAAATCAAAGCTACGTAGTTCTTGGGTAGAAAATGTTTGTGTGTGGGTGTTTTTCTTAATTATTTATTTTTGAAATTGGGAGAGGTATTCGTGACGACCAAACAAGTAAAACCCAGAGTGGTCGTCACTCAAAGCTCGTTTGAAAACTAAAGCTGTTATTAACGGTCAAACAAGATAAGCTCAGAGTGACCATTAGTAACAAACCATTTTTATGTTTAGGAAAATGTTTATTTATTTGGGAAAAAAAGGTTTGTGAAAGAAAATATTTATTTATGGAAAAGAAATTTTGTTTTAAAAGAGAAACAGAGCGTGCAGTAGTAGAATGGGGTGTGATTAGCAGAAAAGGGTTGTATTTTGAAGTAGTGGGTGCAGAAAACAAACCCAGTTCGTTTTCTGTGAACTGGGCTGCATTCTAAAATATGGGCTTGCGCAGGGGGGTGCAAGCCATTAAACTACACACTATATAAACTAAACCTAAAACGAAACCCTAAAAAATCTTGTTTCCTCACCGCCGCAACCCTCTAACTCTAATCTCCATTTCCTTCTCCTCACGCCGTTTCACTCCCTCTTCCTCTCCCCTAGCTTCGATCTCTTCATCCCTCACCGACACCCACTCACTTTCTTTCTCCCCATCAATGCCTCATTCTCTCCCTTAAGCCTAATTTTTGTTTCTGCCCTTCTCCTCAACGCTACCAACCCAGATTTCACAGAGAGAGAGAGAGAGAGAAAACAAGAGAGAATAGTGGAACGAAAGAGAAAGGCAAGGTGAGAGAAGATGATGAACGAAGGGGAAGGGAGAGGGACAATGGTTGCGAAGGGGGAGGCGTATGGTGGTGATTTTGGCTACGGCGTGGGGGCGATTGTGATGCTGGGTTTTGGTGGTGGTGAGACGAAGAAGCGACAGTGGTGGTGATTACAAATTGAGCTTGAGGGTGGTTCCATTTTCCAGTGATGGTTTGGGTAGGCCACGGTGGCGGTGGTTGCTGTAGGGGGGTCTGTGATGGTGTTTCGGGTGGTGGTTATTTGTGACATCCCCTAATTACCTAAATTAATTTAATTAATTTGGCAAGAGGTTATCATGAAATGGTTAGTTGGCAAGCATTGTTAAAATTATGTGAGGCTTTAAATAGATGACTTATTATGCCTAAGTTCTAAGCTAATTTTATTGAGTTAAGTCACCTAGAGCTAATGGGGATCCTTAGGAGGAGAGTACCAGCTGAAGGGTAACTGGGTCTTTTCCCCAACCCACTTAAACCCCCAGCTGAAACTCAAACAAACCCAAACACTTTGTGATATTGAAGCTGAAAAACAGAAAAGAGGTAGAGAGAAGGAGGAGAGAATTCGAGAGAGAGTGTGGAGAAGAAAGAGAGGGATCCTACCTCAAAGGTCCTTGCATGTCCAATCTGAATCCATCACCCTCCACCATTTTCCTTCTTCTTCCCATTGACCCCATTTTCTAAGCAAACAACCACCTTAACTCCAAATCACCATTTTTGTCCATATGAAGCTCCAAGCTCCAAAAATGGAGTCTAACAGCTGAATACGGTTTGCATGTTCATTTTGGGTGCCACAAAGTGAGTAGAAACCTTCATAGGGTAGATTGGGAGTTGAAGTTCGAAGTGGTAGAGGCCAAGCTCTATCGGTTCAGTTTTTGGAGCGTTTGGAGTAGCGTGGAGTCGAGTCCGAAGCCGTTCGTGAGGTTACTCCAACCGTGTCCTTCCATTGATCCATTGGTTACGTGATTATCATCACGTTAGGTGAGTTCTATACTCGCTTAGGGATGTTTTTGATGATTGAGTCTTTTAAATTCTGAAACGATATTGCCTAAAACCGCTTTGTGAAAACTTGACAAAAACTGTTTTATCGAAAAGTTATTATCTTATAACCAACTACTTGATTTGATGATTGAATGAATGGATTGATTGTTTATCGCTATCACTGGTTTGGAATTATGATGGTTATGTTAGGATATCGATCGGAACGAAATTGGAATTGAAACGGATTTGGAAAAGTGTCACGAAACTGGAAAATTGGCTACTGACAAGGACGCACGGATCGTGCCTCACAAGGGCACGGGTCGTGCGCCTTGTTCGCAGCGGCCCAGAAAATGAAATTTCTACACGGCACGGATCGTGCGCCCCTGGGCACGAACCGTGCGCGACCTACGCAATTCAGCATTTTCAAAATTTAAGACACGCACGGGTCGTGGGCCCTTGTGGCACGGACCGTGCAGATCCTTCTGTTACCCTAACTTAAAACTCCTTTTAATCCGTTCCGAACGATTCCGATTCCTTTCCGATTGATTCCCCAATGTTTCCCAAGGATGGAAACCTATTTATGTCATGAAATTAAAGAGGTTTGAGGTAAAACTCACAAGTCATAAATGTTAAGAAAAACCGTACATTAGTGAGACGTGAGTGCACACCCTTAATTCATAATGGTCAAGGTATGAAATGTTAATTCACGGCAAAATACCTCCCCTCGTGGAAGGATAGACGGTACATGACTGAAATCATAGACGGCCCATTGCTGGTACATGTATATATAATGTATAATAAATACAAGAGGATAAGGGTGACGACCCTTAGAGGATTAGCATACTAGGGGAGGGGAAGTCATGAGCCCCAAAACCTAGACTCAAGAGGTGTCACCCACTAGAAATAGCGGGATGGGTTCACCGAAGCCAAGAAGTGCCTATAAAATAGGTAGGCTGAGGTGTTATGCTAAAATCATGGAACAAAATATGATATGCTTCATGTGTCGCTTAGGAGGGCCATGAGTGTTGCGCCCGAAAAATCCGGTTTGGGACTTTTCGTTTTACAACGTGGAAAAAGTTTGGAGCCGCCACCAATATTTTAATTTTAAGACCAAAACATTGAAAAAAGGTCTTTTAAACAAGGCGGATGGTCTTTTGAAAACTAGAGATGTAGGTTCGGGGGTCGGTTAGGTACGGGGAAGGTACTAGCACCCCGCACCTCCTTTCTACCGAAAGGGAACCATTAACTTGATGTGTGGTTTAGACAAAAGTTTGAGTTTGAAAGCGGTTTGTTCTACTGCTTTTCTTTTCTTTCCTTTTCTTTTTATTTCATTTGAGAAATTGTTTTATTGAAAACGGGGGGAAGAAGAATATTTTTGGTATCTTTGAAAAGCGGAACAAAACAAAGATTTTTTTAAGAGCGTGCTTGACGGGACAGGACCCTGCTCCTACGTACCCTCACTGGAAGAGGGATCAAAGCTACGTAGTTCTCGGGGTTTGGTTTTGAAAACGGCAAAAGAGGTTTTTCGCAATTGGGTGAGCGTTTGTGAAGACCGAACAACAACGGTTAGAATGGCCTCACTACTAACTCTTTTGAAAATGAAATCATCATTAATGACCTAACCGGCAACGGCGCGATTGGTGTTTAATGACAATTGATTTATTTTTGAGAAATGAATAAGTTTTCGAAAATGGGGTAGAGCTTTTGCGAAGACCGAACAACAACGGTTAGAAGGGTCTCGCTACTAATCGGCAACGGCGCGATTGGTGTTTAATGACAATTGATTTATTTTCGTTTTGAAAGTAAAAGTTTCTTTTTGTTTTGAAATGATTTTTGGAAATGGGTTTTAGAAAAGGAATAGAACATTTCAAGTCAATTCTAAATCCATAACCAAATGCAAATGAATGAATAATACTCAAGCAAACATGAACATATCATTCCTTAACCAAGATTAAACATGGCCATACAATCAAAGGATTCAATTATTAAAGACGCAAAACAAAGTTCTCAAAGTAATTGTGTGTGTGTGAGAAGGATTGTATTTACCCCTAATGGCTCTATGCTACAACATGCATGTAGACTTACGTCTCCATTAGGAGGTCATACAAGTGGAGAGGAGGGAACACAATCAAGTCAAGACATTTACATGGCATCAAGAACAAGTGAATACAATTGATTGTAAACATAGAGTATTCTAAGTTAGATGATTGAATATGTAAGCAAGGATGCATGATTAGGTAAGCATGTAAGTGCATGAGTGTACAAGGAATGGATGCATAGCACTTTATTTATGAATGGATGGCATACAAGGATGCATAAGAGGATGCAAGAGATGTAAGCATATGAGGATGCATGAGAGTGTCACATAAACTAAGTATGAATGAAGATGCATGAATGTGAAAATGTTTTGGGTATTTTTGCAAGTTGATAAGTTGTAAAACTTTAAGTAAGAAGTTATTGAAAAGTAAAGTAAAAATGCGTGAAGTAAATGGTAATTATTTAATGAGATGGTAAAGTAAAAAATGCATGAGGTAAATGGTAATTATTTAATGAGATGGTAAAGTAAAAATGCAAGAGGTAAATGGTAATTATTTAATGAGATGGTAAAGTAAAAATGCATGAGGTAAATGGTAATTATTTAATGAGATGGTAAAGTAAAAATGCATGAGGTAAATGGTAATTATTTAATGAGATGGTAAAGTAAAAAATTAAAAAGTTTTTTTTTACTTTTGGTAAAAAGTTAATGAGTGGTAAAGTAAAAAGGTAAAAAGTAAATAAACACTAAAACCAAGTTGAATCACAGAGAGCAATCCTCTCACTTTGAGAAAAGTGCACTAGGCACTAGTGAGAATCAACTTGCCTATCATCAACAATGAACAATAAGCAAATTAAAATGCAAAGATTAACTAAACACACAAATAAGTTGAATCACCTAGAGCAATCCTCCCACTTTGAGCAAAGTGCACTAGGCACTAGTGGGAATCAACTTGCCTATCATCAACAATTTACAACAAGCAAACGAAGACACATAAACTAAATTGAGTCATTTCTAGCAATCTTCACCACTTAGGTCAAGGTGCACTAGGCACTAGTGGGAATCATATTGCTAAATCATCAAACAACAAAAGTAACATTTAACACAAAAATGAAATACTAATAACAAGATCAAACATCACCAAACAAAGAACAACAACAAAATGAACTTGGAAATATTTTTAGATCTATAAGCATGTGAACCAAGGGAAACATAGATCCACATTTTATTTAATAAAGAAAACACCAAAATTAACACAAAGCAACATAGATCTATTTTTTTTGCAAGGATTTATATGACTAAGCAAGGAAGTGCAACAAAATCACATCAACTCTAATTTTTTCATGATATGCGAAATGCTTAAACAACAAATTTGTTTATGAAATCTAGTGCAAAATATGTAAAGATGCAAGGGAAATTATTCAAGTAGAAGAACAACTCCTTCAAGGCCAAGGACCCATCTCAAACACCCAAAGCTCCCTAAGTCTTTGTCAAAATGTTTGAAATGGATCCTCAAAGCAAACAACAATCAAGAAGGAGTTTGAAGTAGAGGAGAGATTATGCAAGAAAATTAAATATGAGGTGCAAAGCTTCAAGGATTACCTCAAAACTACAATGAAATGAAGAAGGAGATGACAAGCTCAAAAATCACTAGCTCTTAGCAATTTGATGATGCAACCTTGAAGAGAATGGAAAGAAAGATGGTGATCTAACAAGAAATGGAGGATTTGGTGGTTGATTTTTGAAGAAAATATATGGAAGAGGGGAGGAGGGGCTACGGTTTTGGTGAGGAGAGGGAGAGGAGGTGTGCTAGGGTTTTGTGTAGGAGAATGAGAGGCTTATGAGAAGCAAAAAGAGAGTGACCTTAGGTGTGGGAATGAGTGAGTATTTATAGGATGAAATTAGGTCTAAGGGTAGTTTAGTCTTTGTGATTTTGATGTGCTCTAGGATTGAGCTTTGATTTTGAATGGAGGGTTGAGATCACTCATCACAAGGATTGAGGATGGAGAGAAAACACAAAATGTGAGAGTGAGAGAGTGGGGGGCGAAAGTTAGGGGAAAAAAAAGAAAAGAAAAAATGAATTTCTTATTTTGGAAGAGATATTTTATGTGAGGTAGGGTTAAGGGCATTTTAGAGAAGAATTGTTACCAAAGAGGGAAATTTGGGTTTTCTTATGAAGGGGTTAGTGTAGGTGAGTGGGGTAATTTACCAAAGAGGGTATAATGATTACAAAATGGAGAGAGAGGAAGAGAGAAAAAAAACTTGTTTTTTGGTCTTTTGTCTTATTGAAGACACTTCCCTTTTTTGAGTTTTTTGAATTTGGAATTTTTGGGCATGGGAAAATAATGGGAATGCAACTATTAAAAATGTGTTACATGTTTTTTTGGGCACCATAAAATATTCTCTCTAGTCACCCATGACAATAAAAATTGTCACTTAAGAATTGAGGAATATTTAATGGTCCCTTTTTTATTTTTCTATGCACTAAAAATGGAAAAATACATTTTTAATTATTTTGACTAGGGTTTTCTCTCTAAAAAATTGTACAAAAATTATCCTTGATAGAATGAAAATGTACTTTTTGAGGATGTGCATTTTTGGCGAGAAAATCATCTTTTTGCGAAAAATGACCAAAATGCCCTTTTTGACTCTAAAACCCTAATTTACCTAAAAAGTGCATTCCAACCCTAAAAATGATTTTAAAGACCTTGGAATGACTTCTAGGACCCAAAATGCAATGCATGATACTCTTCATCCTTCAATTTATGTATTTATTATTTTTTTTTTGTGGAAAATTAGGGTTTTGACCTAAGCCGGACAAAATTGGGGTATGACAATGAGCATAAAGGTTGAAAGAACTTAAAATATTTCCACGTGGTTGCCTTTAGGGCCACGAGTTCAAAGCAAAGCATAATGAATCGCTAGAGTTAGTAAGGGGTCTCGATAGGACTCACTGAGATAATGTTTATCCCACCCTTCATATTTGTGGTTTTTACAGAGAAACAGGGGAAAGCAAAGGCGACAAAGCACGGTTAGCCGGTGCGACTCATGGAATTATTGGCGCTTAGCCCTTTGTATTTCATTTGGTTATGTCACCGATTGTATGACTTTCATTGTTTAAGTTGTAAAAATCGTTTCCGCTACTTTATGTTTTGAGTATTGAACACCAGGATTATGTACAAGTCTTAAGTTTTGAAACTTAAGCATTTTCAGGAAGTTTATGAGGTTCAGAGAACCATTTGATATGTATTATTGAAAGTTTTAGTTGTGTTCAATATTTCAATAACAGGAAGTTACTCTGATGTATGTCATTTAGTGCATTTCGGTGATTCTACATATTAGAATTTATCGAGGTGTTACAGTATTTTTCTCTCTTGTAGATTCTGTTCCCTCTAATTTCTCTATTATTCAACTCATAAACCTAATTTTAGTGCTCTGTTCTTTCTAATTTTTACCCATTCTCTTGTTTCTTTCCTTTTTCATATTCACCTTGCATATTCTATTATTTTGATATACTGATAATAATGAAAGAAAAAAAACTCGTACAAAGACAACTCTTTGCTTTTAAGAAGACAAATAACAAATGTTAGTTGTGGCTTAGTCTCTGTTTTATCATACAAATTGCAACATTATGCTATTAAGGGATTGATACCAGTAAATAGATATATAAAAGCGAAACTGAGTGTGTAAAAACAACAGTTATATGAACATGAAACATGAAATATGAACGTGAAACTGAGAAATAAGATAAAGGAGTGTAGAGAACCCACTTGGTTTCCAATTTTCTGGAAGATAAAATGGTTTTGTGTTTCTGAAAGATAAAATGGATTTGTATTTCCTCTTTTTCCTTCTGCTGGCTCCTCCTTTTTTTCTACTATTTCAGAGCACTCACGTTCTTTGTTTATGAGCACACACTCTAAGTTGTTGATTATTTTCGTGGCAAGGACTCAGCACTCTCCCCTCTTCACTGTTACTACTCACTTGCATTTATAGTGAAAATTTTGGTGTAGGTGTGGGTGCAAAGCAGTGTATCAAATCTCATGGAGACAAATTCTGAAGAGCCAAAACAAAACAGCCCAGAGGTGGTACTGCTGTAGCAGAAGACAGCATTGTTGGTGCCAAAAATGGGAAGACAGCAAGAAACAAGGAGAAATAGGTTTGAGCTGGTAGCCAAAAATGAATTCCTGCTACAGCAACAACAAGGGCAGCAGCGCTGCCTCTTGTTTTTTTCATCTTTGTTTTAATTTTTTGTACCCTTTTTTACCTTTTTTTTTGTCCTCATTTGTAACAAATTTGACTTTTTGGGTTATATTGTAAATAAAACTAAATTATAATAATAAAGAGACTTTATATTCAGATCTGATTTTTATTATGTTTTTTCTATAACAATAATGATAATTAAACTAATAGCAATGACTTTAATAGCGATAAAAATAACGAGTACCAAAAATAAATACTCGTACGCAACGAGAAACAAACACGCTCACGCAATGAGAGCAACGACGCGTGTACAATTAAAAAAATAAAACGTGGCACAGCGAGAACAACAATGCGTGCACAATTAAAAGCGACTCGCATACGTTAGGTACGAATTGAAACCATTTGCGTTAATCTGACGGACAAAATTAGGGTATGACACTAATTTAGGGCTCATTTGAATGCTCTATGTTTTCCCTTATTAATGAACTACGTTGTGAAATCAATTGCATGATATTTCTTGGAATTTGTTTTATGAAATGTGAAGTGATATGATTAGGATTGTTTAAGGGGAAGTTGATGAAATAAGATTGAATTTTAAAAAGGGTTGGTGTCCCCAAACCCGTATGGATGAAAGTTCAATGTTTTTGTCGTTGCGACTTCTACAGAAGTCCTTTTTTTTATGAGTATTGTTTATTTATAAACTAGACACAATTTTATTCAATTTAAACACTTGATATGCTGAATTTGATTAAGAATTGATGGATAAAACTGGGCTGCAAGTTGAAAAATTGGATGTTTAACTTGCAAACTAAAAATCATATGCAGAAACTAGACTTATAAAGCTTTCCAAAGATGGGTTGTTTGTATAAATCCGATATCGTTTGATATTTTAATTAATTCGCCACTGCAGAAAAATTCTGCACATGTGCTGTATGTGGAAATACTTGATTGTTTCACTGTAATCTTGCAATGTATTGGTTGAATAAATGTATGTTAATGCAAGATACTCCTATGTTTACAATGTTATTTAGGTACTAAGAGGTTAGAAAGAAATAAGAATGATTGATTGAAATATATATAAGAATAATTGTTTATGAGTAACTTATGGAATGTTATGTATAATGATGAGTATGATATGATATCTCACATATTTTTCTAGATCTTTCTGATGATTGAGAGGTGAAGTCGAAATAGAAAAAGAAAGTATTGAAAGGTAAAGTCTCAACAGAAAAAGGAAGTATTGAGAGGTAAAGTATCAATTAAATGTACAATTGAAAAGTAAAGCTACAATAGGCGTAGGAAGAGGTAAGGTGTGATACCAAAGAAGGACTCATTGAGATTTTCTTAAATCTCACTGTTTATATATTGTGGTATAAGTCGAGTAAGCAAGTTGAAGCGGTGGCCCAAGGCAAGGAGATAAGATGAATTCATGAAGACTCTAGTATACCATTTTAAGGATATGTATTATGATGTTTAGATTCATAAGTGTTATAGACATTGATGTTTATATTGTATTAGGATTAGGATGTGTACCTTCTTTAAACCTTTGGATGATGTAGTTTTTGGGTGAATTGGAAGTTTTGCATGTATTCGGATAGCTAATCCAAATTGATCGGTACACCTCTGATTTTGCAAAATGTATCATGTACTATATTTTAATGACAATTAAAATTTAGGATGTTACAAACACTACAAAAAATACATATTAGCGTCTTCATGAATAGTAAGGGAAAACAAATCGCAAAAAAAAAACAGAATAGGTTGCAAAACAGATAAAAGGGTGTAATTAACAGCGGGGATGTTATATTATTAAAAGGTGGGTATGATTAGCAGATCCCAGTTCACGTTTTTAGATCTTGGGCTGATGTCAAATGAATTGGATTTATAAGGTGTTATGTTTTGGGATTTTTTTTGTACCCCCATCATATCACCATATACCCCCACAGATTCTGCAAAAAGACGAAAATACCCTTAAAATGTATACAAATTTACAAAACATTTACCATTTTTCACTTGCATCCGTTTGACCAGAAAGTTTCCTGAGAGAATCGAATTTACCATTCAGAGAGCTATATCCCATTTTCCATCGGATTTACCATCGGATCTACATGCTTCCGTTTTTCCTCAGATTCTGCGTAAAAAGTAAGTCGGATTTACCTATATCCAATTTCCCACCGTATCTACCTATATCCGATTTCGCATCGGAAATAGATAGATCCGATTTGTGTTTTATTTTTGTTTAAAAATTTGTTTTTTTTCAGTGTCCATATCGAGGGGAGTCCTTGGCTCATACCTCGCCTTCTACTCCCAGTAGACGCACCCGCCACGGGATTGCGGGACATGCGTCCTCCCGGCATAGGCGACAACAGCAGTATCAGTAGGTGGAGGAGGCCCCAGACTATGACTATGAGTAGTGCCAGCAGGGGCACCCTTTTGATGAGCATTCTATGTCTGAGGACCATTCTATGCATGAGGACCAGTATATGCCTGAGCACTACCAGCAGCAGTATTATCAGCAGCAGCAGTACCAGGAGGATCAACCTCAGCAGGGGCATCAGGAACAGCATGAGGAGCAGCCTCCTCTATTCACTGGGCTAGCATCTCATGTTTGTACCATTATAATGAGAGACCCGGTAAGTTTAATTTATTTACGTAGCCTTCTCAGTTTAATTTATTTACATAGTGTTCTGTACCAAGCAACTTTTTGGTCGGCTGCTGTTGGTAGGTCCCTTGCTGTCCTGACAGGAGGTCAGTGAGCGCCCGGGGGGGTACCTGCAAGCCACTCCGATGCTCCAGTCAGTATATAGAATATATGAGTGAATGTACTAAGGATTAGAGATTGAACCTTTCTTAGGGCAAAGTTTGCCTGTATTTATAGGAAATCATGTCCTCGTGTGGATCGTTGGATGGGTAGAGTCGATCTTGACCGTCCAAGCATGAGGTGGATATGGGCTGAATCGGTTGGGCTGATCCATATCACTTTCTAGATGCACCTCCTGATTTTCCTAATGAGACCCCCTGGTTGACTCCAGAATAGTTGCCCCCCAAGTCGAGATTATTCCGAAGGATGGTCTTGGCTTGAAGGATTTTCGTCGGTTTGCCGGATCTATGAGGTTACGCGGGACACTGCCTTTGTACAACCGTGTTTTGTCATTTTCACTCTCTAGAGTAAAGAAGGGGGGTGGCGCCCTCAAGGGCGCCTTGTGATGGGCGAGTTGCAAATGGGGGAGTGGCGCCGTCATGGGCGCCTTGTGCTCGATGGTTTGCATGAGAGGGATTGGCGCCCTCATGGGCGCTTTGCACTTGGTGATTTGCACATCGGGGAGAGGTGCCCTCATGGGCGCTTTGTGCTCGATGTTTTGTATGAGAGAGGTTGGCGCCCTCATGGGTGCCTGTACTTGGTGATTCGCCCAAGTAAGAGAGTGGCGCCCTCGTGGGCACCTTGTGCTTTATGTACTGCACTAGTGAGGTTGTCGCCCTCATAGGTGCCTTGTACTTGGTAATTCGCCCAAGTAAGAGAGTGGCGCCCACGTGGGCGCCTTGTGCTTGATGATTTGTACAAGAGAGGTTGGCGCCCTCGTGGGTGCTTTGCACTTGATGAATCGCCCATCGGGGAGAATGGCGCCCTCGTGGGTGCCACGTGCTTGATGATCGGCGAGAAGAGAATGTTGACTCTCTGTCATATGATGTAAGTTGTCCAATTTTAGGACCAATTGTGCAGGTTTTTGATTGTATTATAGTCAGTATATGGGGATTTAGCTTAGTATTAGAAATTTGTAGTAGGAAGTCCTTTTGTAAGCCATTCCTGCATTGTTGGAGTTATTTTGTACTTGAAGACCTCCAATTTGTGTGTTATCATTCGGCGAACCAGACACTTGCCCGGAGATGCAGCACAATTGGGAAGACTCAAGTTTCTGTTCAATATCGTGTCGCGACCAGGAGGGTTCGCGTCGCAATGGAAGCCTGATACAGGAGCAACTTACAATTCTGTTCAATTTCGCGTCGCGACGGGATCGTGTCGCGACGCGATGGCTTGCAAAAATTAGGGTTTTAATTCAGTTTTTTCGTTTTTCAAAGGGAGCTTGGTCATTGGAGCGCAGCCAGACGTTTTGGAGCAGAGGAAAGTCAGATTTTGGGAGCTTTTCACCACTTGGGAACGAGGGTTGAAGGTTCCTATGTCTATCTTTACTTGTATTGCTTTCTCTACTCTAGTTATGTCTCTATTCACCATGTGTAACTAATTTTCTAAGATTAGGAAGAGATGATTCTCCCCGAACCTATGTTATGGATACTTTGTTATGGTTAATACAATTAGTTGTTTGAATTATCATAAGTCTATGCCTCTGATCGTAATGCTTTATAGTTACATATGATAATTATAATGATTTAGGTTATGTGATCGCATAGGGATATGGGTTGCATGCTGGATATGGGGTATTAGATCGTGTACTTGTGATCACCATAGGAATATGGGGTTGGATGCATGAATTCTTTATTTCTTAAGTTCATTGCTTTACCGGTTGGCATGATTCACCTAAGGAATTAGGGTAACTCAATTAGGTAAAAGGGGTTCTGAGGCAAGGAATTGTCCTTAACCTACTGTTCTGGAGTGGCCCAATAGGCCCAACGAGACAGTCTAGTGCAACCTGCAGCAAGGGGGTGCTGCGCGCAGCAGCCAGGTGCAACCTGGGCCAGCGACCCACTCGACCAAGGCCGGCCCAACGCGGCCCATCATCTACCTTGCTCCGCAAGATGCGGCCGATCCCGTAAATTGCGCAACGGCTAGAACGCCAGCCTTATATATACCACACCAGCATGTGGCTTCAGGTATGTTTTACTCACCTTGTGACCCTGCCCGTTGAAGCACCTCTGACTTGAGCGTTGGAGTGCCTTTGCAGGTACCACCCGCGTGCGGCTTACAACTCGGTCCCTCATCACAGCGACCGATCAACGTTACCAACAACAACCCATCGTATTGATCAGGTACGATCACCTACTATAGTGAATTGAATCTGGTAGTTCAAACAATTAATCTGTAATTAACTGAAGGTTCATAACATAGGTGAAGGGAGAGGATTCGATCCCTAATCGCTTTTTCTCATCAATTCAACAAATAGTTTTTACTTTCGCATTACACAATTACAAATCAACCAATTTTCACAACCTAGAATTAATTAACTTTGCTATTGTTACAACACGCAATCCCTGTGGAATCGACCGGTACTTACCGTAATTTTACTCCTTGCAACGCTTTCAGTGCACTTGCGAAATTGTTAACAAGGAACTGGTGCCCTCATGGGTGCCTTGAGTTGGGCGCGAATCGTTTTTTGACTTGGCGCCCTGCCGGGTGCCCCCTTGGGCATCGGTTTTGAGCTTAGGTTTCGCTTTGTACTTCCTTCTTTGTTGCTCGTTTTGTTGCTTGTTTTGACTTGCTCTTTGATTTGATATTTTCAGGCTTCTTGCCATCAAGGGGACTTGTCTTTTCCCGATTGTTCGCCTGACCTTGCTGCTTCCCTATCACTTGGTAATTGTGGTGACACTTAGTTTCTTTTCTTAGCCTCTTGGCTTTCGAGTTCATCTCGTTTCTTTGAAGCCTCCCACCTCGGGATGGGGTGTTGTTTGACTCGTACTTAACTGCTTGTGTTGCCTTGACACATGGGGTGTCGACCTCATTCCGGTAGTCCTTTTTGGGTGATCTCTTGGAACTTTTAACTTATTCTTTTTGGTGGTCTTTTAACCTTTTTGCTGTTTCGATGACGACTTCTATGCCATACATGATTTTATCTTTATTCACCATTTCTTTTGGCTCGTTGAATTGTGCAATATCTCTTTGTCGTGATCGTGACTCATCTCCTGGTGTTGGCGCCTTCCTGGGCGCCTTGAGCCATAGTGCTAAGTTTTGCTGTTGGTGCCCTCCTGGGCGCCTTGCTGGACGCTTGTTTGTGCCTTGTCTCGTTGATCTGGCGCCCTCCTGCGAAACATGTTTTGGCGCCCTCTAGGGCGCCTTGGTGCCTTCCTGGATGTGGTTGGTGCCATCCTGCAGAAACATGTTTTGGCGCCCTCTAGGGCGCCTGGGTGCCTTCCTGGATGTGCTTGGTGCCATCCTGCAGAACATGTTTTGGCGCCCTCTAGGGCGCCTTGGTGCCTTCCTGGATGTGTTTGGTGCCATCCTCAGAAACATGTTTTGGGGCCCTCTAGGGTGCCATACGTCGGGTGTCTCCTCGTGGAGCAGATTTTGCGAGACAAGATTTTGATGCCCACATGGGTGCCTTGGACGCCTTGTTGCGCAGAGCTGGCTGCCCCTCTGGCGAAGGATTTGCATTGTTCCCCTGCCAGGTGCCCTCATGGGCGCTGCTTGCTTTATCATTGGTGCCCTGCCAGGCGCCCTCATGGGCGCTGCTGCTCTTCATTGGCGCCCTGCCAGGCGTCCTCATGGGCGCTGGCTTGTGTGGACGTTTGCTTGGCACTCAGCTTTTTTGTTCACGTGCTCTGTAGCACCCCATTCAACCCGGTAAAATAATACGAAAATCAGAGTTTATAAAAAAAAGATTTTCCAACAAACAATGGAGTGCCACACTTGCTTCGTAAAAACAGCAAACAGATTAATTCGCCTATGCAACAGATACATAACACTCTACTTTTTGAATTAACCAATAAACAACCTTTTAGTCTTCAAAAATAAGTTACTTCATTACTACGCAGCGGATTCGCAACAAAACTCAATTCAAAATAATCGTGGCGTCTTTAACCAACTTAAGACAGCTCAAAAACATCAAAATAACGACTTTAAGTTCCAACAAAAAAATAACATAGCAGAACAATCATAATGAAAACATGTGTTCATTCCCCCCCGAGCGTTACGTATCAGAGCGACGACACCAACTCGATCAAACGAAGGTAAGCAGCCTTCATTCGTGATTACCTGCATGTTACCAACGGAAGGGTAACATTCAAACAGAAGGGGTGAGATATCAAACCATATAATAGGACATATGAAAAACAGTATATTAGAATCAGGGGATCTAAATTCACCACTTCACAGCCAACAAACAACTTTGATCAATCACAAGTCATCAACATAATCATTTAAGGAACAGGGCAGAACATGGCAGCCAACATGGCGCCCATGGCGCCCACTGCGCCAGAACAACGACAGGGCAGCCAGACTTGGCGCCCATGGCGCCCAGTGCGCCAGAAACATCAGCAACAGGTCAGCCAGACTTAGCGCCCATGGCGCCCAGTGCGCCAGAACAGGAACAGGGAAGCCAGATATTGGCGCCCTTGGCGCCCAGTGCGCCAGAACAGCAACCGGGCAGCCAGGCATTGGCGCCCTTGGCGCCCAGTGCGCCAGAACAGCAACAGGGCAGCCAGACATTGGCGCCCTTGGCGCCCAGTGCGCCAGAACAGCAACAACATCAAAACGGCGCCCATGGCGCCCAGCGCACCAGCGCCCAGCAACCAAACAGGCGGCCACCTACGGCGCCCTTGGCGCCCAGCAACAACCACAATCGGCGCCCAAGGCGCCCAGGACCAAATTTTCGCATCATTGTTCAAAACCCTAAACCGAATTCATCATCAACATAAATATTTCAAGCATCAACAAATCAATTCAAGCATCAACAATAGGTTTCAAGGATTAATCAAACACCTAGGGTTCCTTATCTTCCTACATAAAGCCCTTCATATACCCGATTATAGAGTTAGAACCCCACCCTTACCTTGGATTGAAGTTGAAACTCTCCTTGGTCATTGCCCTAGCTCTCGTCGCCGCTCCCTCTCTATGGCTCTCTCTCTCAATCCTTATTTTTTTTCTTCTAAATGAGCAAACCCTAAAATAACACCTATTTATAATTTATTTAGTCTTATGGGCTTTCTCATACACTTATGCGACTTTAGCTTCATGGGCCTTCTTTACACCCCTTATTTTACTACTCCTAACACCAACAAAAGTCCCACATACGAAAATATATTTTTACTCTAATATTTTCCAGCTCCCACGCCATGCTTTCTCCGGCAGCTCCCAACCAGACTACTTTCACCAAAGCGATCTCCTTGCCTCTTAGAGTCTTCACCTCATGATCCTCGATTCGTACAGGCATCGTCTCCACAGTGAGATTATCCCGTACTTGCACATCATCCATATGAATTACATGAGATGGATCTGAAATATACTTTCAAAGTTGCGACACATGAAACACATCATGCAAATTTGAAAGAGTAGGCGGTAAGGCCACCCTATAAGCAACATTTCCAACTCTTTCCGAAATCTGATACGGACCGATAAAACGAGGCGTGAGCTTCTTAGACTTCAAAGCGCGTCCAACACCGGTCACCGGAGTGACTCTCAAAAACACATGCTCACCTGCTTGAAATTCTAAATCTTTTCTTCGCTTATCATGATAACTCTTATGTCTACTTTGCGAAGCTTTCATCTTCTCCCGAATCAACTTCACCTTCTCAGTAGTCTCTCGAACAATTTCGGGTCCAAGCACTACACTTTCTCCAGATTCATACCAACATAAAGGAGTCCTACACCTCCGACCATACAACGCTTCAAAAGGTGTCATCCCAATACTAGAATGGTAACTGTTATTATAAGTGAACTCTATCAACGAAAGGTAGGTATCCCACGAACCTCCTTGCTCCAGAACACAAGTTCTCAACAAATCCTCCAACGACTGAATAGTCCTCTCTGACTGACCATCCGTCTGAGGGTGATACGCCGAACTCAATCTCAACTTAGAACCCAACTCCTTTTGCAAACTCTTCCAAAAATCAGACGTAAACCTCGGATCCCTATCCGAAACGACACATAGAGGAACACCATGCAGCTTTACAATCTCTCGGATATAAATCTCTGCCAACTTCGGTACTGGATATGTGATGTTAATAGAAACAAAATGAGCCGACTTCGTCAGCCTATCAACAATCACCCAAATCGCATCATGACCTCTTGAGGTATTAGGCAATCCCGTCACAAAGTCCATTGAAATACTATCCCATTTCTGTAACGCCCTAAAATAATTTAATTTATTAATTAAATTAAGTTATTGGAGGGATTACAATATTTGTTTAAGTAGAATAATTTAAGTATAATTGTTTTATTGTAGGAGGTGAAAAGAATTAAAAAGGTGGTGTAAAAATGGGCCCAAGCCACTTAAGTGACCCAAGCCCATTCCAATTACCCTAAAACCTAAGACTTATGGTCTTTCCACAAAAGAAAGAGATTCAGCGCAACCTGAGAGTGTGAGGAGAAGTGGAATTGCGACTTTCAGCAAGGAGAATTCTAATTCATATTGGCTTAGGTAAGTTTCCTTGAATCCTTTCCCTTCCATTTATTTTCCTCTTCCATGTGGTAGTCTCAAACCCTTCCTTCCATGTTTCGATTTTGCCCATGAATTTGTGATGGATGCGAATTGGTTAGAAGAGGAGGAAGGGGGCTGCTGCGAATTTTTCTTGGTGACCTTGGCTCGTCGTGTCGCGGGGTTTTGCACGTGACGCATTCATCGTTGTTTTGGGGCATATAAAATTCGAGGTAAGGGTGAGCGTTTTCAATTTAATATAATTGAATATATAGAGGGTTTATGGGTTTCTGTTAGTGATTGAATTAGAAACTTATAGGTGAGGAGGAATGATGAGTGGAAATATTAGGTTGATATGCGAATTGCCCTATGAAGTGAGGAGATGAATTGTTGATGTGAGTCAAATAAATGTATTGCTGTTTCTGTTAATTATTTAGGTGCTGTTACAGAATTTGGTTGTAGGTGCTGTTTGCCATTTAGAGGCATTGTTGTTGCTGTAATTTTTGGTGCTGTTGCTGTCAATGTTATATTGCTGTTGCTGTATTTTTTTGGTGCTGTTTGCTGTCATTTAAGTAATGCTGTTGCTGTATTTTTTTGGTGCTGTTTGCTGTCATTTAAGTAATGCTGTTGCTGTATTTTAATTTTGCTGTTTTCACAATAAAATGTTGCTGTTTTTGCCAATTAAAATACTGTTGTGTTGCAAATTAAAATTTCTGTCCTTGCTGCTGTTTCAGCCTTAAAAACGCTACTGTTTTTGCGAAAAAAATGGCTACTGTTTCAGTTCCGATTTGAAGAAAGATTTTTCCTGTTTTTGCGAAAATAATGGCTACTGTTTCAGTTCCGATTTGATGAAAGATTTTTCCTGTTTTTGCGAAAATAATGGCTACTGTTTCAGTTCCGATTTGATGAAAGATTGCTACTGTTTTTGCGCATAATTACCACTGTTTTTCAGCTTCAATTTGATGTCAATATGCCACTGTTTTTGCGCATAATTACCACTGTTTTTCAGCTTCAATTTGATGTCAATATGCCACTGTTTTTGCGCATAACTACCACTGTTTTTCAGCTTCAATTTGATGTCAAGATGCCACTGTTTTGCGCATAAAATGCCACTGTTTACTCCCAAATTTAATTGTGGCGCTTCCTAAGTATGAAAGTGAAATGTTTATTCCATAATTTTAAAATGTAAAGTGAAATGTTTATTCCCTAATTTTAAAGATGTTGTTACATTATTTTTTTTTTTATGTGATTGTTATGAAGAGTGGTGATAATACTATGGTGACTATGATGAATACACTCTATGAGTGTCTTATGGTGGTGATGATGAATACTCCGGGTGAGTAAATTTTGGTGATTGCACATGTGTCCATAGTGTCTCATAGCATGTGCATCTTATGACGAATAGGCTTCGGCCTCTTAGTGACGGTGTGCCCATAGTGGCTTATTTATGACGAGAAAACAGTGACGGTGTGCCCATAGTGGCTTATTATGACGAGTATGGTACCATCATGCATATGCCCAGGTGTGGGTTGCATCTTCATGCGCATTCATTTTTTTTATGACGGGTGACGTGAATTGTGATTTTGTTTGGTGTTGGGTGTAACGACGATGAAGTTGATATTAGTGACGATGTTGTGTGATGGTTTGCTCATATTACTCTGCTATATGTTTAATTATATTTTGTTGAAAGTTCTCACCCCTTCTGCTTGGAATGTTGCTCTATTGTGGCAACGCTGCAGGTGACTCCGATTGAAGGACATGCTGCCTTCCTTTTAGCTGTTGAGATGTTCGAGTCGCTCTCTGATATTGTAACACCTAGGGGGCGGGGTTAAAGTTGATGACTTATTTAATTAACTGTTTTAATAATTTTATTGATGTGTGAGACGTGTTTGAGCGATTTTGGTGAGCTATTACTTCCGCTGTGATGAGATTTAATTTTGAAGTTCGACTTTTGTGACGAATGCGTTTTTACACGAATGTTAATGGCGTAGTCGAGGAGTTTTATCAATGAAGATGTGACATTGCTTTTCTACTAATTAAATTATATTTTTTTGAAAACGAAAGCACTCTGATAATGACGTACAAATTAAAGGGGTAGAAACGGGGTGTTACATTAGTGGTATCAGAGCAGTTCGGTCTGTCCGGCCGGTGGTCGAGTTGTCAAGTTGAGTAACATTTGAATTTTGTTACTCGTATCTAAATTTTGTTCTCTGTTGCAGTACTAGAATGGCAGGACGGAACGATGCTGCACTTGCTGCTGCTTTGCAGGCTATAGCCGGAGTTGTGGGTAACATACCCAATGCTATTGGTGATGGGACGCGTAGTTTGGCTACGTTCCAGCGTGAGAGCCCTCCTGCTTTTGAAGGCGGGTATAATCCTGATGGTGCCCTGGAGTGGCTAAGTGAGATGGAGCGGATCTTCCGCGTTATGGATTGCACCGATGCTCAGAAGGTTCGCTATGGCACACATATGTTGAAGAAAGAGGCTTATGATTGGTGGAGGACTACTAGTCAAGGGTTGACGGCTGCCAATGAGGGGATTACCTGGGCTGTGTTTGAGAGAGAATTCAAGAGGAAGTACTACCCGGAGGATGTCCGCGGGAAGAAGGAGGTTGAGTTTCTAAGACTTGAACAAGGCAACATGACTGTAACCGAGTATGCTGCAAAATTTACTGAGCTGTCTAAGTTTTACCCTCATTATGATAGAGAGGGTGCGGAGTTCTCCAAATGCATCAAATTTGAAAATGGATTGCGTGCTGACATTAAGAGGGCCATAGGGTACCAGCAGATTCGTGTGTTTCCATTGTTGGTTAATAGCGCCAGAATTTTTGAGGAGGACAACAATGCTTTCTCCAGAGTCATGAAAGAAAAACAAAAGAATTTCTCAAGTCGTGGTAAGCCGTATGAGGCGCCTGCTGGTAAGGGCAAGGGTAAGTTTGTTGGTGGGCCTAAGCGAAGTGGGGGAGATGCTGCGGCCAGTGTTACTTGTTACTCGTGTGGGAAAGTGGGTCATAAAAGTCCAGATTGCCCAAGCGGGGGTAAGAAGAGATGTTATCGGTGTGGACAAGAGGGGCATATATCTTCCGGATGTGAAAAGAAAGAAGTGGTATGTTTCAACTGCGGGGAGAGTGGTCATGTTAGTACACAGTGTTCGAAACCCAAGAAGGAGAAGTCCTTTGGAAAAGTGTTCGCTCTGGCTGAGTCTGATGTAGTGAACGAGATTCGAGGTACGTGCTATATCAATAATTTTCCTCTTGTTGTTATTGTTGATACTGGTGCTACCCATAGTTTTATTGCTGCTGCATGTGTTGAGAAGTTAAGCCTTGTTTTATCTGATATGTTGAGGGAGATGGTCATCGACACTCCGGCTAAGGGTTCGGTGACTACCTCCGTTGTTTGTGCCAAATGTCCTGTATCTGTATATGGTAGAGAGTTCTTAATTGATTTGATCTGTTTGCCGCTGAGTGGAATGGATGTCATTCTGGGTATGGACTGGTTAGTTGATAACCATGTCCATATCAACTGTCGAGAGAGGTCCGTGAGTTTTGAGTCGCCTGAAGGGGAGTCTGGTCTGTTATCTGCGGGTCAGCTGCATCGAGTGATGAGAGAAGAGGTTCAGCTGTTTTCTCTGTTGGCGTCGTTGTCTGCTGAGAGCCAAGCGAAGATCGAGGTGTTGCCGGTAGTGCGTGAGTTTTCCGAGGTGTTCCCTGACGAGATTCCGGATGTACCACCAGAGAGAGAGGTGGAGTTTGCTATTGACCTGGTTCCCGGCACTAAGCCTGTGTCTATGGCGCCATATAGAATGTCTGCATCTGAGTTAGCAGAATTGAAAAAGCAACTTGAAGATTTATTAGAAAAGAAGTTTGTAAGACCGAGTGTGTCACCTTGGGGAGCCCCAGTGTTGCTAGTGAAAAAGAAAGACGGTAGTATGAGGTTGTGCGTAGACTATCGGCAGTTAAATAAAGTTACAATCAAGAACAAGTATCTGTTGCCAAGAATTGATGACTTGATGGATCAGTTAGTGGGTGCTAAGGTATTTAGCAAGATTGACTTAAGGTCTGGTTATCATCAGATCAAGGTCAAGGATGAAGATGTCCAGAAGACTGCATTTAGAACAAGATATGGGCACTATGAGTATTCCGTTATGCCTTTCGGTGTGACTAATGCGCCGGGGGTATTTATGGGGTACATGAACCAAATCTTCCGTGAGTACTTGGATAAGTTTGTCGTAGTTTTCATTGATGACATTCTGATTTACTCTAGGTCAGAAGAGGAGCATGCGGAACATCTGAGGCTGGTGTTAGAAATTCTGAAGGATCGAAAGTTGTATGCGAAGCTGTCCAAGTGTGAGTTTTGGTTGAAAGAAGTCAGTTTCCTCGGTCACGTGATTTCTAGTGAGGGAATTGCGGTGGACCCTTCCAAAGTTGATGCAGTGTTGCAATGGGAGTCTCCAAAGTCAGTTACTGAAATCAGGAGTTTTCTGGGGTTAGCTGGCTATTATAGAAGGTTTATTGAGGGGTTCTCGAAGTTGGCTCTGCCATTGACTCAATTGACCTGCAAGGGTAGGGCTTTTGTTTGGAATGACCGATGTGAAGAAAGTTTCAATGAGCTGAAGAAGAGGTTGACTACGTCTCCAGTGTTGACCCTGCCTAATCCGGTCGAACCGTTTGTGGTTTATTGTGATGCGTCTAAGTTGGGATTGGGTGGTGTACTTATGCAGAATGGGAAAGTGATCGCTTATGCGTCTAGGCAATTGAGAATTCATGAAAAGAATTACCCTACTCACGACTTAGAACTTGCTGCTGTGGTATTCGCATTAAAAATTTGGAGGCATTACTTGTATGGATCGAGATTTGAGGTGTTCAGTGATCACAAGAGTCTACGGTATCTGTTCGACCAGAAAGAATTGAATATGAGGCAGCGCCGGTGGTTAGAGCTATTGAAGGATTATGATTTTGAATTGAGTTATCACCCGGGAAAAGCGAATGTGGTTGCGGATGCGCTGAGTCGGAAGACCTTGCACATGTCGGCATTGATGGCCAGAGAGCTTGAGTTAATTGAGCAGTTCAGGGACATGAGTTTAGTGTGTGAAGTTACGTCTCAGAGTGTCAGGTTAGGTATGTTGAAAATTGGCAATGACTTTATGACGAGTATCCGAGAGGCGCAGAAATTAGATGTGAAATTAGTTGATCTGATGAGTGGGATCGGTCAGTCTGAGAATGAAGACTTCGTGATAGATACGCAAAATGTATTGAGGTATCGTGGGAGAATTTGTGTTCCCGAAGATGAGGAAATGAGAAAGGCAATTCTTGAGGAAGGGCATAAGAGTAAATTGAGTATCCATCCTGGGGCGACTAAGATGTACCGAGATCTGAAGAAGATGTTCTGGTGGCCTGGGTTGAAGCGCGATGTGGCGCAGTTTGTGTATTCGTGCTTGACCTGTCAGAAATCGAAAGTCGAGCATCAGAAGCCTGCGGGAATGATGCAACCGTTGAATGTTCCAGAATGGAAGTGGGATAGTATATCCATGGATTTTGTGACCGGGTTACCCAATACGGTGAGAGGGCATGATTCAATTTGGGTGGTTGTGGATAGATTGACGAAGTCGGCTCATTTTATTCCCATCGGTATTAAGTATCCAGTGTCGAGATTGGCTGAAATCTACATTCAGGTGATTGTGAAGCTGCATGGGGTTCCTTTGTGCATTGTGTCTGATAGGGACCCAAGATTCACTTCGGAATTTTGGAGTAGTTTACAAAAGGAGTTGGGTTCGAAATTGAGGTTAAGTTCAGCTTATCATCCTCAGACTGATGGGCAGACAGAGAGGACGATTCAATCGTTAGAGGACCTGTTGAGATCATGTGTATTGGAGCAGGGAGGTGCGTGGGATACTCATCTCCCGTTAATTGAGTTCACCTACAACAACAGCTATCATTCCAGTATCGGAATGGCGCCGTTTGAGGCGTTGTATGGCCGGAGGTGTAGGACTCTGGTGTGTTGGTACGAGACTGGGGAAAGTTTAGTACTTGGACCTGAGTTAGTCAGAGAGACTACTGAGAAGGTAAAGATGATCAGGGAGAAAATGAAAGCGTCGCAGAGTCGGCAGAAGAGTTACCATGACAAGAGAAGGAAAGATTTAGAATTTGAAGCTGGTGACCACGTGTTCTTGAGGGTCACGCCTATGACTGGTGTTGGTCGAGCACTGAAATCAAAGAAGTTGACTCCTCGATTCATTGGGCCGTATCAGATAACGGAGAGAGTTGGAAATGTTGCATATCGGGTGGCCTTACCACCTAACCTTTCAAACTTGCACGACGTGTTTCACGTGTCGCAGCTTCGGAAGTATGTTGCGGATCCGTCTCATGTGATTCAATTAGATGATGTTGAGGTACGGGACAATCTCACCGTGGAGACTATGCCAGTTAGAATTGACGACCGTGAGGTAAAAGTGTTAAGAGGCAAAGAGATTAATTTAGTGAAAGTGGTTTGGTTGGGAGCCGTGGGCGAGAGTATGACGTGGGAATTGGAAAGTAAGATGAAGGAAGCCTATCCAGAGTTATTTGATTCAGGTAATTTCGAGGACGAAATTCTCTAAGTGGGGGAGAGTTGTAACGCCCTAAAATAATTTAATTTATTAATTAAATTAAGTTATTGGAGGGATTACAATATTTGTTTAAGTAGAATAATTTAAGTATAATTGTTTTATTGTAGGAGGTGAAAAGAATTAAAAAGGTGGTGTAAAAATGGGCCCAAGCCACTTAAGTGACCCAAGCCCATTCCAATTACCCTAAAACCTAAGACTTATGGTCTTTCCACAAAAGAAAGAGATTCAGCGCAACCTGAGAGTGTGAGGAGAAGTGGAATTGCGACTTTCAGCAAGGAGAATTCTAATTCATATTGGCTTAGGTAAGTTTCCTTGAATCCTTTCCCTTCCATTTATTTTCCTCTTCCATGTGGTAGTCTCAAACCCTTCCTTCCATGTTTCGATTTTGCCCATGAATTTGTGATGGATGCGAATTGGTTAGAAGAGGAGGAAGGGGGCTGCTGCGAATTTTTCTTGGTCACCTTGGCTCGTCGTGTCGCGGGGTTTTGCACGTGACGCATTCATCGTTGTTTTGGGGCATATAAAATTCGAGGTAAGGGTGAGCGTTTTCAATTTAATATAATTGAATAAATAGAGGGTTTATGGGTTTGTGTTAGTGATTGAATTAGAAACTTATAGGTGAGGAGGAATGATGAGTGGAAATATTAGGTTGATATGCGAATTGCCCTATGAAGTGAGGAGATGAATTGTTGATGTGAGTCAAATAAATGTATTGCTGTTTCTGTTAATTATTTAGGTGCTGTTACAGAATTTGGTTGTAGGTGCTGTTTGCCATTTAGAGGCATTGTTGTTGCTGTAATTTTTGGTGCTGTTGCTGTCAATGTTATATTGTTGTTGCTGTATTTTTTTGGTGCTGTTTGCTGTCATTTAAGTAATGCTGTTGCTGTATTTTTTTGGTGCTGTTTGCTGTCATTTAAGTAATGCTGTTGCTGTATTTTAATTTTGCTGTTTTCACAATAAAATGTTGCTGTTTTTGCCAATTAAAATACTGCTGTGTTGCAAATTAAAATTTCTGTCCTTGCTGCTGTTTCAGCCTTAAAAACGCTACTGTTTTTGCGAAAAAAATGGCTACTGTTTCAGTTCCGATTTGATGAAAGATTTTTCCTGTTTTTGCGAAAATAATGGCTACTGTTTCAGTTCCGATTTGATGAAAGATTTTTCCTGTTTTTGCGAAAATAATGGCTACTGTTTCAGTTCCGATTTGATGAAAGATTGCTACTGTTTTTGCGCATAATTACCACTGTTTTTCAGCTTCAATTTGATGTCAATATGCCACTGTTTTTGCGCATAATTACCACTGTTTTTCAGCTTCAATTTGATGTCAATATGCCACTGTTTTTGCGCATAACTACCACTGTTTTTCAGCTTCAATTTGATGTCAAGATGCCACTGTTTTGCGCATAAAATGCCACTGTTTACTCCCAAATTTAATTGTGGCGCTTCCTAAGTATGAAAGTGAAATGTTTATTCCATAATTTTAAAATGTAAAGTGAAATGTTTATTCCCTAATTTTAAAGATGTTGTTACATTATTTTTTTTTATGTGATTGTTATGAAGAGTGGTGATAATACTATGGTGACTATGATGAATACACTCTATGAGTGTCTTATGGTGGTGATGATGAATACTCCGGGTGAGTAAATTTTGGTGATTGCACATGTGTCCATAGTGTCTCATAGCATGTGCATCTTATGACGAATAGGCTTCGGCCTCTTAGTGACGGTGTGCCCATAGTGGCTTATTTATGACGAGAAAACAGTGACGGTGTGCCCATAGTGGCTTATTATGACGAGTATGGTACCATCATGCATATGCCCAGGTGTGGGTTGCATCTTCGTGCGCATTCATTTTTTTTATGACGGGTGACGTGAATTGTGATTTTGTTTGGTGTTGGGTGTAACGACGATGAAGTTGATATTAGTGACGATGTTGTGTGATGGTTTGCTCATATTACTCTGCTATATATTTAATTATATTTTGTTGAAAGTTCTCACCCCTTCTGCTTGGAATGTTGCTCTATTGTGGCAACGCTGCAGGTGACTCCGATTGAAGGACATGCTGCCTTCCTTTTAGCTGTTGAGATGTTCGAGTCGCTCTCTGATATTGTAACACCTAGGGGGCGGGGTTAAAGTTGATGACTTATTTAATTAACTGTTTTAATAATTTTATTGATGTGTGAGACGTGTTTGAGCGATTTTGGTGAGCTATTACTTCCGCTGTGATGAGATTTAATTTTGAAGTTCGACTTTTGTGACGAATGCGTTTTTACACGAATGTTAATGGCGTAGTCGAGGAGTTTTATCAATGAAGATGTGACATTGCTTTTCTACTAATTAAATTATATTTTTTTGAAAACGAAAGCACTCTGATAATGACGTACAAATTAAAGGGGTAGAAACGGGGTGTTACAATTTCCATTTTGGAACCTCTAACGGTTGCATCAACCCTGCAGGCTTCTGATGTTCAACTTTCGACTTCTGACAAGTTAAACATGCATACACAAACTGCGCTACATCACGCTTCATCTCTTGCCACCAAAACAAATTCTTCAAGTCTTGATACATCTTAGTAGCTCCCAGATGAATACTCAACTTACTCCTACGACTCTCTTCAAGAATCACTTTCTTCATCTCTGCGTCATCAGGAATACAAATTCTATTACGGAACCTCAACACACCTTGCGCATCCAGCTTGAAATCATTATTCTCAGACTGATCGATTCCAACCATCGAATCCACCAGTTTAACATCCAACTTCTGAGCTTCTCTGATACTGTCCAAAAAGTCATTATTAATCTTTAACATTCCCAACCTGACACTCTGCGGTGTCACTTCACAGACCAAACTCATATCTCTGAACTGCTCAATTAATTCCAACTCCTTAACCATCATTGCTGACATGTGTAAGGTCTTTCGGCTTAACGCATCAGCCACGACATTAGCTTTTCCTGGATGATAATTCAATCCGAAATCATAATCCTTTAATAACTCCAACCACCGTCGTTGCCTCATATTCAGTTCCTTCTGATCAAATAAATACTTCAAACTCTTATGGTCACTAAATACTTCAAATCTAGAACCTTAAAGATAATGCCTCCAAATTTTCAGCACAAAAACAACCGCAGCAAGTTCTAAGTCATGCATAGGATAATTCTTTTCATGAGTCCTCAACTGCCTCGACGCATAAGCAACTACCTTTCCATTCTGCATAAGCACACCTCCTAAACCCATCTTGGAAGCATCACAATACACCACAAAAGACTCTCCGGATTGGGCAACATCAAAATAGGAGACGTCGTCAATCTCTTCTTCAATTCGGCGAAACTCTCTTCCCAACGAGTGTCCCATATAAAGGCTTTACCTTTGCAAGTCAGCTGAGTTAACGGAAGTGCTAACTTAGAAAAACCCTCGATGAACCTTCTATAATAACCAGCTAACCCCAAAAAGCTTCTAATCTCGGTAGCCGACTTCGGGGCTTCCTCTTGCAACACAACATCTACTTTAGACGAATCCACCGCAATGCCCCTACCTGAAATGACGTGACCAAGGAAACTCACTTCCTTCAACCAGAATTCACATTTAGACAGTTTTGCATATAACTTCTTCTCTTTCAGGACCTCCAACACTAATCTCAAATGCTCTGCATGCTCTTCTTCCAACTTAGAGTAGACCAGAATGTCATCGATGAATACCACCACAAACTGATCCAAGTAAGTATGGAAGATACGGTTCATGTATTCCATAAATACTCCCGGCGCGTTGGTAACACCAAAAGGCATCACCGAATATTCATAATGCCCGTAACGAGTTCTAAAGGCCGTCTTCTGAATATCCTCATCTTTCACTTTAATCTGATGGTAACCCGATCGCAAATCAATCTTACTAAACACTTGAGCACCCACCAGCTGATCCATTAAATCATCTATCCTTGGGAGTGGATACTTGTTCTTAACCGTTACCTTATTCAACTATCTATAATCAACACAGAGCATCATACTTCCATCTTTCTTCTTTACTAGCAACACAGGAGCTCCCCACGGCGACACACTTGGTCTCACAAACTTCTTTTCGAGCAAATCTTCCAGTTGCTTCTTCAATTCGGACAATTCAGATGCTGACATCCTGTACGGTGCCATAGAAACAGGTCTGGTTGTAACACCCCAGTATTTCTAATATGTAGAAACACTGAAAGTGCACAGATGCGGAATATTCAGAGGACACAGTTCCTGTTTAAGTTTTGGACATACAAACTTTTTCCGAAATAAAACATAATCGGAAATAACATTACATCATGAAATAGAAGTTTATCGGTTCCATACCGAATGGATTACAATATCCAGGTCCAAAAACCAAACAGCAACATAAAACGGTTCATATAACTCATAATCCATACAAGTTTATACAACCAATAGGACAACAAAAGAACAAAGGAGAAATGACTAAGTCTTCAGCACCTCCAAGAGTATATCAACTACTCGTGCACAATAGTCTTTCTTTTTCCCTGCTTCTCTGAAAAACAACAATTATGGATAGGGTGAGATAACATTATCTCAGTGAGTCCTACCGTGCCCCCTTACTGACACTCGGTTCAATTTATTAAACCGTTATAATAAAAGCTGACATAACAATGTCTTATTTATATATCGAATTGCCGACCGTGCAACAACCACTAATCCCGGCAATTCGTATTCTTAATTCATTAATCGAAACACCGACCGTGCAACAACCACTAATCCCGGCGAATCGTGTGTTTAACTTAGCATAAACCGGTCGTGCAACAACCACTAATCCCGGTAACCCGTGAGTTGACCACGCCAAAACACATTCAGGGCCTAGGGTGAGGGCTCGTGACTTCCCTTCCTAGTATGCTACTTGTCGGGTCGTCACCCAACGCAATACGTATGACAATACGCATCAAGTTCTCGAGAGTTAGATAATTTATATCTTTTCGATCACCAAATGGATCAATTACATGACAATTGGATAAACAATATCCATATCGATCTATAACCCGTTTTGAGGAATTTCATAAATTAGACCTCCGGCATTATAATCATATTTAACGTATTATTGACTTATGACCCGTTTTGATGAATTCATAAACATCCGGCGTTATAATCATATTCATTTGACATATATAAACATATATATATATATATATATATATATATATATATATATATATATATATATATTCAGTCAATTCATAGGTTGGTGTACCCACTCGTATCCTAGGGTTTCGGTTTTTCAATTAAATATGCTTTCAAAACTCTTTTCAAAAACATAAGTTGAACAAGCTCAAAATACGGTTTTTAATAACGCAATTCCTTTTTAAATGATTGAGAAAGAGATTAGAAAAGGTTCGGGATCAAACGGAGCGACAAAACGAGAAAACGGAAGTCGGTAACAGAACCTCACGCACGACCCGTGCCCAGGGGCGCACGACCCGTGCGTGGTGCACTACTCAGAACCCATCTACCAGAAGGAAACGCACGATCCGTGCCCAGGGGCGCACGACCCGTGCGTCCCGTTCGGTTTCCAATTCTTCCAACCCGAAGCAGGCGTACGATCCGTACCCAGGGGCGCACGGTCCGTGCGACCTGTGTCTGTTACCAGAATTTCACGTATTCCTCAATTTCGCTCTCCGTTCTCGTCCAATTCGATTTCCAATTTCAATCACCTGAAATCCAGAAAATTTCCAACTATTCCAGAATATATATAAAGTGTTTCATTTCAACGATTCATTAAAATTCTCAATAAACCGTAAAACTCCGTTTTGACTCAAAAATCGCTTTTCGGTTCTAAGTCTTTTGAAAACGGGATTGTTGCCTTATTATTTGAAACCACAAGTTTTCAGAATACACGAAATGTCCCTAATCCGTGAGTAGAACTCACCTAGTCGACGATCGTACGAGGAGCTCCAACGGAATACGCGATAACCGAATCACAAGAACCCACGAACAGTCCCCGTCAGTTACTAATTCGAACCAAGACAGCAACTCCTCCCACTGAGCAACTGGAACAGCAACTAGAATGACTGAAATCCTTCCAAATTCGAAATACAAGCACTAGACTTCTCCTTTGACAGCAACAACAACAAAAACTGAACATGCAAGCTCCACCTTCTTCATCAATGAAGCGCCAAGGTTGAAAATGGGGTTGAGAGAAAGAATGAGAATTAGCTTCTGAAACTTATACCAATAGAAAGAGAATCGAAAATGGAGTGGAAAGGAGGTCTGAATACTTACATGCAATGACCATGGAGACAAATCCTTCTCCTTCCTTCTTCCTCTCTCTCTCTCGATTTTTCCCTTCCTTTCTATCCTCTCCCTTCTGTTTTCCTTTCTTTTATTTTCAGCTGAAGCCAATTTGTTTAAGTGTGAGGCTGGTCATGTGGTTATATGGGCTGGGGGAAATTTAAATGATGGTGAAAAGACCAAACTATCCCTAGCCCATTAAGTCATGAGTTAGGTGTCAAGTTTTCTCTTCGGTGCAAAACTTCTCGATTAAATCCGGTTCTGATTCGAAATTCGTCAATTCTTTCGGTTCGTAATCAATTATAATCTTCATAATTATATTTTAAATCGCTAGAGGTGTGAAAAGACAGATTTGCCCTTAGGCCTAAATTCCTTATTTGAACTACGAATAGGCCACCCTTTAATGGAGAATAGGTTTTATTGATAATTTCTCGTCATATAAATCCCCGACACACGACCAATTATTCCTACAAATAATTACTCGGCCTCCGGCATCATAATACGAGTCTTTAAAAATCCAGATGTTACAATCTCCCCAACTTTTAAAAATTTTGTCCTCAAAATTGACGAAACGTACCTTACTGAATGAGATATGGATATCGAGCACGCATGTCTTCTTCCAGTTCCCAGGTAGCCTCTTCGGCTGAAAAGCCATCCCAAACCACTTTGATAATCGGAATTGACCTTGAACACAAAGTCTTCACACCACGCTCCAAGATATAACTAGGATAAGGTTGAAATGACAAATCCGGTCGCAGGTCAATTGTATCAACACTCAATGGTTGATGCAGATCGGGAACATACTTCCTCAACTTAGACACGTGGAACACATCATGGAAGTTCGATAGGGCCGGAGACAATGCGAGGCGATAAGCAACTGGCCCAATTCGCTCGACGATTTGGAATGGTCCAACATATCGAGGACTGAGTTTCTTCGCCCGCAAGGCTCTCCCAGTGCCTATGGTTGGGGAAACTTTCAAGAACACATGATCACCAACCTCAAACTCCAACGGTCTCCTTCGGCTGTCGGCATAGCTCTTTTGCCGACTCTGAGCAACCTTCATCCTTTCTCGAATTAACTTAATCTTCTCCGTAGTCTCGTGAATCATATCGGGTCCCAAAAACTTATCTTCACCGATTTCCCACCAACACAACGGAGTTCTACACTTTCTACCATAAAGTGCTTCAAACGGTGCCATTCCAATGCTGGAGTGGTAACTGTTGTTGTAGGAGAATTCTATTAACGGAAGATGGTCCTCCCATTTCCTCCCGCTATCAAGCACACAAGCTCGAAGCATGTCCTCAAGAGTCTGGATAGTCCTCTCCGTCTGATCATCAGTCTGAGGATGATAAGCAGTGCTAACCAGCACCCTTGTTCCCAAGGCTTCATTCAATGCTCTCCAGAACCTGGAAGTAAACTTGGGATCTCGGTCTGACACGATGCTCGTTGGAACTCCATGCAGTCTGATAATGTTCTTCACATATTCATCTGCTAACTTGGAAACCTTATAAGTCGAGCGAACGGGAATAAAGTGAGCGGATTTAGTCAATCGGTCCACTACTACCCAAATAGAATCGTTGCCTGCCTGTGACCTCGGCAAACCCATAACAAAGTCCATTGAGATATCTTCCCACTTCCAAACTGGTACATCTAGCGGTTGTAACTGACCGCCCGGTCTCCGGTGTTCCGCCTTAACCTTCTGACAAGTTAAGCACCGAGAAACAAATTCTGCAACCTCGACCTTCATCCCAGGCCACCAATACATTAACTTCAGGTCTCGGTACATCTTGGTGGATCCCGGATGTACAGAGTACTGACTCCTATGAGCTTCTTCCAATACTTGCTTTTTGATATCATCATCATCGGGAACACAAATCCTCCCATTAAAGCAAATAATGCCATCACTGTCCTCAGAAAAATCTGGTGATCCCCTTTGAGACTGTAAATTCATATCAGTTTCTTGAGCTACACGGATTTGTTCCCTTAGCACACTGGCTATCCGTATATGCCGCAACACCATGCGGTCCCTTTTTCTTACCACCTTGAGTTTCAAGTCCCTGAATGATTCCAACAAAGCCATCTCGTGAACCATTAACCTTGCCGTGTGGATAGACTTCCTGCTCAGAGCATCTGCTACCACATTGGCTTTCCCAGGGTGATATTTCAATTCGAAGTCGTAGTCCTTCAAAAATTCAGTCCACCTTCTCTGTCTGTTATTTAACTCCATTTGGTCAAATAGATACTTTAAGCTCTTGTGATCACTAAAAACTTCGAAACGAGAACCGAAAAGGTAATGTCTCCAAATCTTTAGTGCAAACACAATAGCCGCCAACTCTAAGTCATGAGTTGGGTAATTCCGTTCATGCGTCTTCAATTGCCTTGATGCATAGGCCACAACTTGTTGATTCTGCATAAGAACACATCCTAAACCCTTCCCAGATGCGTCACTGTAAATCTGGAATCCCAATGACGGATCCGGAAGAATTAGGATTGGAGCAGAAGTTAACTTTTCTTTCAATCCAACAAAACACTCCTCACAATTGGCATCCCACGTAAACGGTTGGCCTTTGCGAGTCAATCGAGTAAGCGGAAGTACCAGTTGTGAGAAACCTTCAATGAATCTTCTATAGTAACCAGCTAAACCCAGAAAGCTTCTGATTTCAGTCACATTCATTGGCCGTTCCCAATTCAACACTGCTTCCACCTTGCTAGGATCAACTGCAACCCCTTCTTGGGAAATTACATGACCCAAGAATTTCACCTCGGACATCCAAAAATCACACTTCGATGGTTTAGCATAGAGTTTCTTCTCTCGGAGTACTCCTAGGACAAAGCGGAGATGCTGAGCATGCTCCTCAACTGACTTTGAGTAAACCAAGATATCATCAATAAAGACGACCACAAACTGATCTAGGTAAGAATGGAATACTCTATTCATATAGTCCATGAATACGGCTGGAGCGTTAGTTAATCCGAAAGGCATCACTACAAACTCGTAGTGTCCGTACCTCGTACGAAAGGCAGTCTTCGGAATGTCTAAGGCTCTTACCCTAATTTGATGGTATCCTGACCTTAGATCAATTTTGGAGAAAACTTTAGCACCTCGAAGTTGGTCAAGTAGATCATCTATCCTTGGCAATGGATACTTGTTCTTGATAGTGATTTTATTCAGCTGACGGTAGTCTATGCACAATCTCATGCTTCCGTCCTTCTTCTTGACTAGCAATACCGGAGCACCCCATGGAGAAGCACTCGGTCGAATAAACTTCTTGGAAATTAATTCCTCAAGTTGTGACTTCAATTCCTTCAGTTTGAGAGGAGACATCCTATAAGGTGCTATGGATATTGGCCCTGTACCAGGTGCCAAATCTATAGAGAATTCTACCTCTCGTTCTGGAGGCAAAGAGGAGACTTCCTCGGGAAAAACGTCTAAAAATTCATTAACAACTTGGATAGACGATAAATCCAAATCAGCTTCAGTTGACGCTGACAAAACAACAACAAAAGCTTCTGCACCTTGGAATAGAGACTGGCTGGCTGAAGTGAACGAAATAACACCATCATCTGCAGGTAGTGAATGTTCAGCCACTTCAGAAGGAAAATTAATTGCACGATTGAAACAGTCAATCGTAATGTGATTGGAAGTCATCCAATTCATTCCCAACACGATCTCCATTCCTCTCATAGGCAGACAGATAAAATCAACAACAAAGTCCCTGCCTCCTATGGTGAGCAGACAATTAAGGCATAATGATTGGGTTCGCACACGACCCTTTGCAGCAGTAAGGATAGAGATTGGCTCGGATATAGGAGATACTATTAATCCTAGCCGTTCAGCACATGCTTCAGAGATAAAACAATGAGTAGCACCAGAGTCATACAGAATATTAACAGTTTGATGAAAGATAGAACCTGTACCCCTTATAAGATTATCAGCTGGTTTGATGGTATTGGCATCCAGAGTGTTGACTCGAGCCTGTCTCGGAGCATCAGGAGACTCTAAGAAAGCTTTCCTTGATGGACAATTATTAGCATAATGGCCCACCTCTTTGCAAAGGTAACATTGGTTCGGTCCCACCTGACATTTGCCTCGATGAAATTTCTTGCAGAAGTCGCACTTGTTAGGCCTGGCAGAGTCACTTGACTGGATTTGTTTCCCTTTATCCCTATTCCCTCTATATTTAGGGTTTGAAGGAGTTGGCTCATTACCCTTCTTCTTATCCTTCCAGAATTCTTTCCTCTCAGCATACATTCTTTTAAGATCGCTCTCAGCTGAATGAGCTTGTTGAACCAAAGCAGGATAATTGGTCATGGAATAAGAACTGAGACCTTGATTTACATCGCCTCTAAGACCTTGTCTGAACATCACCATTTTCCACTTATCATCAGGAGCGGTGGTCCCCAATTCATAGAATTGTGACAACCTCTCAAATTTTGGAGTGTATTCCCCAACTGTCATCTCTCCCTGTTTCAAACTCAGAAATTCCATCTGCTTGTCAAGTCTTTGGGAGTCGGGGAAATAATGACTCAAGAATAATTCTTTGAAATTACTCCACTCAAGAGGAGTTCCTTGATTTTGAAGCATTCTACGAGCGTTGACCCACCAGGTGTGAGCATCCTCGTCCAGAGCGTTAGCCGCACAAATTACCTTTTCTCCTTCATTGCATTGCAAGGTATCGAAGATCCGTTCCATGGCATCTACCCAGAAATGGGCTTTCATTGCCTCGGATCCTCCTTTGAAGGTTGGGGGTTTAATCTTCAGAAACCGGAAATACACCCTGTTGGGATCCTCAGGTGTTGGCACATTGAATGGCTCAGCTGGTTGAGGTTGAGGCATCTGATCCATCTGCTGCATTTGAGCCATTTGAGCCATCTGTTGCTGTTGCATTAGCATCATGTCATTCATCATCTTCTGCTGAGTCTCGATGACATTCTGCATCCATTCTTGATGAGGATCAACAGGTGGGTTCCTCCTACCTCTCCCAGCCATGATTCTGCGAAGTATGCACAAAGTATTAAGTTGATCAGGCTCAATGTCTAATAGCATACTAAGGAAAATCAGACTTAGAAGACGTAAAAGACTCTTAACATCTAAGTCCGACTGGGTCGAATCGCTCTGATACCATATGTAACACCCCAGTATTTCTAACATGTAGAGACACTGAAAGTGCACATATGCGGAATATTCAGAGGACACAGTTCCTGTTTAAGTTTTGGACATACAAACTTTTTTCGAAATAAAACATAATCGGAAATAACATTACTTCATGAAATAGAAGTTTATCGGTTCCATACCAAATGGATTACAATATCCAGGTCCAAAAACCAAACAGCAACATAAAACGGTTCATATAACTCATAATCCATACAAGTTTATACAACCAATAGGACAACAAAAGAACAAAGGAGAAATGACTAAGTCTTCAGCACCTCCAAGAGTATATCAACTACTCGTGCACAATAGTCTTTCTTTTTCCCTGCTTCTCTGAAAAACAACAATTATGGATAGGGTGAGATAACATTATCTCAGTGAGTCCTACCGTGCCCCCTTACTGACACTCGTTTCAATTTATTAAACCGTTATAATAAAAGCTAACATAACAATGTCTTATTTATATATCGAATTGCCGACCGTGCAACAACCACTAATCCCGGCAATTCGTATTCTTAATTCATTAATCGAAACGCCGACCGTGCAACAACCACTAATCCCGGCGAATCGTGTGTTTAACTTAGCATAAACCGGCCGTGCAACAACCACTAATCCCGGTAACCCGTGAGTTGACCACGCCAAAACACATTCAGGGCCTAGGGTGAGGGCTCATGACTTCCCTTCCTAGTATGCTACTTGTCGGGTCGTCACCCAACGCAATACGTATGACAATACGCATCAAGTTCTCGAGAGTTAGATAATTTATATCTTTTCGATCACCAAATGGATCAATTACATGACAATTGGATAAACAATATCCATATCGATCTATAACCCGTTTTGAGGAATTTCATAAATTAGACCTCTGGCATTATAATCATATTTAACGTATTATTGACTTATGACCCGTTTTGATGAATTCATAAACATCCGGCGTTATAATCATATTCATTTGACATATATAAACATATATATATATTCAGTCAATTCATAGGTTGGTGTACCCACTCGTATCCTAGGGTTTCGGTTTTTCAATTAAATATGCTTTCGAAACTCTTTTCAAAAACATAAGTTGAACAAGCTCAAAATACGGTTTTTAATAAGGCAATTCCATTTTAAATGATTGAGAAAGAGATTAGAAAAGGATCGGGATCAAACGGAGCGAAAAAATGAGAAAACGGAAGTCGGTAACAGAACCTCACGCACGACCCGTGCCCAGGGGCGCACGACCCGTGCGTGGTGCACTACTCAGAACCCATCTACCAGAAGGAAACGCACGATCCGTGCCCAGGGGCGCACGACCCGTGCGTCCCGTTCGGTTTCCAATTCTTCCAACCCGAAGCAGGCGCACGATCCGTGCCCAGGGGCGCACGGTCCGTGCGACCTGTGTCTGTTACCAGAATTTCACGTATTCCTCAATTTCGCTCTCCGTTCTCGTCCAATTCGATTTCTAATTTCAATCACCTGAAATCCAGAAAATTTCAAATTATTCCAGAATATCTATAAAGTGTTTCATTTCAATGATTCATTAAAATTCTCAATAAACCGTAAAACTCCGTTTTGACTCAAAAATCGCTTTTCGGTTCTAAGTCTTTTGAAAACGGGATTGTTGCCTTATTATTTGAAACCACAAGTTTTCAGAATACACGAAATGTCCCTAATCCGTGAGTAGAACTCACCTAGTCGACGATCGTACGAGGAGCTCCAACGGAATACGCGATAACCGAATCACAAGAACCCACGAACAGTCCCCGTCAGTTACTAATTCGAACCAAGACAGCAACTCCTCCCACTGAGCAACTGGAACAGCAACTAGAATGACTGAAATCCTTCCAAATTCGAAATACAAGTGTAACACCCCTTTTCTAATAACTTTACTTTTAAATAAAATCAGAGTCTCTTTTTTTTTTTTTTGAAAACAATTCAAGCGAGTGCTACATTTACTCCATAAATATCAAGATACATAACACCATAAGAAAATGTTTAGTTCGCATCAACTAAATCCAATCACTACCAGCAGCGGAATAAATATGAGTTCTAAAGTTTAAAACCAATACATCACCAATCAAATCTAACAGTTTAGGAAAATAATGCATAAACATAGGACACCCCCCCTGGTGCTACGTATCAGAGCGTGACACTTCCTACCAGACGAAGGCATAAAGGAATCCTTCACTCGTTATTACCTGCACGTTGCCGACATAAGAAGCAACATAAAAGCAGTAGGGTGAGTCTCTTTTCATAATTAATAACATATGGGAATTAAGCAATGCATAGGAAAAAGGAAACCAGGCACACCAATTCACAACAATGGAACAATCACATCAACATTCTATTTCCAAACAGCACTACACAATATATGATTATGCATGTAATGCAACCCAAACTCCACGGGTACATGCATGTCGGATCCGTCACCAAATACAAATAGGCCGTAGCCTCTGCTCACCAAATAAAATTAGGCCGTAGCCTCTGCTCACCAATAATGCACATGCTTCATGAGGTGTTATGGAGAATGCATCACAACACACCACAATTCAATCAATTCACCATTTTAAATTCTAATCTCACCATAGTGCATTAATTAACTCACCAAATTAAAATTAGGCCGAAGCCTCTGCTCACCAATCTCACCTCATCATCACTCACCAATTCAGCTCACCACTCACACCAACACCAATTCAAATAGACCAACTTAGGACATTGACACGACATAGGGAAAGTGGGTAAAAATAGCCATTTGGACACTTGAACACCATCAGCCCAGAAACACCAGTAAAATAATTTATTTTTGCATAAAATTGAGACCATTGAATAGACACTGAAACTAGCTTCGAAACGCATTTTGAACCATTAAATTTGGATAACCGAGTCAAAAGTTACATTAAAAACAAGTTTGGAAAAATATTTAGACATCCTGGAAACTGGCGCCCAGGCGCTGGGCGCCCAGGGGCAACACAGCGCTTGGCGCCCAGGAGAGGCAACACGCACAGGCGCATGGGCGCTTGGCGCCCAGGAACAACACGCGCACAGGCGCATGGGCGCTTGGCGCCCAGGAACAACAGCGCGCATAGGAGGCAACAGCGCATAGGCGCTTGGCGCCCAGGAGGCAACACGCGCATAGGCGCTAGGCGCCCAGGGGAACAACAGCGCACAGGCGCTAGGCGCCCAGCACAGCAACACGACGCCCAGGCACTAGGCGCCTAAGGCCAACATGCAACAAAATTTATTTTCCTTCGAAATTGATTTTACACGAGCCAAATGCTCAGAACATGAAAACCAAATTAAAATTTCATCAAAAACTGAACATCATTTTTGGCGCCCATGCACTAGGCACCTAGTGAAAATACGCAACTCAACTCTTTTGTTGCCCAAAATCATTTTTCATGAGCCATTTTACCTGAATATGAAAACCTGAAAACAATTTTTACAAAACTATCACCAAGACATTGGGGCCCTTGGCGCCCATGACTCAAGCAACACGCGCCAAAACTGGCAGCACAGTGACACAGAATGGCAACACAGGGGCAACAGGCACAGCAACACAGTGACACAGAATGGCAACACAGGGCAACAGAATTTTGGAAAACTGGCGCAGCACACTGCTGGGCACTTGGCGCCCATGACTATGGCGCAAAACAGAAAAATTCAGCAACATGTATATGGCGCCCAAGGCGCCTAGGGGCTTCCAAACAGAATTTTTTCCACTTTCAATCACCAACTAAAATCACCAAAACACTCCTATATATATATATTATTAAAATGTCACCATGATTCCCAATTTCACCAAGTAAGCACCAATGAGACATATGTTCAAACATAGGGTATCCAATTCGCAATAGCCACAACTCAAGCATCAATCATACAATTTTCAACATAATAATTCAACAATCAAGCATCACTTTATTATAATTTACTCATCAACATCACAATTCATTCATGGGAATTATTCCTAGAACCCTAACCCTAAGCATCCAATTCGCATATCTATTAAAAACAAAAAGAGGACCCCCTAACCTTATGGAAGTCGAATTGCTAGCCAAGCTCCAAGGAAAATTGCAAGACTCCAATCAAGCTCTTCCTCCTCTTGAGTGGTTCGCCCCCTCTTCTTCTTCTCCTCTTCCCTTCGCAACTCCTTTCTCTTCTCACTCTCTCTTTTACGTTTCTTTTCTTTCTTTTTCCCACTTGAGTCAAAATGAAAACTAGCTTCTAAGACCCCTTGAGAGTCGAATTACTTCACTAGGCAATGGGCCACGGGCCTAATTGTGGATCACGGGCCCTTGCTCGCACCACTCAATCCGTGACAACACCTCCTAATAAACAAAATAAAATAATTAAACTTGAATTATTTAATTAATTAAATAAATATTGTAAGCCTTAAATAACTTAATTAAATAAATAATTAAATTATTTTGGGGCGTTACAACTCTCCCCCACTTAGAATATTTCGTCCTCGAAATTACCTGAATCAAACAACTCCGGATATGCTTCCCGCATCTTGCTCTCCAGCTCCCAAGTCATACTCTCACCAGCAGCTCCTAACCAAACCACTTTCACCAAAAGAATTTCTTTCCCTCTCAGAGTCTTCACTTCTCTATCTTCAATCCGCACAGGCATAGTCTCCACGGTGAGATTATCCCGCACCTCTACTTTATCCATCTGAATCACATGAGACGGGTCCGGAACATACTTTCGAAGTTGTGACACGTGAAACACGTCATGCAAGTTCGAAAGATTAGGTGGCAGAGCCACCCTATAGGCAACACTTCCCACCCTCTCCGTAATCTGATACGGACCAATGAAACGGGGAGTTAACTTCTTAGATTTCAAGGCACGCCCAACACCAGTCACTGGAGTGACTCTCAGGAACACATGATCACCGGCCTGAAACTCTAAATCCTTCCTTCTCTTATCATGATAGCTCTTTTGTCGACTCTGCGACGCTTTCATCTTCTCACGGATTAATTTTACCTTCTCAGTTGTTTCTCGCACAATCTCAGGCCCCAACACTGCACTCTCCCCAGATTCATACCAACACAACGGAGTCCTACATCTCCGACCATACAACGCCTCAAACGGTGCCATACCAATACTAGAGTGAAAACTGTTGTTATAGGTGAATTCTATCAACGAAAGATGAGAATCCCATGAACCTCCCTGCTCAAGAACACATGCTCTCAACAAGTCCTCTAACGACTGAATAGTCCTCTCCGTCTGACCATCTGTCTGCGGATGATAAGCGGAGCTCAACCTCAACTTAGAACCCAAAGCTTCCTGCAAACTTTTCCAAAATTCAGATGTGAATCTTGGATCTCTATCAGATACAATACTAAGTGGAACGCCATGCAACTTCACAATTGTCTTGATGTAGATCTCTGCCAACTTTGGAACTGGATAAGTCATATTAATTGGCAAGAAATGAGCAGACTTTGACAACCTGTCCACAACCACCCATATAGCATCAAACCCTCTCACTGTATTTGGCAAACCAGTCACAAAATCCATGGAAATGCTATCCCATTTCCATTCCGGAACTTCTAATGGTTGCATTAGCCCCGCAGGCTTCTGATGCTCAATCTTAGACTTCTGACAAGTCAGACAAGAATACACAAACTGTGCCACATCCTTCTTCATACCAGGCCACCAGAACATTTTCTTCAAATCTTGGTACATTTTCGTAGCCCTTGGATGAATACTCAACCCGCTCCTATGGCTCTCCTCAAGAATCATTCTCTTCATCTCAGCATCATCAGGAATGCAGATCCTATCTCTGAATCTCAATACACCTTGGGAGTCTAACTTGAAATCTCCATCCACAGCTTGATCATTCACAACTAACAGGTCTACCAACTTTACATCTGACTTTTGGGCTTCTCGAACACTAACCAAAAATTCATTGCCGATCTTCAACATTCCCAATCTGACACTCCGCGGTGTCACTTCACAAACCAGACTCATGTCCCGAAACTGCTCAATCAACTCTAACTCTTTCACCATCATAGCCGACATATGCAAACTCTTCCGACTTAAAGCATCAGCCACGACATTAGCCTTGCCGGGGTGATAGTTCAAGCCGAAATCATAATCCTTCAGTAATTCTAACCAACGTCTCTGTCTCATATTTAGCTCCTTCTGATCAAACAAGTATTTCAGACTCTTATGGTCGCTAAACACTTCAAATCTGGTACCATACAGATAGTGCCTCCAAATTTTCAGAACAAACACAATTGCAGCTAGCTCCAAATCATGAGTAGGGTAGTTCTTCTCATGGGTCCTCAACTGTCTGGACGCATAAGCTACTACCTTACCCTCTTGCATCAATACACCTCCCAAACCCATCTTGGAAGCATCGCAATATACTACAAACGGTTGATCCGGAACAGGCAAGGTCAAAACAGGCGATGTAGTCAACCTCTTTTTCAACTCATTGAAGCTCTCCTCGCAGCGAGCATCCCACACAAAAGCTTTTCCTTTACATGTCAATTGAGTCAACGGAAGTGCCAACCTCGAGAAACCTTCAATAAATCTCCTGTAATAACCAGCTAATCCCAATAAGCTTCTAATCTCTGTAACTGACTTCGGGCTCTCCCATTGGGACACAGCATCAACCTTGGCTGGGTCCACAGCTATACCATTACCAGAGATAATATGACCAAGGAAACCTACTTCATTCAGCCAGAACTCACACTTAGACAATTTTGCATACAATTTCTTTTCTTTCAACACTTCTAGCACTAACCTCAAATGTTCTGCGTGCTCCTCTTCTGTCTTAGAATACACCAGAATGTCGTCAATAAACACAACTACAAACCGATCTAAGTAACTATGGAAGGTACGATTCATGTACTCCATAAACACACCCGGCGCGTTGGTAACACCAAACGGCATCACAGAATACTCATAGTGCCCATATCTCGTTCTGAAAGCGGTCTTCTGAATGTCTTCATCCTTTACCTTGATCTGGTGATAACCCGACCTCAGATCGATTTTACTAAACACCTTAGCACCTACCAACTGGTCCATCAGATCATCAATTCTGGGAAGCGGATACCTGTTCTTTATCGTCACTTTGTTCAATTGCCTATAATCGACACAAAGTCTCATACTCCCGTCCTTCTTTTTCACTAACAATACCGGAGCACCCCACGGTGACACACTTGGTCTTACAAATTTCTTCTCAAGCAGATCTTCTAATTGCTTTTTCAATTCAGACAACTCTGAGGCTGACATTCGGTACGGTGCCATAGACACAGGCCTAGTACCAGGTATAAGATCAATGGCAAACTCAACCTCCCTCTCTGGCGGGACACTTGGAATTTCATCCGGGAACACTTCAGGGAACTCACACACTACTTGAACCCTGTCAATGATTGCCTGATTCTCAGCAGACAATGACGCCATCAAAACAAACAGATGAACTCCCTCCTTCATTACCTTATGCAAATGACCCGCAGGCAACAAAACTGACTCTTCCTCTTCAGGAGGAAAGAAACTCACAGACCTCCGAAAACAATTAATATGCACATGGTTAAATACTAACCAGTCCATACCAAGAATGACATCCAACCCTCCCAACGGCAAACAAATTAGATCAACAAGAAAGTCTCTGCCGAAGATTGACAGAGGGCACTTAGCACACACAAGAGAGGTAGTTACTGAACCCTTAGCTGGAGTGTCAATAACCATCTCCCTCATCATAGAAGATAAAACAAGGTCCAATTTCTCAGCACACAAAGCAGCAATAAATGAATGCGTAGCACCAGTATCAATAATAGCAATCAAAGGAATACCATTAATAAAACATGTACCTCTAATCTCATTAGTATCCTCTGATCCTGCGAGAGCAAACACTTTTCCGTGGGACTTCTCTTTCTTCGGCTTAGTACACTTAGTACTAATATGACCTGATTCCCCGCAATTGTAGCACACCACATCCCTTTTCTCACATTTCGCAGCCACATGACCCTCTTTACCGCACTTGAAACATTTATTATCCGAGCAGTCAAAACTCTTGTGACCCGGCTTGCCACACCTGTAGCACACAACCTTCGCAGGGGCATCTCCCCCACTTGTTTTCTTATTATCAGCATATCTCTGCTTACCCTTACCAGCTGGAACCTCGTATGGCTTACCCCGATTCTGAAATTTACCCCTCAAATCTCTCATGACCTTGGAGTGAGCATTACTATCATCCTCATATATCCTGCAACTGTCGATCAAATCAGCGAATACCCGAATCTTCTGGTACCCTACAGCTTTCTTGATATCAGCCCTCAGTCCATTCTCAAACTTAATACACTTTGAGAACTCAGAATCAGCATCAGCATAATGGGGATAAAACTTAGCCAATTCAGTGAACTTGGCAGCATACTCTGTCACTGACATGCTTCCTTGCTTCAGCTCAAGGAATTCTATTTCTTTCTTACCTCTCACATCTTCAGGAAAATACTTCCGCAAGAACTCTCTACGGAAAACAGCCTAAGTTATCTCTTCATTAGCAGTTTCTAATCTCTGCCTTGCCTCCATCCACCAATCATCAGCTTCCTCTGCCAGCGTATGGGTACCATACCTGACCTTCTGCGCATCATTACAATCCATGACCCGAAATATTCTTTCAATCTCTTTCAGCCATGCCAGAGCACCATCTGGATTATACTTGCCCTTAAAGACAGGTGGATTCTCTCTCTGGAACGTAGCCAAATTGCGCGTCCCGTCAGTAACAACACCGGGTATATTACCCATCGCCCCGGCTATAGCCTGCAAGGCAGCAGCAAGTGCAGCATCGTCCCGTCTGGCCATTCTAGCACTGCAACAGAAAACAAAATTCAGAAACGAGTAACAAACTCAATGTTACTCAACACGACGACTCGACTACCGGCCGGACAGACCGAACTGCTCTGATACCACTAATGTAACACCCCTTTTCTAATAACTTTACTTTTAAATAAAATCAGAGTCTCTTTTTTTTTTTGAAAACAATTCAAGCGAGTGCTACATTTACTCCATAAATATCAAGATACATAACACCATAAGAAAATGTTTAGTTCGCATCAACTAAATCCAATCACTACCAGCAGCGGAATAAATATGAGTTCTAAAGTTTAAAACCAATACATCACCAATCAAATCTAACAGTTTAGGAAAATAATGCATAAACATAGGACACCCCCCCTGGTGCTACGTATCAGAGCGTGACACTTCCTACCAGACGAAGGCATAAAGGAATCCTTCACTCGTTATTACCTGCACGTTGCCGACATAAGAAGCAACATAAAAGCAGTAGGGTGAGTCTCTTTTCATAATTAATAACATATGGGAATTAAGCAATGCATAGGAAAAAGGAAACCAGGCACACCAATTCACAACAATGGAACAATCACATCAACATTCTATTTCCAAACAGCACTACACAATATATGATTATGCATGTAATGCAACCCAAACTCCACGGGTACATGCATGTCGGATCCGTCACCAAATACAAATAGGCCGTAGCCTCTGCTCACCAAATAAAATTAGGCCGTAGCCTCTGCTCACCAATAATGCACATGCTTCATGAGGTGTTATGGAGAATGCATCACAACACACCACAATTCAATCAATTCACCATTTTAAATTCTAATCTCACCATAGTGCATTAATTAACTCACCAAATTAAAATTAGGCCGAAGCCTCTGCTCACCAATCTCACCTCATCATCACTCACCAATTCAGCTCACCACTCACACCAACACCAATTCAAATAGACCAACTTAGGACATTGACACGACATAGGGAAAGTGGGTAAAAATAGCCATTTGGACACTTGAACACCATCAGCCCAGAAACACCAGTAAAATAATTTATTTTTGCATAAAATTGAGACCATTGAATAGACACTAAAACTAGCTTCGAAACGCATTTTGAACCGTTAAATTTGGATAACCGAGTCAAAAGTTACATTAAAAACAAGTTTGGAAAAATATTTAGACATCCTGGAAACTGGCGCCCAGGCGCTGGGCGCCCAGGGGCAACACAGCGCTTGGCGCATGGGCGCTTGGCGCCCAGGAGAGGCAACACGCACAGGCGCATGGGCGCTTGGCGCCCAGGAACAACACGCGCACAGGCGCATGGGCGCTTGGCGCCCAGGAACAACAGCGCGCATAGGAGGCAACAGCGCATAGGCGCTTGGCGCCCAGGAGGCAACACGCGCATAGGCGCTAGGCGCCCAGGGGAACAACAGCGCACAGGCGCTAGGCGCCCAGCACAGCTACACGACGCCCAGGCACTAGGCGCCTAAGGCCAACATGCAACAAAATTTATTTTCCTTCGAAATTGATTTTACACGAGCCAAATGCTCGGAACATGAAAACCAAATTAAAATTTCATCAAAAACTGAACATCATTTTTGGCGCCCATGCACTAGGCACCTAGTGAAAATACGCAACTCAACTCTTTTGTTGCCCAAAATCATTTTTCATGAGCCATTTTACCTGAATATGAAAACCTGAAAACAATTTTTACAAAACTATCACCAAGACATTGGGGCCCTTGGCGCCCATGACTCAAGCAACACGCGCCAAAACTGGCAGCACAGTGACACAGAATGGCAACACAGGGGCAACAGGCACAGCAACACAGTGACACAGAATGGCAACACAGGGCAACAGAATTTTGGAAAACTGGCGCAGCACACTGCTGGGCACTTGGCGCCCATGACTATGGCGCAAAACAGAAAAATTCAGCAACATGTATATGGCGCCCAAGGCGCCTAGGGGCTTCCAAACAGAATTTTTTCCACTTTCAATCACCAACTAAAATCACCAAAACACTCCTATATATATATATTATTAAAATGTCACCATGATTCCCAATTTCACCAAGTAAGCACCAATGAGACATATGTTCAAACATAGGGTATCCAATTCGCAATAGCCACAACTCAAGCATCAATCATACAATTTTCAACATAATAATTCAACAATCAAGCATCACTTTATTATAATTTACTCATCAACATCACAATTCATTCATGGGAATTATTCCTAGAACCCTAACCCTAAGCATCCAATTCGCATATCTATTAAAAACAAAAAGAGGACCCCTTAACCTTATGGAAGTCGAATTGCTAGCCAAGCTCCAAGGAAAATTGCAAGACTCCAATCAAGCTCTTCCTCCTCTTGAGTGGTTCGCCCCCTCTTCTTCTTCTCCTCTTCCCTTCGCAACTCCTTTCTCTTCTCACTCTCTCTTTTACGTTTCTTTTCTTTCTTTTTCCCACTTGAGTCAAAATGAAAACTAGCTTCTAAGACCCCTTGAGAGTCGAATTACTTGACTAGGCAATGGGCCACGGGCCTAATTGTGGATCACGGGCCCTTGCTCGCACCACTCAATCCGTGACAACACCTCCTAATAAACAAAATAAAATAATTAAACTTGAATTATTTAATTAATTAAATAAATATTGTAAGCCTTAAATAACTTAATTAAATAAATAATTAAATTATTTTGGGGCGTTACAACAAGCACTAGACTTCTCCTTTGACAGCAACAACAACAAAAACTGAACATGCAAGCTCCACCTTCTTCACCAATGAAGCGCCAAGGTTGAAAATGGGGTTGAGAGAAAGAATGAGAATTAGCTTCTGAAACTTATACCAATAGAAAGAGAATCGAAAATGGAGTGGAAAGGAGGTCTGAATACTTACATGCAATGACCATGGAGACAAATCCTTCTCCTTCCTTCTTCCTCTCTCTCTCTCTCTCGATTTTTCCCTTCCTTTCTATCCTCTCCCTTCTGTTTTCCTTTCTTTTATTTTCAGCTGAAGCCAATTTGTTTTAGTGTGAGGCTGGTCATGTACCCCTAATAAGTCCATCTTCTTCAGAAGTCTCTGTCCCTGCCAAAGCGAACACTTTTCCACTAATGTGTCCTCCTTCGCCACAGTTGAAGCAAATCATCTCCTTATGCTCGCACCCAGATATTTCATGGCTGGTTTTACCACAACGGAAACACCTCTTCGTCTCAACTTTGCACGCGTTACTCTTATGACCAGCTTTGCCACATTTGAAGCACACAATACCAGCAGGAGCATCTCCCCCACTAGTTCTCTTACCATCAGCGACTTTCGGTTTACCTTTACCAGCAGGAGCATCATACGGCTTACCACGATTCGGATGCTTGCTCCTCTTCTCATTAATAATCTTATAATGAGCATTGTTATCCTCTTCATAGATCCTGCAGCTATCAATCAAATCAGAGAAGACACAGATTTTCTGGTACCCAATTGCCTTCTTGATCTCTGGCCGCAACCCGTTCTCAAACTTGATGCGCTTCGAGAACTCGGCAGTTGCTTTACTATAGTGCGGATAGAACTTGGCTAACTCCACAAACTTAGCAGCATACTCAGTAACTGACAGGTTTCCCTGCTTCAGCTCAAGGAATTCAATTTCCTTCTTACCCCGGACATCCTCAGGGTAATACTTCCTCATAAATTCCTCATAAATTCCCTCAGGGTAATACTTCCTCAGAGCTGTTTCGGTCTGTCCGGCCAAGTTGTCCAGTTATTGTGTCAATTGACGATCGAGTATTGTCATTTGGTTCTAACTATTGTTTGTGTTGTAGTGATAAGTTAAGATGGCTGGAAGGAATGATGCTGCTATCGCTGCTGCTTTGGCGGCTATGGCTCAGCCCGTGGAGGGTCAGCAGAACGTTGGTGAAAATGCTGGGTCTCGTAGTTTGGCGACCTTTCAAAGGGAGAATCCGCCTACTTTCAAAGGCAAGTATAATCCTGATGGAGCGTTAGCTCGGCTGAAGGAGATGGAGAGGATCTTCCGTGTGATGGAGTGCACTCCAGTGCAGAAGGTTTGTTATGGTACTCATATGTTGGCAGAAGAGGCTGATGACTGGTGGCTAGAGACTAGTCAAAGATTGGTAGCTGCAGGTGAAGAGATCACTTGGGTTGTGTTCCGTAGGGAAATTATGAGGAAGTATTACCCTGAGGATGTCTGGGGTAAGAAGGAAATTGAATTCCTTGAGCTGAAGCAGGGAAACCTGTCAGTTACTGAGTATGCTGCTAAGTTTGTGGAGTTAGCCAAGTTCTATCCGCACTGTAGTGAAGCAACTGCCGAGTTCTCGAAGTGCAACAAGTTTGAGAACGGGTTGCAGCCAGAGATCAAGAAGGCAATTGGGTACCAGAAAATCTGTGTCTTCTCTGATTTGATTGATAGCTGCAGGATCTATGAAGAGGATAACAATGCTCATTATAAGATTATTAATGAGAAGAGGAGCAAGCATCTGAATCGTGGTAAGCCGTATGATGCTCCTGCTGGTAAAGGTAAACCGAAAGTCGCTGATGGTAAGAGAACTAGTGGGGGAGATGCTCCTGCTGGTATTGTGTGCTTCAAATGTGGCAAAGCTGGTCATAAGAGTAACGCGTGCAAAGCTGAGACGAAGAGGTGTTTCCGTTGTGGTAAAACCAGGCATGAAATATCTGGGTGCGAGCATAAGGAGATGATTTTCTTCAACTTTGGCGAAGGAGGACACATTAGTAGCCAGTGTCAGAAACCGAAGAAAGAGCGAGCCAGTGGAAAAGTGTTTGCTTTGGCAGGGACAGAGACTTCTGAAGAATATGGACTTATTAGGGGTACATGCTTCATTAATAATATTCCTCTAACTTCTATTGTCGATACCGGTTCCACTCATTGTTTTATTGCTGCTGATTGTGTTGAAAGATTGGGTCTTGCGTTGTCTTCTATGAATGGAGAGATGGTCGTCGACACTCCAGCTAAGGGGTCGGTGACTACTTCTCTTGTGTGTTCTCAATGTCCTTTGTCAATTTTCGACAGAGACTTTGTTGTTGATTTGATTTGTTTGCCGTTAAGCGGATTGGATGTGATCTAGGTATGAACTGGTTAGAGTATAACCATGTTCATATTAATTATCATAGTAAGTCTGTGAGTTTTTCTACCCCTGAAGAGGAGGAAGCTGGTTTGTTGTCTGCTGGACAGTTGCGGAAGATGATGCAGGAGGAAGTCCAGTTATTCTCGCCAATGGCATCAATGTCTGTCGAGAACCGAGCCGTAATTGAGGAGCTGCAGGTAGTGTGTGAATTTCCTGAAGTCTTCCCTGATGAGATTCCAGGTGTGCCGCCAGAGAGAGAAGTGGAATTCGCTATTGATCTTGTACCTGGTACCAGACCTGTTTCTATGGCACCGTACAGGATGTCAGTATCTGAATTGTCCGAATTGAAGAAGCAACTGAAAGATTTGCTCGAAAAGAAGTTTTTGAGACCAAGTGTGTCGCCGTGGGGAGCTCCTGTGTTGCTAGTAAAGAAGAAAGATGGAAGTATGAGGCCCTGTGTTGATTATAGACAGTTGAATAAGGTAACGGTTAAGAACAAGTATCCACTCCCAAGGATAGATGATTTAATGGATCAGCTGGTGGGTGCTCAAGTGTTTAGTAAGATTGATTTGCGATCGGGTTACCATCAGATTAAAGTGAAAGATGAGGATATTCAGAAGACGGCCTTTAGAACTCGTTACGGGCATTATGAATATTCGGTGATGCCTTTTGGTGTTACCAACGCGCCGGGAGTATTTATGGAATACATGAACCGTATCTTCCATACTTACTTGGATCAGTTTGTGGTGGTATTCATCGATGACATTCTGGTCTACTCTAAGTCAGAAGAAGAGCATGCAGAGCATTTGAGATTAGTGTTGGAGGTCCTAAAAGAGAAGAAGTTATATGCAAAACTGTCTAAATGTGAATTCTGGTTGAAGGAAGTGAGTTTCCTTGGTCACGTCATTTCAGGTAGTGGCATTGCGGTGGATCCGTCTAAAGTAGATGCTGTGTTGCAGTGGGAAGCCCCGAAGTCGGCTACCGAGATTAGAAGCTTTTTGGGGTTAGCTGGTTATTATAGAAGGTTCATCGAGGGTTTTTCTAAGTTAGCACTTCCGTTAACTCAGCTGACTTGCAAAGGTAAAGCCTTTATATGGGACACTCGTTGTGAAGAGAGTTTCGCCGAATTGAAGAAGAGATTGACGACGTCTCCTATTTTGACGTTGCCCAATCCGAGAGAGTCTTTTGTGGTGTATTGTGATGCTTCCAAGATGGGTTTAGGAGGTGTGCTTATGCAGAATGGAAAGGTAGTTGCTTATGCGTCGAGGCAGTTGAGGACTCATGAAAAGAATTATCCTATGCATGACTTAGAGCTTGCTGCGGTTGTTTTTGTGCTGAAAATTTGGAGGCATTATCTTTATGGTTCTAGATTTGAAGTATTTAGTGACCATAAGAGTTTGAAGTATTTATTTGATCAGAAGGAATTGAATATGAGGCAACGACGGTGGTTGGAGTTATTAAAGGATTATGATTTCGGATTGAATTATCATCCAGGAAAAGCTATTGTCGTGGCTGATGCGTTAAGCCGAAAGACCTTACACATGTCAGCAATGATGGTTAAGGAGTTGGAATTAATTGAGCAGTTCAGAGATATGAGTTTGGTCTGTGAAGTGACACCGCAGAGTGTCAGGTTGGGAATGTTAAAGATTAATAATGACTTTTTGGACAGTATCAGAGAAGCTCAGAAGTTGGATGTTAAACTGGTGGATTCGATGGTTGGAATCGATCAGTCTGAGAATAATGATTTCAAGCTGGATGCGCAAGGTGTGTTGAGGTTCCGTAATAGAATTTGTATTCCTGATGACGCAGAGATGAAGAAAGTGATTCTTGAAGAGAGTCATAGGAGTAAGTTGAGTATTCATCCGGGAGCTACTAAGATGTATCAGGACTTGAAGAATTTGTTTTGGTGGCAAGGGATGAAGCGTGATGTAGCGCAGTTTGTGTATGCATGTTTAACTTGTCAGAAGTCGAAAGTTGAACATCAGAAGCCTGCAGGGTTGATGCAACCGTTAGAGGTTCCAAAATGGAAATGGGATAGTATTTCAATGGACTTTGTGACGGGATTGCCTAATACCTCAATAGGTCATGATGCGATTTGGGTGATTGTTGATCGGCTGACAAAGTCGGCTCATTTTGTTCCTATTAACATCACATATCCAGTACCGAAGTTGGCGGAGATTTATATCCGAGAGAATGTAAAGCTGCATGGTGTTCCTCTATGTGTCATTTCGGATAGGGATCCGAGGTTTACGTCTGATTTTTGGAAGAGTTTGCAAAAGGAGTTGGGTTCTAAGTTTAGATTGAGTTCGGCGTATCACCCTCAGACGGATGGTCAGTCAGAGAGGACTATTCAGTCGTTGGAGGATTTGTTGAGAGCTTGTGTTCTAGAGCAAGGAGGTTCGTGGGATACCTACCTTTCGTTGATAGAATTCACTTATAATAACAGTTACCATTCTAGTATTGGGATGGCACCTTTTGAAGTGTTGTATGGTCGGAGGTGTAGGACTCCTTTATGTTGGTATGAATCTGGAGAAAGTGTAGTGCTTGGACCCGAAATTGTTCGAGAGACTACTGAGAAGGTGAAGTTGATTAGGGAGAAGATGAAAGCTTCGCAAAGTAGACAGAAGAGTTATCATGATAAGCGAAGAAAGGATTTAGAATTTCAAGCAGGTGAGCATGTGTTTTTGAGAGTCACTCCGGTGACCGGTGTTGGACGCGCTTTGAAGTCTAAGAAGCTCACGCCTCGTTTTATCGGTCCGTATCAGATTTCGGAAAGAGTTGGAAATGTTGCTTATAGGGTGGCCTTACCGCCTAATCTTTCGAATTTGCATGATGTGTTTCATGTGTCACAACTTTGAAAGTATATTTCAGATCCATCTCATGTAATTCATATGGATGATGTGCAAGTACGGGATAATCTCATTGTGGAGACGATGCCTGTACGAATCGAGGATCATGAGGTGAAGACTCTAAGAGGCAAGGAGATCGCTTTGGTGAAAGTAGTCTGGTTGGGAGCTGCCGGAGAAAGCATGGCGTGGGAGCTGGAAAGCAAGATGCGGGGAGTCAGGTAAATTTTCGAGGACGAAAATATTCTAAGTGGGGGAGAGTTGTAACGCCCCGAATATTTAATTAATTATTTAATTGAATTATTTAGGAAATTAAGTGGTAGGAAAGTATTAGAGTAAAAATATATTTTCGTATGTGGGCCTATTGTTGGTGTTAGGAGTAGTAAAATAAGGGGTGTAAAGAAGGCCCATGAAGCTAAAGTCGCATAAGTGTATGAGAAAGCCCATAAGACTAAATAAATTATAAATAGGTGTTATTTTTGGGTTTGCTCATTTAGAAAAAAATAAAATAAGGATTGAGAGAGAGCCATAGAGAGGGAGCGGCGAAGAGAGCTAGGGCAACAACCAAGGAGAGTTTTAACTTCAATCCAAGGTAAGGGTGGGGTTCTAACTCTATAATCGGGTATATGAAGGGCTTTATGTAGGAAGATAAGGAACCCTAGGTGTTTGATTAATCCTTGAAACCTATTGTTGATGCTTGAATTGATTTGTTGATGCTTGAAATATTTATGTTGATGATGAATTCGGTTTAGGGTTTTGAACAATGATGCGAAAATTTGGTCCGGGGCACCATGGGCGCCGATTGTGGTTGTTGCTGGGCGCCGTAGGTGGCCGCCCGTTTGGTTGCTGGGCGCTGGTGCACTGGGCGCCAAGGGCGCCAATGCCTGGCTGCCCTGTTGCTGTTCTGGCGCACTAGGCGCCAAGGGCGCCAATGTCTGGCTGCCCTGTTGCTGTTCTGGCGCACTGGGCGCCAAGGGCGCCAATGCCTGGCTGCCCTGTTGCTGTTCTGGCGCATTGGGCGCCAAGGGCGCCAAGTGTGGCTGCCCTGTTGTTGTTCTGGGCGCACTGGGCGCCATGGGCGCCATGTTGGCTGCCCTGTTCTGTTGCTGGGCGCCAAGTGTGGCTGCCTTGTTGTTGTTTTGGGCGCAGAGGGCGCCAAGGGCGCCAAATGTGGCTGCCCAAGTGTGAATTATATGGTTGTTGCTTGAAACGATTTGTTGATGTTGAGTATATATTTAGGCCCACGGTTGGCTAATTGTTGGTTAAGTCGTTAAATTATTAATCGTTGATTGTGGAAGTTGTTAACCGTTGGTTGAGTTGTTACACTGTTAAAATTGTTAAGTTGCTAAATTGTTGACTCCGTTGTTGAATTGTTGATAATGTTGCATCTAGTTGTATTGCCTCTATTTATTGGCAGGTGTTATGTTGTAGGCCTATGGCCAACGTTGAGATCCCGTTGTTGTTGTCCTGTTACGTAGCTATTGTTATTGACTGCCTGAGTATTCATCATCGCGTCGCATGCATGGAATTACACGTTGGCCTGGATTCGTAAATTATGTTGAAAGATTATGTTGCTGATGCCTCTATTTATTGGCAGATTTTTACGTTGGGAGTTCTGCTCCGATGGTACCACATGCATATGCATAGTATCGAGTCGTATTCATGATGCACCCTTAAATGATTATGTTGATGACTTGTGATTGATCAAAGTTGTTTGTTGGCTGTGAAGTGGTGAATTTAGATCCCCTGATTCTAATATACTATTTTTCATATGTCCTATTATATGGTTTGATATCTCACCCCTTCTGTTTGAATGTTACCCTTCCGTTGGTAACGTGCAGGTAATCACGAATGAAGGCTGCTTACCTTCGTTTGATCGAGTCGGTGTCGTCGCTCTGATACGTAACACTCGGGGGGGAATGAACACATGTTTTCATTATGATTGTTTTGCTATGTTATTTTGTTGTTGGAACTTAAAGTCGTTATTTTGTTGTTTTTGAGCTGGCTTAAGTTGGTTAAAGACGCCACGATTATTTTGAATTGAGTTTTGTTGCGAATCCGCTGCGTAGTAATGAAGTGACTTATTTTTGAAGACTAAAAGGTTGTTTATTGGTTCATCCAAAAAGTAGAGTGTTATGTATCTGTTTTCACAGGTGAATTAATCTGTTTGCTGTTTTTACGAAGCAAGTGTGGCACTCCATTGTTTGTTGGAAATTTTTTTTATAAACTCTGATTTTCGTATTATTTTACTGGTAGAATGGGGTGTTACACTCACGTGCTCGTGCACCATTTGATTTTCTCATGAGCTTGTGACTGCCGTCAGCTTATTTCCCTTCCTGGGTGCGGAGACGTGTGAATTGTCTTTCGAGCTTAACATGAGAATTGTAGCTAAGATTCTTAGCTTTCCAACGCATGCTCACACGCCTCCATCGGATAAGTATGGACGAAGTTACGGACTACAGACTGGAACCCCTTCCTGCGTGCCGGGTGGCAAGGTGCAACATCCTGAAGTTGGCGCCCTCCTGGGCGCCCTGCGCCATGACGCTGTTTTCTGATTTTGGCGCCCTCCTGGGAGCCTTGTGCCATGTATTCTGATTTTGGCGCCCTCCTGGGCGCCTTGTGCCAAGATGCTGCGTCTTGATGTTGGCGCCCTCTTCCTGGGCGCCTTTCCTGGGTGCGGAGACGTTCGATGTAACACCCCGTTAATTTCTATCTTGTAGAAATTACCGAAGCGCACTACTGGCATACATCAGAGTGACTTCCTTTTTAAATGCTGAACACATACTAATACTCGATGCTAAAACCCCATCAAGTTCGCTTACATAACTTAATATAAAATACATAAAGCGGTCCTTACACCCTCAACTAGTGTTCAGTACTCAAAACCGAAAGTCTGCGGAAGCGATTTACAACTTAAAAACATAAGTCGTACCATCGTACATCTAAGAAACTGAATACAAAATACAGAGATACAAAGGAAACTGAAATACAAGACATAAAGAAATAAAGATAGCGCCTGCTCCTCAAGCATCTTCATAGCCGTGCCTCACGGTCTTCATCTTTCCCTGCTTAACTGAAAAACAACAACAATGGATTGGGTGAGACAACTTGTCTCAGTGAGTTCTATCGCGACCCCTTACTAATTCTCTCGGTTCAATTATGCTTGATTTATTATACTTAACTCATAAATCATAGTCCTCAAAGTTGACTATGTGGCTAACTAACTGAAGTTGTCCTTATAACCCTCAAGCCGGTTACAAGACGCAACTCATAACTAAACTAAACGCTGTCCTCATAACCCTCAAGCCGGTTACAAGAAACAACACTAACTAAAGTTATAGCGTGTCACCGGTCACTTGGCATAATAAGCTTCCGGTGAACCCGTCCCCACTAATCGGCTGGGTCCCTAACGGGGCCTAGGTTCATAAGGCTCATGACTGCCTCTCCCCTAGCACACTAAACTGAATAGGGTCGTCACCCCGACTAAAAAGTATATTTGATGATATACCTGAACTGAACTCAACAATGAACTTAAACATAACAATAACTTAACTGAACAATGAACTGAACTGAACATAAACTTATTACTAAGGTGATCTAATTACTAACTAAGTCTAATAATTTGGTGATCTCACATGGATTACTAATGTTTGCTAACTTAACTTACTAACCTTACTCAAAGAGTCAGTCCAACACATATATCAATCACAAGGTCATAACATGAAATCAATGGTCAATCACATGAGAATTCACTACACCTGAACATAATCTAAACATAACCAATCACATGGCACTCATATAACCTGGATCCAATCACAGTCAATTACCACTCAATTCAGGGCAATTCAGTTATAGTATCATTGGGGAAGGTGGAAGAAAGGATTGGAATGCAATTGGAACCGTTTGGGATGATTTATAACACTTTTTAAAATCGGCAACCCGTAGACCACGCACGGTCCGTGCTCCAGAGGCGCACGATCCGTGCGTGACTGAAAAATTTAATTCTTTTCATACCGAACAGAGCGCACGACCCGTGCGCCCATACGCACGATCCGTGCGATGTCCAAAACCATTTCCAGGCTACCTGCGAACACACAGCACGATCCGTGCTCCCATAACGCACGATCCGTGCGTGTGTCTCAGTAACCCAGATGCTTGCATTTTCTTAACGATATCATCCCAAACCGATTCCGATATATTTTTCGATCGATACTTCCACTTTACCAGCCCATAAAACACAGTCAACAATCAACACACATCAATCAATAATCATGATATGCCAATTTATAAGTTTCAGTCCAACAATTCATCAATCTCATGACTCAAACGATATTTTCGCAAAACGGTTTCGCACCGGATTTTCGTAAAAGCGAGACTCGATCCAGAATTCACAACACATACAATTTTAATCCTAGTGAGTATAGAACTCACCTCTTTGAAGACAGCAAACGATTCACACTGAGACTCAAGAACACGATCACTCGGCAACTCACGAACTCTTCTATTTCGCTCCAAATGCACACCCATGCGAAACCCAGATTTCCTAGTGTATGAATCAGAACCCAGAAACTGAATGGCTCCTAGGTTGCTTCCAATTCGTAATCAGGCTTCAGAATTTGGTTCTTATGCACTCTAATTGGACATGCAAGTGACAGACATGGTGTTTGGCCAAGTGGAGCTCAAGGTGGTCTTCAATGGTGGAATGTGGTGGAGGTGGAGGGTGGCCACGATTTTGGTAGCAGTAGAATGAGGAAGAGAATCCGATTTTGTTGGTATGGTTAGATCACACATGCATTGCACATTTTTGGAACTCTCTTCTCTTCTCCTCCCTCACCCTCTCGCCCTCTCTCCTCTCCTTCTTGTTTCAGATTTTCTGGAAATGAAGAATGAGGTGATTCTATTCTTGGTTTCAGCTGGAGGTATATATATATATATAGGCTAGGTAAAAGACTACTATATCCCTCACTTAAACTTTTCATTCCTCATGACTCCTCACCATTCTAATTACCCTACTTGACATAATTAATATCAATTAAGCACACAATTCATATAGTAATTAAATCAAGCAATCCACTATCAATTTATTTTATTTCTAATCAAGAATAGAATTCACAAAATAATAATTCACACCAAATTATTTAATTAGTGAAAATTGGGGATATTACAATCACCCCAACTTTTAAAAATTTTGTCCTCAAAATTGGACTAAGAAATACCTTTCGCCGAACTGTCTTCAGCCTTGCCCTTCTGAGCGTCCAACACATAGATTCTTCCACGGGTGGGAGTAGAATTCTCCTCTCGATTCCTCTTCTTCGTCGGGCATTCGTTAGCATAATGCCCTTCTTCCTTGCAGTAGTAACACACAGTGGATCCCAGACGACACTCTCCAGTGTGAGGCCTCCCGCATTTCGGACACTTACCGGACCTTAGTAGTTCGGATGCTGTAGCTTGCTTTCTTTTGTTGGAGTTACCCTTTGGCTCCTCACTTGGGGTTGGCAATTCCGATGCCTTTTTCTTTTCCTTCCGATATGCTTTCCTTTCCTCATACATTCTATTGAGATCTGCCTCTGCAACATAAGCTTGCTGCACCAATCCAGCATAACTGGTCATAGCATAAGAGCTAAGACCTTGGGCCACATCAGCACGAAGACTTGCCCTATACATCTGCATCTTCCACTCATCATTCGGAGCATGCTTTGCTAACTGATAGAACTGCGACAACCTTTCGAACTTGGCGGTGAACTCACCCACCGACATCTCTCCTTGTCTTAGGTTGATAAACTCGGCTTGTTTACTTAACTTCATCACCGGAGGGAAGAAGTGACCAATAAACATCTCCTTGAAGTTAACCCAGGTAACAGGAGTTCCCTGGTTCACCATCAATTCATGAGCATTGGTCCACCAGGTTTGAGCATCTTCCTCGAGCATATGGGCGGCAAAGAGAACCTTCTCTTCTTCGCTGCATTGAAGAGTCCTAAAAATCTTCTCCATCGAATCCAACCAGAAATGTGATACCATCACCTCAGGTCCTCCTTTGAAACTTTGGGGATTCATCTTCTGGAAACGAAAGTAAGCCCTATTCGGATCTTCCAGAGGAGGTTGTTGAACATTCAGTTGTTGTTGATCCATCCTCTCTTGATGCATCTGGGCCATTTGAGCCATCTGCTGCTGCTGCATTTGCATCATGTCATTCATCATCTTCTGTTGCGTCTCGATGACATTCTGCATCCATTCGGTATGAGGATCAACAGGGACGCTTCTCCTACTTCCACCAGCCATGATTCTGCGAAATATGCACAAAGTGTTTAGTTGATCAGGCTAAACGTCTAATAGCATACTAAGAGGAATCACACTTAGAGGACTTAAGAGACTCAAGATTCTAAGCCCGACTAGGTCGAACTGCTCTGATACCAATTGTAACACCCCGTTAATTTCTATCTTGTAGAAATTACCGAAGCGCACTACTGGCATACATCAGAGTGACTTCCTTTTTAAATGCTGAACACATACTAATACTCGATGCTAAAACCCCATCAAGTTCGCTTACATAACTTAATATAAAATACATAAAGCGGTCCTTACACCCTCAACTAGTGTTCAGTACTCAAAACCGAAAGTCTGCGGAAGCGATTTACAACTTAAAAACATAAGTCGTACCATCGTACATCTAAGAAACTGAATACAAAATACAGAGATACAAGGGAAACTGAAATACAAGACATAAAGAAATAAAGATAGCGCCTGCTCCTCAAGCATCTTCATAGCCGTGCCTCACGGTCTTCATCTTTCCCTGCTTAACTGAAAAACAACAACAATGGATTGGGTGAGACAACTTGTCTCAGTGAGTTCTATCGCGACCCCTTACTAATTCTCTCGGTTCAATTATGCTTGATTTATTATACTTAACTCATAAATCATAGTCCTCAAAGTTGACTATGTGGCTAACTAACTGAAGTTGTCCTTATAACCCTCAAGCCGGTTACAAGACGCAACTCATAACTAAACTAAACGCTGTCCTCATAACCCTCAAGCTGGTTACAAGAAACAACACTAACTAAAGTTATAGCGTGTCACCGGTCACTTGGCATAATAAGCTTCCGGTGAACCCGTCCCCACTAATCGGCTGGGTCCCTAACGGGGCCTAGGTTCATAAGGCTCATGACTGCCTCTCCCCTAGCACACTAAACTGAATAGGGTCGCCACCCCGACTAAAAAGTATATTGGATGATATACCTGAACTGAACTCAACAATGAACTTAAACATAACAATAACTTAACTGAACAATGAACTGAACTGAACATAAACTTATTACTAAGGTGATCTAATTACTAACTAAGTCTAATAATTTGGTGATCTCACATGGATTACTAATGTTTGCTAACTTAACTTACTAACCTTACTCAAAGAGTCAGTCCAACACATATATCAATCACAAGGTCATAACATGAAATCAATGGTCAATCACATGAGAATTCACTACACCTGAACATAATCTAAACATAACCAATCACATGGCACTCATATAACCTGGATCCAATCACAGTCAATTACCACTCAATTCAGGGCAATTCAGTTATAGTATCATTGGGGAAGGTGGAAGAAAGGATTGGAATGCAATTGGAACCGTTCGGGATGATTTATAACACTTTTTAAAATCGGCAACCCGTAGACCACGCACGGTCCGTGCTCCAGAGGCGCACGATCAGTAGATCATTTGGTAGTGGGAATGCATTGAGCTTGTACCTAAGCCTCAGGGTACAAGGTTCGATTCCCACGGAAGGCAAAAACTCTACATGGGGGGTAGAGAAGGTCATGAGTGCATCGCTGGGTAGCCTACTAAGTCAGAAAAGGGCCCAGGATGTTACAAAAAAAGGCGCCTTTTTTTTGTAACATCCTGGGCCCTTTTCTTACTTAGTAGGCTACCCAGCGATGCACTCATGACCTTCTCTACCCCCCATGTAGAGTTTTTGCCTTCCGTGGGAATCGAACCTTGTACCCTGAGGCTTAGGTACAAGCTCAATGCATTCCCACTACCAATTGAGCTAGTAGTTCAATTGGTAGTGGGAATGCATTGAGCTTGTACCTAAGCCTCAGGGTACAAGGTTCGATTCCCACGGAAGGCAAAAACTCTACATGGGGGGTAGAGAAGGTCATGAGTGCATCGCTGGGTAGCCTACTAAGTAAGAAAAGGGCCCAGGATGTTACATTCGAATTGGATTTTGAGCTCAACATGAGAGTTTTAGCTCTTCTTTTTAGCTTTCCAACGCATGCCCACACGCCTCTATCGGATAAGCATGCTGCTGGCGCCCTCATGGGCGCCCTTCCTTGGTGCGGAGACGTCCGAATTGCATTTTGAGCTCAACATGAGAATTGTAGCTCTTCTTCTTAGCTTTCCAACGCATGCTCACACGCCTCCATCGGATAAGTATGGACGAACTTATGGACTGCAGACTAGAGATCACCCTCGTAGGTGGGTATCTTTGGTGTCTGTGACCTCCTGGTCTCGTCATTTGCTTGACTTCCGCGCCTTTCCTAGGCTTGCTACCCAAGACATCGTGGTCTCATACCTTAAATCCCTGTCGGGTGGGTGCCGTGAACTTGGCCGCTTTGCTTTAGGAAGATGAAACCCAACATACCATGAGGATATGGAGTTCGGCCTTAGCTCTTGAAACCACTCTAGTGCGGTATTTTCGAGAGTGAGGGGAAGATTTTACAGTGAACAGGCTCCCTGGCGCCTCGATAGCACATCATCAGGGAGAAGTGTGCCAGATGGCGGTCTGGGTCTCCGATTTCGTCATACATCTTTAGAGTTGGCAGCTTCTCCAAGGCCCTTGGGATTCGGCATCCATCCATCCTTCGGGTGAAAGGTCCTTCGTCCGAAAACCTTCTGGAGTTTCGGGGGGAGGTGTCTTCTTAGTCAAACTCTTGATGCCTACGTCAGTCGGGGGATCTTCGGTGTCACCGTTGTTGGAGGAAGGGTTCCCTTGCCAGGCGCCCTCATGGGCGTTGTCTGATGCTGCTCTGGTGCCCTACCTGGCGCCCTCATGGGCGCTGCCTGATGTTGTCATGGCGCCCTGCCAGGCGCCCTCCTGGGTGCCAGGTGCCCTCATGGGGGCTGTCTGATGCTGCTCTGGTGTTGCGCCCGAAAAAGTCCCCGAGGGAGAACCTTCCTCGTTCACAACTTTTCCTAAGACAATGAAGCCGCCACCAATATTTATTAAGGAAAATATTAGGAAAACCTTTTTTGGAAAGTGATTGGTCTTGCGAAACTAGAGAATAGGGTTCGGGGGTCGGTTACGCGTAGGGAAGGTGTTAGCACCCCGCACGTCCTCTCTACTGAGAGGGAACCTTTAATTAAATGTGTGGTTTTAGTGTGTTGACTTGAAAATACTTAATTTTGCCTCTCTACTTCTCATTGAAAAATTCTTAATGAAAATCTTTATTTATTATGAAAAAGAAAAGGGGGAAGAATGGGTTTTTAGAAAAAAAACGCTTGACGGGACATGGCCCGCTCCTACGTATCTCCCGGTGCGATGGAGAACTCAAAGCTACGTAGTTCTTCTTTGTCCTGAAAAGGTTTTTTGTCTTTTATCTTTTTAGTGAGTTTTCGAAATAGGACGAGGATTTAGTGAATGATTAAACTAACCAAGGTTATGGCTAATCACCGCTAAGTATTCTTGAAAATGAGAGTCACTACCGCCAGTCAGACGAACAAAGGCTCTGATTGACTATTAGTAGCGACTCGTTTTTATTTGTTCTTTAGAAAGGGGGTTTTCGAAAGAGATTGATTGGCACGAATGATCAAACTAACAACAGTTATGGGTGATCATCGCTTGTTGTTCTTTTGGGAAAAAGACATCGCCACCAATGGCTAGACGAACAAAGGTTCTGATTAACCACTAGCGACGATGTGTTGAAAATGATTTTAGAAAGGAAAAGGTTTTTGTTCTGAAAATGATCTTGGTTTGCAAAAGTGATTCTTTTTTGTTACGAAAATAACTCTTTTCTTTTTGTTATGCAAATGCTAATTTTTATGGTTGCGCTTGACGAGAATGTGACTCGCTCCTACGTATCCCAAATGGGAATCAAAGCGACGTAGTTCTAACGAGCCTTGGAAAGGAAAGTCTTTTTGCTTTGGCTTTGAAAAGTGGAGGGCGTTCATAATGATCAAACTAACAAAGGTTATGGGTGATCATTACTAAAACCCACTTAAGTGCATGTAAAAATCTCCTTTTGAAAGAATGAAAGCCTTCATGATGACCAAACTAACAAAGGCTATGGGTGGCCATCACTAGCACTCCATTGTCAATAATCATGCAAGCAAAGGCTTCGCAATACCACTAACAAAGTTTTTGATTTAATGAGTTTTCACAATTGGGTTGATTCTTATTTAGGGAAAAGAAAATTTGTTATTTGGGAAAAAAGGTTTTGTGAAAAAATAAGTTTATTTTGGGGAAAGAAACAAAATTTAAAAAGGGAGAGACAGGGGGTGCAGTAGTAAAATAAGGGTGTAAATAAAAGGAGGGGTGTATTATTAAAACTGGGGTGCAGATAGTGAGCCCAGCTCGTTTTTATTGGGCTGGTCCGTTTCAAAAAATTGTGGGCTTCGGAGGGGTGTGTAACGAAACGGAGGAGGTGTGAATAATAATCTGAAGTTAAAATAAAAACAAAATGAAATAAAAATTAGGGGAGATATAAAAGGAAAAGGGAGAGAAATCACAACCCTAATTTTATGCTTATCCAAACCTTCAGCGTCGCAAATGAAAAAAACAGAGAGAGAGAGAGGGTTCACCTCCGCCGTGGGAGGGAGAGAGAGCTCGCGAGAGTGGGGGAGAAGGAGAGCAGTGACCATGGTGACGACGGCTATGGCGCTGATCGTCAGACCAGCGGCGTCGTACTGTGGCGACGGTGATATGAGCGACGACGGCGACGTCGTTCGTGGTGCTTTCTACTGAGTTCGACCACGACTTGGCCGTGCTTTGGGCGAATGAAAAGGAGACGACAGGAGAGGGTCGCGCCGGTGGAGGCCAACCACGGTGGGTAGCCGTGGAGACGACGACGCGATGGTGCGCTACGGTGGCTGCGACGGCTTGGGTTGTGCGAGGGAGAGGAAACCGAAGAGTTATGGATCGTTGTTTGTTGGCCGCGGTGTGAGGGTTCAGTGGCGGTGAAGGATGGCGTTTGGGGGGCTGGTTGTTCTAATGGCGGTGCCGTTTTTTAGGGCGGTGTTGAGAAAGAAGGTGGTGGTTCATGGGGAGAGAGAGAGAGAGTTGCGATGGTGGTGATTGTGGGTAGTTCGGTTTGGTAGGAAGCGAGAGGAGTGGAGAAAGTGAAGAGGAACAGCGTCTGAAGTGGTGGTTCACGGCCAACACGCTGGCCGGAGCTTCAAGGTGACCTTTGACCCCTTACATTTTGTTTTCCCTATTCATTTTTTTACCTCACACTAAGGGCTAAAATGGAAACCAAAGAAGTGTTCCTGCTACTCTTCCCTTTTACCTCTGTTTTTTCCTTTCTTCCTGAACCGCTCTGTTTTATGTGTTTGAAGTTTTGAGGCTAGGGTTTCAGGGTGAAACCCTCATTTTTTGAATATTGCTACTGTGAATGAAACCCTCATTTTCTATGATGATCAGTGTCTGTGTGTGTTTTTCGGTGTCCTTTTTTCGGGTCTCTGTCTGTGGCTGTGTATATCCCCTCTCTGTTTGTGTGATACTGTATTTATAATGGGGTTTTTGTGGTGTAGGTGTGGAGTAGAGGAGCAAAGCTCACGGGAGACAATGGTACCAAACAGCCTCTGAATAAAACAGCAGGAATGCATATGGCTTTTTGCTCAAAATGGAAGAGCAAAGAGACAAGGAAAAAGAAGACATGAGCTCTATTCTTGAAATAGAGAAGCTGGACAGCAACTCAACAACAACAATAAGCAGCAGCAGCGCAACAGCTGCTCTCCTTTTTTTGTTTTTATTTTAAAATTTTGTACATTTTGCTTTTAATCTTTTTGTCTATACATGTAACAAAAGTTGACTATGTATTTGTACCAAATTAAAAGAAAAACTGTTTATAAAAATAAAAGTAATTTTTGAAATTTGATTTTTTTGTATAAAAAATGATTGATAAACTAATAAAAATACATGGATAACAATGATCGGTAAAGAAACAAATACGCGTAAACGATGAGACGCCAGCGCGCATGCGCAACGAGTATCACAACGCTCACACTACTAAAAATGATACACGCAACAAACGAGAATAAAAATTGTACGAGATACATATTTTTGTAGTCTTTTGAAAACAAGAAAAAAATCCGTTAAAATTGGGCATTCACAAAAATACAATTTTTTCAATTAGGCGGACAAAATTGGGGTATGACAGCTGCCCCTCTTTATTTGTATTTTGACAAGGAATATGAATTGGCCGAAACATATTCTGAGGCAAAATTGAAATAAAGAATTCAGAAATCATACCAATTTTGTCTATTTAGGGAAACCCGAATTTTCTTTTTCTTTTTTTTGGAAAGATGGACACTTTCGTGTCGATGCGAAAACAGTAAATGAACACTGACGTGCAGACAGAAAAGATAAAATGGGCACTTGGCGTGCAGACAGAAAAGTAAAGTGGGCACTTGCGTGCAGACAGAAAAGTAAAATGGGCACTTGGCGTGCAGAAAGCGGTAAATTGCCCAGGCTGCCTAAAACCTATAATCCTTAAACGAACTCTTGACGAATCCGAGTTTGTGCGTGGCTTTGAGGAGCACCCTCTTCCTGTTGGCCTTTTCGAGCGACCGGGGGGATCGTTATCAGCTCCGGAACTGATATACAGATCAATGCACGGCGTCCACTGTATCTTAGGCTTGATACAACTATTCTGTTGAACCTCACATGGGGCTGCGGTCTATCGCGCTGCTGGTACACGATGTGAGACCTGGGCAGAAGGGAGCGATGATCTCTCTGGGTTCCAACCCGCAATGCGCGCCTGAGCGCTCTCTTTTCTTTCCTTTCTTTCTTTTCTTCTCTCTTTTCTTTCTCTTTCTCTTTCGGTTTCTCTCTTTTCTTTTCTTTTTGTTTCTCTCTTCCTTTTTCTTTTCTTTTCTTTTCTTTTCTGTTTCTTTTTTTCTTCTGGACTCTCCCAACTCGGGGAGCATTTTCTGGAATATGGAGGCGAGGGCTAACACCGAAGTGCTCATCCTCTCTTTGTACCCGCAGCTGAAAATGAACACATGCATGCAATGCAAATGTCATGATTGCTGTTTTCTTTTTCTTATGATGAATGTAATGCGAACGTCTGAATCTCTTTTTCTGTCTTGCTCTTTTTATGAAGTGCAGGTATGCGAATGCAAAATTTTGGTGTTTGATGATATGTAATGCTCTTGCGTTTTGATGAAATGGCAGATGATATGCAATGGAAAACTTTTCTTTCCTTGCCTTTTTTCTATGAAATGGGAATATTGCTATAAAATGATGAATAACATGAAATGATGAATGACATGGGATGTTTTAGCTTTCTTTTCTTCTATGAGATGCAAGCATTGATGTGATGCAACTGCATTGCTTTGATGTTTAATGGGATGATGAATTTTTAGTTCTTTTTGTTTTATGGAATGCAAACATTACTATGATGTAGACGACACTGAATGTTTCTGTTTGTTTTCTTTTCTTTTTTTTCGCATAGGGACCTTAGGATTCTTGAGTGATCAATTCAAGTGTCCTATCGTGATGACTATTTCGAATGTACATTCGACTTAGTCTCCTATTTATTGAAAATGATTTTGTATTTTGAGACTTGATTTGATGTCTGATGCAATGATGATGAATGCTTGGTTTGCTAGAAAGAAAGCAGTAAATGAACACTTGGTGTGCTGATGAGAAAGCAGTAAATGAACACTTGGCGTGCTGATGAGAAAACAGTAAATGAGGATGAACACTTAGCGTGCTTTTAATGAACCACTTGGAACCCGAGGGCATTTGAACTCCGAACTGAAGGAGTGACTGGGAATGAGATTTTGAGACTGACAAGTCCAGGATGGCTGGCTTGAGAATTAGATTGAAGATTGACACTTGAAGTGCTGATTCTTAGAACTAGGCATGAGGATTAACGTCTTGTGTTCATCCGCATTTTGCTTAGCAATGCAATGAATGACACATGTAATGCAGACGTATGCCATGATTGATGTCTTGAATATTATGGAATGCTTTTGTTCCTTTGTATCTGCTTCTTCTTTGCAAATATCAACATAATGCTTTGGTGTTTGAATGCAAGTGTATGCGGTGATTGATGCTTTGATGAATGGAATGCTCCTGTTCTAACTTCTGTTTGTTTCTTTTTGCTTCTTCTATGAAATGCAAACATTAATATGATGCAATGATTTTTGTTCTTTTTCTTTTATGGAAATGCTAACGTTAATATGATGCAAATGCACCGCTTTAATGTTTGATGATTGAATGACAAAGGAATGCTTGTGAAATGATGAATGATATGGAATTCTGGATGACAAGGAATGTTTTTGTTCTTTCTGTTGTTTGTTTGGAGTTTGCAAGTGAGAGTCAACACTGGATGTATTAATGAAAAAGCAATGAATGAGAAGACATAAAATGAGGATCGCTTGGGACCAAGGGAGTAGCTTTGAATTATGGACACAAAGGTCTAGTGTATGGGTCAACATATGTCTGTATTGATCTAATGGTCTGAAGAATTTTGATGATGCAATGGTGCATGCAATGATTAGTATCTTGTGGAGTGGTGAATGACATGGAATGATTTTGTTCTTTTCCTTTTTATGAAGTGCGAACATTAATATGATGCCAATGCAATGAAAAGATTTCTGCTTTTTCTTCTCTACTATTTTCCTCTATGAAATGCAAGTATTAATATGGTGCAACTGACGTGGAACGTTTTTCTTTTTGCTATGTGATGAATGCACAAAATGTGAAGATGCGAATGTAATGCTTCGATGCATATGCCATAATGAATAGATTGAAATGCCTAGGTGCACGAGGTAACCATTTTGTGGAGATGAGATGCGAGACTTTGAATGCAAGGAATTGAGATGACTATTGCCCATTCTGTTGAAAAATTGAATTTGATTCAAACTCCGGTGTTCTCAAGGTTTTTATTTACAAACAACCTCACTTGTTTTCTCTTTCTTTCCATGATGACTGAATTTTAGATATCACGTAAACAGCTTGTGTTCTCTCTTTTTGAAGCATTGTCTAGTAAGCATGCATAGGAGTGCAAATGTGAATGAATGAGTCAGCTAACTTGGAATTGGTTTAGGACATGGACATCTATGGCAAGTGAAGGAATGACCGACATGACTATTGCCGAAGCTTATGAGGGATCAAGAGATACAAGATTGCCCCAATTCAGGTCTTTGATGAGTGAATAACTTGCCCCTGTCTGGTAGTGACAACAACTAGGGGTGTAGAAGATGATGAATTGGGAATGCTTCGGCTTTTGAGATGAAAGGTGGAGCAAAAGAGATTTTGTCTCAACCCATAAAGTTTGATGTTGCCCTAGTCATAACAAGGACGAAACTGCCCCAATTAGAATGACAAGGCCTTGTTTAGGATAGTGAGTTGTGAGATTGCCCCGGTGAGGTTCTATAGGAATGAATGAGGTGAAGGAATGGGAACGCACTTGCCCCACTTTCGAATGACATTTCAAATGGTTTCTTTGAGTGAGGTTGTGAAAGGCGGCGGAGTTATGGTGATGGTTATGAACTGAGGGTAATATATGAATGAGGTGGGCAATGAACAAACCTCCCCAAAGTTGAGTGGAGTGAGAGGTGAAGGGAATGCCCCCTAGTACACACTTTTGGTTCTTTTTAAGAACAACTCAAATGCAATGAAAGTTTTGACTTTTTAGTATGAGGAGAGGCTCCACTCGGTGACCACTAGACCTTGTTTTAATGCAACACGAATGCATCTTGGAGTACAAGTCCTTCTCCTTTTTTACCAACTTTCTTTTTTTGATTGTTTGTTTTTTTCTTTTTGAGCAGCTTTCTTTTTTTTGCTTGTTTGTTTTTTTCTTTTGAGCAAACACGTCGTAAATAGATGAACTTATTTGTCCTAAGATTAAAACTTGAGAGAACGAAAGCAATTAGTAACTGATCGGAATGGACTTTTTAGGGTTGTGATGTGGAGAAGGGGATGATTGAGCTTAATGAAGTGTTTGGGGGTTGATGGGGAGGATGGGTCTTATTCGGTGTTGGCCGATGGTCAATGATTTGTGAAGGAAATAATTATTAAGTTTGATGAGGTGTTTGGGGGTGGTCGTACCCAATGAGGTGTTTGAAGGTTTTATGAAAGAAGAGATGGCTAAACCCAATGAATTGAGGGCTTTTTTGAAAGGAGGAATGATTGAACCCAATGAATTGAGGGCTTTTTTTTGGAAGGGGAAGTGATTGAACCCATTGAATCGGAGGGCCTCTTTGAAGGGGAGCTCTTATGCTTCATGACAAAATGTATTGACTCTTAATTTATACTTCCTTTGTCTTCCTTTCTTTGTTTTGGGATTCTCCTTTTTGAAACTTTGTTATTCCCCTCCTTTTGTGGATTTCCTTTCCTTTTGACTTGGGTGAGAATGATATACCATCTTTGATGTGGAATTAACTCTCGTACAGAGTGATGGGGATATCTTGGGCTTTTCTCGGCTTAGGATGGGTAACAAAGGGTGTTTTTGTGATTTTGAATATTTGGCTTAAGAGGGGTAGGGAATGGACCTTCTGGGATTTTAGGTTCTTGAGGGTATGGAGAGATGGCCAAATTTCATTTCAAATCCTGATTGCTTATTTCTGTAAGACTTAACTTTAGGACAATAATTTATCTATCTTCATGTGTTTGCTCTTTTATTTTCCCCCTTTTTTGTGCCCTAATTTTTGCCTGGACCGCTTTTTGCGAGCTTTCAATCCACCGGGCGCTCTTTTTTGCCTAGGCCGCCCTTTGCGGGTTTTCAACCTAGCGAGCTTTATTTTATTTTTTTTATTTATTATATATTTTTTAGAAAGACTTGCACTAAAGGAATATGATACTGACAAGGAAAATTAGTGATCACAGAATTGCCCCAGCCTGGAGGACTTAAAGTGTTAGTGAGAATGAACCAAAAAGTCAAGTATGCACTGATAAGAGAGAATATGCGCTTTATGGGTGGACGGGGTGGGGTTAGACTTGATATAAAAACTTTTTTGATGAACTGTTTCGGTCTTTTATCATGGAATGGATGAGATGTAATGCCCTTTTTTGAAGGAAATACAAATGAGCTATTGATGTGAAAAACCGAGTGCCTTGGAACACCTTGAGTTTGCAAATGAGTGAGGGTAAACTTTTCCAAGAAGGAAAGATTACTTTGCAAGAACATCTCGTCTCTCATCACAACATTTTTGTTGTATGCAATGCATGGATGAAAACATTATGATGTATACATGATGAAAATGAAATGTATGAAAGCATATTCACTTGAAAAGTGTGATTATTCTAAAAGTTTTTTCTTTTTGATGCTTTCTTTTTATGCAAGACGAAATATGAAATGCCAATGCATCTTTGGATGATGAATGATGCAAGAATGATGCTTCTTCTCAAAATGATTCTTATAGAGGCAAGACAAGATATGAAATGCCGATGCCCCCTTTTTCTTTTGAATGATGAAAGATGCAGGAATGATTTTTTTTTTTTCTAAATGATGATTTTTTTTATTATTTTTTTTAGAGGCAAGGCAAAGTATGAAATGCCAACGCCCCTTCCTTTTTTGAAAGATGCATGTATGGAGGAATGATGTATTTGAACTAAAGTGATGAGGTTAATGAAATGATGCATGAATGCTACATTTTGAATAAATTTGATGATGATTTTTATTCATGATTATGGATGAGATGCTTTCTTGTTTTCATTTTTTGTTTGTGCAATGAAATGCATGATACTCACAATGATGATTTTTATGGAAATGCATGCAAGATGAGAGGTTAATGTATTATTTTTCATGATGTGTGAAAAAGGACAACAATAATGCATGAGACGCGCTTCTAATAAGACACGATTTTTGGATTTTTCGAGAAAATTAGGGAAAAGAAAGCCTTAGTGAATGGAAACGCACACGTGCGGAGAATGCACTCCTGACAAACCTAAATGAGATAGAGAAAAATGCATGTATGAATTTTATCAAGTTTTTGTTTTATGCAATGCAAATGATGTCTTTATATGAAAATGACGGCGATAATGCGACTCGACTTGCATGTGAAAAAATAAGATGAAAACATTTTTTTGGGTTTGGTGACTGAAATTTTGGGAACATCACCTCATGTAGCCCGGTAAAAGAAAAGACTATGATGATTTTTTGAAAGTTTTGCTTTTTGCCCCCTTTTTTTTTGAAAATTTTGTTTTAGGTAATGCACGGATGTATGCAAATGATGATGTGAGGCGACCAATTGTCGTTACCCTGAGTAACTTGCATGAAACATTGAGTGGATCCTGACTCGATACTTCACACAATATACTGAAATGCTTCGACATTTGGTTAACTCAAACTTATTCTCTTATTTGAAAACAAACCTTACTTGATAGGGTCAAAGTGCCCCGATATCGTAGAGTAACATCTCAAATTTGTAGTGCACAAACAAATTTGAGATATTACCCTTCGTCATTCGAAGGTGCACTTTTACTCATTGAGCCTTTACATGAAGAGCTTTTCTATTTTTTCTTTGTTTAGAGAAGATGCATGCATTGGAAACTTTTGATTTTTAGTTTTGGAACATGATTTTGAAAATTATTTGGAGATGTAAATGATTTATTGGAAAAGGGTTTTAGAAAAATGTGCTTGAAGGGGTATGACCCGCTCCTACGTATCCCCATTGTAACGAGGAATCAAAGCTTACATAGTTCTACTGTGTCTCTTTTTTTTTTTGAAATAATGCTTATGCATGAATGCCTCGTCTTGAATGAACTCGACGAGGATTTTTTGCATGATTATAAATGAAATGCTTATGCTATGCAGATGATAATTGTTTTTTGTTTTATTTTTATGTAATGAAAGGGAATGCAAGATGAATAATTCTTTTCAAAATCGGACTTTATTTAATCCAAATGACGCAATGACGTAATGATGCAATGATGTGAATGCGAAATGATGTGTTATTTATATGGAAAAAGGGTAAGAAAATGAGGTTATTAGTGGCATTTTGAACATTTTCAAATATACACGCTACATGCCACCTCATGTAGGTGTTTATGAGGGGAAGAGAAAATTACTTTCTACAATTTTGAAATAGAGTTTGAGAAAAAGGAATGCCTAAGCTAATGCAACAAACAAATGCGTGCCCCGTGTCCTACAACGGGTGGGAATCCTAGGGTCTAGAGTCGACGAAAAGGGTAATCCTCCCATGTAGATTCTAATCACTTCCTCACAGTGGCAACCAAGAGCTAAAGTCTCTCTCATGACGACACCCACAATCGTAGAAAGCTACCGAGTGTGAGGCATCTTGACAAAGCGTACTCTTGGGCGAAAGTTTCATGAGAGCCATACAGACAAAGGTCTACGAATGGCAGTCACTAATCGTCCCCACTCTCCTAGGTTTTTGTTCAGACCTTGGGTTTTAGGCCCCACTCAATGCTCACAAGTATGGGGTGTGAAGTGTGTGTTGAGGGCACAACACCTATAAATAACTACCCTTCCCCACCTGCAAGAAAAACCATGAACAGTCCAGAAAAAAAGGTCATCTACCCTAGGGTTCAACATGCATACATCATTTCAATATACAAACCATCCTAAGAAGTCAACAATAATTACACGCATTGCTTACCTCAAAGAAAAGGAGCCGAGAAGAAGGAATGTTCTAAAACCTAGCAAACAAATGACATGTAAAATAGAACAAAAGTAGGAAGAAAGGAGGTAAAACAAAGCATGTTGAATCAGCGAAGAAAATCACACATTCATTTAATCGGCTTGACCCACTTAAGAAAAAGTGTCCCCAGTGAAGTCGCCAGCTATTGCGCCCGAAAAAGTCCCCGAGGGAGAACCTTCCTCGTTCACAACTTTTCCTAAGACAATGAAGCCGCCACCAATATTTATTAAGGAAAATATTAGGAAAACCTTTTTTGGAAAGCGATTGGTCTTGCGAAACTAGAGAATAGGGTTCGGGGGTCGGTTACGCGCAGGGAAGGTGTTAGCACCCCGCACGTCCTCTCTACTGAGAGGGAACCTTTAATTAAATGTGTGGTTTTAGTGTGTTGACTTGAAAATACTTAATTTTGCCTCTCTACTTCTCATTGAAAAATTCTTAATGAAAATCTTTATTTATTATGAAAAAGAAAAGGGGGAAGAATGGGTTTTTAGAAAAAAAACGCTTGACGGGACATGGCCCGCTCCTACGTATCTCCCGGTGCGATGGAGAACTCAAAGCTACGTAGTTCTTCTTTGTCCTGAAAAGGTTTTTTGTCTTTTATCTTTTTAGTGAGTTTTCGAAATAGGACGAGCATTTAGTGAATGATTAAACTAACCAAGGTTATGGGTAATCACCGCTAAGTACTCTTGAAAATGAGAGTCACTACCGCCAGTCAGACGAACAAAGGCTCTGATTGACTATTAGTAGCGACTCGTTTTCATTTGTTCTTTAGAAATGGGGTTTTCGAAAGAGATTGATTGGCACGAATGATCAAACTAACAACAGTTATGGGTGATCATCGCTTGTTGTTCTTTTGGGAAAAAGACATCGCCACCAATGGCTAGACGAACAAAGGTTCTGATTAACCACTAGCGACGATGGGTTGAAAATGATTTTAGAAAGGAAAAGGTTTTTGTTCTGAAAATGATCTTGGTTTGCAAAAGTGATTCTTTTTTGTTACGAAAATAACTCTTTTCTTTTTGTTATGCAAATGCTAATTTTTATGGTTGCGCTTGACGAGAATGTGACTCGCTCCTACGTATCCCAAATGGGAATCAAAGCGACGTAGTTCTAACGAGCCTTGGAAAGGAAAGTCTTTTTGCTTTGGCTTTGAAAAGTGGAGGGCGTTCATAATGATCAAACTAACAAAGGTTATGGGTGATCATTACTAAAACCCACTTAAGTGCATGTAAAAATCTCCTTTTGAAAGAATGAAAGCCTTCATGATGACCAAACTAACAAAGGCTATGGGTGGCCATCACTAGCACTCCATTGTCAATAATCATGCAAGCAAAGGCTTCGCAATACCACTAACAAAGTTTTTGATTTAATGAGTTTTCACAATTGGGTTGATTCATATTTAGGGAAAAGAAAATTTGTTATTTGGGAAAAAAGGTTTTGTGAAAAAATAAGTTTATTTAGGGGAAAGAAACAAAATTTAAAAAGGGAGAGACAGGGGGTGCAGTAGTAAAATAAGGGTGTAAATAAAAGGAGGGGTGTTTTATTAAAACTGGGGTGCAGATAGTGAGCCCAGCTCGTTTTTATTGGGCTGGTCCGTTTCAAAAAATTGTGGCCTTCGGAGGGGTGTGTAACGAAACGGAGGAGGTGTGAATAATAATCTGAAGTTAAAATAAAAACAAAATGAAATAAAAATTAGGGGAGATATAAAAGGAAAAGGGAGAGAAATCACAACCCTAATTTTATGCTTCTCCAAACCTTCAGCGTCGCAAATGAAAAAAACAGAGAGAGAGAGAGAGGGTTCACCTCCGCCGTGAGAGGGAGAGAGAGCTCGCGAGAGTGGGGGAGAAGGAGAGCAACGACCACGGTGACGACACAGGGAACGATGGCTATGGCGCTGATCGTCGGACCAGCGACGTCGTCCTATGGCGACGGTGATATGAGCGACGACGGCGACGTTGTTACCAAGTGGCTTCAGTCTCAAGAGGGGGGGGTGAATTGAGATTTAAAACTTTTCAGATCTTTCGAAAACGTTTTTCCCCTTTTTCAATGACTTAGATCAATTTCGCGCAGGTTAAGTGGAAGCGAAGGAATTAGATTATAAAGCAGTAAAGCGGTATAACAGTAAAGCAGGAAAGCAGTAAAGCACGCAGAGATTTATCCTGGTTCGGTCACCTCCTAGTGACCTACGTCCAGTCCTCACACCCTTGTGAGATTTTCCACTAACCAAAACAACAAGGCTTACAGGTGCCTTGGAAAACCTTTACAGACTCAGGCACTCTCCTCCTAGGATACCCCACCTATGGAGAGCCCTCAAATCTAACAATACAATAACAAGAGATACTCCACCTCTGTTACAATCAACTGCCCTAGAAAGATACCCCACTTCCTAGTACATGCAGCTACCCTAGAGAGATACCCCACTCCCTAGAACAAAACACAACAATTAAATAATAAATAATTGTAAAGACAGAAATACCTCTAATGAAGGCAGATATTACAACTTGAAGAATGCAACCCCAACTAACTCTTAGCAACAGATCAGCTCAGACGGACCAACGGTGCGTGACGAGCAAAAGTAAAAGCGTAAAGAGTTTTTCTCAAAAAGTTCTCTGATTCGTGAAAATGGGTTGTTCTGTGAAAATGAACGTGAAGCACTGCCTATTTATAGGCTATGAGGAAATTAAGTTTACGTTGAAAATATTGTAGGAATCGATTCTTTGTTGAATGCATTTGATCTAGGAATCGATTTATTTAAGTGGGGAATCGATTTATCTTTGTTTGAAAAATAGATACAATCGATTCTTGAGTACCCTGGAGAGCTAGGAATCGATTCTATACTTAGTGAAAATATGTATAAATCGATTCTCAGCTTGCCTGAGACATGTGGGAATCGATTCTCAGTTAAGTGCAAAAGAGTGGGAATCGATTCTTCCCTTAAAATTGTTTGGCTCAGAAATCGATTTATGTACTAAAAATACATGACCTGACAATCGATTCTTTCTTTTCTGTTTTACCTGAAAATCGATTTTGATGTATGTTTATGCATGAGAAAATCGATTTTATGCTTTTAAAGATGATAAGAATGTTTACGTAAGTGTGCATGCATCTTTGAAAAACTTGTGAGTGTGTGAGACTTTGATATACGAGCTGACCTTTGAAAGAGCTTACACTTTTTCCTAAGACACGCCCAAACCCTAAGGACTACCCTTATATTTAAGGACTACCCTTAAACTTGAATCTTCAATTCTTGAGCTTGTTTGTCTTGGATTGTGACTTTGATGTTTAATCACTTTTCTTTACTTTTGGCTATCAACTTTACCTTTGCCTTTTTCATCATCAAAACATATTCTGCAATATTAGTTTACCTGCAATACAAGGTATCCACATTCTCCCCCTTTTTGATGATGACAAAACACTAACTCATCTTCAAGGTGGGAGGTTAGTTCAAACAGATAATGCATATAAAATACTCCCCCTATCATGATGCTCCCCCTGTTTTATTGACTGTATGCGAGTGAATGTAAATGCATGTTGAATATAAAAACTCTATTCTTCTCCCCCTTTTTGTCATGATCAAAGAGGGCAACATGTAATGAAAATTGTGAATCTAACAGCACAGTCATTTAATCTAGAAATAATTTAATAATTTCATTAAAACAATTTGGTAACCAACAAAAGAGCTAATAGTCATAGGCTTATAAGAAAAAGGTTTATGCCAACAGGGCACAAAGCATAAAAATAAAATGCTGACTCAAAAATTTATCTAAAGATCTTGCATCCAATGCGAGAAGGAGTTGTTTCGAGCCTCAAATTCTGTTAGTCGATTGTTTAAGGCAGCAATTTCGCGACTGTGGGTCTCTCTAGAAAGGATGATTTCTTGTTTCAATTCTTCCTGCATTTCGCGCTGTTCTTCTTGAAAGATGTTGAGTGCGGACAAGAAGTGATTGAGGGCTGTGGATGGGGCTGCAGCAGCAGCAGTTTGGTTTGGTTCTGTTTGACCACCCTCATGTATGGTGGGGTTTGTGTTTGGACCAGGTGGCCTGTTTGGATCATATTCTTGGGAGGATGCTATGCCTATGGAGGAGTGATGCCATGTATCTCCAGATTGGATGAATTGCATCTGGTTTAAGGTGGAGGTGTTTATCATGTGGTAGGCTGCTTTCCCTTTTATGATTTTCTCCCCTAAGAATGGAATGTTGAAATGTTGGAGGATTTTTGTAATGAGAACGCAGTATGGAAGAGGTTTGTCACTTGACTTTGTATGTTTGACCATGTGGCTCACAATCAGATGTGCCCAGTTTATGTTCTTCTGGTGTTTGATTCCCCAAAGTAGGATAATTTCTTCCTGGGTTACTTGCGCGATGTTTGAGGTTTTGGGAACGATTGTTCGGGCGATGGTGTAGTGGAGAAGCCGGTTTTGGGTAGTGAGGGATTTTGCTAGGATAGGCCGCTTCCCAACTTTAGCCAGAGCGTGGCATATGGATACACAAGTATCTCCTAGGTTGAATTCGGGCCAAGATTCCGAAGGATTCATATGGATCAATTTCTCACCATCACAGGGTAAGCTGGTGAGATTACTGAACTGAGCTAGGGTGAGGTGGATTTTGGTTCCTTTTAGTTCAGCTGATAGCGTTTCAGTTGTATCGTTGTAGCTAAGTGTGGTGTAAAAGGCTCTAACCATGTCTGGAGCGACTGGACCTGTTTCAGTTGCAAAGTCTAGCAGTTTATGGTACTCTAACCAGTTAATAAATTCAAATCCCTTTTGACTTTGAAACCAGGGTAAGTCCAGAGCAAAGGTGGTTCCTAATCCTCTAAGAGAGAAGTTTTTGCAGTAGAGGTCAGCTTGTTCAGAACTGGTGAAATATCTGGAGTGGAAGGAGCTTTCACCATCATGTACCCTTTTCCTTTTGACACAGAGGTTCTTGGTTCTTGGAGACATTGGGAATTTTTGGAGAGTTGTGAATTTTGCTATGAGTTGCTCTAAGGGAAGGTGTGATTTTATTTTTGGATGGTTTATGCGCCCTAAAAAATTGGTTTGGATATGATAAGATAACATAGGAGGATTATGCGCTTTTCTTGTTGGAGAGGTTAAGTGATTAGCGCTAGTTTTCCTAAGTTTTAGGAAGAGATTGATTTGTTGGAGATTTTGCAAGATCATGATCGATTGAGAGATCCTATATAATCGATTTTAAGCTAAATGATAGGCCATGGGAGAGACTTGAAAATCGATTTATGTCATGGAATAATGCCCAAAAAGAAAGCTCTATGAAACTTATAAAAATAGAGTAAATTGTTTCTTTTGCAATGGTTCAAAAAATAATTTTGACTGGCCGTTAAAAGATTTATTAACTTTAATCATGTATGCACACATTTGAGTCATGATTTCTAAGATGATGATTCCTTTATTTTTAAATTATGAAAGGGATATGGGAACAAAATTTCGCACGGTATAGACCACTTTTTATGTTAAATTGATAGTTTTATAAATGCGGACTAACCTTTACTGAGGATTCTTTCCTCAGTTTTATTTTTGATGTAAGTCACATGACTGCTTAACCTTGGGTGGAGTGTTTAAGGATCTGTTTCTTCCCAGTCATGAGCTTTTGTGATTCTGCTTTCAAGGTACCAATCTGTCCCCCATACCTTGAAGCATACCTGCAATGATTTAAACAAGGGTTCTAGGTACCCAAATTTCTTTGGGTCCTTGTGGGTTAGTACTTAGTATGGTCCCTTTGGGAACCCATACTTTCTTCACATTTTGTCTTCCTCTTGTCCTGCAAACAGAAGCTGTATGTCCATTTTTACCACAATAACTACAACTGATGCATGGTCTTGATCTATGATGTATATGCCTTTTAGTGTAGTTGTTTCTAGGATGTGCCTGTTGTAAGCTGGATAGCTTTCCTACTGTCCATTCTAGTTCATGGACTTTCTTTTCAAACTCAGTACATTTGTCACAGACATAATTTGCTTTAAGGTAACCTAGGCTGTAGTTTTCCTTTCTAAGTTCTAGCCTTTCTTTAGTTAATGCAATTACTTCATTTTGAAGATGATTAATAACTTTCTTTGCTTTACTTAATGCCTTAGCTAATTTCATAGAATCATCATGCAGTTCAGTGAAAGCTTCATATAAATCATCATATGCATTTTGTAAAGAGTCAGGGTTAGATATTACCTCGTTTTCATTCTCGCTTTCATGATCAGCCATTAATGCAACTTGAGCTTCTTCATCCTCTGATTCATCTGATGAATCCATACAGTTGTCTTCCCATGCGATGTAGGCTTTTCTTCCTTTGTTATCCCTGAATGCCTTCTTTTCAAATTTGGAGTCCTTTTTCTGTAGATTAGGACATTCCATTTTCATGTGCCCGGGTTTCCCGCATTCCTAACAAGTAGGAGGACCGGATGTACTTTCTTTGCTAAAGAACTTTTTTGATTTGAAGTTCTTCCTTGGATAGTTGTTGCCTTTCATGAACCTTTTGAACTTCCGAACCATAAGAGCCATATTCTCTTCACTTTCATCAATTTCATCATCTGAGTTGTCACTATCATCAAATCGACTAGAACTAGATGCTTTTAGAGCCAAGCTTTTCTTTTTCTTATCTGTATTTTCGTACTCAGCTAGACGGGTGAGTTCTAGTTCATGCTCTTGAAGTTTACCGAACAGAGTAGCCAGAGTCATAGTAGCTAAATTTCTTGATTCAGCTATAGCAGTAACCTTGGGTTGCCATTCTCTATTCAGACATCTCAGAACTTTGTTGATTAGATCCTCTGCAGGAAATGACTTTCCCAACAAGCTTAACTGATTCACTATGTGAGTGAACCTTTTCTGCATTTCTGGTATTGTTTCACCTGTATTCATTCTAAACAGTTCGTACTCTCTGATAAGAGTATTTGTTCTTGCCCTTTTCACTTCATTTGTACCCTCATGAGTAACTTGGAGATTATCCCACATTTCTTGGGCAGATTTACAGTTTGAAACTCGAAAAAATTCATCAGGACTTAAAGCAGAAGTAATAATATTTTTGGCACGTAAATTATGTTGCACTTTTCTTTTCTCATCATCAGACCATTCATTTCTACTTTTAATTGTAAGAATACCATCTACTATGTGCGTGGGGACATAGGGTCCTTTTTCCACAGCATCCCAGACATCTAAGTCTACCCCTTCAATAAAAATTCTCATTCTTTCTTTTCAATATGCGTAATCTTTCCCGTTGAATCCCGGAGGACGGGTAAGAGAAGCACCCTCTTGCGTAGACCAACCTGAAGCCATTTCTCTTGAAGCTGCTAGGCCCTTTATACAAGAGTCTAGCTCTGATACCACTTGTTACCAAGTGGCTTCAGTCTCAAGAGGGGGGGTGAATTGAGATTTAAAACTTTTCAGATCTTTCGAAAACGTTTTTCCCCTTTTTCAATGACTTAGATCAATTTCGCGCAGGTTAAGTGGAAGCGAAGGAATTAGATTATAAAGCAGTAAAGCGGTATAACAGTAAAGCAGGAAAGCAGTAAAGCACGCAGAGATTTATCCTGGTTCGGTCACCTCCTAGTGACCTACGTCCAGTCCTCACACCCTTGTGAGATTTTCCACTAACCAAAACAACAAGGCTTACAGGTGTCTTGGAAAACCTTTACAGACTCAGGCACTCTCCTCCTAGGATACCCCACCTATGGAGAGCCCTCAAATCTAACAATACAATAACAAGAGATACCCCACCCCTGTTACAATCAACTGCCCTTTAAATCAAAGAATATTGTGTCTACTAACAAACCTTTGCAGCTGTTACACATGGATCTATTTGGTCCCTCAAGGACAAAAAGTTATGGTGGAAATTACTATGCTCTAGTTATAGTAGATGATTATTCAAGGTATACCTGGACCCTCTTTCTGGCAAATAAGAGCGAAGCTTTTGGAGCATTCATAAAGCTTGCTCGCAACATTCAAAATGAGAAAGAATTGAAGATCATCTCTATTCGATCTGATCACGGTGGAGAATTTGAAAATGAAAAATTTGAGATTCTATGTGAAGAACTTGGTATAAATCACAACTTCTCAGCACCTAGAACTCCTCAACAAAATGGAGTTGTTGAAAGGAAAAATCGATCATTGGAGGAACTTGCCAGAACAATGCTAAATGATCACGACATCCCAAAATACTTTTGGGCGGATGCTGTAAGTACTGCTTGTTATGTTATGAATAGAGTTTTGATTAGGCCTATTCTAAAGAAAACCCCCTATGAACTTTACAAGGGGAGAAAACCAAATATTTCACACCTTCACACTTTTGGTTGCAAATGTTTTGTATTGAATAATGGAAAGGATAACCTAGGTAAATTCGATGCTAAAGCTGATGAAGGATTTTTTCTTGGTTACTCTTTATCTAGCAAGGCCTTTAGAATTTTCAATAAAAGAAATAAGGTAATTGAGGAATCTGTACATGTTACGTTTGATGAAACTAACCCCAAAAGGCTGGAAAAGGTTATTGATGATATTGCAGATGAACCTGAAGAGTTACAGATAGGTGAGAAGAAGAAAGAAGAAGAAACAAAAACCACCTCTCAAGAGAAATCAGAAGAAGGATCAAGCAGTGAACTTCCCAAGGAATGGAGAATCCCAAGGGACCACTCGCTTGAAAATGTCATAGGTGATGTAACTAAAGGGGTAACTACTCGTAACTCTCTTAGAAATGCATGTAATCATATGGCTTTCGTATCTCAAATTGAACCTAGAAATATAGATGAAGCCGTAGTTGATGAACATTGGACTATTGCTATGCAAGAAGAGTTAAATCAGTTTGAAAGAAACGAAGTGTGGGATCTAGTTCCTAGACCTGATAAACCTCAGATAATAGGCACAAAATGGGTGTTTAAAAACAAGCTAGACGAATCAGGTATAATAATTAGGAACAAAGCTAGACTAGTTGCTAAAGGTTACAATCAAGAAGAAGGAATAGACTATGATGAAACATACGCTCCTGTAGCTAGATTACAAGCTATTCGCATGTTACTTGCTTTTGCATCAATCATGGATTTTAAATTGTATCAAATGGATGTTAAGAGCGCTTTCTTAAACGGTTTTATTCAAGAAGAAGTATATGTTGAACAACCTCCTGGCTTTGAAAATTTTGAAAAACCAGACCATGTTTTTAAACTCAAAAAGGCTCTATATGGTCTGAAGCAAGCTCCCAGAGCTTGGTACGAAAGATTGAGCAAATTCCTACTCAATCATGATTTTCAAAGAGGGAAAGTTGACACTACACTTTTTATAAAAAGGTCAAAAGATGACATCTTACTCGTGCAAATTTATGTGGATGATATCATTTTCGGTGCTACTAATGAATTACTTTGCAAAGAGTTTTCAAGTATTATGCAGAGTGAGTTTGAAATGTCAATGATGGGAGAACTCAACTTCTTCCTTGGGCTCCAAATAAAACAAACAAACAACGGCATCTTCATATCCCAATCAAAGTACTGCAAAGAACTACTCAAAAGATTCGAAATGGACAAAGCAAAAGAAATGTCCACACCAATGAGCACTTCATGCTACTTAGACAAAGATGAAGAAGGTAAACCGGTAGAACTAAGCAAATATCGAGGTATAATTGGCTCTCTTCTCTACTTAACTGCTAGTAGACCGGACATCATGTTTAGTGTTTGCATGTGTGCTAGGTATCAAGAAAATCCAAAAGAGTCACATTTAGTAGCTGTCAAAAGAATAATGAGATATCTGGTAGGCACTCAAAATGTTGGTCTGTGGTACCCAAAAGGCGCCACATGTAGCCTTATTGGATATTCAGACTCTGACTTTGCAGGATGTAAGTTGGATAGAAAAAGCACTAGTGGAACATGTCACATACTAGGTAGTGCATTAGTCTCATGGCACAGTAAGAAACAAGTCAGTGTCGCACTGTCAACTGCTGAAGCAGAATATGTTGCAGCAGGGAGTTATTATGCACAAATTCTCTGGATGAAGCAACAACTTCTTGACTATGGTATAAATTTAGATCATATCCCTATAAAATGCGACAATACCAGCGCCATCAATCTTACAAAGAACCCCGTCCAACACTCTAGGACCAAGCATATAGAGATAAGACACCATTTTCTTAGAGATCATGTCCAAAAAGGGGATTGTGTAATCGAATTTGTTGAATCCGCAAAACAGCTGGCTGATATTTTTACAAAACCTTTACAGAAAGAAAACTTCTTCTTCATTCGAAGAGAACTTGGAATCATTGATTCCTCTTCATGCTGTTAGATTCACAATTTTCATTACATGTTGCCCTCTTTGATCATGACAAAAAGGTGGAGAAGAATAGAGTTTTTATATTCAGCATGCATTTACATTCACTTGCATACAGTCAATAAAACAGGGGGAGCATCATGATAGGGGGAGTATTTTATATGCATTATCTGTTTGAACTAACCTCCCACCTTGAAGATGAGTTAGTGTTTTGTCATCATCAAAAAGGGGGAGAATGTGGATACCTTGTATTGCAGGTAAACTAATATTGCAGAATATGTTTTGATGATGAAAAAGGCAAAGGTAAAGTTGATAGCCAAAAGTAAAGAAAAGTGACTAAACATCAAAGTCACAATCCAAGACAAACAAGCTCAAGAATTGAAGATTCAAGTTTAAGGGTAGTCCTTAAATATAAGGGTAGTCCTTAGGGTTTGGGTGTGTCTTAGGAAAAAGTGTAAGCTCTTTCAAAGGTCAGCTCGTATATCAAAGTCTCACACACTCACAAGTTTTTCAAAGATGCATGCATACTTACGTAAACATTCTTATCATCTTTAAAAACATAAAATCGATTTTCTCATGCATAAACATACATCAAAATCGATTTTCAGGTAAAACAGAAAAGAAAGAATCGATTGTCCGGTCATGTATTTTCAGTACATAAATCGATTTCTGAGCCAAACAATTTTAAGGGAAGAATCGATTCCCACTCTTTTGCACTTAACTGAGAATCGATTCCCACATGTCTCAGGCAAGCTGAGAATCGATTTATACATATTTTCACTAAGTATAGAATCGATTCCTAGCTCTCCAGGGTACTCAAGAATCGATTGTATCTATTTTTCAAACAAAGATAAATCGATTCCTCACTTAAATAAATCGATTCCTAGATCAAATGCATTCAACAAAGAATCGATTCCTACAATATTTTCAACGTAAACTTAATTTCCTCATAGCCTATAAATAGGCAGTGCTTCACGTTCATTTTCACAGAACAACCCATTTTCACGAATCAGAGAACTTTTTGAGAAAAACTCTTTACGCTTTTACTTTTGCTCGTCACGCACCGTTGGTCCGTCTGAGCTGATCTGTTGCTAAGAGTTACTTAGGGTTGCATTCTTCAAGTTGTAATATCTGCCTTCATTAGAGGTATTTCTGTCTTTACAATTATTTATTATTTAATTGTTGTGTTTTGTTCTAGGGAGTGGGGTATCTCTCTAGGGTAGCTGCATGTACTAGGAAGTGGGGTATCTTTCTAGGGCAGTGGATTGTAACAGGGGTGGGGTATCTCTTGTTATTGTATTGTTAGATTTGAGGGCTCTCCATAGGTGGGGTATCCTAGGAGGAGAGTGCCTGAGTCTGTAAAGGTTTTCCAAGGCATCTGTAAGCCTTGTTGTTTTGGTTAGTGGAAAATCTCACAAGGGTGTGAGGACTGGACGTAGGTCACTAGGAGGTGACCGAACCAGGATAAATCTCTGCGTGCTTTACTGCTTTCCTGCTTTACTGTTATACCGCTTTACTGCTTTATATTCTAATTCCTTCGCTACCACTTAACCTGCGCGAAAATTGATCTAAGTCATTGAAAAGGGGAAAAACGTTTTCGAAAGATCTGAAAAGTTTTTTATTCTCAATTCACCCCCCCTCTTGAGACTGAAGCCACTTGGTAACAAGTGGTATCAAAGCTAGACTCTTGTATAAAGGGCCTAGCAGCTTCAAGAGAAATGGCTTCAGGTTGGTCTACGCAAGAGGGTGCTTCTCTTACCCGTCCTCCGGGATTCAACGGGAAAGATTACGCATATTGGAAAGAAAGAATGAGAATTTTTATTGAAGGGGTAGACTTAGATGTCTGGGATGCTGTGGAAAAAGGACCCTATGTCCCCACGCACATAGTAGATGGTATTCTTACAATTAAAAGTAGAAATGAATGGTCTGATGATGAGAAAAGAAAAGTGCAACATAATTTACGTGCCAAAAATATTATTACTTCTGCTTTAAGTCCTGATGAATTTTTTCGAGTTTCAAACTGTAAATCTGCCCAAGAAATGTGGGATAATCTCCAAGTTACTCATGAGGGTACAAATGAAGTGAAAAGGGCAAGAACAAATACTCTTATCAGAGAGTACGAACTGTTTAGAATGAATACAGGTGAAACAATACCAGAAATGCAGAAAAGGTTCACTCACATAGTGAATCAGTTAAGCTTGTTGGGAAAGTCATTTCCTGCGGTGGATCTAATCAACAAAGTTCTGAGATGTCTGAATAGAGAATGGCAACCCAAGGTTACTGCTATAGCTGAATCAAGAAATTTAGCTACTATGACTCTGGCTACTCTGTTCGGTAAACTTCAAGAGCATGAACTAGAACTCACCCGTCTAGCTGAGTACGAAAATACAGATAAGAAAAAGAAAAGCTTGGCTCTAAAAGCATCTAGTTCTAGTCGATTTGATGATAGTGACAATTCAGATGATGAAATTGATGAAAGTGAAGAGAATATGGCTCTTATGGTTCGGAAGTTCAAAAGGTTCATGAAAGGCAACAACTATCCAAGGAAGAACTTCAAATCAAAAAAGTTCTCTAGCAAAGAAAGTACATCCGGTCCTCCTACTTGTTATGAATGCGGGAAACCCGGGCACATGAAAATGGAATGTCCTAATCTACAGAAAAAGGACTCCAAATTTGAAAAGAAGGCATTCAGGGATAACAAAGGAAGAAAAGCCTACATCGCATGGGAAGACAACTGTATGGATTCATCAGATGAATCAGAGGATGAAGAAGCTCAAGTTGCATTAATGGCTGATCATGAAAGCGAGAATGAAAACGAGGTAATATCTAACCCTGACTCTTTACAAAATGCATATGATGATTTATATGAAGCTTTCACTGAACTGCATGATGATTCTATGAAATTAGCTAAGGCATTAAGTAAAGCAAAGAAAGTTATTAATCATCTTCAAAATGAAGTAATTGCATTAACTAAAGAAAGGCTAGAACTTAGAAAGGAAAACTACAGCCTAGGTTACCTTAAAGCAAATTATGTCTGTGACAAATGTACTGAGTTTGAAAAGAAAGTCCATGAACTAGAATGGACAGTAGGAAAGCTATCCAGCTTACAACAGGCACATCCTAGAAACAACTACACTAAAAGGCATATACATCATAGATCAAGACCATGCATCAGTTGTAGTTATTGTGGTAAAAATGGACATACAGCTTCTGTTTGCAGGACAAGAGGAAGACAAAATGTGAAGAAAGTATGGGTTCCCAAAGGGACCATACTAAGTACTAACCCACAAGGACCCAAAGAAATTTGGGTACCTAAAACCCTTGTTTAAATCATTGCAGGTATGCTTCAAGGTATGGGGGACAGATGGGTACCTTGAAAGCAGAATCACAAAAGCTCATGACTGGGAAGAAATAGATCCTTAAACACTCCACCCCAGGTTAAGCAGTCATGTGACTTACATCAAAAATAAAACCGAGGAAAGAATCCTCAGTAAAGGTTAGTCCGCATTTATAAAACTATCAATTTAACATAAAAAGTGGTCTATACTGTGCGAAATTTTGTTCCCATATCCCTTTCATAATTTAAAAATAAAGGAATCATCATCTTAGAAATCATGACTCAAATGTGTGCATACATGATTAAAGTTAATAAATCTTTTAACGGCTAGTCAAAATTATTTTTTGAACCATTGCAAAAGAAACAATTTACTCTATTTTTATAAGTTTCATAGAGCTTTCTTTTTTGGCATTATTCCATGACATAAATCGATTTTCAAGTCTCTCCCATGGCCTATCATTTAGCTTAAAATCGATTATATAGGATCTCTCAATCGATCATGATCTTGCAAAATCTCCAACAAATCAATCTCTTCCTAAAACTTAGGAAAACTAGCGCTAATCACTTAACCTCTCCAACAAGAAAAGCGTATAATCCTCCTATTTTATCTTATCATATCCAAACCAATTTTTTAGGGCGCATAAACCATCCAAAAATAAAATCACACCTGCCCTTAGAGCAACTCATAGCAAAATTCACAACTCTCCAAAAATTCCCAATGTCTCCAAGAACCAAGAACCTCTGTGTCAAAAGGAAAAAGGGTACACGATGGTGAAAGCTCCTTCCACTCCAGATATTTCACCAGTTCTGAACAAGCTGACCTCTACTGCAAAAACTTCTCTCTTAGAGGATTAGGAACCACCTTTGCTCTGGACTTACCCTGGTTTCAAAGTCAAAAGGGATTTGAATTTATTAACTGGTTAGAGTACCATAAACTGCTAGACTTTGCAACTGAAACAGGTCCAGTCGCTCCAGACATGGTTAGAGCCTTCTACACCACACTTAGCTACAACGATACAACTGAAACGCTATCAGCTGAACTAAAAGGAACCAAAATCCACATCACCCTAGCTCAGTTCAGTAATCTCACCAGCTTACCCCTGTGATGGTGAGAAATTGATCCATATGAATCCTCCGGAATCTTGGCCCGAATTCAACCTAGGAGATACTTGTGTATCCATATGCCACGCTCTGGCTAAAGTTGGGAAGCGGCCTATCCTAGCAAAATCCCTCACTACCCAAAACCGGCTTCTCCACTACACCATCGCCCGAACAATCGTTCCCAAAACCTCAAACATCGCTCAAGTAACCCAGGAAGAAATTATCCTACTTTGGGGAATCAAACACCAGAAGAACATAAACTGGGCACATCTGATTGTGAGCCACATGGTCAAACATAGAAAGTCAAGTGACAAACCTCTTCCATATTGCGTTCTCATTACAAAAATCCTCCAACATTTCAACATTCCATTCTTAGGGGAGAAAATCATAAAATGGAAAGCAGCCTACCACATGATAAACACCTCCACCTTAAACCAGATGCAATTCATCCAATCTGGAGATACATGGCATCACTCCTCCATAGGCATAGCATCCTCCCAAGAATATGATCCAAACAGGCCACCTGGTCCAAACACAAACCCCACCATACATGAGGATGGTCAAACAGAACCAAACCAAACTGCTACTGTTGCAGCCCCATCCACAGCCCTCAATCACTTCTTGTCCGCACTCAACATCTTTCAAGAAGAACTGCGCGAAATTGATCTAAGTCATTGAAAAAGGGGAAAAACGTTTTCGAAAGATCTGAAAAGTTTTAAATCTCAATTCACCCCCCCTCTTGAGACTGAAGCCACGGTGACGACACAGGGAACGACGGCTATGGCGCTGATCGTCGGACCAGCGGCGTCGTACTGTGGCGACGGTGATATGAGCGACGACGGCGACGTCGTTCGTGGTGCTTTCTACTGAGTTCGACCACGACTTGGCCGTGCTTTGGGCGAATGAAAAGGAGACGACGGGAGAGGGTCGCGCCGGTGGAGGCCAACCACGGTGGTGAGCCGTGGAGACGACGACGCGATGGTGCGCTACGGTGGCTGCGACGGCTTGGGTTGTGCGAGGGAGAGGAAACCGAAGAGTTATGGATCGTTGTTTGTTGGCCGCGGTGTGAGGGTTCAGTGGCGGTGAAGGATGGCGTTTGGGGGGCTGGTTGTTCTAATGGCGGTGCCGTTTTTTAGGGCGGTGTTGAGAAAGAAGGTGGTGGTTCATGGGGAGAGAGAGAGAGAGTTGCGATGGTGGTGATTGTGGGTAGTTCGGTTTGGTAGGAAGCGAGAGGAGTGGAGAAAGTGAAGAGGAACAGCGTCTGAAGTGGTGGTTCACGGCCAACACGCTGGCCGGAGCTTCAAGGTGACCTTTGACCCCTTACATTTTGTTTTCCCTATTCATTTTTTTACCTCACACTAAGGGCTAAAATGGAAACCAAAGAAGTGTTCCTGCTACTCTTCCCTTTTACCTCTGTTTTTTCCTTTCTTCCTGAACCGCTCTGTTTTATGTGTTTGAAGTTTTGAGGCTAGGGTTTCAGGGTGAAACCCTCATTTTTTGAATATTGCTACTGTGAATGAAACCCTCATTTTCTATGATGATCAGTGTCTGTGTGTGTTTTTCGGTGTCCTTTTTTCGGGTCTCTGTCTGTGGCTGTGTATATCCCCTCTCTGTTTGTGTGATACTGTATTTATAATGGGGTTTTTGTGGTGTAGGTGTGGAGTAGAGGAGCAAAGCTCACGGGAGACAATGGTACCAAACAGCCTCTGAATAAAACAGCAGGAATGCATATGGCTTTTTGCTCAAAATGGAAGAGCAAAGAGACAAGGAAAAAGAAGACATGAGCTCTATTCTTGAAATAGAGAAGCTGGACAGCAACTCAACAACAACAATAAGCAGCAGCAGCGCAACAGCTGCTCTCCTTTTTTTGTTTTTATTTTAAAATTTTGTACATTTTGCTTTTAATCTTTTTGTCTATACATGTAACAAAAGTTGACTATACATGTAACAAAAGTATTCCTGAGCCTACCTTATATGAAGATCCATTTTGCTTTTAATCTGTTTATTTTAAAATTTTGTACATTTTGCTTTTAATCTTTTTGTCTATACATGTAACAAAAGCCGGGGTCTGCCTCAGGAATACCTTGCCCTCAGGCTGACTGCTTTGAATCCGATTTACATTTTAACAAAGCAGACATACCCCCACTGATAGGTATATTCGTTTTTATATTTTAACAAATCGGATCTACCTCACTAAAGGTAGATCCGATTTCCCCCAACTAATTCTAATCGGATATACGTAAATCAGCCTTTTATTTTTGTGAATCTGATCTACCTACCTTATATGTAGATCCAATTTATATCAATTTAACCAGGGGTATTTTTGTCTTAAAATTTCTTGCGGGGGTATATGATGATATGATAGGGGTACAAAAAAAATATCCGTTATGTTTTTGGATCTATTGTAAGCCCTTGGGGGTGCTTGGTTTGGGCCCCGTCCCGTTTAATGAAATCAATGCATTCTTGACAAAAACAAAAAAAAACCGATGGTGTAAATAGTAGTCTGATTTTTAATTTAAAAAAAAAGAAAAATAGGAAAATGGGAAGAGGATATAAAAGGAAACCATTTACTTCATAACCCTAGTTTCTTACACCTCTCAGCGCCGCTCCACGATTAGAAAGAGAGAGAGGGTTTCATGAGAGAAAAAGAGAGCGCCTGAGAGAACGAAAAGGAGAGAGAGAGTGACGGAGAGGGAGAGGGGAAGAGGAGGAGAATCACGACGGCCTCATGGCCTCGCCGAACCTGCTTGCGACGACGACGGAGGCGTGTGGTGTTCACGTCTGCTGGCGAAGGTTGACGCCGGCTTTGCCATGGTTCTAGGAGCACTACACGGCCAGAGGAGGGGATACGAAGCCAGACGCAGGCGAGGGCGACGGCGGAACGGGTGACGTCTGCGACGTACGGGTGAGTACGATGAACCTATCATCGTCAGGAGGGTGTCGCGCTTGTAGGGGAAACGAAAACGGTGGTTGGAGTTTGAAGGTATGCTCTGTTTTCTTTTTCCCTGCGTTTTTCTTTTGATTTATCTCTGTTTTTTATAATTTTTTAAAAAATGAATAAGTTATTCTGCTTCTCTTCATCCTCCCTCCTCACATCTTAGCCTATGATTTTGTATTTGTTGATCTAGATAAAAATCATTCCAAAATAAACAATTATATATGTTCTGCTACAACAACTGAAACCTGTTTTTTATGTGTGATTTAACCTGTCTCTGATCTACACATTCTACACATTCTGGTCTAAGTTTCTTTGCAACAAAAACAACTAAAACCGAAAAGCTAAGACAAACAGATATTAGAATAACTTATTTCAAACAAGTTGATCCCATATAGACCTAGAATGCGCTTAAAAGAACCAATAGTTGATACCAACCTAATTTCCAGCTTCTGAGATTTCTCCCTTTTCTTTAATTTTGCACGTTATTGCTACTGCTTCTCACCGCTACTCTACCGTTTCCTCTTCTCCGGGTTTTGGCGTGAAAACCCAATCAGTTGAGTAATTCTCAGAATTTTGTGTGTCTTTCTCTAATTTTCGTTTAGGTATTTATAGTTATTTTTTAGGGTTTAGCAATTAAATTTTCTGATTCTGGATGATTTTATTTCCTGTTTTCAGGATTGGGCTTGGTTTGGAGACCTTACTCAGCAAGGAAGATGAAACGCAGCTGCTGCTGATTTTTTTTAATTTTCGCGTTTTTAATTTTTTTTTTGTATTTTGTTATTTTATCATTACTTTTGATTTGTTTTGTAATTTTTATTATTATTATTATTTTGTATTTTTTAGACATGGGACATTTTTTTTGGTCAAATGCAAGAAAACGGATTTAATTGGGTCAAACCCAATCAAAAGACTAAACATTGGCCCAATTAGACAAAGGGTTTTTTTTGTACCCCACCTCATGCACTTATACCCTCACAAAATATGATAATCCGAAAATACCCCTGTTGAACTTTACAACGATGGAATTACATACTACATGTAAATTTGTTTTTAAAAAAATTTCAAAAAGGATTTACTTAAAAAGAAATAAATTTGTTTAACTCACAAATTAGCTAATGGATTTACGTAGGATATTTTAAATCGGTTTTAGTAAAATTATAATAATGAAAGTAAGTTTTGTCAAAATACATTTGTTTTTTTAAAATTTTTGCTAATGAATTTACCTATTTATAAGGTAAATCCATTTTGTTAACTGGATTTATCTATCTTATAGGTAAATTTATTTTTAATAAAATTTAACAAACAATCCTATTGACAATTTTGATTAAGGGCCAAATTTTTCAAAACGAATTCTTTTAATAAATATCTTTTAATAAATATATAAATGTGTTTTGTATCATAATTAATAAATAAAAGTGATAAATGTGTTAAAAAATTAAAATAATTTTTTTTAAAAATAAAATAGATATGATAATTGGTTGATTTTTGCTTCGTTTAGTGTGTAGATATTTGTCAATATGTGACGATGTTGTACGTTGTATGAATAATTTAAGTTAAAAAATTAGTTTTTGGGCAACCTATTCCGATTGAAATGAAACCATCGCCCGTAAATCCAAAAAAAAATCAGGCATCAAGACACTCCCAAAGAGGAGACTTCTTCTGGGAATGCGGGGCTCAAAATCTCAAATTTCAACGTTTGCTATTTTTTATTAATTTTTTGAATTTTTCATAATTTACAAAAAATCTATAATTTTTTGCATAAGCTTATTTTGGTTTAAGTAGATTTTTAATCGTGTTTTTATAATTTTTTGCTTAGTTTTGATTTTTTAACGGATGCTTAGTAGTCTTTTTATAACCATATTTTAAAAATTAAAAAAAAAATATTTTTAAATACACAACGGTTTTTTGTTCTTTTCTCAAAACGGATTTAGTTTTAAAATAGATAAATCTGTTAGTTGTAACTCTGTGGGGCATTCTGAGAATATCATATTTTGTGGGGGTATATGGAGAAACTATAGGGGTAAAAAAAAACCTTAGACAAATTGCTAAAATTATTCCCAATTAGACAAACGACTAAAATCAGCCCAATCAAGGCAAGTTACTAACATAGGTTCAATCATACAAACATAAGGCCAGATTACTAAAAAGACCCAATTTCTAAACATAGGCCCAAATTATATAAGCATAGGTCCAAATTAAATAAATAGTATCTAAATGAAACTTAAATAGCATTGACACGTGCTAATTGGGTCGGAGACTTACAAACTATCTACTATTGTGCTAATGATGCACAACTAACAAAAATATCATATTAATATTAAAGTGACAAAAAATGTAGACAAAATTGGGGTATAACAAGAAGACACATTGTATTAAGTGAGAGCATCCAATTTATAAAGACTTGTAAGAGTTCATCATATTCAACCATATTGACAACATGAATAACAATTGACCAATTTCAATCATCATGGGTATTCAACTATGATATCACACCCAAGGAATTGGAATATGCTTGTTAAACAATGTATTTGGAAGTGGGAAATCAAGGAAATAAACAGGAACCAGAGGGAAACATGACCACCCGTGTTTTGGAAACACGACATTTAAAAAATTTGCATCTTACACAGAAAGAGACACGGCTGCCCGTGTTCCAGAAACATGGTCGTGTTTCTTCCCCATCAGCAATTTGTTCATTTTGGTCTCCAAACTTCAACTACTTGTTGCCCAAACCCCTTACAATTGAAAACACACCCAAATACAGAGGCAATATCAATATTTCATGCTTCATTAAATGTAGTGTGAATCACTAAAAACTTCAACTCAATAGCAACCACATTTATGAAGGCTTATAAAAAAAAAACCACATTTATGAAGCAATTAGCACATAATGTAGCATTTAATCTTGTTTAACCTCAATTTGAACTCAATTTCAGCGTTCATTTAAATCAAACAAACATGTATTCACAAAGTTCATAACACTATCATTTTAAGACCTAACCAAAATAATAAGAAATATGGAAGGGTGAAGAACTCACCTTGTTTAGTTGAAAGGATTTAAATGCAAGAAAGTGTTTAGATTTCCTAAAGCACAACTCAAGCTCCTAAAGACCCAAAATCTACACCAGCTCACAATATCCCTATTTTAGCTTCTTCAATCAACAATGTAGTACCCCCAAAGCTCTAACGATGTTCTTAAACTCACATGCAAGTCATTCCTTGTTCAAATCCAGCTCCTATCCTACCATGCATTTCAAAAATTTGAGTTGGAAGAGTCATATGGTTATTGGTGAAATTTTCTGGTCTGATGAGTAACTTGTGGTAAGAAGAAGAGAGAATGTAGTAGAATGAAGCTAAAGCTTCATTGGAATGAAAGTGAAGAAGAAAATGGCCATGATTCCTCTCTCTCTCTCTCTCTCTCTCTCTCTCTCTCTCTCTCTCTCTCTCTCTCTCTCTCTCTCTCTCTCTCTCTCTCTCTCTCTCTCTCTCTCTCCACTCAATTTCTGAAGTTTGGGAAAATGAAGGAGAGTTTTTCCCTTTTTTTGTGTTTCAGCTAGTGTATTTAAAATGATGGATCTGCCAAGCCAATGTGGCTTTACACCACCAAAAAGTTTATTGGTCCAACTCATCACTACTTAACTACATCACTTTAATACACCTAAATATTACATTAGAAACAAATTAATAATCAATTTCCAGGCGAAGAATTCAATGCACTGTACCGCGCCCTCGGCAACACGTGCCAGCGCAACTGTTGTTGACCAGGCGTCTGCGTTAGCAGACACGCGTTCAAGTCCTGCTGGGGTCCACTCCACTTTGCGTCAGTTGAGGGAACCACCCACTCTTGGGATTTGCATGCCACCACTGTCCGAAAATGAGGATATTGAAGCAAAAAAAAAGGAAAAGAGGGGTATCTAGTACGGAGGTTGGTAGCAACAGTGGAGATGCTTCTAATTCTACAGCAGTGCATTTTTTATTGGCACGTCCTGGCAGCCAGGACTGCCGGGAGCAATGAGTATTTTAAGTTGGAACTGTCGAGGCCTGGGTCATTCGTCGGCAGTTCCTATTCTTCGAGACCTTATCTGGACCTACCGTCCGGAAATTGTTTTCTTTATGAGACTTTGGCTACTTCGAATACTATGGATGCAGTTCGAAGGATGATTGGTTTTGAATCTTGTTTAACAGTTGATAGGGTGGGGCGGAGTGGTGGGATTGTTGTCTTATGGTTGAATTCTATTAACTGTATGGTTACTGGGTACTCTCGTCACCATTTGGACTTAGAGATTGAAGAGGGAGGTTTTGGTAAGTGGCGGTTGACTGGTTATTATGGCTATCCTAACAGAGCAAACCGTAGGGACTCTTGGGCCCTTCTTAGACAGCTGGCTGGATTATCCACTCTTCCTTGGTGCATTTTGGGTGACTTTAACGATCTATTATCTCCAAATGATAGGTGGGGTTCGTGTGATCATCCCCCTTACCTCATGCGTGGTTTTCGTGAGGCGATCACTGATGCTCGTTTGATTGATATTCACATGACAGGGTATCCTTTTACTTGGCGCTTTGGTATGGGCACTTCATATGCTGTCGAGCAGCGTTTGGATAGAGCTCTTGCGACCCGAGAATGGCTTAATACTTTCCCAAATGTGCAGCTTCTGAATTTGGTCTGTCCCAAGTCTGACCACTCTCCTTTACTTCTTAATCGGGCTCCTAGGGTGGAAGGTCGTCGCGATAGGAGGTTTAAGTTTGAGAACATCTGGCTGTCTGAGTCGGATTTACCTCTTGTTGTCCGTGATGGTTGGAGCAGAGTTAATGGTACAGATGTGGTGTCAAAATTGAGCAATTGTGCTTCAGTTTTAGGTCCATGGGGGCGCAATACTCGGATGAAGTTTCGCGATGATATTAACTCTTGCAGGTTGCGTGTTGAGCAGACTCGCAATAGGCGTGATTCAGTGGGAGTTCAACTTCACAACAAGTTTAAGAGGGGACTGAGCAAATTGATAATGCAAGAGGAGGTGTTTTGGAAGTAGCGTGCTAAATCTTTTTGGTTGAAAGATGGGGACCTTAATACAAAATTCTTTCATGCCACCGCTACCTGTCGAGCAAGACGCAAGTGGATTGCCAAGTTGAGGAGAGATGATGGGGTAGTAGTTGAAGACCAACCTCAGGTGAAACATACGACATTGACTTATTTTCAGGATCTGTTTACTCGTTGGAATGGGATTTATGAGCCAGTCCTTAATGCACTTCAGCCCCGGATTAATGATGAAGACAATGCTGACCTTCTTAGACCTTTTGAGAAGGAGGAGTTTAAATGTGCCCTCATGCAGATGGAGTCTGACAAGGCTCCAGGCCCAGATGGATTTAACCCTGGTTTCTACAAGGCTTTCTGGGGTGAATTTGGTGATGAAATCTCTTCAGCTTGTACTTCTTGGCTGAGCAATGGCCAATTACCGGCCTCTCTGAATGATACCAATATTGCATTAATTCCAAAAAATGACAACCCTGAGTCTATGCGGGATTGGAGGCCTATTGCGCTGTGCAACGTTCTTTACAAGATTGTGTCTAAGGCACTTGCTAACCGCCTTAAGCCTATTTTACATAAGTGTATCTCGAATGAACAATCTGCCTTTGTTCCTGATCGCTCTATTTTGGATAATGCTATGATTGCTTTTGAGGTCATACATTATCTGAAAAATAAGCGCAAAGGTAAACAAGGGGAGGTGGCGCTTAAAATTGACATGAGCAAGGCTTATGATAGGGTAGATTGGAAATATTTGTTTTTGGTGCTTAAGCGGCTGGGTTTTGATGATGTTTGGATTGGTTGGATTAAGATGTGTGTAGAATCGGTTTCCTACTCTGTTATTGTAAATCATGATTCTGTTGGGCCTATTTATCCGGGTAGAGGTCTCCGGCAGGGAGAACCTCTCCCCCTTATTTGTTTATCTTGTGTTCTGAAGGTCCAACTGCTCTTATTCACCAGGCTGTGGCGAGAGGGGATATTCATGGTGTTGGAATCTATAGGGGGGCTCCTGTCATTTCACATTTGTTATTTTCTGATGATTGTTTTCTCTTCTTTCGAGCCAACCAGGCGGAGACTGATAACATGAAGGGGATTCTTGATACTTATGAACAGGCCTCAGGTCAGCAAATTAATTTTCAAAAGTCTGAGGTTATTTTCAGCAGAAATGTTACACAGGTTGCCCGTGACTATTTGACTGATTCTTTGGGTGTTAATGCAATTTTGGGGACAGGTATGTACTTGGGCTTGCCCCATCCATGATTGGGAGAAGCAAGAAATCTCTGTTTAAGTTCATCAAAGATAGAATCTGGAAGAAGATTAATTCTTGGGGGGGGGGGATAGCTCTTTCTAAAGCGGGTAAGGAGGTTATGATCAAATCAGTTTTGCAGTCTCTCTCTGTCTCTGTCTCTCTCTCTCTCTCTCTCTCAGTCCACTCAATTTCTGAAGTTTGGGAAAATGACGAAGAGTTTTCCCCTTTTTGTGTTTCAGCTAGTGTATTTAAAATGATGGATCTGCCAAGCCAATGTGGCTTTACACCACCAAAAAGTTTATTGGTCCAACTCATCACTACTTAACTACATCACCTTAATACACCTAAATATTACATTAAAAACAAATTAAAAATCAGTTTCCAGGCGAAGAATTCAATGCACTGTACTGCGCCCTCGGCAACACGTGCCAGCGCAACTGTGGTTGACCAGGCGACTGCGTCAGGAGACACGCGTTAAAGTCCTGCTGGGGTCCACTCCACTTTGCGTCAGTTGAGGGGACCACCCACTCTTGGGATTTGCATGCCACCACTGTACGAAAATGAGGATATTGAAGCAAAAAAAAAGGAAAAGAGGGGTATCTAGTACGGAGGTTGGTAGCAACAGTGGAGATGCTTCTAATTCTACAGCAGTGCATTTTTTATCGGCACGTCCTCGCAGCCAGGACTGCCGGGAGCAATGAGTATTTTAAGTTGGAACTGTCGAGGCCTGGGTCATTCGTCGGCAGTTCCTATTCTTCGACCGTCCGGAAATTGTTTTTCTTTATGAGACTTTGGCTACTTCGAATACTATGGATGCGGTTCGAAGGATGATTGGTTTTGATTCTTGTTTAGCAGTTGATAGGGTGGGGCGGAGTGGTGGGATTGTTGTGTTATGGTTGAATTTTATTAACTGTACGGTTACTGGGTACTCTCGTCACCATTTGGACTTAGAGATTGAAGAGGGAGGTTTTGGTAAGTGGCGGTTGACTGGTTATTATGGCTATCTTAACAGAGCACACCGTAGGGACTCTTGGGCCCTTCTTAGACAGCTGGCTGGATTATCCCCTCTTCTTTGGTGCATTTTGGGTGACTTTAACGATCTATTATCTCCAAATGATAAGTGGGGTTCGTGTGATCATCCCCCTTACCTCATGCATGGTTTTCGTGAGGCGATCACAGATGCTCGTTTGATTGATATTCACATGACATGGTATCCTTTTACTTGGCGCTTTGGTATGGGCACTTCTTATGCTGTTGAGCAGCGTTTGGATAGAGCTCTTGCGACCCGGAAATGGCTTAATACTTTCCCAAATGTGCAGCTTTTGAATTTGGTCTGTCCCAAGTCTGACCACTCTCCTTTACTTCTTAATCGGGCTCCTAGGGTGGAAGGTCGTCGCGATAGGAGGTTTAAGTTTGAGAACATCTGGTTGTCTGAGCCGGATTTACCTCTTTCTAAAGCGGGTAAGGAGGTTATGATCAAATCAGTTTTGCATTCTCTCTCTCTCTCTCTCTCTCTCTCTCTCTCTCTCAGTCCACTCAATTTCTGAAGTTTGGGAAAATGACGGAGAGTTTTTCCCTTTTGTGTTTCAGCTAGTGTATTTAAGATGGTTGTCTTGGGATAAGCTTTGTGTTGACAAAGATAATGGTGGCATGGGCTTTCAGAGTCTATCCATATTTAATATGGCTCTCCTGGGAAAGCAGGGATGGAGCTTGGTGTCTTGTCCTAACTCTCTTGTTGCAAGGATCTTTAAGTCCAAGTATTTCCCAAATGGTGATTTTATGCATGCATCAAAGGGGAGCAATCCTAGTTTTGTGTGGAGAAGTATCCATGAAGCTCGTCTAGTTTTTCACGAGGGGTGTAGGTGGAGGGTAGGGGATGGGTCTCAAATCCCGATTTTTGGTGAGAAATGGACTTCTAATTTGCAGTCAATCTTGCCTACAGATTCAACCCAATTTATTCCATTTCTGTGAGTAGCAGATTTAATTGAGCCTACATCAAAAACTTGGAGGATAGATGTTATCCACTCATTATTTACTCCTTAAGTTGCTAATGTCATCATTAATACTCCTCTTTTCCAGGTTATTACAGATGATATGCTTGTTTGGTCACCAGAGAAGTCAGGGATTTATAGTGTTAGGAGTGCTTACAGGTTATTATTACACAACGTACTGCAGACGGATCACTTACAGGTTGTTGGGAATTGGCGTTCCATTTGGAAGCTCAATATTCCACCGAAGGTGAAGCACTTTTTATGGCGGCTTTGTAGGAGTGTGCTGCCGGTGCGATCCAACCTGGTTCATCGGCATATTACGATGGTGGATAATTGTCCTTGGTGTACAGGTGTTGTAGAGACTGAGTACCATCTTTTTATATCTTGTCCCACGGCAGCGGCTTGTTGGAACGTGTTGGGAATATCCAACACAATTAATAACTTGGTGTCTGACTCTGCTACCTTTGCAGACTTCTTTTCAGTTATGGAAGCACTTAGCAATGATCTAAAAATTGGTTGGTGCATGACCCTTTGGAGTTTGTGGCAGGCTAGGAATGAACTTGTTTGGAATAACAAGAAGCTGGATTATAATGGTATTATTTGGGCTGGTTCTAGTCTTTTCAATGATTGGTCGCATGCTCGTGGGCTGGCTAGCCTTGATGGCTCGCGACATGAGGCAGGTTCGACAGCCGACGTCGATGCTTGGCGCAAACCGATGGCAGGTTGTGTTAAGTGTAACATTGATGCTTCCTTCTCTTTGACGGAGAACTGAGTTGGCATTGGTTTATGTCTGCGGGATGATCGTGGGAATTTTATCCAAGCGAGAACTCACAACTTCACACCGCTGCTGGATGTTTTGGTTGGAGAGACTCTGGGTTTGCACTTGGCGCTTAATTGGGTTCGGGAGCTAGGCTTTACGGATGTCATTTTTGAAATGGATGCGAAGATGGTAGTTGACTCTTTTAATTCCAATAAGGTTGTAGTTTCTGAGTTTGGTTGTTTATTGTCTGCTTGTAAGACACTTTTTCCTTTTTTCAGCAACAAGTCTCATGTGGAGTTCACTAGGAGGAATGCTAATAAGGTTGCTCATACCCTTGCAGGGGTGGCCTTATTTACAGCTAGTCCTCAGGATTACTATGGTGTTCCTGCATGTATTACCGTCTTGATTATTAATGAATTGCACTAAGTGCTTATTGTCAAAAAAAAAATTTCAATGCACTGATAACCGAAAATGGAATTAGTATTCTTAAAAATAAATCATAAATCGTTTTGCATAAAAAACAACAATTGCAACATTAACTGCAATTATATATTTATTTTTTTTTGACTAAAATTATATTTTTATTTGCCAACGAACATTCCTCATTTAGTTTTATAATCAGTTAATCATTTATTCAAAATAAAAACTACAGTAAAAATTAAATAACCAAAACTCGATTTAAAAACAATTTTAACATTCATATATATATATATATATATATATATATATATATATATATATATATATATATATATATATATATATATAACATCCCCAATTAAGCTAATTTCATTAATTGAAATTAGCGAGAGGTCATACAATGATTATTTAGCTAATTTGAGTAATTTAGCTTAATTAATTATTTATGAGTTGATTGTCATGGATTGAAAAGATTAATTATATGATTGAATTAATTGCATTATTGTCTTAATTGTATGAATTATGTGTGACTGCTTCGGGTAGAAATAGAATTAAGAGAGAATTGGTGAATCAATGGCGTTTTGGTCATTTCCATGGACTTAAACCCTCAGCTCACTTGGTCAACAGACCACACTCACTTCCACAAACCCCATTTCTGAAAATTGAGAAAAAATATAGAACACAGAAAGAGAGAGGGAGAGTGGCGAAGTGAGAGGGAGAGGAAGAAGAATGATTTTCTTCAAATCCTAGTGCATGTAAGTGTTCCACACACCATTCTTCTCCATTTTCGATTTCCTTTCTCATGATACCAATTTCATTAGCTGAATCATCCTCTTTTGCATCTTGCCATTTTTGAAACCTTGAAGCTCAAAGTGAAGGTTTGAGAGGTTAAGACCTTGCATATCACCATTGAAGCTCCATAAGCAACCCTTGAAGTTCAACAACCATATTAGAGTGCCTACACTAGCTACATTATTAATTGGAACGGTTTAGGAAGGATTCCAGTTGCTGAGTTTGAGTTCTAAGCCATTGGGTTGCTTGGGTTCGAGTGAGAACATTACTAGGTGATTGTTGATTTTTGTTCGGGTGAATTACATTTCGGTTTTGTGATTATCATCACGACAAGGTGAGTTCTATACTCGCTTAGGGATTGTGTTTTCGTTTTGAAGTCTGAATGTTATTGAAAACATGTGTCGATGTATCGTTTCATTGAGTTCCGTCAAAAACCGTTATTTACGAAAATGGGTATTTCGGTGTGAGTGCTTGAATGAATGTTTTGTAATTGTTGGACTGATTATGATGATATTTTGGACTGACTTAATGTGTGGTTGTGTTCGGGAATTGATCGGAACGGTTATTGGAACGATCGGAATGGCCAAGTTTACATGAAAAATCACAGTTTTGGCATACTGATGGGCACGCACGGACCGTGCGCCCCTATGGCACGGATGTGCGCATCTGTTTCTACATGCGCATGGGTCGTGCGCCTTAACGCATGGACGGTGCGTGAGCCTCTGTTACTCTTCTTTAAAACACGTCCTAACCTATTCCAATTGATTCCAATTCCATTCTAATCCCTTCCCCAACCATGTATATTGATTAATTAACCATAAATCGTGGTATATGCCTATGATTGATTGAATTACGAAAGGCTCCGTAAGCTACAAGTTATGTGAAAATAGGATTGGTTAAACCAAGGTAAATAAGTGTGGTTTTCCTTTATAGATTGGTTAAAAGATTGCTTACTCATGTTTCAATGATAAATGTTTAGTATTCACGAGTGAGATTAATGTTAAGACATGATAAATGTTTAAACGGACTAAATGTCCTTTGAGGTTGAGGTTATGTTATTGTTTAAATGGACTAAATGTCCCTTGAGGTTGAGGTTATAATAATAATAATGAGGTTGAGGTTATATATGTATAAATTATATATATATATATATATATATATATATATATATATATATATATATATATATATAGAGGATGGGTGACGACCCTATTGAGGTTAGCGTACTCGAGGAGGGGAAATCATGAGCCATATGAACCTAGGCCCATTGAGGTTTGCTCGCAGTTTATGGTAAGCGGATTGGGTTCACCGGGAATATAGACAGTCATTCACAGTGATATGCTATGTAAAGAGGTTTAACGTGGATATTATTTTTTAGGTACGATTTATGAGATGCATAATGAACCGATAGAGTTTTAGTGAGGGGTCTCGATAGGACTCACTGAGATAATGTTTATCTCACCCTTTATAGTTTTGGTTTTTACAGGGAAATGCAAAGGCGAAGAGGCACAGCTAGTCGTGGTGTCCCAAGGAGATGTTGAGGTTTTAGTTTATATGCTTATGCTGAGTTTTCCCAGTTGTCTTTGTAATTTCGATTGTATGACTTATACATTGTTAAAAGTTGTAAATCGTTTCCGCTACTTATGTTTTGGATATTGAACACTAGGGATGCGACAATTTTATGAAACATGGAACTTAAGTATTTTAAGTATTTCTATGTTAAGTTATGAGATTGAGGTGACCGTTTGTCATCATTTATCAAAGTTTTTAGTTGTGTTGAATATCTAGGACAGGAAGTTATCTCTGATGTATGCTAAGTTGTGCACTTTAGCATTTCTAAAATTTGAAATATTAGGGTGTTACATTTTTGTATCAGAGCAGTTTGACCTAGTCGGACTTAGAGGTTAAGAGTCTTTTACGTCTTCTAAGTCTGATTCTTCTTAGTATGCTATTAGACATTGAGCCTGATCAACTTAATACTTTGTGCATATTTCGCAGAATCATGGCTAGAAGAGGTAGAAGAAACCCGCCCATTGATCCACATACGGAATGGATGCAAACTGTAATTGAGATTCAACAGAAGATGATGCAGGACATGCTGCAATTGCAACAACAACCCAATGTGAAACCTCCTTCGGAAGATCCAAATAGGGCTTACTTTCGTTTCCGTAAGATGGATCCCCCAAGTTTCAAAGGAGGACCTAATGTGATGATATCTCATTACTGGTTGGACTCTGTGAAGAAAATTTTTAGAACTCTGCAATGCAACGAAGAAGAAAAGGTACTCTTTGCAGCTCATATGCTTGAAGAGGAAGCACAGACCTGGTGAACCAATGCTCATGAACTGATGGTGAATTAGGGAGCTCATATTACCTGGTTTAACTTCAGGGAATTGTTTATTGGACATTTTTTCCCTCCAGTGATGAATCTAAGTAAGCAGACTGAATTTGTCAATATCAGGCAAGGAGATATGACGGTGGGTGAATACATCGCCAAGTTCGAGAAACTGTCTCAATTTTATCAGTTATCAAGGTATGCACCGAATGATGAATGGAAGATGTAGATGTATAAGGCGGGCCTCTGTGCTGATGTAGGCCAAGGTCTCAGCTCTTATGCTATGACCAACTTTGCTGCCTTGGTGCAACAAGCCTATATTGCCGAAGCAGATCTCAATAGATTGTATGAAGAGAAGAGAGAATACTGGAAAGGAAAGAAGAAGGTAGCCGAATCATCGACTCCGCAAGCAAAGTCAAAAGGCAACTTTTACAAATGAAAGCAAGCACAGTCGTCTGACTTCTCAAAATCCAGCAAGTGTTCCGAATGTGGAAGGTCTCACAGTGGTAATGTCATATGAGTTCCAATCAGTGTTTTAATTGCAAGAAAGAAGATCATTATGCTCATGAATGTCCATTGAGGAAGAGGAGCAGAGAGGAGCAAGCTGCTACAACTCAAGGAAGGATATACACCTTAGAAGCTAAGAAAGCCAAGCCTTTTGATAATCTACTGAGGGGGATGGGATCTCTTTTCAATAACTCTGTCAGTATATCATATGATTCAGGTGCTACTCATTCTTTTATTTCTCAATCATGTGTTGACCGGTTGGGATTAGCCTTATCCCCGCTATCCGAGCCGATACCTATCTTGACTGCTGCCAAGGGTCGTGTCCCGACCCAGTCTTTATGTCAAAGCCGTCTTCTGGCCATAGGAGACAGAAACTTCGTTATAGATTTTATTTGTTTACCTATGAGAGGTATGGACATCATTTTGGGTTTGAACTGGATGACAGCAAATCGTGTCACCATCGACTGTTTCAATCGAACTGTTAGTTTCGCCTCGGAATCAGTTGAACTACCAAAGTCAAATTCTGAAGCAATTATATCCTTCACATCGGCAAGTCAATCCTTATTTCAAGGTGCAGAAGCTTATGTTATTATGTAGTCTGCATCGACTGAAACAGGTTTAGATCTATCTTCTGTGCAAGTTGTTAATGAATTCTTAGATGTGTTTCCGGATGAAGTTTCTTCCTTACCTCCGGATCGTGAGGTAGAGTTCTCAATATAATTGGTTCCGGGCACAGGGCCAATTTCTATTGCTCCGTATAGAATGTCTCCTTTGGAGCTTAAAGAGTTGAAAACCCAACTTGAAGAATTAATTTCAAAACAATTCATTCGGCCTAGTGCTTCGCCATGGGGTGCTCCTGTATTATTTGTCAAGAAGAAAGATGGGAGCATGAGATTGTGTATTGATTACCGCCAATTGAACAAGGTGACTATCAAGAATAAGTATCCTCTACCAAGGATAGACGATTTGCTTGATCTACTTCGAAGTGCTGCAGTGTTTTCTAAAATTGATCTAAGGTCGGGGTATCATCAGATAAAAGTGAGAGCCTTAGATATTCCGAAGACAGCTTTCCGTACTAGATATGGACATTACGAGTTCGTAGTGATGCCCTTCGGTCTAACTAATGCTCCCGCGGTATTCATGGATTACATGAACTAAGTCTTCCACCCGTACCTGGATCAGTTTGTAGTGGTGTTCATCGATGATATCTTGGTGTATTCGAAGACCATTGAGGAGCATGTTCAGCATCTCCGCATTGTTCTGAATGTACTCCGAGAAAAGAAGTTGTATGTGAAGCCTTTGAAGTGTGATTTCTGGATGCCTGAGGTAAAGTTTCTGGGTCATGTGATATCTCAGTCGGGAGTTGCAGGGGATCCCAGTAAAGTAGAAGCCGTGTTGAATTGGGAACATCCATCATCAGTGACAGAAGTCACTACAACATTTTGACCCTATGGCAACGCCTAAAATTGCAACACTTAAAAAACCGTTGCCATAGCTATCAATGGCAACGGTTTTTTACCCTATTGTTGATTCAATTTTTTTTAGTTTTTTTTATGGCAACAGTTCAAAACCGTTCCCAAAAGGTCAACAACAACGGTTTTCCATTTGATATTTACGCAACAGTTGAAAACTGTTGTCATATGGACATTATTGCAAAACTAAAAAAGTTTGGGCGCTAAGTTCTAGCGCGTTTTTCTGAGTTCACAAGTTTTTTGGTGCAAAACTAAAATCAAACACCAAAAATTCACACAAAAACATCAAACTTAAACAAAAATAGAAAAATTCCCTTCCCTGAAATTAATGTGAACTCACCCTTGAACCCTAAAATCCCCTTCTCTGAAATTAGCGTGAACTCACCCTTACTAAGCCCTGTATCTCTCGAACTCACCCACACCTAAACCCTAAAATCACAAATTCATACACTACGTCAACTCAGCCCTCTCCTTCGCGTTTTTCTGGTTTCACACGCAGTGTTTCAACCATCTCCTCGGCATTTTTCAGGTTCGATCCTCTCTCAGTGGTTTTCCCCTCTCTCTGGTTTTCAACCGATTTTAGCGAACTCACCAGAGGTGGTTTTGCTCTATGTGATTCGCCTCTCTCTCTCTCTCTCTCTCTCTCTCTCTCTCACAGCGCTTTCATACATAGCAATTTTTGGTTCAAAACTCGCCGCCTCTATCTCTCTCTCTCCCTCACAACGCTTTCATTATCTGGGATTTTTTTCCCGATGCTTGTATTACCTACTAAGAAAGGTGCAAAAACTACTTCTAAAATTGTTTCTATGCTTCTTTTGTATCTTTCAAGGTTTATTTCAGTGTTTCTATTCGTTTTCTTCTTTCTAGAAACATAAAAGCTAGCTGAAGTTCGCCGTCGCAATGAGACGCTGTCGGTGCTGCATCTGAAAGTCTCTCAATATGTTGATTGTTATTGGAGCATCATGCTCATTCTTAATAGGAAGTGTTTTAAGTTGGAGAGAACTAGCACTAGCACGTAACTTATGATATTAGCTTTTAAGTGTTGCATTTGGTTAGCAATTAAGGATTAAGAGTTCTAACTATTGGAGTTGGCTTGAACTTTGAAGGGCTTGTTCCTTGCATTTCCTTGCTGATTGGTTTGTGCTTTATCCCTGAGTCTCCCAGATGGCTAGTAAACATTAATCTTGAATCTAAAGCCTAAACTTGTCCAATGTAATATAAGAGGGAGTCTGCAATGAAATTTAATATACTATTTTTGTTTTCAGGCTAAGGTTGGCCTTGAAAAAGAGTTTCAAGTAGCTTTAAGAAAACTTAGAGGAAACAATGTTGATATTTCTCATGAAATTGAAATTAGCGAGAGGTCATAAGATGATTAGTTAGCTAATTTGAGTAATTTAGCTTAATTAATTATTTATGAGGTGATTATCATGGACTGAAAAGATTAATTATATGATTGAATTAATTGCATTACGGTGTTAATTGTATGAATTATGTGTGATTGCTTCGGGTAGAAATAGAATTAAGAGAGAATTAGTGAATCAAGGGCGTTTTGGTCATTTCCATGGACTTAAACCCTTAGCTCACTTGGTCAACAGACCACACTCACTTCCACAAACCCCATTTCTGAAAATTGAGAAAAAATATAGAACATAGAAAGAGAGAGGGAGAGTGGCGAAGTGAGAGGGAGAGGAAGAAGAAGGATTTTCTTCAAATCCTAGTGCATTTAAGTGTTCCGCACACCATTCTTCTCCATTTTCGATTTCCTTTCTCATGATACCAAGTTCATTAGCTGAATGATCCTCTTTTTCATCTTGCCATTTTTGAAACCTTGAAGCTCAAAGTGAAGCTTTGAGAGGTTAAGACCTTGCATGTCACCATTGAAGCTCCATAAGCAACCCTTGAAGCTCAACAACCATATTAGAGTGCCTACACTAGCTACATTACGAATTGGAATGGTTGAGGAAGGATTCCAGTTGCTGAGTTGGAGTTCTAAGCCATTGGGTAGCTTGGGTTCGAGTGAGAACATTACTCAGTGATTGTTGATTTTCGTTCGGGTGAATTACATTTCGGTTTGTGATTATCATCACGACAAGGTGAGTTCTATACTCGCATAGGGATTGTGTTTTCGTTTTGAAGTCTGAATGTTATTGAAAACATGTGTCGATGTTTCGTTTCATTGAGTTCCGTCAAAAACCGTTATTTACGAAAATGGGTATTTCGGTGTGAGTGCTTGAATGAATGTTATGTAATTGTTGGATTGATTATGATGATTGTTTGGACTGACTTAGTGTGTGGTTGTGTTCGGGAATTGATCGGAACGGGTATTGGAACGATCAGAATGGCAAAGTTTACATGAAAAATCACAGTTTTGGCATACTGCTGGGCACGCACGGACCGTGCGCCCCTGTGGCACAGACCATGCGCGTCTGTTTGTACCTGCGTGAGCCTCTGTTACCCTTCTTTAAAACACATCCTAACCTATTCCAATTGATTCCAATTCCATTCTAATCCCTTCCCCAACCATGTATATTGATTAATTAACCATAAATCGTGGTATATGCCTATGATTGATTGAATTAGGAAAGGCTCCCTAAGTGATAAGTCATGTTTTAGTATGTTTTTAGTACTTATTTTAAGTAGTTTATTTGATGTTTTGATTCTAGTTTAGAGCTATTTTACTACAAATTGTTGGTTTCTATTCTCAGGTTATTATTGGAGCAATTGAGGAATTTTAGTGCTTAAAGAGCAAAGGATAAAAAGGCAAAAGGATGGGGAGAAGAATAAGAAATAGAAGGTGCAAAAATCAGATTTTGGAGGGAAGTTGAAAAAAATGGAAGGAAGCTGAAAAAACCCTGAGCGCGATCCGCGCGCCTGGGAGGCGCGATCCGTGCGCCCTGGCACGATCTGTGCGCCTGGGAGGCGCGGTCCGTGCGCCTGGTTCGCAAAATGGAAGGAAGCTGAAAAAACCCTGAGCGCGATCCGTGCGCCTGGGAGGCGCGATCCGTGCGCCCTGGCGCAACCCGTGCGCCTGGGAGGCGCGATCCGTGCGTCCCTTCTGATGGCCAAAAATGTTACAACTCTTCCCATTCTGTCTTTATGGATTGTAATTGATATTTAGTGCTTTGTCTCTGATCTTGGCCTATAAAAAGGACCCCCAATGTAGCTTCACAATCATCCTGGATCATTGTAATTCTCACTCTAAGTTTATGTTAAAGTTCTTGCAAGTTTTCTATTAAGGTTATTGTTATTCTGTCCTTTTTACAATTCAGTCTTTTACACGCTTTATTTTATTTCTCGCTATTTACATTATGTCCTTCTCTTCTACTCCCTTGTCTACAATGAGCTATTGTGAGTAGACTTCTCTTAGTCTTGGGATTATGGGAAACAATCCAATGATGGTCCCTAAATAATCCCAAAGCTAGGCCCTATCTTATGATTGCTTTTGACTTTTAATCTAATTCCATTGTACAAATTTGTATAACCCAAATGTCAGGCGAAGTACCGAAAGGTGAAGCTTGACATTAGAACAAATGGAATTAGACAAAGTAACCAAAGCATGAGAATAGCCGAGGTGACTTTGGGACAATAAGGTTGTGCTTAATGGGTTTCGGCGATGATCAACCATGAGAATAGGCTTGATCATCGTTTCGAGACACGTTCTTGTTGTCCGAAAGGAAACTTGAATTAAACCGCAAGAATACCTTGTCCTTAAAACAAACTAAATTATAAGATAGAGAATAGCTAAAGGGTTTTTCTATTACCATGATTGTGATCTAACCATGATCCCAAGACGCCTTTTTATATTCTAAATTAAAAATCAAACATTTTCCTACTTAATCATTCCTTTTCAGCTAATCATCACTAAGAATTAGATTGGTAGTCACATATAACTCCCTGTGGATCGATATTATTATTACGCGATATAACCGTATACTTGCGGTGTATCACTAAGCTACAAGTTATGAGAAAATAGGATTGGTTAAACCAAGGTAAATAAGTGTGGTTTTCCTTTATAGATTGGTTAAAACATTTCTTACTCATGTTTCAATGATAAATGTTTAGCTATACGAATTGGGTTCCCCGTGGTATGAGAGCTTGCAGCACCTGGGGTTTGCTTCGAGGTAACAAGAGGAAAGATAAAATAAAAGAAAGCGACTGAGTGTAGAAAACACCGAGAGGAAATGTGAAGCGTCGCGAAGGAACTCATTGAGATTTGTAATCTCACTTTTATGTTTGTGGTGTTTTCAGATGTACAGGGCAAAGCAAAGCAGACCGAGGAGAAGTAGTTGCTGCAGCAGCTGCTTAGTTTATCGAGGGATCCTTTTGGATCAGGTTGTTTATGTTTGCTTAGCTTTCCCTAGCCATGTTTATGTTGTACCCCCTTTAGACTGAATGCTTGATTTTAATCAAGTTATGATGTATTATAAACTTTACTTTGAGTTTTTGGACATCTATGGTATCACGACTGATTTATTTTATTGTCGTTCATGTTTATATGGTTCCGATATCGGTATCTTACCTTAAGGAACTCGAGGTAGCGGTAATCTTTCCCGTCAAGTTTTGTCACGTCCAACAACTCAACTAGTTTTATAACTCTGATTGGTGTAAAAGGTTAATATTCTAATCTTTAAGACGTTTAAAGGTTAGGATGTTACACCTGGCATCACTAAAAGATTCGCCGACTACTGAGACAAATGCTTGTAAAGGGTCATTTTTTTGCCGCTAAAATGTGGCACTTTTAGCGACAACTATAGTGGCAATATTTATTGCCGCTAAATTGAGTTTTACAACAAAAGACTGAAAGGCTTCCACCAAAAAACTATACACATTTGTCATGTAATCTCTAGAATAACTAATTATCAATTATTACATTACATCTAAAGAAACCAATATTAAGCTACAATTAGGTGTATGTAAGGTAGCCTAGTCATTATATACACAATTTTAATGGCAACAGAATCATATCAGACTAAAAATAAAAAGGAAGAGAAAGTTAAATGAAATAGCTAAATCAATACAATTATACTTTAAGAGGTAGTCGATGAGGTTAAAAAACACTGGAACATTTGGATTATTACCTGATGTGAATTGCATCCCTCTTCATGACAGCCATTTCAAGTTCCGTGTTACGCAATTCTGCCAGAAATAGAGAAACAAAAAAGTATAATGCATGATAAGAATGAAAACTTGACTTGCATAACAAATCATTATCTCTAATAAACTTGATGAGGGAAAACTAAAAAAATTAATTACCTACAAGGATGATAGCTTGTTTTCAGCATCCATCTGACCTTGGAGAGCACACTCCACTTCTTCCTGCCATGCCTGCACCTTTATATACAAAACTTCCAAATTTATAACCTTATAATTCCATAAGGATGACTATTTATCACTAATATTATCATGATTGCTACTCTAAAAGTTTGAACACAAATTATAAATGTCAGTGGAAAAATGAAATTCATTCTCCTTGAATGAAAAACTGTACAAAATAGATTACATGAGTGAAGCTATATACAACGATGCAGATCATTGATCTGAAAACTGAAACTCAAATGGAAGCAACAAACTTTAACAAATTACAACAAACTAATACCAAGATTAACTTGTCATCTAACCAGAATAACCAAATACAACTAACTGAGTAAATAAAGCTAACTGAGGTGGTTAGAATAAACTTTGGTCAGGTAAGAGGGTAAAAAGGGAAAAACATATATCCTTTAATACTCCCCCTCAAGTTGGGAGATAGAGGTTGTGGAGTCCCAACTTGGATACCAAAGACTGGAACAAAGGCCTGGGGAGGGCTTTTGTGAAGGGATCAGCAAGTTGTTCCGATGAGGGCACATCAATCAATTTGATGAAATTGGAAAGAACATGTTCTCGCACAAAATGACAGTCAATGTCAATGTGTTTAGACCTGTCATTGCAGCTAGAAGTAGTGGCCAGTTGGATAGCTGATTTGTTGTCACTATAGACCATTTTAGTGGTAAGATTAATATCAAGAGAATGGAGCAATTGTTTCAGCCATAGAAGTTCAGAGGTAACTGTTGCAAGGGCACGGTATTCAGCTTCTGCTGAAGACCTAGCAACAGTGGTTAGCTTTTTTGATTTCCAATTAATAATAGCAGATCCAATATAGACACAAAAACTAGTTGTTGAGCGTCTGGAAGTAGTACAACTTCCCCAGTCAGCGTCACAGTAGGCATGAGCCCGTAATGAAGAAGCTGGAACAAGAGGCCCTGCTTAGGATTTGTTTTGAGATATTGCAGGACATGATGAACAGCTTGCAGGTGAGGAGTCCTTGGCTTGCTCATAAACTGACTGAGACGGTTTACAGCATAAGCTATATCTGGTCTAGATATAGTAAGGTAGATGAGGCGACCCAGCAATTTGCGGTATTGAGTAGGATCAGTGAGAGGGTCTCCATCTGAGTCATTGAGAATTAAATTTGAGTCCATTGGAGTGTGTAGAGGTTTTGCAGCAAGGTAGCCAGTGTCTTGGAGTAGGTGAAGAGTGTGTTTCCTCTAGCATAGAGATATACCCTGTGAAGAATGGGCAATTGCTAGACCAAGGAAATAATGGAGATCACTAACAATTTTGAGTTTGAAATTACTCCCGAGGAACATTCTGGTTTGATGACCAAGGAAGAGCCTGTGCCCTTAGTGAACAGAGAATTATCTGCTGAAAGCCATGAAGCAAGGCAATGTTGGAAAACTTGGAGTACCATTGGCGTGAGGCTTGTCTTAAGCCATAGAGGGATTTATTGAGCTTGCAGACAAGGTCTCGATAACCCAGGGGTAGCTGCATGAAGACTTCCTCATCTAATTGACCATTTAGAAAAGCATTGTTTATATCAAGTTGCAACAAGGACCATTGTTTCTAGGAAGCAATGGCAAGTAAGACCCTTATAGTAGCAAGCTTGGTTACAGGGGAGAAGGTCTTAATGAAGTCAATTCCTGCCTGCTTAGTGCAGCCCTTTGCAACCAAACGTGCCTTATACTTGTCAAGGCTGCCATCTGCTTTGTATTTGACTTTGTATAACCATCTACAGCCAATTGGGTGCTTTCCTGGAGGTAAAGGCCGCATTGTCCATTGATAACTCTAAATTATATAGAGTTATTTGTATTTCTAAACGCAACAAATTGCTTTAAACTCAAGTACAAAGTATGTTAAAATATAGTGGTATTAGTAAAATAACAACATTCTAGGAGTTATGTGATGAATAAAGCATTTTGTATATATATTGGTATGTTTGATGTGTTGGTTCAGTTTTCCTACAGATGATGCTTCTGCACCTAGTGCTTTTGCACCACGATGCTTCTGCACTTTGTGCTTCTGCACCATCCTGCGCTGAAGATTTATAACCCCACAATGGAAGCACCTCAATTCATACCTCTGCTCCAAAACTTCAATGACATCATGCTTTGTCACAATTCACATGGAGCACATGCCCACATGCATAAGGAAGCGCCCACTATAAACATCATCATGAAAGGCTACTCACCTATAGACATATGGCCTCACACAGTTGGACCTCTCCTTAGGGAATTGTGCTGAACTCAATCTCCATATCTAAAAATCAGAAAAGCAACCATGGTTAAGCCTCCTTAGGTTAACTTGGTTTTCAAGCAAACCCTCAAACAAAGGAAATCTCCAAGGCTATAAAAAGGGCTCCCACTTCTCACTTGAAGAGCATCGCATATCTCACTTGATAATATGTAGATCATACACTTTACTTATATTTTTAGTAGTTTCATTCCTTATAGTTTTTATAGTAGATAGTTGGCAAGAAGGTGAGGAAGGAATAGACAACTTCTTCCTTCACTTCTTCATCAACTTAGTTAGGTGCAGCTGCACCAGGAAGTCAGTGCTTCTGCACGGCAAGGCAATTACATGCAAGAGTGCTTCAATCAGTGTAATCTCTACCTTATTGATATCTCTTGTATTTTCATCTATATTAATATGTTTCATTTCATCTATCTTTGCCTTGCTATGCTTATTATGAGCTAAATCTTTTTGGTTGAGATGTTCTAACTTTATAATGAACTTTTGAGTAAGTTATTGTGCTTTTTAGTGTTGCAAGCATTTTGGGTCTTGTGTTATACTACATCCATCTTATTTTAAGGTTGATCATTTACAATAAGTAGAGTTATATTCACAGACATGGTTTATAATTAGAAATCAAGACTAATAAGGGTGAGTGTTTTAATAAAGGCTATGTTAACTTGTTTAATAAAGAAACCGTGTTAAAACCATGTTAAGTCCTAGACATAGGATAACATAGTCCTTAGGGTGAAACAGTGGGTACTTCAAAGGCAGGAGTGAACTTATTTAGCAAGCCCAGACATGGGAAGCTTGTAACGAAACTCTGAAGAAAGTAGCTGAAAAGCACACACTTATGCAACTGCACTCAATGCAACTGCACCTTGGTGCTTCTGCACCTTTGATGCTTTTGCATCTTGGTGCTTCTGCATCACTAAAAGCATAGAAACTCTCAAAAGAACATTATTTAGTAAAAACATCTCTACCATCTTTCTCAACTGATTTCCTTCATACTCTTTTACCTATTTGCATTCTATTTTTCACTCAACATAAAAACCCCAAAATTTGTGAGTAGAATAGTAGTACTAATTTATATGCTTTCTAAACACACATAAAGTTAATCCAATCCCTGTGGGTTCGACCTTTCTTATCATTGTATTACTTGTTGTGACTGTGTATACTTGCACATCTTTTCACACACCAAGTTTTTGGCGCCGTTGCCGGGGATTGCCATTAATTTTTGTTGTTTAGAGTTATAAATTAGTATTTTATTACTCTGGTAGTTATTTTCTGTGCAGAAACAGGTGCAGATGCACTAGCTTATGCCCAGAGATAAGCCACCAAAGTTTGAATTCGATCCAGAGATTGAAAGAAGGTTCAGGAGTTTGCTAAGACTTCAAAAGCAAAGGAATCAAGACTGCAGAAGCATGTCTCATCACAGTGAGGGACACAGCTCAAGATCAGTCTCAGTTGGAGGAGGACCTGGTTCACAGCATGATACTGAAGAAGGACACAGAAATCAATTCATCAACATGGGCCCCATAGGTATGATTAATGATAGAAATAGACTTATGAGGGATTATGCTATGTTTAATCATAAAAATATGCAAACAAGTATAGCAAGACCTCATATTGATGCTGTGCATTTTGAATTTAAACCCATGATGTTCCAAATGCTACAAACAATAGGTCAATTTGGTGGATCTCTCCATGAGGATCCCCATGAGCATTTAAAACAGTTTTTAGAAGTATGTAGTAACTTTATTCTTCCTGGTGTTAGTGAAGATGCATTTAGACTTAAGCTATTTCCCTACTCTTTAAAAGATAAGGCTAAATCATGGTTAAATTCAATGGAGCCTAATTCTATCCATTCATGGAATGAAATAGCTGAAAAGTTCTTAGCAAAATATTTTCCACCCATAAAAAATGCCAAGATGAGAAATGATATTACATCTTTTAGACAAAAAGAATTTGAATCATTGTTTGAAGCATGGGAAAGATGGAAAGAACTTTTAAGAAAATGTCCACATCATGGTCTGCCTATCATTATTCAAATGGAAACTTTTTATAATGGCTTAGAACCCCAAACCAGAATAATGCTTGATGCATCATCTTGGGGTGTGTTATTAAACTTGTCTTATAATGAAGCATGTGAATTAATTGATAGAATTGCAACCAATAGTTCTAGTTGGCCTACTGAGAGGGTAAGTTCCCAAAAGAAACCATCAGGGGTACATGAAATCAGTGATATTTCAGCCCTATCTGCTCAGTTAGCCTCTCTGACAAACTTGTTTAAAAACTTCACTTCAACCAGTGCATCTGCACCTAGTGCAGCTGCACCAACTGAAAACACTGCAGCTAGGGGTGCACAAAACATCCGGTTATCTAAATTTATCCAAATCTATGTCCAAAACCATTTTAAAAATGACCATATATTTGGATTTGGTTATGTCCATATCCATATTATTTTTTGGGATTGGATATGGATGTCCATATTTTATAACTAGATAAAATATCCATATCCAATCAAACTTAACCAAGCCCATTGACCACCGTTGACCTCCGTTGACCACCGTTGACCTCCATTGACCACCGTTGACCACCGTTGACCACCGTTGACCATCGTTGACCGGGGTTGACCGGCATTGACCGGGGTTGACCGGCGTTGACCACCGTTGACCGCCACCAGAACTCCGCCACCGGCCACCACTAGAACCACCTCCATATATAAATATGTATTTATATTTATATTTATATATATTATATAACTATTATATTATAGATATTAAAAATATAAAAACCGGTTAAAAATTCAAAATCCGGTTAAAAATTCAAAATCCGGTTAATAATCCAAACACCGGTTATAAAATCTGGTTATGGATATAACCGGTTAAATAACCGGTTTTGCAAAATAATAACCAGTTACACTAATTTGGTTATGGGACCAATTATATAAACCGGATATTTAGTGGTTATGGATTGGTTTTTTAACCATGGACATTTTGTGCACCCCTAGTCTGCAGCAGCCATAGAACAAACCCCCCCAGGAGACACAAGTTGTGTGTATTGTGAAGGAGGCCATTTGTATGAAGAATGTCCCAGCCACCCTGTCTCTGTCAATTTTGTAGGATATAATAGGAATAACAACCCTTACTCTAACACCTATAACCCTGGCTGGAAGAACCACCCAAATCTCAGATGGAACAATACTGGTGCATCTGCACCTGGTGCATCTGCACCTGGTGCATCTGCACCTAGTACTTCTGCACTAGCCACACCACCAGAATTTCATTCTCAGAACAACCAAAGACAACAACCACCTGCCACTGATAACTCCTTAACAGCCTTGCTCAAGTCTTTCATTAGTGAAACCAGAACAGCTAGGCAAGCACAAGATGCCTCTATAAAAAATTTAGAGAATCAGGTGGGACAGTTAGCAACAGCTCTGTATCAAAGACAAACAGGTACATTACCATCAAATACAGAAGCTACCACATCCCACAGGCCAGGAAAGGAGCAGGTGAAGGCCATTGCTCTAAGAAGTGGAAAAGATCTTGCAGATCCAGGTGAAAATCAAAGTGAAGGTAAGGGAGAAAAAAATAAAAATGAAAAAAATACTCAAGATGCAGAAGCACCAGATGCATCTGCATCTCATGAAGTTCCAACTCCAAGGTTAGTTCCTGAATACCCTCCTCCTCCTTATCCTCAAAGATTAAAAAAGGCAGATGAGGAGAAGCAATTCAGTAAGTTTCTTGAGATTTTAAAACAGATACACATCAATGTTCCCTTAGTTGAAGCACTTCATCAAATGCCTAATTATGCTAAATTTATGAAGGATGTGCTTTCAAAAAGAAGAAGATTAGGGGATTTTGAAACAGTTGCTATGTCTAAGGAATGCAGTCTAATTTTACAAAGCAAAATTCCGAGAAAAATAAAGGATCCTGGTAGCTTTACAGTCTCATTCTCAATAGGAAAATCTTATACAGGTCGTGCATTATGTGATTTAGGTGCAAGTATCAACTTAATGCCTAAATCCATATTTACACAACTGGGGATTGGAAATGCTAGGCCTACAACAGTAACACTTCAACTAGCTGATAGATCAATAGCTTATCCAGAAGGAATCATTGAAGATATTTTGGTTAAGGTTGACAAATTTGTATTTCCTACAGATTTTGTTATTCTTGATTTTGATGCAGATAAAGAAGTCCCAGTCATTCTTGGGAGACCATTCTTAGCAACTGGGAAAGCACTAATTGATGTGCAAAAGGGAGAACTGACCATGAGAGTAAATGATCAAGAGGTGAAATTCATTGTGATGAATGCTCTGAAGTATCCTGCTGAGGAGAGTGAAGAGTGTTCAGCAATCACCAATCTTGACCATTTGGTACAGAAGAAATTCCAGAAACAGTATGATTATCTCACTAGTGCACTAGCCCCAGATGCTTCTGCACCTCCTGAAGAAGAAATCTTGGAAAAAGACATTTTTTTTTAAGAACAGCACCAGCACAAAAGGTATGGTCTAGAACTTTTGAATCTCTTAATTTAGAATACCCTAACCTTAAAAAGAATTTACACTCAATTGAACAACCTCCTAAGCTAGAATTGAAAGAACTGCCCAAACATTTGAAATATGCTTTCTTAGGGGAAGATGATGCACTTCCAGTGATCATTGCCTCTGACTTAACAATAAAGCAGGAGCATGATCTCATTTGTACCTTAAGAAAGCATACAAAAGCTATAGGCTGGCAAATGGCAGACATAAAAGGAATTATCCCTTCTATATGCATGCATAGGATAAATTTAGAAGATAGTTCTAAAAATTATATAGAAGGGCAAAGAAGGCTAAATCCTATAATGAAAGAGGTTGTAAAGAAAGAAATCATCAAGTGGCTAGATGCTGGAATCATATACCCCATATCTGATAGTGCATGGATAAGCCCTATTCAGTGTGTTCCAAAGAAAGGAGGCATGACAGTAATAGCTAATGAAAAAAATGAATTGATACCAACAAGAACTGTTACAGGTTGGAGGATCTGTATGGATTATAGAAAACTCAATAAGGCCACAAAGAAAGATCACTTCCCTTTACCCTTCATTGACAAAATGTTAGATAGGTTGGCAGGTAAGGAGTTTTATTGTTTCTTAGATGGTTATTCAGGGTACAATCAGATTGCAATAGAACCTGAAGACCAACAAAAAACTACCTTTACATGCCCCTAAGGAACATTTGCATTTAGAAGAATTCCTTTTGGACTCTGTAATGCACCTGCAACATTCCAAAGGTGCATGATGTCCATCTTTTCTGACTTCATTGAGCAATCAATGGAAGTATTCATGGATGATTTCTCAGTCTTTGGAAACACATTTCAAACATGTTTATCAAATTTAGAGAAAATTCTCCAAAGATGTGAGGAAACAAACTTAGTACTTAATTGGGAGAAATGCCATTTCCTGGTAAAAGAAGGCATTGTATTAGGTCACAAAGTATCAAAGAACGGTCTGGAAGTAGATCAAGCAAAGATTGAGGTCATTGAAAAACTACCACCTCCAACAACTGTCAAAGGAATCAGAAGCTTCTTAGTCCATGCAGGCTTCTACAGAAGATTAATCAAAGATTTTTCAAGGACATCCAAGCCATTATGTACACTCTTGCAAATTGATGCACCTTTTTAACTTTGATGAGCCTTGTATGGAAGCATTCCAAAAACTCAAAAAAGTATTGGTAACTGCACCAGTGATTGTTACACCAGATTGGAGCAGGCCCTTTGAATTAATGTGTGATGCTAGTGACTTTGCTGTAGGAGCCGTCTTAGGGCAAAGGTATGACAAAATCTTTCATTCTATTTATTATGCTAGCAAGACATTAATTGAAGCTCAAATGAATTATACTGTAACAGAAAAAGAATTGTTAGCAGTGGTTTTTGCATTTGATAAATTTAGATCTTACTTGGTTGGCACCAAAATTATTGTCTATACTGATCATGCTGCCATCAAGTACTTAATTTCCAAGATTATGGAAAACCAAGGTTAATAATATGGATTCTCCTCCTTCAAGAATTTCATCTTGAAATCAGAGACAAAAAGGGGGTGGAGAATCAGGTTGCTGACCATTTATCTAGACTTGAAGGTGAAAGAACAGGTACACAAAAGGGAGAGATCAAGGAAAGCCTCCCTGATGAAAAACTGTTAGCCATAACTCTAACAGCATCCAGTGCTTCTGCACCAAGTGCTTCTGCACCTAGTGCTTCTGCACCTTGGTTTGCTGACATTGTTAACTTTCTTGTAAGCAAGGTGGTATCAGTGGATATGACTTACCATATAGAAGGAGATTTTTTCACATAATCAAGGAGTATCACTGGAATGAACCATTTCTCTACAAAATGTGTCTAGACCAATTAATGAGGAAATGCATTCCCCCAGAAGAACAGCAAGTAGTGCTTCTGCACTGCCATGCTGCACCATATGGAGGTCACTTTGGGTGTAACAGAACAGCAGCTAAGATACTACAGTCTGGTTATTATTGGCCAACTTATTTAAAGATGCATATTCAATGGTCAAAACTTGTGACAAATGTCAAAGAGCAGGTAATATTTCTGAAAAACATGAAATGCCTAGAACCAATATATTAGAAATTGAACTTTTTGATGTATGGGGCATGGATTTCATGGGTCCATTTCCACCTTCTTTTGGCAAACAATACATCTTGGTAGCTGTTGATTATGTGTCCAAATGGGTAGAAGCAGTAGCATTGCCTAATAATGATGACAAATCTGTTAGTAAGTTCCTTTTGAAAAACATTTTTACAAGGTTTGGCACCCGAAGGGAAATCATCAATGATGAAGGATCACATTTTTGTAATAAACTTATTGAAAATCTTCTTGCAAAATATGGGATTAAGCATAAAATTGCTACAGCCTACCACCCACAAACAAGTGGGCAATCTTAGCTATCAAATAGGGAAATTAAAAGAATGCTTGAAAAAATGGTTGGACCATCTAGAAAAGATTGGTCCTTACATTTAGATGAAACATTATGGGCATACAGAACAGCATTTAAAACACCATTAGGTATGTCCCCCTATAGATTAGTGTATGGCAAAGCATGCCATCTGCCTGTTGAGTTGGAAAACAAATCTTATTGGGCTATGAAAAAGCTAAATTATGATCTCAACAAAGTAGGAGCACAAAGGTTTTTAGAGCTGAATGAATTAGATGAATTCAGGCAATTCTCTTATGAGAATGCAGAAATTTACAAAACAAAAACCAAAGCTTGGCATGACAAGAAAATCCAAAGAAGAGAGCTTATAGAAGGAGGAATGGTCTTGCTATACAATTCCAGGTTGAAGTTATTTCCTGGAAAACAGAAATCAAGATGGTTAGGGCCATTCAAACTAATTAAAATCTATCCCCATGGTGCAGTTAATTTATATGATGCAACCACAAACACCACTTTCAAGGTAAATGGACAGAGAGTCAAAATGTACTATGGTGAACATGTGGTGAAAGATAAACTCACCACCCATTTTCAAAATCTCTAAGGAAAAGAGATAGTCAGGCTGAAAGACTCTTAAAACAAGCGCTTATGGGAGGCAACCCATGTTATTAAATATTTAGTTATGCAAATTTTGTTTAATTTAATGTTTTTCAAGTGTTTTGTAGGAACACAGGTTTTAGTGCTTCTGCACTTAGGTGCATCTGCAGCTAGCAGCTCCTCACTGCTACTGCACCAGAAATTCAAATTCAAAAATACACTTGGGTGAAAAAAAATTTCAAAAAACTGCCAGCACAACAAAATAGCAGTTGTGATCTATGACATAGACTTCGTGTGGTGTCACCTAGTCCCCCACGTGTCCTCATGAATGCAGTTACACAAACACACCCCTAACGGCTACTAACCCTCATTAAACCCACGCAACCTTCCCAAGGTGACCGTTTTCCTTCACCACTAATCACACTATCACTCACAGAAACCGCAATTCACGAAGTCCCCTTCTCTATCAAGAAAATCCCCAATTTCTAAGAATACCAAGTTCCGTATTCTTGCGAAAATTCCAAAAGTTCCTTGCCAACAATCAACAATGGTTCGCAAACAAAGTGCAAACAAAACCTCAGGAAAGAGTAGAGCCAGCACAGTCACCTTATCACAACAAAGTCCAAAGAAGCAGTCTAGTGCAACTGCACCTGCTTCAAGAACTGTAGATCCTAAATTTGCACATTTCAGGGAAAGAAAATTCTTCTCTGAACGAGGTTACAGTCTAATGAAGGCTCACCCTAATTTTATGGCAACAGTCTCAAGTCTCAACTGGGATCTGTTTATACAACACAGAGCCTTCTATCTGGAACAGGTGGTCAGAGAATTCTACTATGGAATTCAAGGCAACAAACAAGGTAACATGCATGATCATTCTGTGATTAGAGGTAGAAAAGTATATTTTAGTGCTGATAGAATCAATACTCACTATAACTTAGTCTATTCTGGATCTGATTTCAAAGAAAAAGTAGAAAATTATGGAAAGAAAGAGATGGAAAGAGTCAAGTCTAGGATTGCTGTGAAAAACTCTAAATGGGATAAGATGACCAACACTGAACTCAAACTGAAAAACAGATATTTAATCCCTGAGTTAGGAAATTGGTATCTGTTCATTGATTGTTCTATTTTCCCTACATCCCACACATACACACTGTCAAAAGATAGATTGATCCTATTGGATGCAATCTCAGCAAACAAAAATGTGGATATAGGAAAAATTATCAATAAACAAATCCTAGATTGTGCATCAAGGAATGAAGGATTTCTATTTTTCCCATGCTTAATCACTGAGCTATATATGAAACAAGGGGTAGATATCAGTCCTGAGGAGCATAGGCAAAGAAAATATCCTCCGGGCCCACTATCTGCTGAGATGAAAGAAAGAACAAAAATTAAAACAGTAGAAAACACCCCGGTGCAGGAGCACTTAGTGCAGAAGCACCAGGCAATTTGGAAATTTCAGCAGGAACAGCATGAGTGGCTACAACTCAGGTTAATGGAGATATCTCAGGTACCAACCCAGATAGAAACCCCAGTGTTTCCAACATGGGTCTTTCAGAACCCAGAATAAGAAGAAGAAGAGGAGAAAGAAGAAGAAAAGGAGGAAGAGAAGGAAGAGACTGAAGAGAAAAAAAAAAAAGTAACGAAAAGAAAGAGGGAGACTAGTAGGAAGCAGAAAGGGAAGAAGAAAAAGAATGAAGAAGAAGAGGAAGAACTACTAAGTGAGGGGCTAGTTGAGACTGATGAAGATGAGACATTAACAAGAATGGTGAAGGAAATGGAGAGAAATGAAGATGAAGAGGATGATGATACCACTGAAAGTGAAGACAAAAGTGGGGAGGAAGAGGAAGAGAATATGAGCATGGAGGAAATTGTAAGAAAGAAATATGAGGCTGGACCCCAAGCAGAACCACTCCTCACCCAAGTTACTCCACCAACCCACCCCCAGCCAGAAAAATCAACATCACCATCCACAGGGAAGACACCTACCCCACCAACCTCTAAATCACCATCAACCATTCCACAGTCATCCTCACCGCCACCCATCTACCAAGAAAGCCAACCTGAACAAGAACCAGCCATACAAACTTCTAACATTATTTTTGAGAAACAAACTTTGCAGGTCATTCAAGAAGAATCAATGGAAGAAGAAGAAGAAGCCAGTCCTGAAGAAAAAGATCAACCAGTAACTGATGCTTCTGCACCTAGTGCAGATGCATCTCAAGGTGTTCCAGTTTTGACAGTCATACCAAAGAACAAAGAAGATACTGTCAAATTGGTGCTGGAAGAGCTGGCACAGAAGAAAAGAGAAGAACTGGGCAACACCCAGAAATTCTTCAAGAAAGCTGTTGAAACCAGTATGAAGGAAACTCCAGGCCTAGAAGGTGTAGAACACAGCAAGGTGCAAGGAGAAGAAGCTAAAAAGGAGGACCCACAGAAGGAGAAAGACCATCCAAAAGAAGCTGAGGCTACATTTGAGCAACCAGTAGAGCAGCAAACAGAAGACACAACTACTGCTGAACAAATCAGTGCAGAAGCACCTGGTGCATCTGCACCTACAAAACCAGCAACAGAGGAGGTTGGTGCAGCTGCACTTGGTGCAGAAGCATCAAAGGTTGAAGAGGCAAAGAAGAAGAAACAGAAAGTCAAACACATGCCCAACAGAACCAGCTCCAGAATCAAAAGTGGTGCCAAGAAAGAGTAAACTCTTTCATGTTGTTATTTTATAAAGTACTTTTTATGTTCTATTTGTATCCCACATGTATTAACCCCCCTCCCCATTTTGGAACAAAAATTACTTTTTCTAACTCAACTTAGAGCAGTGAGGACACTGCTCAACTTCAAGTTTGGGGGGGGGGGGGGGGGGGGGAGAAAAACACTTTTAAACTACTATATGAATGTGCTGATATGTTTCTAGTAAGTATGCATGTCTGAGTTTTGTTATTTCCTTATATGTGCAAAATATAGTATAGCTATTTTCAAATTTTGTGATGCAATCAACAAAGTTTCTTTTGAAATTTTTTCAGAAAATTGTTTTACAAAAACATCAGTTACACAAACCTTTGTTGAAGTGCATCAAATTGTTTTTATGTCAAAGTAAGATTTGAGAGTTTTTGAAGCATGATTAGCTTGAAATCTTTTTTACAAAACTTAGCTAAATGCATTCTTTGAACTAAGTTTTAATGATGAAGAAAAGAAAAAGAAAAGAAAGCCTTGTTTTCCTCAAAATGACCAATTTTTATTATTACCTTGACACATCAAAACTGAGTTTTGAAAAGAACCTTGCTATATGAAAAACTATCTGATACAAGAAGAATTTTTTAGAAAACCAAGGTCAAAAACAAATTTTTACTAAAAATATAGAAGAACATAAAGAAATAAGTTTGGGGGAATTTCCATTAATACTAAGGCTGAGTATAAGAAGCTTAGAGGGATCAATGCAAATGGTTACCAAAAATACACTACAAAAGAGCCAAAATGTTATGAGCTAGCCATATTGACCCAAATCATTAAACTGAACCTGTTCTAGTAGTGCATTTTGGTTTGAAAGAAAAAAAAAAGAAACGAAGTAAAGAAAAAAGACAAAAAGCAAAGAAAAAAAGTATGCATAAAGAGGTCAATGAGGAGGGAAGTACATGCTACAAGCCTTAAAAAGTAGTGTCAAGTGCAGCTGCACTCAAGTGCTTCTGCACCGTTACAAAAAAATCAGTGCTTCTGCACCGTTACAAAAACTCAGTGCTTCTGCACTTCGCAAAAATATTCAGTGCATCTGCACTAACAGTGCTTCTGCATCAACAAAAATAACCACAAAAAATAAAGTATAGTGCATAGAGTCAAACAGTTTTGAAATGCTCAATCAAAGTCCTCAGTTGTACTTAAAGCTCCCCAAGTCTTGAAGATGTTGTTAGTCTAGTCTATATATTGAAACATCTTTGTTTTTGACCAAACATGATCTAAAATTTCCCAAAAGATAAGGAGAAACTTTTCACTTAGTTTTGGAACTGATTGGATCTCAGTGGGGCACACACTCACACAAATGAGTTTTAATAAACTTTGGATGTTTAGGGAATTCAAAAGCACAAAATGTTCTGAAAAATGAAGTTCATCAAAATGCAAAATCATTCTTTGAAAAGATATTAGCTGATCTATTCTTCTTTAAATTGAAAATCTTACTTGTATTCTCTTTTTTTTTATTACTTGAGGACAAGCAATGATTTAAGTTTGGGGGTGTGATAACTCTAAATTATATAGTGTTATTTGTACTTCTAAACGCAACAAATTGCTTTAAACTCAAGTACAAAGTATGTTAAAATATAGTGGTATTAGTAAAATAACAACATTCTAGGAATTATGTGATGAATAAAGCATTTTGTATATATATATTGGTATGTTTTGATGTGTTGGTTCAGTTTTCCTACAGATGATGCTTCTGCACCTAGTGCTTCTGCACCACGATGCTTCTGCACCATCCTGCGCTGAAGATTTATAACCCCACAATGGAAGCACCTCAATTCATACCTCTGCTCCAAAACTTCTATGACATCATGCTTTGTCACAATTCACATGGAGCACATGCCCACATGCATAAGGAAGCGCCCACTATAAACATCATCATGAAAGGCTACTCACCTATAGACATATGGCCTTACACATTTGGACCTCACCCTATGGAATTGTGCTGAACTCAATCTCCACATCTAAAAATCAGAAAAGCAACCATGGTTAAGCCTCCTTATGTTAACTTGGTTTTCAAGCAAACCCTCAAACAAAGGAAATCTCCAAGGCTATAAAAAGGGCTCCCACTTCTCACTTGAAGAGCATCGCATATCTCACTTGATAATATGTAGATCATACACTTTACTTATATTTTTAGTAGTTTCATTCCTTATAGTTTTTATAGTAGATAGTTGGCAAGAAGGTGAGGAAGGATTCGACAACTTCTTCCTTCACTTCTTCATCAACTTAGTTAGGTGCGGCTGCACCAGGAAGTCAGTGCTTCTTCACTGCAAGGCAATTACATGCAAGAGTGCTTTAATCAGTGTAATCTCTACCTTATTGATATCTCTTGTATTTTCATCTATATTAATATGTTTCATTTCATCTATCTTTGCCTTGCTATGCTTATTATGAGCTAAATCTTTTTGGTTGGGATGTTCTAACTTTATAATGAACTTTTGAGTAAGTTTTTGTGCTTTTTAGTGTTGCAAGCATTTTGGGTCTTGTGTTATACTACATCCATCTTATTTTAAAGTTGATTTCTTACAATAAGTAGAGTTATATTCACAGACATAGTTTATAATTAGAAATCAAGACTAATAAGGGTGAGTGTTTTAATAAAGGCTTTGTTAACTTGTTTAATAAAGAAACTGTGTTAAAACCATGTTAAGTCCTAGACATAGGATAACATAGTCCTTAGGGTGAAACAGCGGGTACTTCAAAGGCAGGAGTGAACTTATTTAGCAAGCCCAGACATGAGAAGCTTGTAACGAAACTCTGAAGAAAGTAGCTGAAAAGCACACATTTATGCAACTGCACTTTGGTGCTTCTACACCTTGGTGCTTCTGCAGCTTTGATGCTTTTGCATCTTGGTGCTTCTGCATCACTAAAAGCCTAGAATCTCTCAAAAGAGCATTATTTAGTAAAAACATCTCTACCATCTTTCTCAACTGATTTCCTCCATACTCTTTTACCTATTTGCATTCTATTTTTCACTCAACATAAAAACCCCAACATTTGTGAGTAGAATAGTAGTACTAATTTAGATGCTTTCTAAACACACATAAAGTTAATCCAATCCCTGTGGGTTCGACCTTTCTTATCATTGTATTACTTGTTGTGACTGTGTATACTTGCACATCTTTTCACACACCATCCATGTATTGCTGGTTTCCAGGGCAGCTAATTCCTCAGCCAGTGCTTTGCACCATTCAGGGAACTTGACAACTTGATGAAAGTATCAAGAGATATATGAGATTGCAGTTGTATTCTTTGAGGTATGTGGGAGGGTTATGTGGTCAAGAAGACCTTCAAAGAGGAACATGTTGTGGCTCCGTGACAGTGGGCAACTGAGGACTAGAGGGGGACAATACAGGTTCAGTTGTGGTGGATTGATCAGGGTCAATGGCCTGATCTGGTGAAGGAATAGGTTCTGGTGTAGGAATTTCTGTTGAAGCAGGAAGGTCTGGTGTATTAGGGTTTGATGAGGTAGCAGGTTCTGGTGTATTAGGGAAATCAATATTTGAAGGGAGGTTTGTGATATTTGGTAGCACAAAATGGTTGGGATCATGAATGTATGCGCCAAGGTTGGTATTGTGTTGGAATGGTAAGATAGTCTCATGAAAGGTAACATCTATGGAAATGAGGAATTTTTGGTGGGACAAGTCATAAAATTTGTATCCCCTGTATCCTTGAGGGTAACCCAGAAAGACGCAAGGAATGGCTCTTGGGGTGAATTTGGTTCTACGGGCTTCTATTGTGGAGGCATACCAGAGGCAGCCAAATACCTTGATAAAAGAGTAGTCAGGTGATTTGGAAAAGAGTCTCTCAAAGGGGGACTGGTTGTCAAGGATGGGTGAAGGAGTCCTGTTGATTAGGTAAGCAGCAGCAGACACACACTCACCCCAATAGGTTAAAGGAATTCTTTCTTGGAACATCAAGGCCCTAGCAACATTCAACAAATGCTGGTGCTTTCTTTCCACCACAACATTTTGTTGAGGTCCGTGAGGGCAAGGAAATTGGTGTATAGTACCATTTTGCTGCAAAAATCAGTTAGGAGAAATTCTTTGGCATTATCAGTTCGAAGACACTTAATGTGTAACACCCCAAAGTAATTGTTTTAAATTATTTTGCTTGATATATGATTGAGCAAATTAATTTAAGATAGTATTATAATTAAGTATATTGACTGTGAATTATTGTGGTAATTATTTGTGCATGGGTTACCTTAGAGGTGATAAGTAAGTATTATGCGTATTTAATTTGCTAATTAAATGTGGTTGTGCATGAGAGAATAGTTGGGGGTTGCGATTTGAATTCTAGTGAACTTAAAATGGCGGGCTTAGGAAAAGCCCAGCCCTTTTATTCAAACACCCTTAGCTGAAACACAAAAAGGGAAAGAACATTCCCTCACTCACACATTTCAGAATTTAAGAAAGAGTAAAGGTTGAGAGAAAGGAAGAGAGAGAGAGAGCTCAATGAAGGAAAAGAAACAATGGGAGGGGGAGAGCTTGAGTGAGAGTGAACCATGTTTCCTCATTTCTTCACTAATCCTCAACCCAGTTCATCTACTAGCTTCCTTTCATCTATTTCCTTCACCAAATTCAGAAATACACACCCAAAAACCCCCAAAACAGGAAATGAAAAGACCTATCCCTAAACCTTACAAGATCTAGTTGCATGTTAAGTTAAGGAGCTGAAATCGAAGTTTGGAGCCTTGCATATGGGAGTTGGAGCTGCAATCTGCGGTAAGAAGTTCGAGTGTATCTAAAGGATGGTCAGAGGGTGCATAAGGAAGCAAGGTTTGAGGGATTGGAGTTCCATTTCGTGGTCCTTGAGAATGGGAGTCGAAGATACAAGCCAAAGCAAAATTCTGCAGTAAGCCAGTATTGTTATCGTTTGGTATTTTCTTCATATCTCTCTCCACAGACCTTATTTTAAGTTCAATTTTCCTTGCTTAGAAAGTAGACACGATACCCTTCAAAATAAGCACAAGAAAAATCTGATTTCATTAATTATTGAGGGAGAAAGTATAGTTACAAGTTCTGTTTTAGAATTAGTGACAGTTTTGACCCAGTCACATTTTTTCGGCCATTACTCCCTAAATACTTATTGTATCAGTCTGGGACTTGAAACTTCAGAAACTAGACACATTTTTCTTTTCAACAGGCACTTGTTTGGGTAGTTTTAGTTGAGTATTGAGTTAGTTATTCCTGTTGCAATATCGGTCACAGATGCTGTCCAAAAACAGAATATGGAAACTCACCTCCATCACCCTTTTCGTAATGCACATGGAAGGAAAATCATGAACCGAAGTTGAGGGATTGCATATGAACTAGGAACATCTGAGGTGGTAGATTTGGAGCTAGTTGTTGGTGAGTTGCAGTTGGTGGAAGTCCAACTCCACTAGGGAACAACAACCATAGGTGAGTTCTTTACCTTAAGATGTGTGCTTGTTTGATTCACTAAAGGAATATATACTGAAATTAACATGTTGCATGTTTTGGTTGGTATGATGTGTTTGATTTAGAAGTATCCGTGAATATAGATGCATGTTGAGTGAATTGTTGTTGAACAATGATTGATTGGAATCGTAATGTATGACTTGTTTATGACATGATTGGTAGTCATTATGCTATGAGCTAAATCATTATCATGTGATAAAGTTATGGAGTTAATTCAGTGATAGTTTATTGTTACGAACTGAATTATACTCGATATTTCAATCGAGTGAGAAAACCAATGAGTCTAAGTAATTTCATAAGACACTATGGGGATGACGATCCCGAGTTAATAGCATACTTGGTGGAAGGAAGTCATGAGCCCTAAGCCAAAGCCCAGAATAAGTTGACTCGGCAATAGCTATTGTTGGGTGGGTTCTCTGGGGGAATCGTGTAGTGATTGTCCGGGGTTGTGCTAAGACAAGAGAAAAGATAAGAAAAACACCGAGAGTATAGGTGAGGGGTCTCGAAAGAACTCACTGAGATTGTATCTCATTGTTTATGTTGTGGTGTTTTTCAGATAAGCAGGGCAAGACGAAGCAAATAAGAGAAGAGTTAGTAGCTGCTGAACTAGGTTACTAAAGTTTAAAGGATCATTAAGGATTGATTTTATATTTGCTTAGTCCTCCCTAGTTAGATGCAATGTATATTTATATATACCTTCAGATCCTTGTATTGGAAAGTATAGTACTATGTAAACCGTCTTTTGGATTTGGATTAAGATTAGTCTTTTGACTCATGTACCATGAATTCAGTTATGACTGGATAGTTTGCCAATAGGTTTTTATGCCTTTTGGAAGTTAAGAGAGATGGATTAATTCCATCTAGTAAAGAAATTCAAATCCATAAGCGGTTTCCACTCTGAATTTTATTAAGATTGTTAACATTCTAGACTTTATGACGTCTAAAGATTAGGATGTTACATAATGGAATTCCCAAATTGTGTGTGTGCATACTTAAAAAAAGATTTGATCAGTTGAGGTGCATCAGACTTGTGTTTCATCAAGTGTATCCAAGTAAACCTAGAGTGATCATCTACTATTGTCAGAAAATATTGAAAGCCATCGTGAGTGATTTGTGAAAAGGGACCCTGTGTGTCACAGTGAATCATGTCAAAAACAACACCAGTAATATTATTATGGGGAACAAAAAGCAGCCTTTTTTGTTTAGTCTTGTGTAAAATCGTGTGCAAGTATACACAGTCCAACAGGTAGTATATAATAAGAAAAGATCGTTCCCACGAGGATTGAGGTCTAAAACGTGTTTAATTTGGTTAACAAATTAGTGAGGTAATTTAAATAGACACAAGTTTTTGAAAACATTTTAAACAACAAATTAAGTAAAAGGGTGTGAAAATCGGTATTGAGAATAAGTTGGAATGTGTTCACTAAGTAACTCCTTTCTAGTGCATTAGTGTTGTGCCTAATGCTGCAGCAATAGATGCTGTCGCAATAGTTGCTATTTTGTCAAACACTTCCATTAGGGTTTCTCTACAAGAGTCTATGTCTAGACCCTAAATAGGTACTCCCTAGGCTACTTACGCACCCACAGTGTTCATATCATGGATTTTGCCCTCCTATGTCTAGGGTTTAAGCAAGAAGCATTAAAGTGACCTTTACTACTTACTATCCATGTTATCTTTTGATATCTATTCATAAACCATTTCTGAATTTACAAATTTACTTAAGTTAGATGGCCATTCCTAATTTAAGATGGAAATATTAAGCTCACAAAAGATAAATTTCTAAAACATCAAACACATTTCATCAAATGCACTAAGAATTCGTTACATAGATCCCAACATTCCAACTATGAGTATTTAGCTCATAATGAGTAAACAAGACAAGAAATACAACTCAAATATAATTGTAACAATCATATTCAAGAGATACAAGATAGAAAAGGAAATCGAATTTTATTGCTAAGAGTGTGTAAAACATTATCAGATAGATGCCCCATACGTATATGCCATAATTTTCCTAAATCTATTGGGGTAGGAACGGTATTGCAAGAAGAAAGTACATTAGAATTAGAAAACAATGAACGGAGTGATTCTAACACCTCCTTACTAGATGTAGACACACAACTGGTGAATGTAAAGAGACCATGCACTAGATCACACCTTCCAATAGTTTGGTCCTGTATGAGACAAGAATTATCAGTAAAGAACACATCATATTTTTGTGAAAACAATAGAGCACCCACTGAGATCAAGTTTACAGTAAAATCAGGTATGTATAGAACATTTGTGAGAATGAAATCAGAATTTAATCGAACACTTCCTACAGTAGCCACTCTAACTCTATGATTATTAGGTAATGTTACATATGTGTTGGGCAAAGCAGTGTGATCAAGAAATTGTGCCAGATAGTTACAAATGTGTGCAGATGCACCAGAATCAACAAGCCAAAGATATCTAGCAGATTTTGGTAAAGAGGCAAGAACCGAAAGACTGATACAGTAGAGTTGCTACGTTGACTTTTATTTAATTAATAGGTTAATTAAGTGTGGAAAATAATATTAGAGTAATAATAATATATTATTTTATGTGGGCTTATGTTTATGTTAGAATTAGTAATATAAGGAGGTGTGAAGAGTGGCCCATGAGACTAATCAGAAAAATAAAGAGAAGTATAAGTAAGTAAGAATTAGAATTAAGTTAGGTTGTCATAAGCTGAAAGAAAAATAAGGATTAGAGAAAACCTAGAAGCAAAGAGAGAAGGGGGCTGCGCAACTTTGGTGAGAAATAGAGAGGGGGCTGCGCATTCTTTCATCCAAGAAGGGAGGTGACTGCGAAATCTTCAAAACTCAGGAAAGGGTGGGGTTCTAACTCTCTAATAGGGTACATGAAGGGCTTTATGTGGGAAAATAAGGGATCCTATGTGTTTGTTAATCCTTGAAATCTATTGTTGTTGTTTGAAAACTATTGTTGATGTTTGAAAACTATTTGTCAATGTTTGAATATATCTGTTGATGATTGAAATCAGTTTAGGGGTTTTTGAACACAATGATGCACAAAATTTGGGTCACTGGGCGCCATGGGCGTTGTTGCTGTTGTTTCCTGGGCGCACTGGGCGCCATGGGCGCCGTATGTGGCTACCCTGTTGTTTTCCTGGGCGCACGGGCACCATGGGCGCCGTATGTGACTGCCCTGTTATTTTCCTGGGCGCCATGGGCGCCGTATGTGGCTGCCCTGTTGTTTTCCTGGGCGCGAAGGGCGCCATGGGCGTATAGGGCACCGTTTCCTGTTGTTGCTGGGCGCACTGGGCGCCATGGGCACCATGTGTGGTTGCCCCTGTTGTTGGCTGGGCGCACTGGGCGCCATGGACGCCATGGGTGGCTGCCCCTGTTGGTTGCCAGGCGCCATGGATGCCATGTGTGGCTACCTGCTGCTTGTTGTCTGCTGGTTGCTGGGCGCACTGGTCGCCATGGGCGCCATGTGTGGCTGCCTCGTTCGTTTGCTGGGTGCATTGAGCGCCGTCTTGTGGGTTGTTGGGCGCTTTAGGCGCATTAAGTCCACGGTTGACTAGATGTTGGTTAAGTCGTTAATTTGTTAATCGTTAATTTGTTGGGTTGGTAACCGTTGGTTGAGTTGTTAAACTGTTAACTTGTTAAGTTGCTAAATTGTTGGCTCAGTTGTTGATTTATTGATGATGTTGCACCTAGTTGTGATCACCATTGTGTGAAGTTGGCGACGTGTATCTGGTTGGATTGCCTCTATTTATTGGCAAGATATTATGTTGTAGGCCTATGGCCAACGTTGAATTTCGTTGTTGTTGTGTTGCTATGTAATCATTGTTGATTGTTTGTGCATTCACATCGCGTCGCATACATAGCATTTTCATGTTGGAGTTATGCTCAAAACACGATGGCCTGGACTGGAAAAGCGACGTGAAGGCTTATGCCTTGTTGATGCCTCTATTTACTGGCAGATTTTTACGACGACGACGGGAGTTCTGCTTCAATGGTACCACATGCATGTGCATAGTATTGAGTCGCATTCATATTGCATACTTGAGTGGCTATGTTGATGACTTGTGATTGATTGAAGTTGTTTGATGACGGTGAAGTGGTGAACTTATGTCTTCTGATTCTAATGTACTGTTTTTCATATGTTCTATTATATGGTTCGATATCTCACCCATTCTGTTTGAATGTTACCCACCCGTTGGTAACGTGCAGGTAATCACGAATGAAGGCTGCTTACCTTCGTTAGTTCGAGTCAGTGTCGTCGCTCTGATACGTAACACTCGGGGGGGGGGGGGATGAACACTTGTTTTCCTTATTTTCTATGTTATTTTTGTTGTTGAAACTAAAAGTCGTTACTATTAAGAGTTCTGCTAAATCTGAGCTGTCTTAAGTTGGTTAAAGACGCCACGATTATTTTGAATTGACTTTTGTTGTGAATCCGCTGCGTAGTATTGAAAGTTGACTTGTTTTAAAGACTAAAAAGATTTGTTTATTGGTTCATCCAAGTTAGCGTGTTATGTATCTGATTTCATAGGCGAATTGGTTATGTTGTTTTGTTTTTAGTTGAAAGTGTAGCGCTCCATTTATCCGTTGGAAATTTTTATAACTCTGATTTTCGTATTGCTATACCGGGTAGAAATGGGGTGTTACAATAAACGATGCTCACCGCGAGATCCTTGCATACCGAGTTCAAGATCCACGACGCAACATTGTTGTTGCATCGCAGCCACATCTGAAACTGAGGATCGTCTTCATCTGAAACGAAGCCGTACTTATTCTTTGAGCTGAGAGCCCAAACCAGGGCTCGTTTCTAGGAATTATAGTTTTCCCCATTAGCGGTCAATAGATGAGTAGAAAGAATCTGGCCTGGGTTGTCTGAGTGATGAAGATAGAACAGGTTGAGTTGATCAACAATTAACGCCATCGAAGATGACGAAGAAACGCAAGAGATCGGAGGCTGGAAGAAGAAAGAGGGAGTGGAAACCCTAATATTCTGATACCATCTTAGAAGAGAGAAACAGAGGAATTGGAAAAATGAAATTCATTATCCTTGAATGAAAAACTGTACAAAATGGATTACATGAATGAAGCTATATACAACGAAGCAGATCATTGATCTGAAAACTAAAACTCAAACAGAAGCAACAAACTTTAACAAATTACAACAAACTAATAACAAGATTAACTTGTTATCTATCCAGAATAACCAAATACAATTAACTGAGTAAATAAAACTAACTGAGGTGGTTAGAATAAACTATGGTCAGGTAAGAGGGTAAAAAGGGAAAAACATATATCCTTTAATATAACAGTCTTGTGATCGCTTTTTTGTGTGGGTAGTCTAGTGATCGCTGATAAGAGAGGTTTTTCACTTCATAGTAGTTGTTTTTTTGGGGCGCCTAAAGCCCTTTGTTTTCACCAAAAAAAAGTGTTAGCTAAAATAACCTAGTAATAATGATTCATATTGTGAATATATTGGATGTCTATCTATATTCCAATGATGCTCTTGTAACTCCTATTAGTAAAAGGCTTTGACTCCTTGAAATTGCACTTCATTGTATATGTTAAAGACACATTATGTTAGGCCTTAATTACCTTGTAGGTTACAAGGTTTGTGTCCTATAAATATGACTTATATGACATTGTAAATCAAACCTTCAAGAGTAGAATGTAAATGCTCTCTTCTTGTCTCATTCTCTTCTCTCTTTGTCTATTTCTTCTTCATCTATAGTCTATTAACTCCAAGCTTGGGTGCAACTGAAATCCGAATTATTCAAAGCCCATTTCCCCTGGATACTGGCGGGGCTCAAAGACCCCTAGACCAAAAAAAAATCTTACTCTTATTTTAGTTAATTTTATTTCACGTTATCAGCTTGAGACTCTACAAAACTGATGGTTCAACAGATTGTGGTTACTTTGTAAAGATATGTTTTCTTCTACTATCGTTCGGTTAATCTAAAAAATTATAGTTAATCTTTTATATTTGTTGCATAGACATTTTATTGAGATTTTTTTATCTCACGTTTGTCTATTCTTGATGAATTCCTGAAGACTTCAACATTCAAGCATCCTGGTAGGATTGCATAAATAATTATTTTTCTTTATTTGTGAAGATTTGTGATATAGTTGTTGAAGAACTTAAAAAAAGTTGAGATATAGTTCTTGAAGAACTTTAAACAAATATGTCATATAGTTCTTGAAGAACTTAAAACAAATAATTCTTAATATTCAACTACCCCTGGAGGATTGTTCAAAGAATGATGGTAATCGTATAAACTCGTGGAATAATTCTTGAAGAATAAATAGTTAGAAAGTATGAATTTTCTTGATCGTCATTAACGAAAGATTTGATCTTAGTTTACTTGAAACAAAGGAAAATAAGGGGAAATATATATATATATATATATATATATATATATATATATATATATATATACATATCTTTATCCTACTCGAATATGCTCCTAGAGTAGCAAAAGTAAGAAATTTTTTTTAGAATATTTTGGAAATTTAGTCACAATTGGGATTGAACAAAGAAAGTATGAATGATTAAAACGTGAAAGATCATATAATGGATAGAACTTTATTCCCAGAAGTGAATAAATTACATAATGGCCAGAACTTTATTCCCTTGTAGGATTGCTTAAAGTATGGTTTTTTTTTTGTCTTCGTTTAGATATGAGATATAGTTCTTGCAGAACATATAAATATAATCATAAAATTTAATTTTCTTTGATAATCATTTGCAAAAGTTTTGTGGTGAGTTCTTGAAGAACTAAAATTTAGATTGCAAAAGTAATGGCTATGCGAGCCGGTATTTATAGGAAATCGTGCCCGTTTGTGGATCGTCGGATCAACGAAATTGATCTTAACCGTCCAAGTGTGATTGGGCTTGTATGTTGTGGGGGTTTTGATAATCATAAAATCTTAATCGTGTAGTAATTTTTGTTTGCAGGGGTTTTGGTTTATGTCCCCCCTTGCTTTTTGTATTTTTGCTTTTTGTTTATTAATGAAATAGGGGGAGTACTCTTTCCTTCTTGGTGCTTTTATCCCTAAGGAGGGTTTTGCATCAGAAGGTTTTAACGAGGCTCCTTTCCTTTTGTTTAAAAAAAACTAGGTTTATAACTCTGATTGGTGTAAATGGTTAATATTCTAATCTTTATGACGTTTAAAGGTTAGGATGTTACACCTGGCATCACTAAAAGATTCGCCGACTACTGAGACAAATGCTTGTAAATGGTCATTTTATTGCCGCTAAAACGTGGCACTTTTAGCGACAACTATAGTGGCAATATTTATTGCCGCTAAATTGAGTTTTACAACAAAAGACTAAAAGGCTTCCACCATAAAACTATACACATTTGTCATGTAATCTCTAGAATAACTAATTATCAATTATTACATTACATCTAAAGAAACCAATATTAAGTAACAATTAGGTGTATGTAAGCTAGCCTAGTCATTATATACACAATTTTAATGGCAACAGAATTATATCAGACTAAAAATAAAAAGGAAGAGAAAGTTAAATGAAACAGCTAAATCAATACAACCTGATTTGAATGGCATCCCTCTTCATGACAGCCATTTCAAGTCCCGTGTTACACAATTCTGCCTGAAATAGAGAAACAAAAAAGTATAATGCATGATAAGAATGAAAACTTGACTTGCATAACAAATCATTATCTCTAATAACCTTGATGAGGGAAAACTAAAAAATTAATTACCTCCAAGGATGATAGCTTGTTTTCAGCATCCATCTGACCTTTGAGAGCACACTCCACTTCTTCCTGCCATGCCTGCATCTTTATATACAAAACTTACAAATTTATAACCTTATAATTCCATAAGGATGACTATTTATCACTAATATTATCCTGATTGCTACTCTAAAAGTTTGAACACAAATTATAAATGTCAGTGGCTCAACAAAGCTTTCGACCAATTGGAGCTAGAGACAATTGTGGCAACTTTTGACTTATGTCCTTCAGCCATGCGCAAGCTCAACCTACTTTCCAATCAAACGGTTGTGTGTATACTCTATACCTGACTTACATGATTTGCCTCTTTTGGTGGCTTTTGTGTTGCCAGCACAAGCGGCCGGCTTCCATATCTTGCACTTCTTGATTTATAGATGAGCATTCAATCTGATAACAAATCGGAATCAGGATCGCGTGATTGAATAGAGGAGAGAGAGAGAGAGAGAGAGAGAGAGAGAGAGAGATAGATGAATCCTTGTTGGCGATTTGCTTCTCCAAAATGCGGGAGATCGAAGACGCTCGAGAGAAAAACGAGAAGTGGTAGTCACACTAGTTAAGCGGGAAGAGAAAGGAAGTTATCTAAAATCTAAAGTAAAATTAAAATCGTTTAAACTTCAGAGATAATGGTTACTGCTGACAAGTCACAAATAGTAACAATATCTTTGTATTAGTAAGTAAAAACACTGGCCGTTGCCTTATTTATGGTCGGCATATAATTGCCACTAAACATCTCTTTTGTTGTAGTGATAATGAAGTCACCTTTTCACACTCATTCAGAAGTTACTCTGATTTGTGATAAAGGTATTATTTGTAGAAAAACAATTTGAAGCATCAACAACGTTTCATCTCATAGCTTCATCTAAAATTAAAATTCCTACTTGTTGAGATTAGCACATGAAACATGACACTTTGGAGCAGGAAGGTTATATAAATTATAAACTGATGACCTCCAGATATATAACTTATCTTAATTTTATGGTACAAAATTAATGATTAAAAAACGAAGAGCAACTATGAAGGTGAGCAACTTATTTCTTTTCACACTCAACCCTTCCGTGTTTTGTTGTTAGAGTATTAGTAATAGATTAAGGGTGATTGTGAAACCTATCACAGATAAGGATTATTGAGTAAATTTTATAAATAAATTAGATATAATTGAGTATTAATTCAATTTATTTGAAAAATATTATTGTTGTTCCCCCTCTTTTAACATCTTAGAAGAGAGAAACAGAGGAATTGGAAAAATGAAATTCATTATCCTTGAATGAAAAACTGTACAAAATGGATTACATGAGTGAAGCTATATACAACGATGCAGATCATTGATCTGAAAACTGAAACTCAAACGGAAGCAACAAACTTTAACAAATTACAACAAACTAATAACAAGATTAACTTGTTATCAAACCAGAATAACCAAATACAACTAACTGAGTAAATAAAGCTAACTGAGGTGGTTAGAATAAACTTTGGTCAGGTAAGAGGGTAAAAAGGGAAAAACATATATCCTTTAATACTCCCCCTCAAGTTGGGAGATAGAGGTTGTGGAGTCCCAACTTGGATACCAAAGACTGGAACAAAGGCCTGGGGAGGGCTTTTGTGAAGGGATCAGCAAGTTGTTCCGATGAGGGCACATCAATCAGTTTGATGAAGTTGGAAAGAACATGTTCTCGCACAAAATGACAGTCAATGTCAATGTGTTTAGACCTGTCATTGCAGCTAGAAGTAGTGGCCAGTTGGATAGCTGATTTGTTGTCACTATAGACCATTGTAGTGGTAAGATTAATATCAGGAGAACGGAGCAATTGTTTCAGCCATAGAAGTTCAGAGGTAACTGTTGCAAGGGCACGGTATTCAGCTTCTGCTGAAGACCTAGCAACAGTGGTTAGCTTTTTTGATTTCCAAGTAATAATAGCAGATCCAATATAGACACAAAAACCAGTTGTTGAGCGTCTGGAAGTAGTACAACTTCCCCAGTCAGTGTCACAGTATGCATGAACCGGTAATGAATAAGCTGGGAACAAGAGGCCCTGCCTAGGATTTTTTTGACATATTGCAGGACATGATGAACAGCTTGCAGGTGAGGAGTCCTTGGCTTGCTCATAAACTGACTGAGACGGTTTACAGCATAAGCTATATCTGGTCTAGATATAGTAAGGTAGATGAGGCGACCCAACAATTTGCGGTATTGAGTAGGATCAGTGAGAGGGTCTCCATCAGAGTCATTGAGAATTAAATTGGAGTCCATTGGAGTGTGTAGAGGTTTTGCAGCAAGGTAGCCAGTGTCTTGGAGTAGGTGAAGAGTGGGTTTCCTCTGGCATAGAGATATACCTTGTGAAGAATGGGCAAGTGCTAGACCAAGGAAATAATGGAGATCACTAACAATTTTGAGTTTGAAATTACTCCCAAGGAACATTCTGGTTTGATGAATCAGTGTGGGATTGGGTCCAGCAATCAATATATCATCCACATATATCAACAATATGACCAAGGAAGAGCCTGTGCCCTTAGTGAACAGAGAATTATCTGCTGAAAGCCATGAAGCAAGGCAGTGTTGGAAAACTTGGAGTACCATTGGCGTGAGGCTTGTCTTAAGCCATAGAGGGATTTATTGAGCTTGCAGACAAGGTCTCGATAACCCAGGGGTTGCTGCATGAAGACTTCCTCATCTAATTCACCATTTAGAAAAGCATTGTTTATATCAAGTTGCAACAAGAACCATTGTTTCTAGGCAGCAATGGCAAGTAAGACCCTTACAGTAGCAAGCTTGGTTACAGGGGAGAAGGTCTTAGTGAAGTCAATTCCTGCCTGCTGAGTGCAGCCCTTTGCAACCAAACGTGCCTTATACTTGTCAAGGCTATCATTTGCTTTGTATTTGACTTTGTATAACCATCTACAGCCAATTGGGTGCTTTCCTGGAGGTAAAAGCTGCATTGTCCATGTAGCGACCGAAAAATCCGGAGGAGGGATTCTTCGTAGTTCTTGAAATGAAGTCGCCACCAAAGTTTAGTTTAAGGGCAAACATTGGAAAATCCCTATTGAGTGTACAAAGGGGTCTTGCGGACCAGATTTAGGCTCGGGAGTCGTTTATGCGTAGGGAAGGTATTAGCACCCTACGACATCCTTCCTAAGGAAAGTTACCTTTTAACTAAATGTGTAAGCGTTTATTAATTCAAAAATAATGTTTTTACCCTAATAATAATAAAAAAGGACTCGATAAACGGTTAGTTATTTTTATACTTTTTGAGAAAAATGAGAGAAATCAATTAAAAGAAAAAAATGGTTTTTTATTAGTGCAATTGACAGAGGTCGGCCGCCCTCTGGTCCTACGTATCTCCTTGGTAGAGAATCAAATCACACGTAGTTCTTGGTGTAGAAAAAGTTTGTTGGTTGGTGTTTTTTTATTTATTTTGAAATTGGGAGAGGTATTCGTGACGACCAAACAAGCAAAACTCAGAGTGGTCGTCGCTCCTAGCTCGTTTGAAAACTAAAGCTGTTATTAACGGTCAAACGAGCTAAGCTCAGAGTGGCCATTAGCAACGAACCATTTCGATGTTTAGGAAAACATTTATTCGTTATTTGGGAAAAAATAGGTTTGGGAAAGAAAATATTTATTTAGGGAAAAGAAATCTTTTTTTTTTAAGAAAAGAGAAACAGGGGGTGCTGTTAGAAAAGGGGGGGGGGCAGTTAGCAGCAGGGTGTTGTATTTTAAAAGGGGGTGCGTAAAGCAGGGACCAACTCGTTTTTGTGTGCCGGCCGGCGCAACAAAAAGGCTTGGAAGGGGGGTGTATGAAGTAAACGTATGGTTGTATTAGTAATCTGATAATTTAAAAAAAATTAAAAAAGAAAGGGACGCATATATAAAGCCAAAATTTAGAGTGGGAACCCTAATCTTGCTCCCCTTTCTCAGTGCGCCGCGGCATCACCATTTCTGAGCGAGAAAGAAAGAAAAAACGAGATCGAGGGAGAGGAGAGGGGAGAGAGAGATTTCGAACTCAGAGAGAGAGAGAGGCTTCGCCTGAGAGTGAAGGACGAAGGAAGAGGAGGACGATGGTGTGGGGGCTCACGGCGTCTCGTCGTTATTAACGGCGGCCCTACATCACTGCTACGGCGAAGGGATGGAGATGAACGGAGAGAGGGGCGACGATGATGGCGATGGCAGAAGGGGGTGATGGACGCGAGATCTGGTGATGGTGGTTCACGGCGTCACTTGGTGGTGACAGCGACGGTTTGCGAAGAGGGAGAGAGAGAAGGATGTGGTGGTGGACTCGCCGGAGGGAGCCATGGTGATGGCGCCGGCGGTTTTGTGGTTTTCGTGGTTGTTGGAGGTGCGAAGGTGGAGGCTGAGAGGGAAAACGAAGGGGGTTCGGTTAGGGTGGTTGTGGAGGCGTTTGCTGTTGCTGATTTATGGTGACGGTGGCGGTTGTAAGGAGAGGGGTTGGGCTGGCCACGGTGATTTTGGGTTGTTGACGGCTTGGTTGTGGCCGTTGGGATGGTTCACTGTTGGGTGGTGGTAGTTTGGCGTTTGGAGGGAGGAGGCGGAGGATGGAGTGCGGTTGTGGTGATGAAGCTGGCTGCGGGTGGTGAGGCGGTGGTTCTGTGGTGGTCGTTGGTGGCAGTGGTGGTCAACGGTGATATGGTGGCCGGAACTTTACTGTTTTGTTTTTTTTTCTGCGTATCTGTGTGTGTATCTGTGTGTATCTCCCCTCCTTTATTTTGATTCTGTGTTTCTAATTGCTTCTGTTTTTCTTCTGTATATCCCCCTTTTCTGTTACAGGTTACTGGTTTTTATAGAGGATCCCCCATTGTGTTGTTATGCTTTTGCAGAGAATCAGAGTAGTGGAGCAGAGGAGGTTAATGGAGCAGAGGAGCAGCAGCAAGCCTGCAAAGCTGTTCTGATGGGGCAATTTGGGAAAGTGACAAAGGAGCAAGAAGAAATTAGCATTGGCTTAATTCTTCAAATGGCAACAGCATTGCTGTCCCTAGCAGCAGGGGCGCCCCTGCCCTTTATTTTATTTTATTTTATTTTATTTTATTTTGATTTAAATTTTTGTACTTTCTTGTATTTAATTTTTGTCTACACATGTGTACTATAGTTGACTTCTTTATTTGTAAAAAAAAAACTGATTATAGTAATAATAATAAAAAAGCAATTATTCAAATCTGATTTTTTTTATTACACTTTCTTATTAAACTAATACCTATAAAAATAAAATAACGAGAACTAAGATGAGCACTCGTATACGACGAGAAGTGAACACGCGTGCGCAAAGAGAGTAACGACACGCACACGATTAGGAATGACACGCGTATGTGGTTAGAAATAACATGTGCACGCAATAATGCAAAAACGTTAAGACTAACGCGTGTACGCGACTAAAAATAATACATGTGCACCATGGAACATGTTTTGGGATCTTTCGAAAATGAAACGAGAAACCGATTAAAATCAAATATCTACAAGATTATTATTATTTTAGAAAAACAAATCGCATTTAATCTAACGGACAAAATTAGGGTATGACAGCTGCCCCTCTTTATTTATATTCCGTAGATAAACTAAAGGGTTTTCATAGTAGGAATAGAAATAAAGATAAGAAGACACTAATTTTGTCAAGACTATGATTCTTTTTTTTTAATAGAAATTCTTGAAAAAAGGGTTGACATAGAACAAAAGTAAATAAGGATCACCGGGGATCTGAAGGAGCGCCGGGCTCTGATGGTCTAATTCGCAGTCGATGCTTGGCGCATTGATCGGAGTTAAACTGAAGGACCGACGAGGTCTGAAGGGCATGCCTAAGCCTGATGGACCAATGGGTCTGATGGAGCGCAAACTAGCAACGGTACTAGTAAAACGGTCTGCTTGGGGGGTGGCCTTTTTCGAGCGGCCATGGGTGGCAAGGTCAGGTCATTGACCTGATTTGCGCACCTCGAAGGACGTGCACTGTGTTTTTTAGGCAGACACAGCTAGTCTGAAGGGCCTGGGGCCGGACGATCCGTCGGTTGCTCGATAACGCGACGTGCGATCTGGATTGAAGGACCATTGTTGGTCTGAAGGAGCGCTTGGGCTCTGAGGGACCGCTGGGGGTCTAAAAGGCTGATGCTAGGCTCAGTGCTAACATTATAATTTGAATCTATCTTGAAGGTTACAAATATCTATATTTGACCGCATTTAAGGATGCAATGGATGATGTATGCGTGCATGCAGTGTAAGCATGTGCAATGATCGATATCTGGTGGTATGATGAATGAAATGTGGCAGATGATGTGAGTTGAAGTTGATGGAACATGGAGGTTGACAACCAACGTATGTGAATGCAGATAAGATATGAATGTGATTGTGCTGATTAATGATGAATGTAATGGAATGAGCAAATTTTTTTTTTTTTTTGCTTTTCTCTTTTTTTTGGTATATAATGAGTGTATGAAATGTGATGCAAATATAATGTTTTGATGCGAATGTCATGCACGGTACAAAGATATGATTAGTGATGTAAAAAAAACTCTTTTTTTTTGGGTAACGATGAGACCGGCACTTGGCATGTCTATCGAAACAAACAATGTCATGCACGTAATTTGATGAACGTGCAATGATTGGTATCTGGGGGATGATGAATGAAATGGGTGTTGAACCTGATGGGATAAGAAAGTCGACAAACGGTTGTATGTGGATGCAGATGCAGATGAGATATGAATGTGATTGTAATGATTGTATGCTATGGTGAATAAAAGGAAACACATGAATGCATAGCAAATGATATGATTGGTGATGTAGAAAGCTTTTTGGCAACGACGAGACCGGCACTTGGCACGTCTATCAAAAAAGTTATAATGTATGCAATGTGATGAATGTGCAATGCGAAAGTAAATGGACTACAAAAAGCCCGTGAACGATGGATGCTTATGCTGGTCGAAACAGAAATTGATAAGCTGTGTATGCGGATGCAGATAACATGCGAATACGAATGTACTGCTGGTTGCATGATGGAATGATCTATACTTTGGTGGGAGTAACAGGTGCAATGTGGATAATTTTTGCCTTTTTGGTTTTCTCTTTTTTGCCCTTTTTCATGAATAAATGAATGAATGAATGAATGAACATGCACATGTAATGCTTAGATGAAGGGTTGTGGTAGCCGCATGACTTGATGATGTATGATGCAATGATTGGATGTTTGCTGGGATGTGGGAGGTTTTTTTTTTGTTTTTTTTTTGTTTTTGTTTTTTTTTTGTCTTTCCGCTTTATTGCCTTTTTGGTATTTGATGAATGCATAGAATGAGAATGTGAATGTGATGGATACGTAATATTTTGATGCAAACGCTATGGTGCATAAAAGGAAATGTTTAAATACATGGTGCATGGATGTGATTGATCGGGATGTAGACAGACTTTTGGTAATGATGCGACCGACATTTGACATTTTTATTGAAGCGATACTTGTTATGCGTGGCTATGCATGCCCGCATACGCAATGCGTAATGCACAAGAAGCAAAATTGTGTAGGCGAAACAAGTGGAATGTGAATGCATGTACAGTACTTGTATGAAAGAGTTGTGATGGGTATGACCAGATGCATGGTTTAATTCTAGAATAATGATGACATGTATAATGCATGATTTGTTGGTAACAACACTTTTTGTTTTTGTAAGGATGCAAAAATGTTTGATGTGAAACGAAACTTTTGATGCTGGAAACAGAGAGCTGAACATTCTGAATTGATCGTTCCTTGGAAGGAAGATTTTTGATGGCTTGGACTTGAACTCTGGTAAGCTCAAGATTGTCATCTTGAAAAGTGTGGCTTGCAGCAATGTATTAGTGCCCTTTCTAGAGATCGAGATGTGTATTTGCAGATGGGTTCTCATTTGGTTATGATGACCCATGATGGCTAAGTTTTCAAATCTAAGATGTTAACTTAGAGGGATTGTCATTATTGTGTGTCTCTCTCTTTGAAGCATTTGCTTAATAAATATGAAAAACAGTGCAAATGCAAATGAACGTGCCAGCTGACTCGGGGTTCAAGAAATGTAGGGTATAGTCAAGTGTGACACATGAGTGGAGTGGAGGATGAGGTTTATCGGCTCAAACTTATGAGAGATAAGCTTGCCCCAAGGTAAAAATGTTTGACTGCCCCAATTTTGACTTCAAATAGTGGGGAGTGAAACAGTCTGCCTTTGTCTAGGGAGAACAATGACAACTAAGGATATAGACTGGTTGAGGGATTGGGAATTATGCAGGTATTGGGGTGACGCGTGGCTAGGAATGAATGGAATGGGAGGCAGAAGGATTCTTTCGGGCCGAGGGATATGAAGCCCCAGTCTACAAGAGGACACGGTTGCCCCAATCCATGAAAGGTGAAGATTGCCCCATCCGAGTGGGATTGTGACAGGGTGTAAAGTTAGAATAATGGTTTGGAAATTGGTCTGTTTCGGCTACATGAGTGTAGTATATAAACGAGATGAAAGATGAGGGTATTTTGGGGATGCTAAACAAATCTCCCTGAGTTTGAGTGGAATGGGGGGTGAGGTATTGCCCCATTTTGATATGATAAGTCAAGTAACTGCCTTAGTAGGGATTTGTGTTTTTCCTTGGGAAGGAGTCTACAAGCTAAGACAGTCAAGAGTTTTTGGTTCGATGAAAATTCACTTTGTTGATGATCACTGTTATATTCTCTTGAGGAACTCCGAGCGTGCAAGCCCTTTTAAGTTTTTTTTTCTTATTTTCTTTTGTAATAATATTTTTCTCTTTGTTTTTTTTTGAGCAAATAAATTATTCTGATTATTTTGTCCTAGAGTATAAGCTTTGAGAAAAAAGGAAGCAACCAATCACTGATCGGAATAGGCCTTTGGATTGTAATATGGCCAGTGGTTAATGATTCATGAAGGAAATGATTACTTTGCTCCTGAGAGTGTTCGGGGTTGGTTGAGACAAAGAATCTTTTATGTGCTTCATGGTAGAGTGAACCTGTTTTAGGGTTGTAGCGCATTTGAGGGTTTATGGAGGATAGGATGCTTAGGCCAAAGGAAGTGTTTGAGGGTTTATTTCAGACAAGGATCTTTTATATGCTCGATGGTGTGAAGTGTCAGCTCACAAATTCTACCGTTTTGGTTTTCAGGATTTTTCGATCCTCTTTTTTTTAATTTCACTTTTTTGTGATTTTTCTTTTTTCTTTCGAGCTGAGCGAGCTGTTAGATATGGGATTGATCCTTGTCTAAGGTGTTTTTTGGCTCGAAGTGGGTAGCAAAGGGCATTTCTCTTTTTTTGGATTTTTGGATATAGGAAAATGGCCAAACTCCAATTCAAATCATGATTGCTTATTTTCTTGAAATTGTAACTATGGGACAAAACTTCATTTTAATATATTTGCTTTTCTTTATTTATTATTTTTTTATGCCCTAATTTTTGCTCAGGCTGCTCTCGCGAGTTTTCAACCTAACGGGCTTTTCTTTTTTGGATCTCTTTTGTGTTTTTACTCAAAGGACTTGCACGAGTGTTTAGAATGCTAGCAGAAAATCTTAGTGATCATTACTCTGCCCCAGTATGGAGCGTACAAAGTGTTATTCGTGAAATTTCATCACTGGGGGAAAGCGAATGAAATACTCTTGTGGGGACTGGGCCTTTTATGGATGGTTGGGTCTGGTTTTGGAAGTGGCGGAAAGACGGGGGTAGTATAACTGACTCAAACAACGGTAAACACACATGTCAGGTTAGTTTATTTTGCAAATGCTTCATGGAGAGTTAACACCGCTTAAGATAGAACAATTTTAATTGTCAAAACCACACAAGTTAACAAAATAGACATTTAAGCTTCTTGTCACGGGTGTGAGTATGTTGGCTAATGCCTTTGGTGGGGTGTGTCTCTTAGGCTAAGGGTCAAGCCTGCAGGAGCAAGGGTTTGAAGATGTGGTCAATGTTGGAGTGACCATGATGGTGAATGAGTCATCGGTGAATTCTATTGAAGGGTTAAGTGGGTAGGTGATTTCCATGAATGTGGTGGGTATGAGTAGGATGTATATGGAGTGAAGGGTGAAGAACTTAATGTTGGTGAATCAAGTTAGAGTATGACAACATTTTCCAAGGAAGAGGAATCAATTAAAATATATTTTCAAGAAGACATCGTCTCTCATCAAACAGTGTGTCAAAAAAATCTTATGAGTTTCGTTTTTTTTTTGGAAAAAATTATTTGAATAAAACAGAATGCATGAACATATGGATGTTGTTGTACACAGACAATGATGCAGGTAAATGAAATGCGTAATCATACCTTAAGAAAGTGTGTGATTTTTATTTTTTTTATTTTTTACTTATTATCTTTTTTTTTTTAAATTTCAACTAGAGTGAGAGGCTAACAAAACAACAACAAAAAAACTATTGAATGATCAACAATGCAAGAATAGAAGAAAATGAAGCAAATCCTAATTTTGTTTTAATGCATGTGAGAGGATTAACGCCCTTGAGATGGATGTGAGAGGAATAAATGACTTTTGTTTTTGTTCTTTATGACGCATGAAGGAGCTGTTTTTGAGATGCATGAGAATGAATGACTTTTGTTTTTGTTTCTTCATGATGCATGAAGAGGAGTAATGAAATAATGAATGAATGTAATTTTTTTTATAATATCAAGGTGATATTATTTTCTCATTTTTGGCGTGTGGCTTATGCAAGATGACAAATAAAAAATATGATATTTTGTTATTTTCTAGATGATGAGATGCATGTTGGTACCATGATAATGAAAACGATGACCGTATTCTATTATGAATGCATGATAATTTTTTTATTTTCTAGTTGAAAGACTAACTATGCTCACGCAAAAAGAATAATCAAGTTAAACGCATCTTGTGTCCTAATGCATGAAGGAACACATGGTGAAAAATGACAAAAATGCAGATGCGAACGCATGAAATGCGTGCATGAATGATCACTTGGAAAGGTCAGTTATTCTAAATGATTTTTGGAGACAATGCGGCACGTGACCGATGCAGAGCCTCTTTCATGTACCAGAATGAAATGCTAAATACGTATCTATGAATGATGCGAAAATGATGATGTAATTTTTGACATGATGCATGTTGAAACGGTATATAAATGATGTGTGGATGAAATGGCGTATGGATGATTTAATGGGACAACAGTTTTTTTGGACGAGTGAAAAGGTGCGTGAATGCTATCATGATATTGCAAATGATGAAATGCCTATATTATTTAATGATGGTTTTTGTGAATGATTATGAATGAATGAAAATGCATGCTAAATGAGATATTCGGTTATTTATCAAAAATGTTATCATGTTTTTTATTTTTCTTTTTCATGAAAAGAAATGCAATGTATGAACGAATAACGTTGCATGATGCAGATGCGAGGAAGGTGAATGAATGATCACTTGAAAAGATTGACTATCCAAGATGATTTTTCGGAGGCAATGCAATATGATGGTGAATAATGTAAGAAAGTGGCATCATTTTATTATTTTCTTTTATTTTGGACATGATGCATGCTAGATGACTGATGCATTCGAGGTGGTTAGGAATGGGGAGCTTTGGTCTTTATTTTTATTTTTCTATGCATGGAGAGGAGTAACGAATATAGTATATTTTTTCCTATATGAGTATGCAAGATGATGCAAGTTGGACAAATATGTAGTGTCTTTGTTTTTTGGATGATGATGTGCATGTTAGTACCATGAGAACGAGATGCATATGGAAATGAGCGATTCGTTCTATGGTGATTTTTTATTTTCTAGCAAAATATGATGACGGATATGAAAATGCATGTAGAAGTAAATGTTTGATGCAATTTTTTATTTTTTAAGAGGTAGTGCAACATGTATGCAAACTCTCATTTTTTATTTATGGGATGATGATTGATGCATTTAGACTAGGATGACAACATGAGGGAAATGATGTATGAATGCTATGTTTTTTTTGATCAAATGATATGCTAATTTTATATGGGTAAGAATTGTGTTTTTTTGCCGTGCAAGGAGACAAAAATGCATGACACTCGCAGCGATTTTTTTATGGGTGGGAAAGAGTAATAAACATAATTTTTATGTAATACGGGGGTAATATTTTTTGGTGTACGGATATGCAAGATGAATGCAAAAAAAATGATATCTTCGCGATGCATGATAGTGCAATAACAATGAAACGCTTATGGAAGAATGATTTTAGTATGAATGAATGGTGATTTTTTATATGTTTTCTTTGAATATACATGAACATATGGATGTTTGTTGTACATGAGCAACAATGGAGATGAATGAAATGCGTGATGGTTTATCCCTTTTTTTTATACTTCAACTGGAGTAAAAAGCAAACAAAATGCTATTGGGTGATGAATGATGCAATAATGAAGAAATTTATAATTTTTGTTTTGACGCATGTTGAAGGACTGATGCATTTGAGATGGATAGGAATAAATGACTTTTGTCCTTGTTTTTTATGATGCATGAAGATGATGCATTTAAAAAATAAATTTTTATAATAGCAATGCGATGTATGAGTATGAGAGATGATGCAACTAGGGTAAAATGATGCATGTATGGAGAAATTGCGCATTTGGACTATGATGACAATATGAGCGAAATGTTATTGAATGTCTCATGCAATTTGTAATAATGATGTTGCAAATAAGAAGATGCCTACACTATTTGATGTTTTTTTTTCGATATTTATGAATTATGAATATATGATGAGTGGTACGGTAGGGAAATGGCAATGTGATGCATATGATGAAAAAAAAAATGATCTTATTTTATGATAATTTTTTTTGTATGATGAATGAAAGGAATGATGTCGTCTCGTATGCATGCAAATGAAGGAAGCATGAAAATTTTTTTTGAGTGATTTTAATTTTGGAGAAAAACTAACCAGATTGATAGAGAGGGTAAGTATAGTGCCCCTGTGTCCTAGGTGGGTCATGTCTAAATTGGGATTTTCAACATGATCTAGGGCCACTTATGTGATCAATCTCTCAGGTGGCTCTATTCACTTCCTCACAAAGGTCTCCAGAGCTAAAATCCCCTTCATGATATGATCCACAACGATAGCGAGCTACCTGGTGTGGGATACCAAGAGAGAGCGTACTCTGGTTGAGACTTTCATGAGAGTCAGACAGATAAAATCCAGAATGACTGTCACTAATAATCTCCACTCGTCCTAGGTTATTTGCAGACCCGGGTATAGGGCCCCACTCAAAAGTGTGTGCAAAAGTGTAGGTGAGGTGTGTGATGAGGGCAAAATACCTATCCTAACCAAGCTGAACAAGATATACAACAATAATAACAAAAGGGTCGTCTACCCTAAGGTTCAATAATATGAAAAAATGCTAATAAATAAATAAAATAAGCATAAGGGTAAAAACAAAATATAAAGCTAATAAAACTTACACATTTAGTTAACTAGGCTTGACTCTCTTAATATGTCCCCAGTGAAGTCGCCAGCTGTAGCGACCGAAAAATCCGGAGGAGGGATTCTTCGAAGTTCTTGAAATGAAGTCGCCACCAAAGTTTAGTTTAAGGGCAAACATTGGAAAATCCCTATTGAGTGTACAAAGGGGTCTTGCGGACCAGATTTAGGCTCGGGAGTCGTTTATGCGTAGGGAATGTATTAGCACCCTACGACATCCTTCCTAAGGAAAGTTACCTTTTAACTAAATGTGTAAGCGTTTATTAATTCAAAAATAATGTTTTTACCCTAATAATAATAATAAAAAAGGACTCGATAAACGGTTAGTTATTTTTATACTTTTTGAGAAAAATGAGAGAAATCAATTAAAAGAAAAAAATGGTTTTTTATTAGTGCAATTGACAGAGGTCGGCCGCCCTCTGGTCCTACGTATCTCCTTGGTAGAGAATCAAATCACACGTAGTTCTTGGTGTAGACAAAGTTTGTTGGTTGGTGTTTTTTTATTTATTTTGAAATTGGGAGAGGTATTCGTGACGACCAAACAAGCAAAACTCAGAGTGGTCGTCGCTCCTAGCTCGTTTGAAAACTAAAGCTGTTATTAACGGTCAAACGAGCTAAGCTCAGAGTGGCCATTAGCAACGAACCATTTCGATGTTTAGGAAAACATTTATTCGTTATTTGGGAAAAAATAGGTTTGGGAAAGAAAATATTTATTTAGGGAAAAGAAATCTTTTTTTTAAAAAAAAGAGAAACAGGGGGTGCTGTTAGAAAAGGGGGGGGGGGGCAGTTAGCAGCAGGGTGTTGTATTTTAAAAGGGGGTGCGTAAAGCAGGGCCCAACTCGTTTTTGTGTGCTGGCCGGCGCAACAAAAAGGCTTGGAAGGGGGGTGTATGAAGTAAACGTATGGTTGTATTAGTAATCTGATAATTTAAAAAAAATTAAAAAAGAAAGGGACGCATATATGAAGCCAAAATTTAGAGTGGGAACCCTAATCTTGCTCCCCTTTCTCAGTGCGCCGCGGCATCACCATTTCTGAGCGAGAAAGAAAGAAAAAACGAGATCGAGGGAGAGGAGAGGGGAGAGAGAGATTTCGAACTCAACGAGAGAGAGAGAGGCTTCGCCTGAGAGTGAAGGACGAAGGAAGAGGAGGACGATGGTGTGGGGGCTCACGGCGTCTCGTCGTTATTAACGGCGGCCCTACATCACTGCTACGGCGAAGGGATGGAGATGAACGGAGAGAGGGGCGACGATGATGGCGATGGCAGAAGGGGGTGATGGACGCGAGATCTGGTGATGGTGGTTCACGGCGTCACTTGGTGGTGACAGCGACGGTTTGCGAAGAGGGAGAGAGAGAAGGACGTGGTGGTGGACTCGCCGGAGGGAGCCATGGTGATGGCGCCGGCGGTTTTGTGGTTTTCGTGGTTGTTGGAGGTGCGAAGGTGGAGGCTGAGAGGGAAAACGAAGGGGGTTCGGTTAGGGTGGTTGTGGAGGCGTTTGCTGTTGCTGATTTATGGTGACGGTGGCGGTTGTAAGGAGAGGGGTTGGGCTGGCCACGGTGATTTTGGGTTGTTGACGGCTTGGTTGTAGCCGTTGGGATGGTTCACTGTTGGGTGGTGGTAGTTTGGCGTTTGGAGGGAGGAGGCGGAGGATGGAGTGCGGTTGTGGTGATGAAGGTGGCTGCGGGTGGTGAGGCGGTGGTTCTGTGGTGGTCGTTGGTGGCAGTGGTGGTCAACGGTGATATGGTGGCCGGAACTTTACTGTTTTGTTTTTTTTTTCTGCGTATCTGTGTGTGTATCTGTGTGTGTATCTCCCCTCCTTTATTTTGATTCTGTGTTTCTAATTGCTTCTGTTTTTCTTCTGTATATCCCCCTTTACTGTTACAGGTTGTTGGTTTTTATAGAGGATCCCCCATTGTGTTGTTATGCTTTTGCAGAGAATCAGAGTAGTGGAACAGAGGAGGTTAATGGAGCAGAGGAGCAGCAGCAAGCCTGCAAAGCTGTTCTGATGGGGCAATTTGGGAAAGTGACAAAGGAGCAAGAAGAAATTAGCATTGGCTTAATTCTTCAAATGGCAACAACATTGCTGTCCCTAGCAGCAAGGGCGCCCCTGCCCTTTATTTTATTTTATTTTATTTTATTTTGATTTAAATTTTTGTACTTTCTTGTATTTAATTTTTGTCTACACATGTGTACTATAGTTGACTTCTTTATTTGTAAAAAAAAACTGATTATAGTAATAATAATAAAAAAGCAATTATTCAAATCTGATTTTTTTTATTACACTTTCTTATTAAACTAATACCTATAAAAATAAAATAACGAGAACTAAGATGAGCACTCGTATACGACAAGAAGTGAACACGCGTGCGCAAAGAGAGTAACGACACGCACACGATTAGGAATGACACGCGTATGTGGTTAAAAATAACATGTGCACGCAATAATGCAAAAACGTTAAGACTAACGCGTGTACGCGACTAAAAATAATACATGTGCACCATGGAACATGTTTTTGGGATCTTTCGAAAATGAAACGAGAAACCGATTAAAATCAAATATCTACAAGATTATTATTATTTTAGAAAAACAAATCGCATTTAATCTAACGGACAAAATTAGGGTATGACAGTCCATATATTGTTAGTTTCCAGGGCAGCTAATTCATCAGCCAGTGCTTTGCACCATTCAGGGAACTTGACAACTTGATAAGTGCTTCAGTTGCAGGATAAAGGCGCGCAAGATTGATGACGTCCCCTCCAGCATTCCGAACGCCTTCAATAGCATTGACAAATGACTTTTCATGCCCCTGGCAATGGGTTATTGCCTACATTTGGAACATCTTCAGTGAAGTCAACCATTTGGATTCGATCAAATCCTGAATCACATGTCTCAACGCCTTGCAGTTTTCTACTGAATGCCCAATTGCGCCTGCGTGAAATTCACATGTGGCATTTGGGTTATAGCCCCTCGGGAAAGGAGGTTTAATGGGTCTCTTCCGGCAGGGGGAGATTAAGTTGTGACTGGTGAGGTGGTTGAACAGGTCCGAGTAGGATACGGGAATTGGATCAAACTGTACATGTTCCCTTTCTAGATAGTTTGGTAGCCCGTGGCTTTTACTGGTTCGGGTAGAGAAGTGTAGGGTCTGGGGACGGTTTTTGGAAGTGTAAGAGGCTTTCCCTGATCCTGTTATGGAATTGGTTTCCCCTTCATTGTTTTTAACGAATCCGGAGAAGGGCTTCTTTGGGTTATTGGTTCCGTCTGAACCGTGAATAATTTTCCCGTTTCTCATTCCACTTTCCAACCTTTCCCCTATGGTGACCATGTCTGAGAAGTTAGAGGATACGCTCCCAATCAGCCTATCATAGAAGGGTGACTGCAAAGTGTCCATGAACATGGATACCATCTCTTTCTCCAGTAAAGGTGGTGCTACCTGCGCTGCCAGTCCTCTTCAACGTTGGGCATGCTCCCTGAATGATTCATGGTTTCTTTTCACCATATTCTGCAACCATGCTATATCGGGAGCTATATCGATGTTGTATTTGTATTGCTTTAGGAAAGCATCAGTCAGATCTTTCCAGCACCGAATGTGGGTGCGTTCCAACTGCATGTACCAGCTTGAGACTGCCCCAATTAGACTATCCTGGAAGTAGTGAATGAGCAGTTTGTCGTCATGCACAAAATGCGGCCATTTTTCTACAGTACATGGTCAGATGGCTAGCAGGACAGGTTACACCCCAATATTTATCGAAGTCTGGCACCTTGAATTTGGGAGGAATAACCACATTAGGGACGAGACACAAGTCATAAGCATCTGTTGCCCCAATATTGGATCCTTCAACTTCTCTCAACCGTTCCTCAAGCATTTGCAGTTTGTCTTTGGCTTGAGGGTTCTCCATAGAGTAATTGTGAGGGAGCCCACTCATACCATAGTAAGGATGAATCATCGGAACTATGGCTGGGTTCACATTTGGGATATGTGAATGAGTGGGGTTCTTGGGATTGGATCCCTGAGCTTGGGCATCAACTATCGGTGGTGGAGTGTAGCCAAGTGTGAATCTTTGTGGCGCGACGACAGGGCTCAGATTTTGAATCTGCGGTGCTCCCGTGTTACCATCGTGACCTGTCGGTGCAGGCTGTCTTTGGCCCATGACTCCTGAGGGACCATCCTCCGGATTGGCAGCGACTGTCGGAGGTGTGTAACCTTGCGGAAGTCCGTAAGGAGGCCATTAGTAGCCATGGTCGTTAGCCCCAATAGGGTAGACCGTATGTGGGATTCCGGGTCCATTGGGAAGAGGAGGGTTGGTAGCTTGATTTTCAGTGTTCCCAGCAGAGACATCTTCATCTGTATTCCCATTCCTCAAAGCTTGTAAGACCCTTAAGATTTCAGCCATCTGTTCTTTCATCCCATCTATTTCTGCCCTAAGCTCTTGATTGCCTAGGTTCTGGTTACCCTGACCTAAGTCATCCTGATGTGGATTGCCTTGATCCGGGTTATCCTGAGGCGGATTGTCCTGATTTGCTTCCATGTTTCTAGCATGAGAACGAGTCCAATAGCGATGTTGACGCACCAGCTTGTCTTTTACTCTCTGTTGACGGGATACATGATATGATTATATGAATGGATGAAAAGATGAGTGATGCATGTATGCATGAGTTTTATTGTTTTAGGCCGAGAGCTGTATGCGCGTCTTGATTTGTCATAAGTACGTAAACTAACGTTTCAAGTATTTTCAAAAGGAGGATCAACAGGTGAAACAAACAAACTTCATTGATGGGGGAAAAGTACAGCATTTTTGAAATAAAACTTCGAAAGAAACAGTACAATGCTCTTTTAAATTTTGCTCAAATACATATGGCTTTCATTTTCCCACTCCTCTCTTTTTTCCTACTAGTAGTGCTACCAGCCTTCTCCCTAAGTTCTGCAATCAGGATTTTGCAAAATTCCATAAATTCGGAAACTTGGACCGGGGTGGTTAATGGGTGCATTACCGCGTTAGCCTCTTTTAGATGCTTTGGGATACCCATGATAGCTTGATTGGCCAGCCATGCCAACTTTGAGAATCTGTCTTTCCAGTATAAGCTTTCATTCTTCAACTCTATGAAGACTTCATGATTTTCTATCCTGCTGACCAATTCTACAAAGTGGCTCTCCCAATGGATGCTTTCAATCTCCAACTGGCGGTAGGCTTCTTCTTGATATCTAATATAGTCCTTCAGCTCATGAGATATTTCATGCTCCCTTCTCAAAACTTGTTGGTATTCTCGGAGTATCTCTTCGATTGTCTCTTTATCCCGCCGGATACTTTTCACTTGATCTTCAAACTCAACTATCAATATTTGAGACTCTCTTTTTGATTTCACCAGCAGGCTCTGTGTAGTTTTTTCAGCAATCATTGATTCTTCCCATAACTCCTTCCATTTGTGCGCATCATCAATGGCTTGGTTCATTTTCAGGTTGCATCGTTTTAGTTCTTCCTTTGCCCTTCTCAGGTATTTTTGAACCTCTTGTTTGTTTTTTTCTTCAATCTTAAGCTGCTTGCGGCTATCCTCGATGGCCGATGACTTAGTTGCATTTTCCTCCTCCAATTTCTGGTTTTTTAGGAGCACTTTCTCTTATTCTGCCTGTAAGCCCTTCTTTTCTTCTTCAACTTTTGACACTGCCATTTTGAGCTTATCTAACTCTTCGACAGTGGGAAGGGTAGGTTCAAGTACTTCTTCCTCAACCCGTAGTGCGCTTCGGTAAGGCAACCGGGTGTCTTGGAACTTTTTTTGGAGCCACTGAAGAAAGGTGGGTTCCTTATCGCCGCCCCTCTTAGTAAGCTCTTGTCCTTTGCGAATAACCATATCCCACGCTTGAGAAATCTTCCGGAGCATGTCAACCTCTTTTGGGCTTCCCTCATGGAGGTAAAAAGGGATTAACATGTCTTTGGTGGGCGGATTTCGCATGGGGTACCCTAGCTGTCTTAGAGTCAGAGAAGGGTTGTAATTTATGCATCCTCTTGTCCCCATGAGTGGGACACTTTGAAAGCTTCCACATTGAAAAACTACTGCAAGCCTGTCTTTCCACCATGATGGGTGCCAACGAACCTTGTATTCATAGAGGCCCCTTAGCACTTGCAACCATTCACCGGTGTTCATTAACTCCACATCACACCCTCTAGCGTCTTCAATTGGGCCTTCTAGCTTAACTTTGTTGACGAAGGCATGGGTGAGAAGCCGAACATACAAGGCTTGTAGGCAGCAGGATATCCTCTTTCCCTTTAGCTCACTATAATGAGTGAAGGTACAGTAAGTGTCTGTAAGAATGGCTGGAATTGGGTTGGTTGGGTTTTCTTCATCTTCGAAGGATAGGAACACACCAATAGCGGTTGTGTCCACATATCTTTCAAGGCGTGGGAATAGCACAATCCCAAAGATGGTCAAAGCTAACACTTGCTTGAAAGGACCCCAATTTCTAGCATCGGCGAAGGACTTCATTTGACTTTCCAAATACTCTTGTGGGAACCCTACAATGCAATTTCGGTTTTTCTTTTGGAGCTTCAAACTTTCCTTGCTGATTTGTAACATTGAGGCAAGCTTCTCATCTGTGTAGTAATGCCCCTGATACTGGTAGGGCCTAATGTCTCATTGAGGAAAACCAAGGATCTACGTATATTCTTCCAGGGTAGGTGCCATCTGGAAATTTTTGAAAGTGAACTCAAGGAAGAGTCGTAGAATTGGCTCAAAGCAACAATGGCGTTTGTCTACACTTCCAACTGTAATAATATAATAATCTTCCCATAAGCTCTATTAAAAGACCTGCGCTCGATGGGCGGCAACCAACCCGCACATTCTCTTAAGCTCGTCAGATTGGGCTGTTTCACTGTAGGGCAGTTCAGGGTTTGGACTGTTTCACCGTTTGATCCCATATTGCCTTGCTTCTGACACAATTTTTTTAAGCCTCTTACAATTCTCGGCAAACCTAAATGAGATGAATAACATGCATGTGAGGAATTTTTTTTTACATTTTGTGAAATAATGATGCTAGATGATGGATGAAAGAATGATGTCACGCGTGTTAAAAAGGAAAAATAAGGAAAATTTTGGTGATTTAGCTTTGAGAAAACATTAACTATGTGTCATCTCCTATATATGTAAAAGGGAAAAAATGGTTTTGATGATTTGATTTGTTTTGTTGAGGAAAAAAAATTATCTGTAATGATGCAGTAGGTAGGTGAAATGCCCTTGTCTCCTAAACAGGTTATGTCTTATAGAAGTCATGGTCTAGGGTCACCTACGTGATCAATCTCTCAGGTGGCTCTACTCACTTCCTCACAAAGGTTTCCAGAGCTAAAATCCCCTTCATGATATGATCCACAACGATAGCGAGCTACCTGGTGTGGGATACCATGAAAGAGCGTACTCTGGTTGAGACTTTCATGAGAGTCAGACAGATAAAATCCAGAATGACTGTCACTAATCATCTCCACTCGTCCTAGGTTATTTTTCAGACCCGGGTATAAGGCCCCACTCATAAGTGTGTGAATAAACATGTGTAAGTGACGTGTGTGATACGGGCATAATATCTAAACTTCCCGAGCTGCAAAAGAAATACAGATAATAGTACAAATGTCTTCTACCCTAAGGTTCAATAAAGCAATAAATAAAATGAACCGGGAAATATGAACGCTAAAGGTAAACAAAGTATTAAATTAACAATAATCTACACATTTAATTAAATTAGGCTTGACCCTATTAAATTGTCCCCAGTGATGTCGCTAGCTGTAGTGACCGAAAAATCCGGAGGAGGGGATTCTTTGTCATCTTGCAATGAAGCCGCCATCAATATTTATTAAATAGGAAAACATTGAAAAAACCTTTATTTTTGGGTTCGGGGGTCAATTATGCGTGGGGAAGGTACTAGCACCCTATAGCATTCTTTCAAAAGAAAGGTTACCATTTAATTTAATGTGTAGAAAGAAAGTTAATTTAAAGAAAACACTCTAATTTACCCTTTTTATTATTTGCAAAATAGAAAAGGAAGGCCTAATAAAAATTTTAGTTTTTTGTGCTTAACAAGAATGGGCCCCTGCTCCTACGTATCCCCAGGTGCGATGGGGAAATCAAAGCTACGTAGTTCTTGGGTAGAAAATGTTTGTGTGTTTGGTGTTCTTTATTTATATTCGAAATTGGGAGAGGTATTCGTAATGACCAAACAAGTAAAACTCAGAGTGATCATCACTCATAGCTCGTTTGAAAACTAAAGATGTTATTAATGGTCAAACAAGCTAAGCTCAGAGTGACCATTAGTAACAACCCATTTTTTATGTTTGGGAAAATATTTATTTGTTGTTTGGGAGAAGATAGGTTTGTAAAAAAAAATGTTTAATTGTAGAAAAGAAGTTAAAAAAAGGGAAAGAAAAAGGGGTGCATGTTTAAAAAGAGGTGTGAAAAGGAGCAGGAGGTTGTATTTTCAAAAAGGGAGGTGTAAACAGCGAGCTAAATCCGTATCTGAGGCCCAGTTTGCGAATATGGGCTTTTAGTGACGAGGTTATGACAAAGAAAGGGAGGGGTGCCATTATAAACCAGATTGATAAACATTTAAAATGAAAATAAAATAGAAGGGAGGGGGAGCTGATATCAAAATGAAAGGGTGTAAATAGTAAAAGCCCAGTTTCTGTTTCAGACCTATTAACTCACTCGGGGGGTGTATTAATAAAACAGAGGGGTACAATTATAAACAGGGGTTGCACTTAACAGTCTAGGGGTGCGAGCAGCAAGAGGCCCGGTTTTAGTTTCAGGTTTATAAGCCCACGAAATCTGGGCTTAAAAGGGGAGGCGTATGATGGAATTTATGTGTGACAATTAGTAATCTGATATTAAAAAAAAAAAAAAAAACCTAGACTATATATAAAACAATAGCACTGAACGGTTAACCCTAATCTAACTCTCCATCCCTCAGCGCCGCACCCACCATCCTCCTCACCCTAATTCGCTTTCCTCCTCACCGAAACACCACCCTCTCCTCCTCCTCACGACGTCGACCCTTTCTTTTTCTCACCAATCCGATCCTCCCCTCCCCTCACAAACAAACAGCAACCCTCACCTTACTTTCTCTTCTCACCCATAGCACCGCACCACTTCTCAAGAGAGAGAGAGAGAGAGGGAATTTCGAAGAAGAGTAACAGGGGAGAGAGAGCAAGATGAGAGATTTCTGGGTTGAGAGGGGAAAAAAGACGAAGGAGAAGAAGGAGGGAAGAAGAAAGGGAGAAATGCGAAGGAGGAGAGAGGGACGGTGGTGCTGGCTACGGTTAGAAAGAGAAAGAGGCACGAAGGAGGTTTCTAGAGGGGGAATCGCCACAGGGGGTACCGTAGTGGTTCCGGCGAAGCTACTGTTCGTGGTGATTGAGTGGTGACGTGGTTAGTGGTTGAGTGGTGCTAGGTGGTTGGCGTGGAGGTGATTTGGGGATTCGGATGGTGGCTAACGGTGGTTGTACGGCAACGGTCTGGTGGCGGTCTACGACGTCGACCATCGTGGGCGGTGGCCGGAGGTGATGTTTCAGTCCTTCCTCTTTTCTCAGTTTCTACTCTTTCTTCCTCTCTGATTCTGATTGTCGCATATGTTTTCCAAAAAACCGACCTCTCCCTAACATCTACTAAGACCTAACTATGTACTGCTTCATCAAACTGTTATTCTGATTCATCTAATTATGCCCAACATTTATGATATTCACATTGTAAATTATTCTAAATATTGAGACACGAAAGATGCGTACAAAAAATGGTAAAAACTGACCAACCTTGCCTTCTGAGAGAAAACAGATTCACTGTTTGTTGCTGATTACTACTAGCGTGAAACCCCAACTCCCCTCCTATGAACTTTGTATATTTTCATGTTGATTTTGTGTCTATGCATGTGTGCAGCTGCGTGAGTATTTTTGTTCATCCCTCAGTCACTGTCTTTGTGTGTATGGTTCTATGTATGAGTCAGTGAATGTGTGTCTCTGTTGGAGTATTTTTCCTATATTTTGGTGTCAATTTTCGTTGATTTTTCTCCCCTGATACTGTGGCTGTTTTGGGTTTTTATAGGTGGATGAGGTGCTGAGGGCAGTCAGCAATTAGGGCAAAAAGATGGCATCAAAAGTACAGCATCTTTGAGGGGAATAAAAAGGACAACAGCTGGAGCAGTTTTAGGGTGCCAAGGACAGTCAAAGGAAGGACAAGGGCAAGAAAAGGGGATCAAAAGGACAGCTCTAGGGCAAGCAGCCAGCTTGTTGCACCCCTCTCTTCTTTTTGATTTTGCATTTTTGTATTTTTGTTTTGTTTTTTGTACTATTTTGCTGTTTTGCTTTTTTTGGTTCACATGTGTAAAAAAAACTGTTATATGACAAGAAAAGAAAATTTGACTATTAGGTTCCTTTAGTTATTTATTTTTGCACCAATAGCAATAGGCTAAATAATAATAATAGCGAAATAAAATAAAACGAGCATCAAACAAATAGTTGCACGAGAGTACCAAAGACACCCGCGTTTAGAACAATATGTGCCGCGATAAGAATTTTTGGATTTTAATCGATCGGACAAAATTAGGGTATGACAGTGCCTGACCAATACCCGTGGTAGGGGTAACCTTGAGAAATACATGATCTACTTCATCAAATTCCAATGGCTTAGTACACTTGTCGGCGTAACTCTTTTGATGACTTTGAGCCGCTTTCATTCTTTCCTTAATCTGACGAATTTTCTCTGTGGTTTCCCATACCAACTCTAGTCCCAACATTCTCCTTTCACCCACATCCCACCAACAAAGTGGTGTTCTACACTTCCGCCCGTATAATACTTCATATGGAGCCATTCCGATACTGGAATGATAATTGTTATTGTAGGCAAATTCCACTAATGGAAGGTGATCCTCCCATCTGCCCCCACTGTCGAGCACACAGGCCCGAAGCATGTCTTTTAGGGTTTGAATAGTTCTTTTTGTCTGACTATCTGTCTGTGGATGGTAGGTTGTGCTAACAAAAACTTTAGTACCCAACGCCATGTTCAAAATTCTCTAGAAATTAGAGGTAAACTTAGGATCACGATCGGAGACGATACATGTTGGAATTCCATGCAGTCTTACTATATTCTGGAGGTATTCATGAGCCAACCTTGAAATCTTGCTGTTGGAACAAACCAGAATGAAGTGAGCTGATTTGGTTAAACGATCAACCACTGCCCATATGGAATCATTTCCTTCCTGGGACCAGGGTCACCCCATCAGGAAGTCCATAGAGATACTCTCCCACTTCCATTATGGAACATTCAACGGTTGCATCTGACCAGAAGGCTTCTGGTGTTCTATCCTAACCTTCTGACAAGTTAAGCATCGAGACACAAACTCCGCAATATCAGTCTTCATTCCTATCCACCAATACATTTGCTTAATATCTCGATACATCTTGGTAGACCCAGGATGTATTGAGTACTGACTCTTATGAGCCTCCTCTAAAACTTGCCTCTTAATATCGTCATCACTTGGCACACAAATACTTCCATTGAAACAAATTACACCATCACTGTCTTCGGTGAAACCAGGTGACTCTTTCTGAGCTTGAAGCTCCACATCAGCTTCTTGGGCTAGACGGATTGAATTCCTTAATGAGCTAGAAATCTGAATATGGCTTAACCCCAATTTATTCTTCTTGGTCCTTACTTTCAGATTGAGATCCCTGAAAGACTCAAAAAGAACCATTTCATGAATCATCAATGTGGCAGTGTGAAGTGACTTTCTGCTTAAGGCATCAGCCACTACATTAGCCTTTCCCGGGTGATATTTCAATTCAAAATCATAATCCTTCAAGAATTTCATCCATCCCCGTTGCCGGTTGTTCAACTCCTTTTGATCAAACAGGTACTTCAAACTCTTGTGATCACTGAAAACCTCGAAACGAGAACCATATAGATAATGTCTCCAAATTTTCAGTGCATACACAATAGCGGCCAACTCCAAATCATGTGTAGGATAATTCTCTTCATGAGTCTTCAGTTAACTAGAGACATAGGAAATCACTTGTTGATTCTGCATAAGAACACATCCCAAACCTTTCCCCAAAGCGCCACTGTAAATCTGAAACTCCAGGGATGGATCCGGAATGATAAGGATTGGAGCGGAGGTCAAATGATCCCTTAGCTACAAAAAGCATTCTTCCTAATCAGAGACCCACTCAAACGGTTGACCCTCGCGAGTTAACCGCGTGAGTGGTAGTACCAATTGAGAGAATCCCTGAATGAATCTTCTGTAATATCCTACCAATCCCAAGAAACTCCTTACTTCGGTGACCGTGGATGGTCGTTCCCAATTCAACACTGCTTTTACCTTACCAAGGTCCACTGCTACACCATTCTGAGAGATTACATGCGCTAGAAATTTCATTTCGGACGTTCCCAATTCAACATTGCTTTTACCTTACCAGGGTCCACTGCTACACCATTCTGAGAGATTAATGTCCTAGAAATTTCACTTCTGACATCCAAAAGTCGCATTTAGTTGGCTTTCCATTAAGTTGTTTCTCTCGGAGTACATTAAGAACAATACGAAGATGTTGTTCGTGATCCTCGAATGTCTTAGAGTACACCAAGATGTCGTCAATGAAGACTACCACAAATTGATCCATGTATGGTCTGAAAACTCTGTTCATGTAATCCATGAACACTGCTGGAGCATTGGTTAATCCAAAGGGCATCACTCACTAGTGCAAAATCAAGACAAGAATGAGACTTTTAAAGTCGGATTCTCAAATATCCCACTTAAAAAGTGGACGCGGTGGCAATTTTATTCGATGGAGCCAGAGGAAGAACTCCTACGCAAACAGAAAAGCAGATCAGGATCCGTTGCTCAAACTGAATCACGCCAACATTAAGTCGAGTCTTATGTCGGTCATATAGAACTGTTAGCCTGCATTTTCGACAGGCTCAATTAAATGCAGTCAATGAAGTTTGACTTGTCATTTTAATGAGGAAATGTTGGACTTCGACACTGAGAAGGTATTCCAAGGGAGATCTTCGACCACTCCTAGAACTTAACGAAATTGAGAGCTTGAAGGTGACATTTTGACAAGAAAGAAAGTGAGAGATTGGTAGCAGATCAGAGCCAAAGAAGTGTCCTCGAAGAGCATAGCAGTTACGCCGTCAGAGGATACAGCAGTTGGTGTCGAAGGCGTAGGCAGTTACATGGTCGAACAGTATATAGCAGTTATAGTTTTCGAACTCTTAGCAGTTTTAGGCAGTTTATGTTTTTCTTCTAGTATATATAGTAGTTTTCCATAAGGAAAACAGGTCGCGAATCATTTCTACAAAGTTCTGAAAACACTCCTACTTCTGCATATCAGAGAAAAGCGAGTCAAATCACGAACAATGTATGATCCTGCGTACCAACTTTAAATTCAATGCAATGTCTTTACCATTCCTTTAAGATTCCTGCAATTTACTTGCTTTTGATCTTCTTTTCTTTGTTTCTTTGCGATTCCTGCACTTTACTGCATTTGATCTTATTTTCCTTATTTGTTTAAGTTTCTGAAACCCTTCACGTTTCTACACGTCTTCTTAAACACTTTTCTACTTCACTCTCCATTTCGTTATCGTTTTTTCCTTCATTAAACGGTTATCACCATCATTTTCAAACAAACCACAAGAGCCTTAAGTATTTTCAATAAAGACTTTAACACAAATGTTCTGAGATGTTTCTAGTTGGTCTCGCGAGCAACACACACGTGTAACTAGCGGTGTTTACCAAAAACCACGGTAAACAAATTGGCACGCCCAGTGGGACATTTGTGCTAAGTTTTTAAAGATTTTTGTTGAAAAAATTATGGGCTCGTTATCAAACCCAAAACCAGTGTTTTGTATTGTGTATGCGTTTAAGAATTGGTAAAAACGTTGCAGAAATGCCTCGTTCTAACATGAACACTGCTTCCACATCAAATGCACCTTCCCAAGCGGCAGTTAATGATACCAACGCTGCAAGTATTTTAGGAGTAACCGCCCCTGTATCTTTCCCAGGAGTAACTGCTCCTGTATCTTCTCCAACCATAGCGGGAGTAACCGCTCCACTACCTTCTTCGACAGTTATGGGCGTAACTGCTGTAACCGCTCCTACCATTAACCCTGTGTCGAATATGATGGTCCCTGTACCACCAATTTTAAATTCGACTAGTCCCTTAATGGCAAACTCCATGATGGGAAATATGCCGTTTAATTTCCCCAGGAATGGTAGAAATTATCCATATGGCATGCCAACAGCCATGATGGTAGGGCTTCAAACAAACGCATCTACGTATGTAGAAAACATAGCCTCAAGCTTTTCGCCTATACATAATTCCCCAAAAAATATTTATAGTCGAAATGCACAACCTTCGATAACCACATCGTCTTTATTGGCACTAAGACAACAAATTAATGATAGTAATCATGACATGGTTAACATGCTGACACAACAGAGAGGCACTGTCTTTAATCCTTTGATTCAAAACACAAACGACAGTTACCAAATGTTAGCAACCCAAATGGGTCGAATTGCTGATTTCTTTGGCACTCCACCAGTACATACTCAGCCTATTCCCCAAATGCAAAATGTCAGGCCTATTGATTTACCTGTCGAAAGGCCCAACAATGCAATCCCCATGAACCAGGCACAACAATTTGTTGTCGAAGATCCTGTCCCTGAAGTGGTGCTAGTAAATAGGAACCAAAATGCTGACGAAGTAGTCAGGAAAGTCTAACAAAATAACTTTGGGCTTCAAAATAATTTGGCTAATCTTGTCGAAACTATACTAGCCCAGAATGGCCTAAATGTAGGCCTCCATAGGCCTAACTCCGTATCACCTTTGTCGGAGTATGTCTTACAAACTGAGTTGCCAAGGGGATGGAAACTTCCTAACTTCACCAAATTCGCTGGTGAATCTAATGAATCCACTGTCGAACATGTTGCCCGTTACTTAACTGAGGCAGGAGACTTGGTGCACCACTCTACCCCCACATTCCATTTTTAAAAACGCCTTTACTTGGTTCACCACTCTACCCCCACATTCCATTTTTAACTGGGGGCAATTAGAGAAAGCTTTCCATGAACAATTCTATATGGGACAGTCGAAGATTAGTCTTAAAGAATTGGCTAGTGTTCGATGTAAAATGCCAGAGCCAATTGACGACTATCTCAATAGATTTAGACTCCTCAAGGCAAGGTGCTTTACCCAAGTGCCTGAACATGAGTTAGTCGAAATGGCCGCTGGTGGCCTCGACTACTCTATTAGAAAGAAATTAGATACTCTACACCTAAGAGATATGGCACAATTGGCTGATAGAGTTCGACAAGTCGAAAGGCTTAAAGATGAAAAGGTACTGAACGAAGGCAAGCTGAGTTTTGGAGAGAAGTCGAAGCCTCAGATGAAGATAGATTCTGACTGTAACACCCCTTTTCTACCCGTTAGTTTAATTGTAAAATCAGAGTTTCAAAATTTCTTTTCATCGCAAGGAATGTTACACATACTCAAATCAAAACGTCGTACTTCAAATAAATAGTTCAACATCAAATAATTGTGCAATACGTAGCACGCCCCCAATGGGGAAAACTCAAACATCAGTCATCGTCACCACAACCGTGACATCAATAAAAACCAACTACGCAGCGGAAAATATAAATAAGAGGAAGCCATCAAATAACATCTAACAACCAAAATAGTCTTAAAACACCGAGTTCGTTTCCCCCCTTAGTGCTACGTATCAGAGCATGACGACCCGGCTCAAAATTAGTGAAGATACCTAGATCCTCACTCGTGATCACCTGCACGTTACCACATAAGGGTAACATTCAAACAGAAGGGTGAGTTCAATTCAATCCATATAATAAATCACATGATAAGCAATAAGTCAAGTCACAGCGCTAGGGTAATCACATCACAAATCATCATTTACGTCATTACAACAACTCATCACGATGTCATGTGACTATATGAAATGCAACCCACTCGCGGGCATATGCATGAGGTACCTTTCGTCATCGTCGCTTAGCCTTTATGGGCTCATCGTCGCTTAGCCTTTATGGCCTCATCGTCGCTGGGTTCATGCACATGGAATACATGAGACACTATGACATGCACCACACACAAACACACATTCACAGTCAACTATGTGACCCGTCACTTACCATTTTTCCCAATAAGAGGCACAGCACCTGTCAGTTTATAATTACATACAACAACGTCGCTATATTTCATCGTCGTTTATTATCGTCGTCGCTTAGCCTTTATGGCCTCATCGTCACTTAACCATAGACGTCATCAACAAACAATAGCCACTAAGGGAAAAACAGTCATTTGCACATCATCATCAATAATATTAGCCACTAAGGGCAAAAACGTCATTTAACTAGCCACTAAGGGCATCATCGTCAAAATCACCCATTTTGACACTAAGGCGTTAAAACTATTGGTTATAGACAAAAAGGATTTTTAAAGAACTCAGCACGGCTTTACAACGTCACCGTAATGACCACCGGGGACAGCCACTTGGGCGCCCGAAAACCACCAGAAAAAAATAAGTTTTTATTTCAAAAATGAGACACACAGGTAGACAACTGAAAAAGCTTCCCAACACTTTTTGAAACGTTTAAAACGGATGCCCGAGTCAAAAGATATAGCGAAAACAGTTTTTATAAAAATTTGGGAACATTCCAGTATTTTGCGCCTCACTCGCGCTCCCAGCGCCACTTAAGCGCAGATGAGGACGCTACAGTGCAGTTTTCGCGCCTCAGTGGCGCCTCGCGCGCAACTGCAGCGCGAATTGGCAGCGCCCAACACACCTGAATCGCGCCTCAGTGGCGCCTCGCGCGCAACTGCAGCGCGAATTGGCAGCGCCCAACACACCTGCAGCAACAGAAAATCCAGCAACACAAGATCACACATATGGCGCCCTAGAAGCCCATGCCACAACCAAAAATGGATTTTTCAGCCACAAATCATGAAGACCACGTATATATCACTAACCAAACATGAAATTACACACCAATCAAGGACATGAATAGATCTAGGGTAACCCTAACTTACAACCTATCATGAACATCTATTATATAGAAAGATAGAACTCCCCTTACCTTGGATTTTGAAGAACGGAAGCCCTAGAGACAATCACGAACGAAACCACAGCAACAAAATCACGTCCCTTAGCTCCTTGCACTTCGCGACCTCTTCTCCTCCTCTCTTCTCCACGGCGCTCTCACTCTCTCTATTCTCCTCTCTCAATTCGCAATGCCAACACAAAACCCTAACCCAAAATGACTTGGCCACTTCGCATATGACATGGATCATGGGCTTGGGCTTTTCACTTAAGCCCAAGTTCATCTAATTGGCGCCTCCACCTTCTAATACCACCTACACCATTTTAATATAATTTCACTTAATTAAATTGTATCCCATTAATTAAAATAAATTCCTAAATACTTAATTAAATAAATTAATTAAATATTTAGGGTGTTACACTGACCCTCTCCCTCTGGTGGATGCCATGTACGCTCAACCAGTCGACATAAAAGTTGTTGAAGCTACTGAGGTCATTGCTGCAGATTTCGTGGCGAAGGGGGCTACGGAGAGCTCAGAGATCCACACTAAAATGGTCACTAAAGACCAGTACAATGAAAAGATGCAAGTGGTTTATCCTAATGCTGAGGAAGAATTGATAGACTTCCTGAACCGTTGCAAAATCAACAACACAGAGGTTATGTTGTGCCCAAGGTACAGTTCTGTGTTCGACAAGGAGGCTGCCAAGAGCCTTGAGGGTTTCAAACCTCAGTCAAAGAGAAAAAGCAAGTGGGTCGACAACATGCCTAAATTTAGCTTCAACCCAAGAGGTGTACCATACAAGGTTACGCCTTCGACCCAGAAGGCTCAAATCAAGACATTTGTTCCATCAGCTAGGTCACCTGTCGAAACATGGGTGTATTCTGGTGGAAAGGACGCATGATATCACTCAAACATGGCAAAAGGAAGTACAAGTGCCATGAAGCAAAATAAGGCTCCTGAATCAAACAGGTATGGCTACAATAACAACTACAAGGGGAAAAATCCTATGACTAGGACCCAATGGCGGAGGCATCAACGCCAGATGAAGGATGCTGCTGCTGCGGAGAAGGGCAGAAACTCAAACACAAACAAGGGTAAACAATTAACTTCCCTTATCGAAGTGCCCAGGAGGTCTGCCACTGAGAGGATATTCCCTCCACTTTCAGTTATTAAAAAAGGCCTTGACTCAAAAGAAGGCCTCAATCTGGAGGATGACCAAATGGAATTTGAGTTCTCAGATTCAGAACCTGATTTCGACGTGATATGCGTTGTCTCAATTCTCCCAATTGAGTACGATATTGTGTCGGAGGTAAATGAAGTCGAAGAGGACTTCAATGAAGATATGGCTATGCACAAGCCAAGATGTTACTATGTTTTAAATAATGGCTGCATTGAAGAACAAAGTGCCGTGTTTGAGAGGCCTGATGGTGGGATGAAGTACTACCTCAAACCCTTATTTATTCAGGCAAACGCCAATAATGTAGGGGTAAATAAAGTCTTGGTCGACGGAGGGGCGGCAGTGAATCTGATGCCACAACACATGCTATCAAAGATTGGCAAATCAGACACTGATTTGAAGCCACACAACGTAGTGCTGACAAACTACGAAGGCAAAACTGGCCATTCCCTGGGGGACATTGAGGTCGAGCTGGTGGTAGGCAGCGTCAAAAGACTAACCCTGTTCATGGTGATCCCAACTAAAGAAAACTTCAACTTGCTGCTGGGAAGGGAGTGGATCCATGGAGTCGGCGTTGTTCCTTCGACTCTACATCAAAGGCTCTCCATTTGGAGGGAAGATAGGTTGGTCGAGAACGTCGAAGGTGATCAAAGCTATTTCCTGGCAGAGGTGGATCACATAAGAAAGAAGACGTTCGACAAGCACCTGGCAAACATAGCACCATGTATGCCATCAACAAGTGGTTACACACCACAAAATAATGTGTTTTCTTCTTTAGACCTTCACCCAAACCATGGATTTCTTTGGGAGAGGGAGATAATTGACGAAGAGAACCACCCCAAAGGTTTCTGCAAACCTACTGGGTGGGATGGTCCCTAAGCAATGTTGATGTCTGAACCCAGCGCTTGGGATCGAATAACGGCTTATGTGGCCGAAAACAAAGAAAAAGCGGCTTTGGAAGCTGAATTAAATCAACAAATGGTTGCAGAAACCAGTGTAACCAGTGTAATCAGTGAAAAAGATTTGGTCGAAGACCAAAGGCTTGATTGTGTATATGATGATGAGCCTTTAGGTTTTGAAAAGGACCCAATGGGTTCTGTTACCAAGTGGCTTCAGTCTCAAGAGGGGGGGTGAATTGAGATTTAAAACTTTTCAGATCTTTCGAAAACGTTTTTCCCCTTTTTCAATGACTTAGATCAATTTCGCGCAGGTTAAGTGGAAGCGAAGGAATTAGAATATAAAGCAGTAAAGCGGTATAACAGTAAAGCAGGAAAGCAGTAAAGCATGCAGAGATTTATCCTAGTTCGGTCACCTCCTAGTGACCTACGTCCAGTCCTCACACCCTTGTGAGATTTTCCACTAACCAAAACAACAAGGCTTACAGGTGCCTTGGAAAACCTTTACAGACTCAGGCACTCTCCTCCTAGGATACCCCACCTATGGAGAGCCCTCAAATCTAATATAACAATAACAAGAGATACCCCACCCCTGTTACAATCAGCTGCCCCAGAAAGATACCCCACTTCCTAGTACAAACAGCTACCCTAGAGAGATACCCCACTCCCTAGAACAAATCACAACAATTAAATAATAAACAATTGTAAAGACAGAAATACCTCTAATGTAGGCAGATATTACAACTTGAAGAATGCAACCCCAACTAACTCTTAGCAACAGATCAGCTCTTGACGGACCAGCGGTGCGAGAAGAGCACAAATAAAATATAAGAGTTTTTCAGAGAGAATAGATTGTAAACTTGGGTTGTGCAAAATGAACACTATGAAGTGCCTATTTATAGGCTACGAGAAAATCAAGTTTACGTTGAAAATAATGTAGGAATCGATTCTTTGTTGAAAACATTGGATCTAGGAATCGATTCTTCTTTTAATTAGAAATCGATTTTGGCTTGCTTTGAAAAGAGGTGGAAATCGATTCTTGAGATCCAGGAGGGCTAGGAATCGATTCTTATACTCAATGTAATTTGTATGAATCGATTCTTGGCTTTCCTGAGACATGAAGGAATCGATTCTTTTGCTAAGTGAAAAATAGTGTGGATCGATTCTTTCCTTTTTGAAAAATACCTGTGAATCGATTATGCACTTTGGTAAAAATAATATGAATCGATTCTTTCCTTTTAAAGACACTTGAGAATCGATTTTTGTGCTTAGTATAAAATAGTATGAATCGATTCTTCCTTTTTAGAAATACTTAGGAATCGATTTGCATACTTAGTGAAGCTAGTATGAATCGATTCTTTAGCTTTTGTAATGACCTGAAAATCGATTTTTATGTATAGAATAAAATAGAGAAAATCGATTTTATGCTTTTCAAAAATGCTTCTTGTGTTTACGTGTGCATGCATGCATTTTGAAAACTTGTGTGAGTGTGTGAGACTTTGAGAGACGAGCTGACCTTCGGAAGAGCTTACACTTTTTCCTAAGACACACCCAAACCCTAAGGACTACCCTTATTTATACGGACTACCCTTATATCTTGAAACTTCAATTCTTGAGCTTGATTGTCTTGGATTGTGACTTTGATACTTTGTCACTTTCATCACCTTTTGCCTTTGGTCACTCTCATCAACTTTGGCTATCAACTTTGGCTTTGTCTTTTCTTATTATCAACTTTAGCTTTTGTCTTTTTCATCATCAAAACCTCTTAACCACTTCATCATCAAAACTTAGCCTGCAACACAAGATATCTAAATTCTCCCCCTTTTTGATGATGACAAAACATTTACTCATCTTAAGGTGGGAGGTTAGTTCAAACAGATAATATATATATGATGCTCCCCCTATCATGATGCTCCCCCTGACTTATTGACTAGATGCATAATTATGCAAGTTCTATATGCTCATATGCAACACTATATTTCTCTCCCCCTTTTTGTCATGATCAAAGAGGGTCAACGTAAGATAGAGTTTGCGAACCGAATGTCACGGCTATTTGACAAGGTAAAAGAAACATTACTGATTTGTAAGTGATCATCAAAACTTGAAGAAAAACATATTTGAGACCATGAAGAGAATATTTTATCAAACATAGGTAAAGGCTAATTATGAGTCTCAAACACTGTGTGAAGTAGTTGTTTTAAGCTTTATACATTTCATGCTGCTTAGTTTGAAAGTTAGTGATGGCAGCCAGAATATGGGAGAAAAATTATTTTAGGTAAACAGCGATTGTGAGTATGAATTCTGAAAATTAATGCCAGAGCTAGCAATTGATTGTGACAGGAGAAAATGGATTTCGGGAAAAGGTAGCATTTCAGCTGCTTTATAAAACGCTTTTTGAGCATGCAGAAATTCATAAGTCACAAATTCTCTTAAATTCATATTTTATAAAATCACTTGAAAAACATTTTATTGAAAAATTCATTTGAGTAAATGAAGAACCAGGTTTTCTTTTGCAATGGATTTCTGAAAATGTCAACTAGTTGTTTGTGACGACTCAACTAACTCAATCACACTATCGCCTTTTTAACCATAACCTCTAAGAAGGTGATATATAGTTTCTATATGCTTAGTCCTAGAGGGATGACCAGAATACTTTCATGCCTTATAAATATTTGTTCTTTAAAGATACATGAAATGAGATTCAGGAATTGCTCTATTTTAGTAGTCACATATTTGACTTGATAAACTATTCTTAAGCACATTTTCAAAATAGAGGTGAATAAAATTTTAACCAATCTGACCTTTACCGGTGATTCTTCCTCTATCTATCACAAGTCACATGACGGCTTTTTCCGGGGGTGAGTGTTAAGAACTTTATTACGTCTCCGGTCATGCGCTTTAAGTCTTTGTTGTCAAGGTATCAATCTGCCCCCATACCTTGAAGCATACCTGCAATGATCTAAAACAGGATTCTAGGTACCCAAATCTCTTTGGGTCCTTGTGGGTTAGTGTTTGGTATGGTTCCTTTGGGAACCCACACCTTTTTCATATTTTGTTTACCTCTTGCCCTGCAAACAGAAGCTGTATGTCCAGGTTTACCACAATAATAACATCTAGTATAAGGTCTAGTGGAAAACTTAGGTCTATTATGCGTATTGCATTTCACAAAATTATTTCTCGGAATCCTAGGATGTACATGTTGTAATCTGGACATTTTGCCTATTGTACATTCAAGCTCATTGATTTTCTTTTCATGTTCTATACACTTATCACATGCATAATTTTCCTTGAAATAGACAAGATCATCATTTTCTTTTCTAAGTTCTAATTTTTCTTTAGTTAAAGCAATAATATCATTTTCAAGATGAGTGATAACTTTCTTCGATTTGCTTAGAGCTTTAGCCAATTTTGAAGATTTATCGTGTAATTGAGTAAAAGCTTCATATAATTCATCATAGGCATCTTGTAAAGATTCAGAGTTAGAATATACCTCAGTTTCGTTTTCACTGTCGTGGTCAGCCATGAGAGCAACTTGAGCTTTTTCATTTTCTGAATTATCTGATGAGTTCATGTCACTGTCTTTCCAAGCTATGTAGGCTTTTCTACCATTGTTTCCTTTGGACCCCTTTTTCTTGAACTTTGACAATTTTCTTTCTAAGTTCGGGCACTTCATCGTCAGGTGTCCGAATTTACCACATTCGTAGCAAGTTGGTGGACTTGAGAAGTTTTCTTTGCTTGAGCCTCTTTTGATTGGAGAATTCTTTTTGAGAGATCTTTCCCTTCTCATGAACTTTTTGAATTTACTAACCATTAGTTCCATTTTCTCCTCGTCTTCATCTTCATCTTCTGAATCATCACTATCGTCGGATGAGCTTGAACTGGAAGCTTTGAGAGCTAAGTTTTTGTTCTTCTTGTCTTTTCCTTCATGCTCTGCTAGACGAGTGAGCTCTAACTCGTGCTCTAGTAGTTTCCCAAACAGGGTGGCGAGAGTCATGGTAGTCATATTTCTTGACTCAGTTATTGCAGTCACCTTTGGTTGCCATTCTCTGTTTAGGCATCTTAGCACTTTGTTGATCAAGTCTTCGGGAGGAAATGATTTTCCTAATGAACCCAATTTGTTCACTATATGAGTGAACCTTTTCTGCATCTCTGATATTGTTTCACCTGTATTCATTCTGAACAATTCGTATTCTCTGGTAAGAGTATTTGTTCTTGCCCTTTTCACTTCACTTGTACCCTCATGAGTAAGTTGAAAATTATCCCACATTTCATGGGCAGTTTTGCAGTTTGAAACTCGAAAAAATTCATCAGCACTCAAAGCAGAAGTAATAATATTTTTAGCACGTAAATTAAGTTGCACTTTTCTTTTCTCATCATCAGACCATTCATTTCTACCTTTTATTGTAAGAATACCATCTACTATGTGTGTGGGGACGAAAGGTCCTTTTTCCACAGCATCCCAAACATCTAAGTCTACCCCTTCAATAAAAATTCTCATTCTTTCTTTCCAATATGCATAGTCTTCTCCGTTGAATCCCGGAGGACGGAAAAGAGATGCACCCTCTTGCGTAGATCAACCTGAAGCCATTTCTCTTGAAGCTGCTAGGCCCTTTATACAAGAGTCTAGCTCTGACACCACTTGTTACCAAGTGGCTTCAGTCTCAAGAGGGGGGTGAATTGAGATTTAAAACTTTTCAGATCTTTCGAAAACGTTTTTCCCCTTTTTCAATGACTTAGATCAGTTTCGCGCAGGTTAAGTGGAAGCGAAGGAATTAGAATATAAAGCAGTAAAGCGGTATAACAGTAAAGCAGGAAAGCAGTAAAGCACGCAGAGATTTATCCTGGTTTGGTCACCTCCTAGTGACCTACGTCCAGTCCTCACACCCTTGTGAGATTTTCCACTAACCAAAACAACAAGGCTTACAGGTGCCTTGGAAAACGTTTACAGACTCAGGCACTCTCCTCCTAGGATACCCCACCTATGGAGAGCCCTCAAATCTAATATAACAGTAACAAGAGATACCCCACCCCTGTTACAATCAGCTGCCCCAGAAAGATACCCCACTTCCTAGTACAAACAGCTACCCTAGAGAGATACCCCACTCCCTAGAACAAATCACAACAATTAAATAATAAACAATTGTAAAGACAGAAATACCTCTAATGTAGGCAGATATTACAACTTGAAGAATGCAACCCCAACTAACTCTTAGCAACAGATCAGCTCTTGACGGACCAGCGGTGCGAGAAGAGCACAAATAAAATATAAGAGTTTTTCAGAGAGAATAGATTGTAAACTTGGGTTGTGCAAAATGAAGACTATGAAGTGCCTATTTATAGGCTATGAGGAAATCAAGTTTATGTTGAAAATAATGTAGGAATCGATTCTTTGTTGAAAACATTGGATCTAGGAATCGATTCTTCTTTTAATTAGAAATCGATTTTGGCTTGCTTTGAAAAGAGGTGGAAATCGATTCTTGAGATCCAAGAGGGTTAGGAATCGATTCTTATACTCAATGTAATTTGTATGAATCGATTCTTGGCTTTCCTGAGACATGAAGGAATCGATTCTTTTGCTAAGTGAAAAATAGTGTGAATCGATTCTTTCCTTTTTGAAAAATACTTGTGAATCGATTATGCACTTTGGTAAAAATAATATGTATCGATTCTTTCCTTTTAAAGACACTTGAGAATCGATTTTTGTGCTTAATTAGTATAAAATAATATGAATCGATTCTTCCTTTTTAGAAATACTTAGGAATCGATTTGCATACTTAGTGAAGCTAGTATGAATCGATTCTTTAGCTTTTGTAATGACCTGAAAATTGATTTTTATGTACAGAATAAAATAGAGAAAATCGATTTTATGCTTTTCAAAAATGCTTCTTGTGTTTACGTGTGCATGCATGCATTTTGAAAACTTGTGTGAGTGTGTGAGACTTTGAGAGACGAGCTGACCTTCGGAAGAGCTTACACTTTTTCCTAAGACACACCCAAACCCTAAGGACTACCCTTATTTATAAGGACTACCCTTATATCTTGAAACTTCAATTCTTGAGCTTGATTGTCTTGGATTGTGACTTTGATACTTTGTCACTTTCATCACCTTTTGCCTTTGGTCACTCTCATCAACTTTGGCTATCAACTTTGGCTTTGTCTTTTTCTTATTATCAACTTTAGCTTTTGTCTTTTTCATCATCAAAACCTCTTAACCACTTCATCATCAAAACTTAGTCTGCAACACAAGATATCTACATTCTCCCCCTTTTTGATGATGACAAAACATTTACTCATCTTAAGGTGGGAGGTTAGTTCAAACAGATAATATATATATATGATGCTCCCCCTATCATGATGCTCCCCCTGACTTATTGACTAGATGCATAATTATGCAAGTTCTATATGCTCATATGCAACACTATATTTCTCTCCCCCTTTTTGTCATGATCAAAGAGGGTCAACGTAAGATAGAGTTTGCGAACCGAATGTCACGGCTATTTGACAAGGTAAAAGAAACATTACTGATTTGTAAGTGATCATCAAAACTTGAAGAAAAACATATTTGAGACCATGAAGAGAATATTTTATCAAACATAGGTAAAGGCTAATTATGAGTCTCAAACACTGTGTGAAGTAGTTGTTTTAAGCTTTATACATTTCATGCTGCTTAGTTTGAAAGTTAGTGATGGCAGCCAGAATATGGGAGAAAAATTATTTTAGGTAAACAGCGATTGTGAGTATGAATTCTGAAAATTAATGCCAGAGCTAGCAATTGATTGTGACAGGAGAAAATGGATTTCGGGAAAAGGTAGCATTTCAGCTGCTTTATAAAACGCTTTTTGAGCACGCAGAAATTCATAAGTCACAAATTCTCTTAAATTCATATTTTATAAAATCACTTGAAAAACATTTTATTGAAAAATTCATTTGAGTAAATGAAGAACCAGGTTTTCTTTTGCAATGGATTTCTGAAAATGTCAACTAGTTGTTTGTGACGACTCAACTAACTCAATCACACTATCGCCTTTTTAACCATAACCTCTAAGAAGGTGATATATAGTTTCTAGATGCTTAGTCCTAGAGGGATGACCAGAATACTTTCATGCCTTATAAATATTTGTTCTTTAAAGATACATGAAATGAGATTCAGGAATTGCTCTATTTTAGTAGTCACATATTTGACTTGATAAACTCTTCTTAAGCACATTTTCAAAATAGAGGTGAATAAAATTTTAACCAATCTGACCTTTACCGGTGATTCTTCCTCTATCTATCACAAGTCACATGACGGCTTTTTCCGGGGGTGAGTGTTAAGAACTTTATTACGTCTCCGGTCATGCGCTTTAAGTCTTTGCTGTCAAGGTATCAATCTGCCCCCATACCTTGAAGCATACCTGCAATGATCTAAAACAGGATTCTAGGTACCCAAATCTCTTTGGGTCCTTGTGGGTTAGTGTTTGGTATGGTTCCTTTGGGAACCCACACCTTTTTCATATTTTGTTTACCTCTTGCCCTGCAAACAGAAGCTGTATGTCCAGGTTTACCACAATAATAACATCTAGTATAAGGTCTAGTGGAAAACTTAGGTCTATTATGCGTATTGCATTTCACAAAATTATTTCTCGGAATCCTAGGATGTACATGTTGTAATCTGGACATTTTGCCTATTGTACATTCAAGCTCATTGATTTTCTTTTCATGTTCTATACACTTATCACATGCATAATTTTCCTTGAAATAGACAAGATCATCATTTTCTTTTCTAAGTTCTAATTTTTCTTTAGTTAAAGCAATAATATCATTTTCAAGATGAATGATAACTTTCTTCGATTTGCTTAGAGCTTTAGCCAATTTTGAAGATTTATCGTGTAATTCAGTAAAAGCTTCATATAATTCATCATAGGCATCTTGTAAAGATTCAGAGTTAGAATATACCTCAGTTTCGTTTTCACTGTCGTGGTCAGCCATGAGAGCAACTTGAGCTTTTTCATTTTCTGAATTATCTGATGAGTTCATGTCACTGTCTTTCCAAGCTATGTAGGCTTTTCTACCATTGTTTCCTTTGGACCCCTTTTTCTTGAACTTTGACAATTTTCTTTCTAAGTTCGGGCACTTCATCGTCAGGTGTCCGAATTTACCACATTCGTAGCAAGTTGGTGGACTTGAGAAGTTTTCTTTGCTTGAGCCTCTTTTGATTGGAGAATTCTTTTTGAGAGATCTTTCCCTTCTCATGAACTTTTTGAATTTACTAACCATTAGTTCCATTTTCTCCTCGTCTTCATCTTCATCTTCTGAATCATCACTATCGTCGGATGAGCTTGAACTGGAAGCTTTGAGAGCTAAGTTTTTGTTCTTCTTGTCTTTTCCTTCATGCTCTACTAGACGAGTGAGCTCTAACTCGTGCTCTAGTAGTTTCCCAAACAGGGTGGCGAGAGTCATGGTAGTCATGTTTCTTGACTCAGTTATTGCAGTCGCCTTTGGTTGCCATTCTCTGTTTAGGCATCTTAGCACTTTGTTGATCAAGTCTTCGGGAGGAAATGATTTTCCTAATGAACCCAATTTGTTCACTATATGAGTGAACCTTTTCTGCATCTCTGATATTGTTTCACCTGTATTCATTCTGAACAATTCGTATTCTCTGGTAAGAGTATTTGTTCTTGCCCTTTTCACTTCACTTGTACCCTCATGAGTAAGTTGAAGATTATCCCACATTTCTTGGGCAGTTTTGCAGTTTGAAACTCGAAAAAATTCATCAGCACTCAAAGCAGAAGTAATAATATTTTTAGCACGTAAATTAAGTTGCACTTTTCTTTTCTCATCATCAGACCATTCATTTCTACCTTTTATTGTAAGAATACCATCTACTATGTGTGTGGGGACGAAAGGTCCTTTTTCCACAACATCCCAAATATCTAAGTCTACCCCTTCAATAAAAATTCTCATTCTTTCTTTCCAATATGCATAGTCTTCTCCGTTGAATCCCGGAGGACGGAAAAGAGATGCACCCTCTTGCGTAGATCAACCTGAAGCCATTTCTCTTGAAGCTGCTAGGCCCTTTATACAAGAGTCTAGCTCTGATACCACTTGTTACCAAGTGGCTTCAGTTTCAAGAGGGGGGTGAATTGAGATTTAAAACTTTTCAGATCTTTCGAAAACGTTTTTCCCCTTTTTCAATGACTTAGATCAATTTCGCGCAGGTTAAGTGGAAGCGAAGGAATTAGAATATAAAGCAGTAAAGCGGTACAACAGTAAAGCAGGAAAGCTGTAAAGCACGCAGAGAGATTTTCCAGTCCTCACACCCTTGTGAGATTTTCCACTAACAAAAACAACAAGGCTTACAGGTGCCTTGGAAAACCTTTACAGACTCAGGCACTCTCCTCCTAGGATACCCCACCTATGGAGAGCCCTCAAATCTAATATAACAACAACAAGAGATACCCCACCCCTGTTACAATCAGCTGCCCCAGAAAGATACCCCACTTCCTAGTACAAACAGCTACCCTAGAGAGATACCCCGCTCCCTAGAACAAATCACAACAATTAAATAATAAACAATTGTAAAGACAGAAATACCTCTAATGTAGGCAGATATTACAACTTGAAGAATGCAACCCCAACTAACTCTTAGCAACAGATCAGCTCTTGACGGACCAGCGGTGCGAGAAGAGCACAAATAAAATATAAGAGTTTTTCAGAGAGAATAGATTGTAAACTTGGGTTGTGCAAAATGAAGACTATGAAGTGCCTATTTATAGGCTATGAGGAAATCAAGTTTACGTTGAAAATAATGTAGGAATCGATTCTTTGTTGAAAGCATTGGATCTTGGAATCGATTCTTCTTTTAATTAGAAATCGATTTTGGCTTGCTTTGAAAAGAGGTGGAAATCGATTCTTGAGATCCAGGAGGGCTAGGAATCGATTCTTATACTCAATGTAATTTGTATGAATCGATTCTTGGCTTTCCTGAGACATGAAGGAATCGATTCTTTTGCTAAGTGAAAAATAGTGTGGATCGATTCTTTCCTTTTTGAAAAATACTTGTGAATCGATTATGCACTTTGGTAAAAATAATATGAATGGATTCTTTCCTTTTAAAGACACTTGAGAATCGATTTTTGTGCTTAGTATAAAATAGTATGAATCGATTCTTCCTTTTTAGAAATACTTAGGAATCGATTTGCATACTTAGTGAAGCTAGTATGAATCGACTCTTTAGCTTTTGTAATGACCTGAAAATCGATTTTTATGTATAGAATAAAATAGAGAAAATCGATTTTATGCTTTTCAAAAATGCTTCTTGTGTTTACGTGTGCATGCATGCATTTTGAAAACTTGTGTGAGTGTGTGAGACTTTGAAAGACGAGCTGACCTTCGGAAGAGCTTACACTTTTTCCTAAGACACACCCAAACCCTAAGGACTACCCTTATTTATAAGGACTACCCTTATATCTTGAAACTTCAATTCTTGAGCTTGATTGTCTTGGATTGTGACTTTGATACTTTGTCACTTTCATCACCTTTTGCCTTTGGTCACTCTCATCAACTTTGGCTATCAACTTTGGCTTTGTCTTTTTCTTATTATCAACTTTAGCTTTTGTCTTTTTCATCATCAAAACCTCTTAACCACTTCATCATCAAAACTTAGCCTGCAACACAAGATATCTACAGGTTCGACCAAAAGAATACAAGCACAAGATCCCTTGGAAAAAATTGACTTGGGAGATGGCTCTGTGAGGAGTTCCAATGAAAACGTGCAAGCACAAGATCCCTTGGAAAAAATTGACTTGGGAGATGGCTCTGTGAGGAGTTCCAATGAAAACGTGGCCCACCAAATCTGAGATAATGGCGCCATAAAGTACCCTTTTTGCTGAAACTGTATTTTCAATTCTGAAACGTGATGATGACGTTAAGTGATTTGACACAACTGTTTGGAAATGTTCTCAAAAAAACGTCATTTTCTACCTTTGTTTATGCCCCAGTCGAAAACGACATTTTTGGGGGGCAATTTGTTAGCCTGCATTTTCGACAGGCTCAAATAAATGTAGTCAATGAAGTTTGACTTGTCATTGTAATGAGGAAATGTTGGACTTCGACACTGAGAAGGTATTCCAAGGGAGATCTTCGACCACTCCTAGAACTTAACGAAATTGAGAGCTTGAAGGTGACATTTCGTCAAGAAAGAAGGTGAGAGATTGGTAGCAGATCAGAGCCAAAGAAGTGTCGTCGAAGAGCATAGCAGTTACGCCGTCGGAGGACACAGCAGTTGCTATCGAAGGCGTAGGCAGTTACATGGTCGAATTGTATATAGCAGTTATAGTTTTCGAACTCTTAGCAGTTTTAGGAAGTTTATGTTTTTCTTCTAGTATATATAGTAGTTTTCCATAAGGAAATCAGGTTGTGAATCATTTCTACAAAGTTCTGAAAACACTCCTACTTCCGCATATCAGAGAAAAGCGAGTCAAATCACGAACAATGTATGATCCTGCGTACCAACTTTAAATTCAATGCAATGTATTTACCATTCCTTTAAGATTCCTGTAATTTACTTGCTTTTGATCTTCTTTTCTTTGTTTCTTTACGATTCCTGCACTTTACTGCATTTGATCTTATTTTCCTTATTTGTTTAAGTTTTTGAAACCCTTCACGTTTCTGCACTTCTTCTTAAACACTTTTCTACTTCACTCTCCATTTCGTTATCATTTTTTCCTTCATTAAACGGTTATCACCATCATTTTCAAACAAACCGTAAGAACCTTAACTATTTTCAACAAAGACTTTAACACAAATGTTCTGAGATGTTTCTAGTTGGTCTCGCGAGCAACACACGCGTGTAACTAGCGGTGTTTACAAAAAATCACGGTAAACAAGAACACCAACACATAGAAAAAGGGCTGAAGGAACCAGTCCATGACTTAACATCGGTGGATCAAGCTACTTTCCCTTTAGTAGATCGTGAGTGGGTCTGTCGTCCGCCTCGTTATAGTCCATCTATAGAATAAATAGAAAGCATTTCAAAATGCAAATGGTGGTCCCCGCCTATACTATAAGAAAGCAGTCGTTCGGACATGGTTGTAGTCGCTCCGGCACCCATTGATTTTGCACCTTCTAATCCCCCTGCCATCCCCGTACCTGCTTAGTCAAGGCGCCTTTTGTTGGTTAACTTTCTTAAAATCGAGATTAACAAGATGATACTTGGATAAATCTGAAGTCGTGTATAACACTTTCAGATTGAATCAAATTTCGGGGTTCAACCAAAATTATTCAATCGGATAAAATCAGAAGATTGTATTCAAGAGCTTTTCGTTTTTGGTAATGAGAGTTTTTCTTGTTCTTGACTTTCTGAACCAGAATAATCGTTTTTCATCAGAAGAAGAGGTTATAGGCGGTTCATGGAAGTTTTAAAGTGGAAAACTGCATTTTCGGTTGCATTTTCGGTCAAGTGGCGCGCAAGAAGCGCACAGTTCGCGCTCCACGCGCAACTGGGCAGAACATTCTGCCAATCCGCGCGTAAGTGGCGCACAGTTCACACTCCACGCGCCAACGACCAGAAAGTCACTTCCATGTAATTTCCAAAATTTGCCTAAACTGAACATCTCGTTATTACATTAAAACAAGCGTGCACTCTTATTTTAACATAATAAAGAGATCAATTACACTAAAATGTCCAACAAACCTCCCCCATTTTAGTGTAATTACCGATCAAATCACCAAAGTCATAACATACCACAAACTACTGCATAAATGAAATATCGTGACGATTTAATTTCATCTTAGCAAATTACATGTTTCAAATATTCGAATATCAGGGTGTCCTAAGGATTGAACCATTTCTATTCATAATGAATACATGAAGATAATCTGCACAATAGTTTAAAACATTACTCTTGCTCGACACTAGTTTACTAGCCTGTGTCCCTATCCTTCATAAGCATATCAAAGCCAAGTCCCAGCTTCTTGAAGCGGCTAAACTTCATGCTTACATAGGTAGTCCTTTTCTTTCTTGCACCTGCAAATGCAATTTTTCAAAAGAACCATTAAGAAGTTATACTTCAACCTCCTTAACTTACAGAACTGAACACATACCTTTTGGGATACTTTCGATGATGTGTTCCAATCTCTACATGTTAAGCTTTCCACATTGAATTCAGCACCTAATGTCATATTAGATGGGAATTGGGTATCTTAACATAAGAGATTTCAGATGGACTTTAATCCTAATCCCACAGCCGACCTTTTCACGAGATCTCTACTTAACCCTTTGGTTAAATGATCGGCCAAATTATGCTGAGTTCTCACAAACTCCACTGATATCACACCATGCATGATTAACTCCCGAACCATGTTGTGTCTAACACCCAAGTGTCTAGACTTCCCATTATACACTTGACTATATGCCTTAGTCAAAGTAGCCTGACTATCGCACCTGATAGACATGGGAGGTATAGGTTTGGGCCACAATGGAATCTCATAGATCAGATTTCTTAGCCACTCAGCTTCTTTACCAGCTGCTGCTAAAGCTACAAATTCAGATTCCATTGTTGAATTTGTAATGCAAGTCTGTTTCTTGGATGCCCAAGATATAGCACCTCCTCCAAGGAGGAATACCCAACCACTTGTGGATGAATAATCTTCCATATTGGTTATCCAACTTGCATCAGAGTAATCTTCAATAACCGAAGGAAATCTAGTATATGTCAAACCATAGTCAATGGTTCCCTTTAAGTACTTGAATACTCTATTCATAGCTTGCCAATGATGAGAACTAGGATTACTTGTAAACCTACTAAGTTTAGCAACAACATAAGCTATATCAGGCCTAGTACTAATCATTGCATACATGAGTGATCCTATTGCCCTTGAGTATTCAAGTTGAGACACTGCTACACCTTTATTAGGTAATAGCTTCAGGTTAGGATCAATGGGAGTACTTACCGGAGAACAATCTTTAAAATTAAATTTCTCCAATATCTTCTCAATATAATGTGATTGAGAGATGGAAATGCCATTGTTTCCACGTTTGATCTTTATTCCTAAGATCACATCCGCCTCCCCCATATCTTTCATATCAAACTTAGAAGACAAAAATGTCTTAGTTTCATCAACTTGATCTTGGTCGGTACCAAAGATCAACATGTCGTTTACATACAAACAGATGATAACTCCTTTGCCATGAGTATCAAACTTGCTGTATAGACATTTATCTGCTTGGTTTAGAACAAAACCACTAGATAACACAACCTCATCAAATTTTTGATGCCATTGTTTAGGCGCTTGTTTCAAGCCATAAAGAGATTTCATCAGTTTACACACCTTATTTTCATTTCCTGGCATAACAAACCCTTCAGGTTGTTTCATGTATATCTCTTCATCCAATTCACCATTTAAGAATGCAGTTTTCACATCCATTTGGTGAATCACCAGATTGTGGATAGCAGCAGGTGCTAACAACAATCTAATAGTGGATATCCTAGCAACAGGAGCATATGTATCGAAAAAGTCAATACCCTCTTTTTGCCTAAAGCCTTGGAAAACCAATCTGGCTTTGTACTTGTCAACAGTACCATCCACTTTCATCTTTCTTCTAAAGATCATCTTACATCCTAATGGCTTACATCCAGGAGGTAAGTCAACCAGTTTCCAGGTATTATTTTGCAGGATGGAATCCATCTCACTTTGGATTGCTTCTTTCCAGAATGCAACATCCCTTGAAGCCATTGCTTCTCTAAAAGTCTTTGGATCTTCCTCAACATTTGAGGCAATATTGATATTGAAATTCAACATCATTCCTTGACCCTTCAACCAAATAGAGTTGAAAATCATCACCAAATGACTTAGCCTTTCTTACTCTCGTACTCTTTCTAGTTTCAGTACTAGTTGAAGGTATATCCTCATTATTAACTGAGACTTTCGACATGGAATTCATGTCCTTTGGCCTAGGTATAGATGTAAACCTTTGTTCATCAAAGATAGCATCCCGTGACTCTATAACCGAGTTCACAGCAACAGAATCATTAGATTCTAGCACATAAAATCTATATGCTTTAGAATGCTCAGCATATCCAATAAATATGCAATCTATACCTCTTTCACCTATGGTTTTCCTTTTAGGTTCTGTAAGCCTGACTACAGCCCTACATCCCCAAATTTTGAGATAACTCAAATTTGGTGTCTTTTTGTGCCAAAGCTCATATGGGGTAACCTTATTCCTTTTGTTAGGAATTCGGTTCAACAAGTAACAGGCTGTCAACATAGCCTCACCCCAAAATCCTTCACTTAGACCCAAATAGGATAACATAGAATTCACCATTTCTTTCAAGGTTCTATTTTTCCTTTCGGCTACACCATTTTGTTGTGGTGTATAGGGAGCTGTGGTTTGATGTATTATTCCAGTAGATTGAAAATAAATTGGATCATAATACTCACCTCCCCTATCCGTACGAAGAGTTTTGATTAGCCCATTTTGATGAAGTTCTACCTCATTCTTATAGATTTTAAACTTATCAAGAGCTTCATCTTTTGTAGTTAATAAATATACATAACAGTACCTAGATGCATCATCAATAAAAGTAACAAGATATTTTTTATGACCTAATGATGGAGTAGCATGCAAATCGCACAAATCACTATGAATAAGGTCTAAGATTTTAGTATCACTTTTAACATCCTTAAAAGGTTTCCTAGTGATCTTGGTTAACATGCAAGTTTTGCATTTTTCAATGTTCATATCAAAAGGAGGAATCATACTTGTTTTTGACATATCTCTTAATCTTTTGTAATGAACATGTCCTAATCTAGCATGCCAAATTTCTGATTTTGTCATATTAGATATAGAACTACACGAGGCCATACAAACAGATTCATGAGCAAAAGGAACATCAATGTTTAATTTAAACATTCCATTACAACGATAACCAAATCCAACAAAAGAACCATGTCTTGACAAGATGTACTTGTCACTTTCAAGTACTTGCTTGAAACCACAATTATTTAAAACCATACCAGACAATAAGTTCTTACGGATACCAGGTACAAATAAAACATTATCCAAATACAAATTTTTTCCGGAAGTAAAAACTAAATTTACACAACCTAATCCTAGGATTGGTTCAGTTGCAACATTGCCCATCTTCACTATAGAGCCATCATCGATTGGTCTAAATTCCTTGAACCAACGACGATCTTTGCACACATGGCTTGTTGCTCCCGAATCAAACCACCAAGCAACGTCATCATCCTGCACATAGAATGCATCAGATATTAGTGATACATAATTTGAATTCGTATTCGAATTAAAATTATTCACAACAATCTGACCTTGTTGCTTTTCAGGATCATTCGACCCACTTGGACCAGCCTTGTTCTTTTCTTTGAACACCCGGCAATCCCTCTTTAAATGACCAGGTTTCCCACACTTCCAACAAGACAATTTTGTCTGTTTGTTTGGACCTTTGTTCTTATTTCCTTGAAACTTTCGTTTCTTACCTTTACCATTGTAATTTTGCTTAACTGTTCCACTTTCCTCTACCATATTAACGGAAGAGGAACCTGCTACGTTTTTATCATTGACTTTGTCAATTTCCTGAGCCCTCAGCGACTCCTCAATCATGAAATGACTACCGAGTTGAACCAGAGTCAACTCTTCCTTCTTATGCTTCAAGGTATGCTTGAAGTCTTTCCAAGAAGAGGGCAGTTTATCAATTATTGATGAAACTACAATGGATTCGTCCATTTTCAAATCATGTTGAGTAAACTGACCCAGAATTCGCAACAGTTCATTATATTGTTCCATAACAGGCCTCGAATCCACCATTTTGTAATTAAAGAAATTACTAACCGAGAATTTGTTACTTGAGGCATCTTCTGCCATATATTTGGATTCAAGAGAGTCCCATAATTCCTTAGAAGACTCAACATTTTGATAAATATCAAAGAGAGAGTCAGACATACCGTTCAGAATGTGTCCACGACAAATGTAATCATCGTTTTCCCATTTCAGACGCTTCCTTGTTTGATCCATAGTTTCGGTTTCCAGATACACCGGCATCGGTGTACTCAGCACATACACCACCTTCAATGTTGTCAAGAGAAAGTGCATCTTTTTCTGCCATCTTCTGAAGTCCTGCCCTTCAAACTTGTCCAATTTCGCAAACTTGCTAGTCATCTTCGAACTCTCGTTCGTCATCTCGAAGAATTGATTCAATCTTTTGTTGGTTAACTTTCTTAAAATCGAGATTAACAAGATGATACTTGGATAAATCTGAAGTCGTGTATAACACTTTCAGATTGAATCAAATTTCGGGGTTCAACCAAAATTATTCAATCGGATAAACTCAGAAGATTGTATTCAAGAGCTTTTCGTTTTTGGTAATGAGAGTTTTTCTCTTGTTCTTGACTTTCTGAACCAGAATAATCGTTTTTCATCAGAAGAAGAGGTTATAGGCGGTTCATGGAAGTTTTAAAGTGGAAAACAGCATTTTCGGTTGCATTTTCGGTCAAGTGGCGCGCAAGAAGCGCACAGTTCGCGCTCCATGCGCAACTGGGCAGAACATTCTGCCAATCCGCGCATAAGTGGCGCACAGTTCACACTCTGCGCGCCAACGACCAGAAAGTCACTTCCATGTAATTTCCAAAATTTGCCTAAACTGAACATCTCGTTATTACATTAAAACAAGCGTGCACTCTTATTTTAACATAATAAAGAGATCAATTACACTAAAATGTCCAACACCTTTTATACGTCTCACACAGATCATGTGCCTTGTTTTGAATTCCGTCATTTTGGGGGGTGGAACTAGGGCTTTCAATGCTCAAGGCTTGGACTATTGTATCATTGTCTCCATTAGTATAGAATGGAATACCATGGTTGACGTCCAGAGTGGAAATAAATTCTAATGCTGGGTAGGGGATTTTTCTCTTTTACAACTGCTTTCCTTTAAGCTGCCTTTCTCTTATCTACGAGAGGAGCAAACTCAACAAATTCAATGGCAGCAGAGTCGTGAATAAGAGCTGTTCCTATTCCTTCAACAGCTAAATCCTGGAGGATGGCACTTGAATCTGTTCTGTAAAGAAATCTAGGACTATTCCCACCGACCGCTACTCTAACAGCTGCCTATTCTTTCTGGGAAGAAATTCCGAAGAAAAAAAATTGTAGAACGATATCTTTTTAAGTCAGGTGTGTGATAGGTCCGACTTAAATTGTTTGGTATGTTTCAAAACCAACGCCACATTCAATTCAAAAAAAACCACACCACATCTCTCAGTTTTCTCCTAATCGTTCTCATCGCTCTCTCGAACCCCAAACCTCTCCATATGGAGTTGTTGCTTCGCCCTCTCTCTGCGTTGTCATTGCCGTTGACTGCCATCACCGTCGCTCTCTCCGTGTGTTGCCATTGTCGTCGCCGTCACAATCACCGTCGCCGTCACAGTCGCCGTTGCCGTGTCTCTCAGTAAGTTCCCTCTACCAGTACCATTTCTCATTCAAAACCTCTCCCTCTCCCAGTGTCACTATTACCCTCGGCGTCACCATTTCCCTCGCGGTCACCATCTCCCCCTCGCGGTCACCATCTTCCCCCCGCGGTCTCCATCTTCGATTTGCTTTCCACTGTTTTTTCTCACAGGTAAACAAACACACTCCTCATTTTCATTTCAACACTGTCATACCCTAATTTTGTCCGGCTAATTTAAAGCTTACTAGAAAATCCAAAATATTGTCTTTGTCGTTTATGTGTGTCGTTCCCAGTCGTGTATAGGCGTGTTACTTCTCATTGGTGCGCGTGTGCTATTGTTAATAATGTATACATTTTTGTCCCCGTTGCGGACGGGTGTTCGCGTCTCGTTGTGTACGAGTGTTTATTTTGGTACGCAAATTCGCGTTGCGGAAGCGCGTTCGCGTCTCGTCGTGTACGTATGTTTATCGTCGTTGTTATCAGTTTAATTTTGTTATTAAAATCTAATAAAAATCAGATTGTGAATAAACTTTTTTTTATTTTTATAATCATCTTTTTTTTACAAAGTCAACTATTAACACATGTACAGACAAAATTTAAATACAAAATAGTACAAAAGAAATTGGAAAAATAGACAAAAGGAGTCCAGTTTCAATTTGCAAAAATTTACACGGGTTGGTGTTGCTGTTGGCATGGAAGCTATTTCCAGCATTAACACAAAACCTCCTTCTCCTTGTCTCTTTGTAGTTTTCCTAAAATTACACAAACCAAACAGCTTTGCAGCAGCTGCACCCACAACCTTTTTCTCCTATGGCCACAATCCTCTACTTGACACCCCACCCTACACCACATAATGGGGATATAAATTCAGATTAAAAACACAGAGAAATGGGGAACATAGACAACAGAGGCACGAAACATACAGAGTCGGAGAAAACAGAAAAGAACAGTAAAGGAGGGGGAGAGAATTTGGAGCTCTGACCACCATTGTGGTGGCCACCACCCACAGAGTCACAACCACTTCACCACCCATAACCACCATCGGCCAACAACCACCCTATCACCACCAAACAGCCACCGCCGTCGTGGTCCGCCAACACCAAAGCCGTAACCACCCAAACGCCAAACAACCACCGTAGCCAATCCCCCCTTCGCAACCACCACACTCTCCCTCACCTCCACGATTTCCCCTATCATCACCGCTCGCACCACCGCAAGCCACGGGTTTCGCCGTCGTGAACACCACAGTCATCGTCGTCGCGGTGGAACCTCCCATCGGCGCCGTCACAGCACTCCGGCGTAGTCATCTCCGTTGCCTTTCATCTCGCGCCGTGGCACCCTCCACGAGTTCCCGCCGCCTTCGTTGAAGCTCCGGCGCGAAATCCCAATACCGTTCGCGTTCGCACCGCCGGAACAACCACGACACCACCGTGGTTGTCGCCCCCGGCGTCATTCCTCTGTCATCGTCACCAGCACACAACGCCCTCCGGTCGCCTCCTTCGGCGCTCTCTCTCTCTCTCTCCACGATTCTCTCTCTCCATTTTTGATTTTTCACTCACTCTCTCTCTCTCTTAGGAAGTGAGTGTGCGGCGATTGAGAGTGGAGATTAGGGTTATTCAGATTCAGATGCAAAGTTTCCTCATATACCCTGTTTATTTCATTTTAATTTTAAAGACCAGATACGTTTTCTTTTTACACCCCAAGTCTCAATTCATACAGCCCCGTCCATAAACCCAGCCCACAACACAAAAACGAACTGGGCTGGGTTGCTGCTAAACGCACCCTTTCTTTTTACTCATACAACCCCTGTTTCTAATCACAACCCATTTTACTACTGCACCCCTGTTTCCCTTTTTGAAAAAAATTTTCTTTTCCCTAAATAAATATTTTCTTTCGCAAACCTATTTTCTTCCAAATAACAAATAAATGTTTTCCTAAACATAGAAATGGTTCGTTACTAATGGTCACTCTGAGTTTAGCTTGTTTGACCATTAATAACAGCTTTAGTTTTCAAACGAGCTATGAATGACGACCACTCTGAGTTTTACTTGTTTGGTCGTCACGAATACCTCTCCCGATTTCAAAAATAAATAAAAAACATCAAACACACAAACATTTTCTACCGAGAACTACGTGTGATTTGATTCTCTACCAGGAGATACGTAGGAGCAGAGGGCGGCCGACCTCTGTCAATTGCACCAATAAAAAACCCTTTTTTTTTCCTTTAAATTCATTTATCTCATTTTTCTCAAAAAATACAAAAAATAACTAACCGTTTAGTGAGTCTTTTACTATTATTATTATTATTATTATTATTATTATTATTATTATTATTATTATTATTATTATTATTATTATTATTATAAGGGTAAAAACATTATTTTTGAATTAATAAATGTTTGCACATTTAGTTAAAAGGTAACCTTCCTTAGGAAGGATGTCGTAGGGTGCTAATACCTTCCCTACGCATAAACGACTCCCGAGCCTAAATCTGGTGCGCAAGACCCCTTTTTCCACTCAATGGGGATTTTCCAATGTTTTCCCTTAAACTAAAACTTTGGTTGCGGCTTCATTTCAAGAACTTCGAAGAATCCATCCTCCGGATTTTTCGGTCGCTACAGCTGGCGACTTCACTGGGGACAATTAAGAGAGTCAAGCCAAATTAACTAAATGTGTAAGTATTTGTTAATTTTATTAATATTTTGTTTTTACCCTTATTCTTATATTATTTATTTATTAGCATTTCTTTATATTATTGAACCTTAGGGTAGACGACTTTTTTGTTATTATTGTTGTACATCTTGTCCAGTTTGGTTAGTTTAGGTATTTTGCTCTCATCACACACCTCACTTACACTTTTGCACATACCTTTGAGTGGGGCCCTATACCCGGGTCTGCAAATAACCTAGGACGAGTGGAGATTATTAGTGACAGTCATTCTGGATTTTATATGTCTGACTCTCATGAAAGTCTCAACCAGAGTACGCTCTTTCATGGTATCCCACACCAGGTAGCTCGCTATCGTTGTGGATCATATCATGAAGGGGATTTTAGCTCTGGAGACCTTTGTGAGGAAGTGAATAGAGCCACCTGAGAGATTGATCACATAAGTGACCCTAGATCATGTTGAAAATCCCAATTTAGACATAACCCACCTAGGACACAGGGGCACTATACTTACCCTCTCTATCAATCTGATTAGTTTTTCTCCAAAATTAAAATCACTCAAAAAAATTTTATGCTTCCTTCATTTGCATGCATACGAGATGACATCATTCCTTTCATTCATCATACAAAAAATTATCATAAAATAAAATCATTCTTATGTATCCCATTATCATTGCACTACCATACATCTCATCATCTTTAAAATAACAAAACGTCAATTTTTTTTTATTTGTCCATTTTATCCTAGTTGCATCATCTCTCATGCTCATACATCGCATTGCTATTATTTTGCATCATCTTCATGCATCATAAAAAACAAGGACAAAAGTCATTTATTCCTATCCATCTCAAACGCATCAGTCCTTCAACATGCGTCAAAACAAAAATTACAAATTTCTTCATTATTGCATCATTCATCACCCAATAGCATTTTGTTAGCTTTTTATTCTAGTTGAAGCGTAAAAAAAAGGGGATAAACCATCACGCATTTCATTCATCTCCATTGTTGCTCATGTACAACAAACGTCCATATGTTCATGCATTATACTCTATTCAAAGAAAACACAAAAAAAAATCACCATTCATTCATACTAAAATCACTCTTCCATAAGAATATTACCCCCATATTATTGCACTATCATGCATCGCGAAGGTATCATTCATCTTGCATATCTGTACACCAAAAGAATATTACCCCCATATTATATAAAGGTTATGTGCATTACTCTTTTCCACGCATTAAGAAAAAAAAAGTCGCTGCGAGTGTCATGCATTTCGTTTCCTCGCACACAAAAAAGGCAATAGCATCATAGGCACCGACATTTATTCATAATCATTCAAAGTCATGATCACACAGTGTAGGTACCACATCATTCATAAAGTCTTGAATTACATTTAAAAAAAAACATAACATCATTTCCCTCATGTGGTCATCCTAGTTTAAATGCAACAATACCATATTCATGTGTCATTTCCCAAATAAAACAAAAAATCATTTCATTATAATTGTATCATTTGTCATCCAATAAATCAAAAATAAGAGTCTGCATACATGTTGCACTACCTCTCGGAAAACGAAAATAATTGCATTAGAATCAAACATTTATTTCTTCATGCATTCACATTTTTCATACATATCTGTCATCATGGGCATTATATTTTGCTAGAAAATAAAAAATCACCATAGAACGAGTAACTTGTTTTCATATACATCCCGTTCTCATGGTACTAACATGCATATCATCCTCCAAAAAAAATAAAGACCCTACATAGTTGTCCAACTTTCATCATCTTGCATACTCAAAAATATACTATATTCGTTACTCCTCTTCAAGCATAGAAAAATAAAAATGCATTAGTCATCTGACATGCAAAATAAAAGAAAAATAATAAAATGATGCCACTTTCTTGCATTATTCATCATCATATTGCATTGCGTCCGAAAAATCATTTCGGATAGTCAATCTTTTCAAGCGATCATTCATTCACATTCCTCGCATCTGCATCAGGCAACATTATTCGTTCATTCATACATTGCATTTTTCTTTCTTTTCGCGAAAAAGAAAAGAATAAAAAGCATGATCACAGTTAAAAAAAATTGTGATTGAATATCTCATTTAGCATGCATTTCCATCATCAAATAATATAGGAATTTCATCATTTGCAACATCATGAAATGCATAGCATTCACGCACCTTTTCACTCATCCAAAAACTGTTGTTTCATTAAATCATCCATACGCCATTTCATCCACACATCGTTTATATACCGTTTCAACATGCATCATTTCAAAAATTACGTCATCATTTTCGCATCATTCATAGACACGTATTTAGCATTTCATTCTGATACATGAAAGAGGCTCTGCATCGGTCACGTGCCGCATTGTCTCCAAAAATCATTTAGAATAACTGACCTTTCCAAGTGATCATTCACGCACGCATTTCATGCATTCGCATCTGCATTTTCGTCATTTTTCACCATGTGTTCCTTCATGCATTAGGACACAAGGTGCGTTTAACTTGATTATTCTTGTTGCGTGAGCATAGTTAGTCTTTCAACTAGAAAATAAAAAAAAATATCATGCATTCATAATAGAATACGGTCATCGTTTTCATTATCATGGTACCAACATGCATCTCATCATCTAGAAAAAAACAAAATATCATACTTTTTATTTTACTTCATCTTGCATAAGCCACACGCCAAAAATGAGAAAATAATATCACCTTGATATTATAAAAAAAAATTATTACGTTCATTCATTATTTCATTACTCCTCTTCATGCATCGTGAAGAAACAAAAACAAAAGTCATTCATTCTCATGCATCTCAAAACAGTTCCTTCATGCGTCATAAAGAACAAAAACAAAAGTCATTTATTCCTCTCACGTCCATCTCAAGGGCGTTAATCCTCTCACATGCATTAAAACAAAATTAGGTTTTGCTTCATTTTCTTCTATTCTTGCATTATTCATCATCCAATAGTTTTTTTGTTGTTCTGTTAGCCTCTCACTCTAGTTGAACTTTAAAAAATAAAAAAATAAAAAATCACACACTTGTTTAAGGTATCATTATGCATTCCATTCACCTGCATAATTGTCTGTGTACAACATCCATATGTTCATGCATTCTGCTTATTTCAAATAATTTTTCCAAAAAATAAAAAATGAAACTCATAAGTTTTTTGACATGCTGTTTGATGAGAGACGAAGCCTTCTTGAAAATGTATTCGAATTGATTCCTCTTCCTTGGAAAATGTTGTCACACCCTAACTTGATTCACCGACATCAAGTCCTCCACCCTTCACTCCATATACACCCTACTCATACCCACCACATTCATGGAAAGCACCTACCCACTTAACCATTCAATGGAATTCACCAATAACTCATTCACCATCATGGTCACTACAATATTGACCGTATCGCCCTCAAACCCCTGCTCCCATAGGCTTGACCCTTAGCCACTGCACGCCCCACCAAGGGCATCAGCCAACATATATCTCACCCCCGTGATAAGAAGCTTAAATGTCTATTTTGTTAACTTGTGTGGTTTTAGTAATTAAAATTGTTCTATCTTAACCGATGTCAACTCTCTATGAAGCATTTGCAAAATAAATTAGCATGACATGTGTGCTTACTCTTGTTTGAGTCAATTATACTATCCCCGTCTTTCCTTCATTTTCAAAACCAAATCCAACCATTCATAAAAGGCCCAGTCCCCACAAGAGTATTTCATTCGCTTTCCCCCGGTGATGAAATTTCACGAATAACACTTTGTACGCTCCATACTGGGGCAGAGTAATGATCACTAATATTTTCTGCTAGCATTCTAAACACTCGTGCAAGTCCTTTGAGTAAAAAAAACACAAAAGAGATCCAAAAAAGAAAAGCCCGTTAGGTTGAAAACTCGCGAGAGCAGCCTGAGCAAAAATTAGGGCATAAAAAATAATAAATAAAGAAAAGAAAATATATTAAAATGAAGTTTTGTCCCATAGTTACAATTTCAAGAAAATAAGCAATCATGATTTGAATTGGAGTTTGGCCATTTTCCTATATCCAAAAATCCAAAAAAGAGAAATGCCCTTTGCTACCCACTTCGAGCCAAAAAACACCTTAGACAAGGATCAATCCCATATCTAACAGCTCGCTCAGCCCGAAAGAAAAAAGAAAAATCACAAAAAAGTGAAATTAAAAAAAAGAGGATCGAAAAATCCTGAAAACCAAAACGGTAGAATTTGTGAGCTGCCACTTCACACCATCGAGTATATAAAAGATCATTGTCTGAAATAAACTCTCAAACACTTCCTTTTGGCCTAAGCATCCTATCCTCCGTAAACCCTCAAATGCGCTACAACCCTAAAACAGGTACATTCTACAATGAAACACATAAAAGATTCTTTGTCTCAACCAACCACGAACACTCTCAGGAGCAAAGTAATCATTTCCTTCATGAATCATTAACCACTGGCCATATTACAATCCAAAGGCCTATTCCGATCAGTGATTGGTTGCTTCCATTTTTCTCAAAGCTTATACTCTAGGACAAAATAATCAGAATAATTTATTTGCTCAAAAAAAAAAACAAAGAGAAAAATATTATTACACAAAAAATAAAAAAAAATAAAAAATAAAAAAAAACTTAAAAGGGCTTGCACGCTTGAAGTTCATCAAGAGAAGATAACAGTGATCATCAACAAAGTGAATTTTCATCGAACCAAAAACTCTTGACTGTCTTAGCTTGTGGAATCCTTCCCAAGGAAAACCACAAATCCCTACTAAGGCAGTTACTCGACTTATCATATCAAAATGGGGCAATATCTCACCCCCCATTCCACTCAAACTCAGGGAGATTTTTTTAGCATCCCCAAAATACCCTCATCTTTCATCCTGTTCATATACTACATTCTAACTTTACACCCTGTCACAATCCCACTCGGATGGGGCAATCTTCACCTTTCATGGATTGGGGCAACCTTGTCCTCTTGTAGACCGGGGATTCATATCCCTCGGCCCGAAAGAATCCTTCTGCCTCCCATTCCATTCATTCCTAGCCACGCGTCACCCCAATACCTGCATAGTTCCCAATCCCTCAATCAGTCTGTATCTTTAGTTGTCATTGTCCTCCCTAGACAAAGGCAGACTGTTTCACTCCCCACTATTTGAAGTCAAAATTGGGGCAGTCAAACATTTCTTACTTTGGGGCAAGCTTATCTCTCATAGGCTTGAGCCAATAAACCTCATCCTTCACTCCACTCACTTGACTATACCCTACATTTCTTGAACCCTGAGTCAATTGACACATTCATTTGCATCCACACATTTTTCATATTTATTAAGCAAATGCTTCAAAGGGAGAGACACACAATAATGACAATCCCTCTAAGTTAACATCTTAGACTTGAAAGCTTAGCCATCATGGGTCATCACAACCAAATGAGAACCCATCTGAAAATACACGTCTCGATCTCTAGAAATGACACTAATACATTGCTGCAAGCCACACTTTTCAAGACGACAATCTTGAGCTTACCAGAGTTCAAGTCCAAGCCATCAAAAATCTTTCTTCCAAGGAACGATCAATTCAAAATGTTCAGCTCTCTGTTTCCAGCATCAAAAGTTTCGTTTCACATCAAACATTTTTGCATCCTTACAAAAACAAAAAGTGTTGTTACCAACAAATCATGCATGATACATGTCCTCATTATTCTAGAATTAAACCATGCATCTGGTCATACCCATCACAACTCTTTCATACAAGTATTGTACATGCATTCACATTCCACTTGTTTCGCCTACACAATTTTGCTTCTTGTGCATTACGCATTGCGTATGCGGCATGCATAGCCATGCATAACAAGTATCGCTTCAATAAAAATGTCAAATGTCGGTCGCATCATTACCAAAAGTCTGTCTACATCCTAATCAATCACATCCATGCACCATGTATTTAGGCATTTCCTTTTATGCACCATAGCGTTTGCATCAAAATATTACGTATCCATCACATTCACATTCTCATTTCATGCACTCATCAAATACCAAAAAGGCAATAAAGCGAAAAGACAAAAAAACCTCCCACATCCCAACAAACATCCAATCGTTGCAACATCAAGTCATGCGGCTACCACAACCCTTCATCGAAGCATTACGTGTGCCCATTCATTCATTCATTCATTCATTTATGCATGAAAAAAAAAACAAAAAAAGGAGAAAACCAAAAAGGCAAAAATTATCCACATTGCACCTGTTACTCCCAAAGTATAGATCATTCCATCATGCAACCAGCAGTACATTCGTATTCGCATGTTATCTGCATTCGCATACACAGCTTATCAATTTCTGTTTCGACCAGCATAAGCATCCATCATTCACGGGATTTTTGTAGTCCATTTACTTTCGCATTGCACATTCATCACATTGCATACATATAACCTTTTTTGATAGACGTGCCAAGTGCCGGTCTCGTCGTTGCCAAAAAGCTTTCTACATCACCAATCATATCATTTGCTATGCATTCATGTGTTTCCTTTTATTCGCCCTAGCATTTGTATCAAAGTATTATATACGCATCATATTCACATTCGCATTGCATGCATCAAGAAAAGAAGCAAAAATAAATAAGAAATAGCAAAAAGAAAATTCCATTCATTGCATTTATCATCACATCAAAAATTAATCACTATAGTCGCATCCACATTTCATACACCGTTGTCGACTTTCTCATTCCACCAGGTTCAACACCCATGGTATACCCATTTCATTCATCATCCCCCAGATACCAATCATTGCACGTTCATCACATTACACGCATGACATTGTTTGCTTCGATAGACGTGTCAAGTGCCGGTCTCATCGTTGCCCCCAAAAAAGAGTTTTTTTACATCACTAATCATATCTTTGTACCATGCATGGCATTCGCGTCAAAGCATTACATTTGCATCTCATTCACACTTTGCATTTCATACACTCATATATCAAGAAAAAAGAGAAAAGCAAAAAAAAAGACAAAAAGAGAAAAATTGCTCATTCCATTACGGCCATCATTCCACCAAAATCAATCAGCACGACCACATTCCTCACAGCATCTGCCACACTTCATTCACCCCATCGAACACTTACCATTTCACATACCTATATTGCACGCATACATCATTCATTGCATTTTTAGACATACCAAATATAGATAGCTTTTCCCTTCTCAGGTAAATGCATTCATTAGGTGTGTTCTAGGCAAGTACGCCATCTGTCAATCCCAATATTTTGTTCCCCCAAAGTCAGCACTCCAAATGCTGGTCTCATATCACAATTCAGAATCTCAGTACCCCTCCAGACCCCCAGCGGTCCCTCAGAGCCCAAGCGCTCCTTCAGACCAACAATGGTCCTTCTATCCAGATCGCACGTCGCGTTATCGAGCAACCGACGGATCATCCGGCCCCAGGCCCTTCAGACTAGCTGTGTCTGCCTAAAAAACAGTGCACGTCCTTCGAGGTGCGCAAATCAGGTCAATGACCTGACCTTGCCACCCATGGCCGCTCGAAAAGGCCACCCCCCCAAGCAGACCGTTTTACTAGCACCGTTGCTAGTTTGCGCTCCATCAGACCCATTGGTCCATCAGGCTTAGGCATGCCCTCCAGACCTCGTCGGTCCTTCAGTTTAACTCCCATCAATGCGCCAAGCATCGACTGTGAATTAGACCATCAGAGCCCCAGTGCTCCTTCAGATCCCCGGTGATCCTTATTTACTTTTATTCTATGTCAACCCATTATCTTTCATTATCTTTCTAAAAAAAAAATATAATAATCTTGACAAAATTAGTGTCTTTTTATCTTCATTTCTATTTTACTCGAGAAATTTGGAAACCCTTCATATTTCCTAGTAAAATATAAATAAAGAGGGGCAGCTGTCATACCCTAATTTTGTCCGGCTAATTTAAAGCTTACTAGAAAATCCAAAATATTGTCATTGTCGTTTATGTGTGTCGTTCCCAGTCGTGTATAGGCGTGTTACTTCTCATTGGTGCGCGTGTGCTATTGTTAATAATGTATACATTTTTGTCCCCGTTGCGGACGGGTGTTCGCGTCTCGTTGTGTACGAGTGTTTATTTTGGTACGCAAATTCGCGTTGCGGATGCGCGTTCGCGTCTCGTCGTGTACGTATGTTTATCGTCGTTGTTATCAGTTTAATTTTGTTATTAAAATCTAATAAAAATCAAATTGTGAATAAACTTTTTTTTATTTTTATAATCAGCTTTTTTTTACAAAGTCAACTATTAACACATGTACAGACAAAATTTAAATACAAAATAGTACAAAAGAAATTGGAAAAATAGACAAAAGGAGTCCAGTTTCAATTTGCAAAAATTTACACGGGTTGGTGTTGCTGTTGGCATGGAAACTATTTCCAGCATTAACACAAAACCTCCTTCTCCTTGTCTCTTTGTAGTTTTCCTAAAATTACACAAACCAAACAGCTTTGCAGCAGCTGCACCCACAACCTTTGTCTCCTATGGCCACAATCCTCTACTTGACACCCCACCCTACACCACATAATGGGGATATAAATTCAGATTAAAAACACAGAGAAAGGGGGAACATAGACAACAGAGGCACGAAACATACAGAGTCGGAGAAAACAGAAAAGAACAGTAAAGGAGGGGGAGAGAATTTGGAGCTCCGACCACCATTGTGGTGGCCACCACCCACAGAGTCACAACCACTTCACCACCCATAACCACCATCGGCCAACAACCACCCTATCACCACCAAACAGCCACCGCCGTCGCGGTCCGCCAACACCAAAGCCGTAACCACCCAAACGCCAAACAACCATCGTAGCCAATCCCCCCTTCGCAACCACCACACTCTCCCTCACCTCCACGATTTCCCCTATCATCACCGCTCGCACCACCGCAAGCCACGGCTTTCGTCGTCGTGAACACCACAGTCATCGTCGTCGCGGTGGAACCTCCCATCGGCGCCGTCACAGCACTCCGGCGTAGTCATCTCCGTTGCCTTTCATCTCGCGTCATGGCACCCTCCACGAGTTCCCGTCGCCTTCGCTGAAGCTCCGGCGCGAAATCCCAATACCGTTCGCATTCGCACTGCCGGAACCACCACGACACCACCGTGGTTGTCCCCCCCGGCGTCATTCCTCTGTCATCGTCACCAGCACACAATGCCCTCCGGTCGCCTCCTTCGGCGCTCTCTCTCTCTCCACGATTCTCTCTCTCCATTTTTGATTTTTCACTCACTCTCTCTCTCTCTTAGGAAGTGAGTGTGCGGCGATTGAGAGTGGAGATTAGGGTTATTCAGATTCAGATGCAAAGTTTCCTCATATACCCTGTTTATTTCATTTTAATTTTAAATACCAGATACGTTTTCTTTTTACACCCCAAGTCTCAATTCATACAGCCCCGTCCATAAACCCAGCCCACAACACAAAAACGAACTGGGCTAGGTTGCTGCTAAACGCACCCTTTCTTTTTACTCATACAACCCCTGTTTCTAATCACACCCCATTTTACTACTGCACCCTTGTTTCCCTTTTTGAAAAAATTTTTCTTTTCCCTAAATAAATATTTTCTTTCGCAAACCTATTTTCTTCCAAATAACAAATAAATGTTTTCCTAAACATAGAAATGGTTCGTTACTAATGGTCACTCTGAGTTTAGCTTGTTTGACCATTAATAACAGCTTTAGTTTTCAAACGAGCTATGAATGACGACCACTCTGAGTTTTACTTGTTTGGTCGTCACGAATACCTCTCCCGATTTCAAAAATAATTAAAAAACATCAAACACACAAACATTTTCTACCGAGAACTACGTGTGATTTGATTCTCTACCAGGAGATACGTAGGAGCAGAGGGCGGCCGACCTCTGTCAATTGCACCAATAAAAAACCCTTTTTTTTTCCTTTAAATTCATTTATCTCATTTTTCTCAAAAAATACAAAAAATAACTAACCGTTTAGTGAGTCTTTTACTATTATTATTATTATTATTATTATTATTATTATTATTATTATTATTATTATTATTATTATTATAAGGGTAAAAACATTATTTTTGAATTAATAAATGTTTGCACATTTAGTTAAAAGGTAACCTTCCTTAGGAAGGATGTCGTAGGGTGCTAATACCTTCCCTACGCATAAACGACTCCCGAGCCTAAATCTGGTCCGCAAGACCCCTTTTTCCACTCAATGGAGATTTTCCAATGTTTGCCCTTAAACTAAAACTTTGGTGGCGGCTTCATTTCAAGAACTTCGAAGAATCCATCCTCCGGATTTTTCGGTCGCTACAAACACTTTTTTTTTATTTATGTCCAATTTCCTTTTGTATTTGTTGTTAAACTATTATCTGTAAATCCAATTTCAAAGCCCTAATACTTTTCAGAATGAGCTTAGCCCTAATTGTAAATAATCTGAGTTTAACTGTGATGGTTGATTGCATGGGGAAATTGAAGTGTTTCTTGTTTGCATTTTCAAACGCTCAAACACACTCTCGATCTCTTGCATAGGTTTTGATGTTATCTCATGGAGAAATCAAAGTTTTCCCCAAATTTAAGGGGTTGCTTTCTTTTGTTCATTATTGGTTAGTCGTCTTAGTTTTTGCTATTTAGTTGGCTGATGCGTTTTAATTTTTGGTTTGAGTGTTAATTTTGAACATTAACTTTTCTCCTTGGCTCCGAGTATGTTGGTTTTTGATTGTGGTCCTTGGTTGCTGGTGTTGATTTTTTTGTCCTGCAATCGTTACTTGAAGTTTAGTTTTTTTTTAATATTGCTTTTGAGTTGAGATTTTCGAAAACAAACCCCATTCAAAGTGGAAATATCACCCGTGGTTTAAACCCATTTATTTATTATTATCGTGCTCTTGGATATAAGGTGTAAATGATAGAATTTAGATGCACTGAGATAGAGACAAAAGAATTTAGATGATAGAATATAGATGCATTGAGATAGAGACAAAAGAAAGATGTGGTTCAATTAGACAACATCTAACTTACTGCCAAGTTCAGACCACTTGATATTGGAAATGGGATATGCCAGTAAAGTATATTAAAAGCTAAGAGGAACATAATGATTCTAATGAATTAAACCTTTATTCTTTGTCGGGATACTTTCAGGGGAAGAGTTTGTGAGTGCTCTGTCTGTAGTGAAAGTTTTTCAGTATAGGGGTGATGGTTATCATCATGTTGTTGTTAATATGTTAACCCTTTTCGTTATTTGACAACAATTGGTCCTGCAAGGTGTTCTATAAACAATCGAGGTTGTTGGTCAGAAAAAAGAAATGACAACTGTAATAGGTTGAAGGTAGCCAGTTATTGGTGCTGCAAAGGGCATGACCTATTGTATGAAGAATGTAAGTATATCTTGTAGTTTGTTATTGGTTATGATAATCAATCTAGAACTGATTTTTAGGTAAATCAAATCAACAACCCCTTCATTTATTTATTTTTTCTTGTTTGTTTTGTTTGATCATCTACTGTATTATATGATGGCATATTGTAATTTCTTTCAGACAATGTGGCAAGGGATGTGTAATGCTCAGAGTATACACACAGAATGATGGAAGGATTATTTTGCATTCATTAAGGATACCAGTGAAGTACAATACTGAATACAGCTTCTGAATGGAAATCTAGATGAAATTGAAAAGTACATGGAAGCCATCACTCAATACAGTGCCAAGAGGGAAAGGGAAGTACAAAAAAAATTCACCAATTGCCTAAGTAATGATTGGGACCCAACGTCCCCTCAAGCCTCTAATTCAATCACTCCTTCTCAGCCCTTGATTATTCCCATCATGTGCCATCTGTCCTTCCTTATGTATCATGCTCACATCAGGCTCCAAGTGTCCATCATGTCTAACAAACTCTGTTGCATTATTTTCCTCATGTATTGTGCTCACTACAGGATGGATGGATTGAGAGGTCCAGGTCTTTCTGGAAGTGGCAATTATTTGAATAGAAATGCATTTCTTTAAAGAAGTACCAAAATTTGAAGCAAGAGTTGTGGGAGGAGTTGAGGGAGGAGTTGGGATCGTTTGGTGGCCCTCCCAATGATCATATTTCTTTGAAGTTCGACTTGGACCATGAGCCCCAAGAACATTTCTACATTTCTACATTACATCTTATGGCTGAGAGAGTTGTATAACTCATGGTTCTTATTTACCTTTTATTGTTTTAGGTATTCAATATCAGTGGTTCGTTCACATCTGAAGAATTGAAGCACATTAGACAAGTTTAGGCGGAGTGATCTTTCTAAATTTGTATGAGGAGTGTAAGCCAATTGGAAAGGAAGAAAGAAGAAAAAAATTTAAGTGAAAGTGTACTACATTAACGTACATTTTGGAATATTATTAGAATATCATGAATTTATCTGTTTTTTTTTTTGCATCGATTAAAGTGTAGTACATTAACGTACATTTTGGTATGAAATCTAAGAATTTAACTCTATATATTTAAGTGTAGTACTTTAATCCAAGTAGGTAGCTCAGTTGGCGAGCTAAGAGATATCGAAGGAGTGCACCAAAAGAGTGCAAAAAGGAGGTCCCGGGTTCAAACCCCGTAAACTAACATTCCCCCACCCCCACTAACATTGTTTATAAAAAAAAGTGTAGTACTTTAATTAACTGTGTGGGTACGTGTTCCTTTTGTCTAGCTGAAAGTTTAGTACTTTAATTACGCTAAAGTATGTGCATTCTTTGGGTTCGTATGAATGCCAAGACATTCCGACTACACCTTGAAAATGTTAAGTATTTGCAGTGTGTAGCAAAAAAACAAAAAAAAGTCAAAAAATAAAATAAACACTTTTAAAATTGGATATTTATGTCATCCGACGTTAAAAATAAACCTTTCAAGTCGGATATTGCTTTTTTCCGACGTTAAAATTGTTCCACCGAGGCTTACAGGTTGTAACACCCCGATATTTCTAACGAGTAGAAATGCCCAAGTGCACCATCCCTAACTACATCAGAGATATTATTTCCTGTATAGATACTGAACACCACTATAAATTTTCGCTGAATAATACCAAAACAGTTTTAAACATAGTTAAAACCACAACGGTTCGCTGACCATCAACATCAGCTACATTTAGTGTTCAATATCATACAAGAAAGCGCGGAAATAAGTACATAACTTTTACAACAGTTAAAGTCATATTGTCGTGATACAAGATAACAAAGGAAACATAAGGTAAATCATAAAAGCTATGTCTTCGGCGACTCCCCGAGCATAAACCTACTCATGCCTCTGTGATCTCATCTTTCCCTGTTTCTCTGTAAATCAACAACATATAAACAGTGAGATACAATCTCAGTGAGTTCTACCGAGACCCCTATCTACGCACTCAGTCCAATTAAGAATCCTTTTAATCTAACCTGGCACTGCCTGTGCGAACGCTAAAACCCGGTAAACCGTATTATAGGACATTCTATCATTCGTGGCTTAGTTCATAACCACGTGCATTATCTTTCAACACGACACCGACTGCGCGAACGCTAAACCCCGGTGAACGTGTTATAACTCAATACGACGCCGACTTCGCGAACGCTAAACTCCGGTGAACCGTACAACAAACATTCAACACGACACCGACTGCATTACTGCTAAACCCCGGTAAATGTGTTATAACTCAGTGCGACACCGACTGAGTGAACGCTAAACCCCGGCGAATGCACAACAAACTTTTAACATAACACCGCCTGTGCGAACGCTAAAATCCCGGTAAACCCCCTTACCATTAGTACTTTCCCTAATGGCACATGGCCTAGGGTAAGGGTGCATGACTACCCCGCCTAGTATGTTAGCATCATGGGTCGTCACCCAAACTCGATATAATATATATATATATATATATATATCCACTATTGTATGCATTCATATTTCATTTACATTAGACCTTTATTTGAACATTTTGTTCGCATCATAAACAAAATCTACGTTTGCTCTCGCATACTAACTCGCCGCTTTTCGAAACAATTTATGACTTCAAAAACAGTTAATTTTACCTTTTAAATTTCATATTCAGTTAGGCCTCTGAATAAGCTTTCAAACGCATCTTAAAACACCTCAATCGGGTTCCCGGATCAAAATTTATCGCGAAAACAAAATTAGTGTACAATTGTTGAAAAACTGCAAAGCGTCTCGACGCGAACATGTTCTGTCGCACCGCGAACAGGTTCTGTCGCGCCGCGAAAAATGACAAGAACATTTTCGTTGTAAAAACAAGCCTGGTCGCGACGCGATGGGGATGGGTTGCGACGCGACCGTCTACTGAAAGATGCAGATCTTGCGGTTTCTCGCGAAATCCGCTATTCCGCTCAATTCTGATTCTTGTTCCGATTAAAAATAGTTCAAACAACCATAAAAACAGACCCAATCAACATCACACAATCAAAAACTCAATGTAAACGAATTTTACCAAAATACGATATGTTTCGAAATAACGGTTTTCGACTCAAAAACTCTCGAAACCAATCAACGTAAAAATCATCGTAGCACGAAATCATCCTAAGTGTGAGTAAAACTCACCCTTGACGCGAGAGTCGATATCGAGCCGAAATCACCGAGACTCCAAAAATCCCCAAACGGAAGTCTATGATCACCAATCCGCTTCCAACTTCGATTCGAGCGCCAAATCGCGTTCAATCTTCCTTGGGTTCGTTCCTAATCAAGTTTCAATCATCAATTTCATCCCATTACTCATGATTTCAACCAATCACCCTCTAAAACCCTAAATTTTCGTATTCCACAAAAAGGGGAAAAAAGGGGGTGAGGAGCTTACCTAGTTCTTGGGTTTTGAAGATGGAGGGGAGATGATGATGATGAAGTTTGGTGGCTTGGGGATGAGAGATTCTTCCTCTTCTCCTCTTTCTCTTCTTCTTCCTTTCTTCTTTCTTCTCTTCTCTTCTTTCCTTCAATTCCTTCTTTCTCTTCTCCTTGACTTCTCTTCTTTCTTTTATTTCTATTAAGTTGTAATATGGTCAAATGACCATATTGCCCTTAATCTCTAATTTTGTTTCTAAACCGACCTTGATCCGTATTAAACGGTTAACGATCCTAAGACAACCAATAATTAACTTTAGCACTCGATAATCTTACTAATCAAGTACTAAAATAATTCAATTGGATTAACATCCAAATAATTCGACTAATTATTTTGAGGATGTTACACAGGTGGTACTTGAAGATGGTGATATTAGTGGGAGTGAAGAGCAACAGGATGTTGACATAAAGGAAGTTAAAGTGAATGTCACTTTGCCTATAAGTAGTCCTTCATCAATAGTTGTTCCAGTTGTTGTAGAATGACTTGACAACAATGAACAAAATTTGAATGATAACACGCTCAATAAAGAGACTAACTCACAAAGGCCTTAGTCACAAGAAGTGTCTTTGAGAATGTCTCAAAGAGAAAGAAAACCAGCAATTTCAAGCTATTATGATACTTATTTGCTAGAGTCCGACATTGGAATCAATAAAGATCGAGTTTAATTTTCAAAAGCCATGGAGAGTGTTAGGTCGGAGAAATAGATAGATGCCATGAAAGATGAGTTAAAATCCATGCAAGAAAAGGAAGTTTGGGAAATCGTCGAATTGCCAAAACATAAATAATGAATTTAAAATGTACATATTATAATCAAATTATAATTTTTGTAAGGCTTAAATATGTTTTAGGCCCCTGCAAATATAGGGTGTTTTGGTTTAAGCCCCTGCAAAAAAATTTTTTTGTTAAAAGCCCTTGCAAAATGACATATTTTGTTATAAGCCCTTCTATGACCAAAATGTTAGCCTTAACATGGAATGCTATGATTGCTGGATATGTTGAGAAGGGCTTATAACAAAATATTTCATTTTGCAAGGGCTTTTAACAAAAAAAATTTTTTGCAGGGGCTTAATCCAAAACACCCTATATTTGCAGGGGCCTAAAACATATTTAAGCCTTTTTGTAATAAACGCTCAATAAAAATAATAAAAATATTAATAATCTAGAAACTTAAATATGTATTAAAGGATTTAGTAAAGAAAATCAGCAAAAATTATTGGATAATGTATTGTAAAATTTAATAATTTAATGATATTTTTAAATTATTTAATTTTTATAATACATATTTAATAATTTTAAGTATTAATTTTAATTTTTTAGTACACGCAATAATTATTAAAGTTAATAATGAATATTTAATAAATTTTTGTTCCACTTATCTGATAAATATTATTAAATATTTTGTTATGTAAATTTACTATTATTATTAGTAATAAAATTTTATAATACAATATCAAATAATATTTCTATTATATTTTCTTAAATTAAATTCTATAATATATATATATAGATATAAATTTTTTAACTATTTAATTTTATAGTACTATTTATGTCATACACTCCAAAAATTATTAAAATTATAATTTATTGTTTAATAAATTTTCCATAAATTTATCTGATAATAAATTTATAAATATTTTAGTAAATATAATTATTAATAGTGTTGTAATACAATTTTACAAAAATTCTTAAATAACAATTTTATTATATTTGTCTTACATTAAATTTTATAACAAGTATTTTAATTTTTTAATTAAAAAAATTAGTAATAATTTTTTGTAATACAGTCCTGAGATTATGAAATATTAGAATTAGTCTATTAATAAATATTTATTACTTTTGTCTTTTATTAAATTTTATAATAAATTTTTAAATCTTTTTTATTATACTTTTTAATAAAGTTTGTCATACAATTTATTAATACGTTTTTAATTATTTTTTTTTGACGCAGTTTTTAATTATATTTTTATTATCTCTATATAACATTAAACTATATAGTTCATTTTTTAATGATTTTTTACAACAATATTTGATATTAAATTGTATAATACACATCTAAGTTTTAGTTATATATTTTTTTGACAAAGTTTTAATTATATATTTATATATATTTATAATATTTATATTTATGTTATGGTCAAAGATTTTGGTCAAATGTTGTGTATTTCTTTAAAGAAATTCAAAAAAGGACTCACACACATACCTATAATCCTTTTATAAACCACACTCCTAAAACGCAACCATTTCACTCATCAAACCTATTCTCCCAAAATCTAACATGCCTAAGAACATTCAAAAATCCCTTCAAGATTACCTCTCCAAGATCAAAACCCGTCGTTCACAAATCAGAATAGCCTCTATGAAATTGATTAATCTAAAAGGATGTAGACATCCTAGAACTCCCTCTTTCTCCCTAGACGACAACAAAAACAAGAAAACCACCAACATCAACACCAACAACGACGATGAGGCCACACTAGCCGACATCGACCGTTTTCTCTTTGAGAATTTCAAGTCTTTATACCTTGAAGATAAAGAAGAAACCAATAACAACAACCACACTAAAAGGTTTGTCTCCGAAGATGAAGAAATTGATGAAGAAAATTTTCCAAAAAGTTCATCGAACACATTGAAGGAACCACCATCATTCAACTTTTATGGATCTAAGAGGTTTTTCGTGAGCCATGGCTTCTCGGGCTCGAAGGTGGAGAAATCAACAACAACTAACACAAACACATTTGGCGAAGTAGGATCAAGTTCAAACTCACCAACCACCAATACTAATTCATCTCCAAAGGGTGGTAATGGAATGGATCAAGCACTTCCTGATAATTGTGTGGTGTTGTTGGGTAGTTCCGCAAACCCTTATGAGGATTTTCGACGATCCATGGAAGGAGTGATGGAAGCAAGGTTGAGGAACAATCAAATGGTGGATTGGAATTTCATGCAAGAGCTTTTTTTTTGTTTTATAAACTTGAATGAGAAGAAGTCTTACAAGTTCATACTCAGTGCTTTTGTAGACTTGACCTCTATGATGCGACAGGGTTCTGAGGTTGATCCGGCGAAGCCGCGGAGCATTTAGACTGTTAGAATTGGGAGGAGGTGAGGAAGGAGACTAAAGAAGCAAATTGAAATATTGAAGGTTCAAGATAAAGAAGAAAATTGTAAGATTATCTTTGATATGTCTTTTTTTCTGTTGGCTTTTGTATTTCTCTTTTGTCATTTGGTATGTAAAGAATATTATGAACATGTATTATGATATGATGGTTTTCAATGATGTAAGAACTGGAACGGACCGAACCGGTTGGTTCCACCCCAATTCGACCGGAGTTCGTTGAATTGCTAATTGACCCCGATTATACCATCCAAAATGTTTTTCTATATTTTCTTTCTCACCAAAATTTAATACTTTTTTATTTTTTATTCATTTTTTTACCAGGATTTTTGTATTCATTTATTATGCGTCTGATTCAACTTTAGTTGAACCAATTGAACCATGACCCAGAGGCTATGAAGCCCTGGAACTTCAAAAATGGAGACATACCCGTGTCGGATACGTATCCGATACCGATACGCACCCGATACTTCCTGACGTACCCAAAGAGTATCAAATAATTTTTTAATTTTTTTTAAAAAATATTTGACTCGATACTTTTCAGATACATCTTTGATACTTCTTACCAACTAAGGATACTTCTCAGATACTTTTTCGATACCTCTTACCAACTAAGCACATGATTGTCACTCATATATGATACACTTTAATACCTCAATAACTAAAAGACAAAATTATATGTTTTTTCGTAATACAATAATAGAAGAAATAATACATTGTGATATGAGTGGGATAAATATACGTAACTATCTCTACTTGATAAGATCACAAATATTTATTTCTACAATGTGATGAATATATATTGACTAATGATATGCTTATGTTTTATTGACCAATTACGTACTAATATGAATATCTTAGTCTATAAAAACTCATCTAGTTCTGCCACTGACTATTATTATTATATGATTTCGGGTGGTCTTAGTTACTTGTCCACCATTACTTTTTTTGACTAGTCACTCATACATAGGTGTGTCGGTTGTCCTCTTCATTTCATCAATATATTTTGTGTGATTTTTTTTATCTATTTGGGCAGTTTTTTTTTCATATCTATAAATTGCAATATTTCAGTTTTTCATCTTTGTTTTTTTCTATTTGTGTTTCTATTCTATTTTATTTTTTGTATTATGTTTTTATATATTTAAATTTAAATTTAATTTTTTATTAAAGTATCCCAGCCGTGTCGTATCTTGATTTTCAAAATTTTCTCGTATCCCCGTATCTGTATCGTGTGGTATCTGGTATCGTATCCGGTATCCAGGCTTCATAGCCCAGAGGTCTCGCCTGTTGATTCTCCGGTCTGATTTTAAAACATTGATTTGCTATAAGATAATTTTTAGTCATTATAAATAAATAAATAAATAAATAAATAAAGCACATTTTTTTAGAACTAAAGACAACATAAAGTGTGCGACAAATAAAAAGAAAATACAACATAGAGTACATGACGAAAACCAGCTACAAATATTTTCAAGAGATATACACTCCAAACGATCTAGTTAAATTATACAATATATGATTCATTATTGATGTGTTATTTAATATAAAAATATACTGATATTATTTTTTTGAAGTAATATACTGATATTATCGACGTACAAAATATAAAATATTGTATAACCATTGTAAATAGTATATTCATACTCGTGCATCAACTCAAACAATCTAGTATTTCAATAAGAGAAAGAGACAAGTATTAATATTTAAATTAATAATTTAAAATAACATGTTTTCACAAAAATAGTACAAGTAATTTCTTTTTGAATAAGCTGATTTAATTTATCTAATTAAAACATATATTCTAAATAAGTTAATTTGACTGATTTTACTATTTATAAATAAGAAATGAAATAATGTTGATGGGTTTAGTCAATGAAGTTTTTTTTTAAAAATAATTTATTCATTTTCATAATAAGTACCCAGATTCTAACTATAAATAGTGGATGTGACTGCATGAGACATATTAGGGGCATAAAAATTGACTTCATCACCAAACCAACAAATAGGAACTCTATTGGAGAATAGAGAGGTGAGAGAATAGAGAAATTATAATAAAAAATAAAATAGACAGAATATCAATGAAAAAACAAAGAAAAAAAGTGAGGGTGTAAATGGAGAAACACAAGACGATAGAGTTAGACTATCCCCGTAATTTTTTTTTAAAAAAATAACTCCTTGCAAATACTAACCTTTTCATCATAGTCTTTATAGCCCTTATGTTGGTATCTTTGTTAGACACATCCGGGGCTTACAGGTGGTCATTAAGGTCGGATGCTGATTATCCGAATTAAAAACAGACTTTTTAAGTCGGACGTGTATCCGACTTTAAATCTCACGACTTTCTAAGTCCCCCTAATAGAAATCGGATGCGCATCCGACTTTAAAAGTCTAAAATATCCGACTTTGAATCCCTTTTTTCCCTTAGTGACTACAAACTCATAGTGTTCATACCTAGTACGGAAAGTGGTCTTTGGAATATCCAAGGCTCGAACCTTAATTTGGTGATAACCCGACCTCAAATCAATCTTTGAAAACAGAGTTGCTCCCCAGAGTTGATCTAACAAATCGTCAATTCTTGGCAACGAATACTTGTTCTTGATAGTTACCTTGTTGAGTTGTCTGTAGTCGATACACAGCCTCATACTTCCATCTTTCTTCTTAACTAGCAACAATGGAGTACCCCATGGTGAAGCACTCGGTCGGATGAATTTCTTGGAGATGAGTTCTTCAAATTGGGACTTAAGTTCTTTCAATTCTAGTGGAGGCATTCGGTAAGGAGCAATTGAAATTGGTCCAGTCCCTGGAAACAAGTCGATGGAGAATTCAACTTCACGATCCATCCGGAAAGACATCTAGGAATTCATTAACAACTTGAACAGAAGTTAAGTCTAAACCCATTTCAGAAGATGCTAACAGCATCATGACGTAAGCTTCTACTCCTTGAAAACGACAATGACTTGCGGAGGTAAATGAAATCACAGCTTCACAACAGGTTTCAGGCAGTTCAACTGATTCTTGGGCAAAGCTGATTGTTCGGTGGAAACAATCTAGCGTGACATGATTGGCGGACAGCCAACTCATACCCAAAACAATGTTCATTCCCTTCATTGGAAAACACACAAAATCTACCACAAAAGTTCTATTTCCTATAGCAAGCAAACAATTCTCACACAGAGCTTGGGCCTGCACACTACCCTCAACAGCAGTCAAAATAGTAATCGGATGGGGTAGCGGGGTTAAAGCTAATCCTAATCGATCTACACATACTTGTGATATAAAAGAATGAGCGGCACCAGAATCAAATCAAATTCTGATAGGTTTATAAAAGAGAGATTTCGTACCCCTCAGCAGTTTATCTGAAGCCTTGGCCTTTCGAGCATCCAATGTATAAACTCTTCCATGTGTTGGAGCAGTAGATCCGGCCTGATTCTTCTTCCTCTCAGGACAATCATTGGCATAATTCCCTTACTTCTTGCAGTAGCAGCATTGATTAGATCCGATACGACATTCGCCCTTGTGGGACCTCCCACAGTTATAACAAGTGTTGAACCTTGAGGAATCTGATGATTGAACTTGCTTCCCTTTATTAATGTTCCCTTTTGGCCTCATATTTGAACGTGAAGACTCAGCTCCCTGAGTCTTTCCCTTCCAGTATTCCCTCTTTTCTTCATACAGCCTGTTTAAGTCGTCCTCTGATACACAGGCTTGTTGCACTAAAGCGGCATAAGTGGTGAAGGTATAGGAACTAAGACCTTGAGCCACATTTTCTCGGAGACCCATCTTGTACATTTGCATTTTCCACTCATCATTGGGTGCATATTTGGCCAGCTGGTAAAACTGAGACAACTCCTCAAACTTAGTTGTGTACTCTCCCACGGTCATATTGCCTTGCTTGAGTGCCACAAATTCTGCCTGCTTATTCAATTTCTTCACAGTGGGAAAGTAGTGCCCAAGATACAATCCTCTAAAGTTAGCCCATGTAATGGGGGTCTCCTGGTTCACCATAAGGTCATGAGCATTACGCCACCAGGTTTCCGCTTCTCCCTCCTCCATGTGTGCTGCAAATACTACTTTCTCTTCATCATTACATCGAAGGGTCCTGAAAATTTTCTCCATGGAGTCACTCCAATATTGAGATGACATTACATCGGTTCCTCCCTTAAAGCTCGACTGATTCATCTTTAGAAAACAGAAATAAGCCCGGTTAGGGTCTTCCGGAGGTTCTTGCAACTGAGGTTGCGGCTGAGCATTTTGTTGGAACTGAAGCATCTGTTGCATCATATTCTGCTGCATCTCCATCATTTGGCGCATCCACTCGAAATGTGGATCCACCGGCACGTTTCCTCTGGGTCCTCCTGTCATAATTCTGCAAACAATGCACCAAGTATTGAGTTGATCAGACTCAATGTCTTTTAGCATAATAATAAGAACTATTACTAAAGGATAAAAGGAATGTTATAAAACAACTAATCAACTAGGTCCGACAAGGTCGAACCGCTCTGATACCAAAATGTAACATCCCCTTATTTCACTAGTTAAGAAATAAATGGCATTTAGCACTTGATAATCAATCCGAGGATATTAACCGACATGGATTTGAGATTTTTCCTTGAGAATAAAAATGAAAGTTAACTCAAACTTACTTTACTTAATTTCAAACACTTTAACACATGAACATCAAGTATGACTTGACGAAACCTATGTTTATAACATGAACATGACTCAAATCCATAAAATGGTTGTCCTAACACTTAGTCTTTTGATACTATTATCAAAATGCATCTCAAAATACATAAGGTTTCCTGTGAACGGGGCATAGCATAACTCAAAATCTAAGGACCCTGCATGAGCACATAAAGAACCACAGCTGCTACTTCTCTCAATCTTGTTTGCTCTGGCCCTGCATATCTGGAAAAACACCACATAATAACAATGAGATACAATCTCAATGAATTCATCCACGACCCCTTACAGTTTCCTCTCGGTGTTTTATTATAGGTTAAAGTGCTCCCGGGGTCCCTTATCTTTATTTAAAGTAACGATTTGGTCCTTTATCTTTTTTTTTGTCCCAAATCAGTCCTTTATGTTTTAAATTTTTGACACATAAATCATTTTCTGTCCCAAATCAGTCCTTTATGTTTCAAATTTTTAACACATAAATCCTTTTTTGACACATAAATCAGCACTGTTAACGGAAAAGGATTTATGTGTCAAAACTTTGAAAGATAAAGGACTTATTTGGGACAAAAAAAACATAAAGGACTAATTCGTTACTTTAAATAAAGATAAGAGACCCCGAGAGCACTTAAGCCTTTATTATATTATCCTTTCCTTTAACCTCTTTAGCATAACTCAAGAAATTATTTCTTCAACCTCAACGGAGAACCCCACCCGATAATGAATATTGAAGGGTCAACATGGATAATGGGCATTGGTTTCGGGCTCATGACTTCCCTCCGCCAAGTGTACTACTAAACCTCTTGGAATCGTCATCCCCCTTGAATCTTCTGAATTTAATTTAACTCAATAACTTTTCTCGCTCGTTGACATAATAATCGAATTAATTAAAAATTCACGATCCTTAAAACATGTTAGAATTCAATCACAATCATCTATTAATACTTTACTTGGGTTAGGGTTGGAATTGGGAAAGAATTGAAACACAAAAGGAAGAGGAATAAAAATTTTAAGGGTGGGGGGGTACCCGATGGTGGCACGTTTCGTGCCACTTGAGGCGCACGGTCTGGGCCAGTTTCTCAGCACCACAAAAACTGTGTTTTTCAACTTGTTTCCTCGCCCTTTTCGGTTCCAATTCGTCCCTAACACTAAACCCAGTCCAATGCCTCATCATATTAGTAATATTTCAAATCAAAACGCAACCAAATCAAAAATACAACTCAATCATTGATGATAACATGGATTTCCAATCAACAACACAAACATGAAATTTTTGTGAAAACGGTTTTTAAAACATCAATTCAACACATGCAAGTCCACTACTTCAGAATCCATGCAAGAAAAGCAACATGCATTTTCAAAGAAACACAACATAAGTGAGGAACTTACCTTGAATGTGATGAAAATCACAATACAAGCTAAATGGTGAAGTGCTCTCCTCAAAGTAGCTCCTAGAAATCCCAAAACGAAAAATTGCTACACACCAACACTCCTAATGGCCTTAACTTCGAACCCAGCTCCTAAACTTCCTATTGGAATGATTCAATCCACAATATAGCTTCTAAATCTCCCTTGAGAATCTCCTAAGATGACATCCAAACCTAAAACAGAATTTTGAAACCAACCCCAAGCTCTTTGTGTTTTGCAAAAATGGTGGAAGAATGGGGCCGAGGAAGATGAACTAGTGAGGTTATTGAGCTCTCATCTTTCAAATGTGATGGAGATGAGTGATTTTCAGGCGGTGATTGGAATTTGAAGTGAGGTTTTGTGAGTCCCTCTTCTTCTCCCTCTCAAACTCGCAACTCTCCCTCTCTTCTCTATGTGGTTTTTCAAAAACTGATTTGGGGATAAGTTAATGTGTGTGGGTTTCAGCTGGTGTTTTTTGTGGGTTTTAGTGTGTGTTGGGTAATTGAAATGCCAACTATACCCTTACCCTTTCCTTTATTCACTAATTGATCCCAAATTTCATTAAATCATTTATTAACTAGCACACTAATGTACCCAAATTTTAATTTTAGGCAATCAATTAATAAAATTATCAACCAAGCACCATTTCAAAAATAGTTCAATCACTCAATCATCAAAGTAATTAAAATAATTACTTTGAAGTGTTACAACTTGTCGCCATTTCATATTTTTAAAAATAATTAAGAATCATAATAGTAACATAAATATTTCAAATTAACACTTATAATCATTTCTTAAAAGTCAAATGTATTTCGTTATACTCACCGAAAACTAGCATTTGGAAAATGAAGATCAATAGGTTTGTAAGTATCAAGAACAAAACAAAAAAAATACAGCAGTTGAATTTTATAACTAGACATTAAATTCTATAGCTTTCCTAAAATGTTTCTATTACATCTTGTGATACATAAATGGACTTGTCAACATTCTCCAAGTTGAGAACAAATGATGGCTCCTGCGGTCCACGTGTCTTGTGAGAGTGGCTATGTCTTCTCACTAAACTAGTGCCGTCTTCCTCCCTTCGAAACCCTAGTTTCGCTGCGGATTTTGCCCCAGCTTGCTGGTTTGGCTCCCGTTTTGGGTTTGCTCCCTCTTCTGTGGGTTTCTGTTTTCCTTGTTTCTTTTCTCTTATGGATAAGTGGAATAAACCCGATTTCCCAGTTGACGAAGGCGCTGTATTGGTGGTTGAGGAAGAAGAAGCTTCAAGTGACGAATCTTGGCAAAGATCCCTTGCTGGGAAACTATGGACAGAGGGTCCCTTCAACACCAGGGCGTTCAAACAGACAATAGTTGATGCTTGGAGACTTAAAAGGCCTGTCGAAGTGCAGGAATTGGGGAGAAACCTCTTCCTCTTCACCTTCTCCACTAAGCGTGATATGGAGAACATCTTGAGTTCTGGTCCATGGAATTTTGACCGTAATGTTGTGCTTCTTAAACGCATCTCTGGTTCTGAACAACCTTCTGAAATGGCTTTGGACTCCACCTCGCTTTGGGCTCGCATCTACGATCTTCCACTTCGGCTGCGTACTGATAGCATGGCGGTGAGGTTGGGAAATATGATGGGGGTGTTTGAAGAAGCAGATACTAGGGATTGCAACAGATTGGGTAAGTTTCTGCGTGTGAAGGTGTCGATTGATCTAAAGAAAGCTGTGAAGCGTGGTATGGTGGTTCGCTTTCAAGAAAAGACCTCAAAGTTTTCTTCAGGTATGAACGTCTACCTTCCTTCTGCTTTATTTGTGGTAAATTGGGTCATCAAATGAAGGAATGTGATGATAGTGAATCCTTGGAGGAGGAGGGCCTGGAGGAGAAAGATGAAAGGGACTTGCCTTTTGGACCTTGGTTGAGGGCTTCCCCTCTGCCAAAACAAAATTTTGAGGTCAGAAAAGATAGCTATCCCGGTTCTTGTAGTAAGAGTCTCTTTGCTTCCTCTAGCAGTAGTAAAATTGGTACTAGTGGCAAATCTAGAGAGGAAAATGAGGTTATGCAACCTTCCAAGTCCCCAGTTGCTGCAACTCCGGTTGTGAGGGATGCTGAGGTAAATGTTGTTACTAATGAGGTGATTAGGTCCACTCCAGTGAAACAAAAGGGTGGCAACCAAGTTCTGAACAGGGCTGATTTGAATTTAAATGAAGTAGAGGAGGTAGCTGAGTCTCTTGGAACCTTTGCTCTAACTCCTAAGTCACCTCTTAAGAAAACCAAGGGCAAAGCTTCTTCCTCCAAACCAAAAGGGAAAAGCTGGACAAGAGTCAAAGGAGGCAAAGCCAAGGGTGGTGGTGTTAAGGGTAATCTTACTATCCAGAGAGGTAAAAGGAGCTTGTTTGATGTAGTTATTTCTGATGGGACAGTTGAGGATCTGAATGAAAGTCTTCACAAAAAGCAAGCTGTTAGAATGGAAATTGATACAAATGTACCAGAGGGGGTGTTGGAGGACCAACACCTCCTATCCCAATGAAACTCATCAGTTGGAATTGCAGGGGGTTGGGGAACCCTCGGGCAATTCGAGCCTTGCTGAGGCTCAACAAAATTGAAAATCCTCATATGGTTTTCCTTATGGAAACCAAGTTATCCGAAGTTGAGATGAATAAAGTTAGAATTCAGTGTGGCTTCAGCTCTGCCATTGTTATGGGTTGTAGGGGCTCTGGTAGAGATAGAGCGGGGGGAATTGCTATGTTATGGTCTGATCCTGTGTCTTTTGAGGTTGTTTCTTTCTCTCATAACCATATTCATGGGGTTGGTTCTATTGACTCTAGTGATTCAAAGTTTATGTTGTCTGGTATATATGGTTTTCCTGATGAAGCTCAAAAGAGAGATACTTGGAGGCTTATCCAGAATCTTATGAACCCTCATATGCTTGATTGGATCTGCTTTGGTGACTTCAATGATATAGTGGAAGCTTCTGAGAAGAAGGGTGGGAACAACAGGTCTGCGAGTCAGTTGTGTTTTGGTAGAGATACTATGGAGCTTTGTGGCCTGACTGATTTGGGATATCTGGGGTACCCTTTTACATGGTCCAATGGTAGAGAGGGAGGTGATAATATTCAATGCAGGCTGGATCGGGTGTTGGCTTCTGAAGGTTTTTGCAACAGGTTTTCTCCGGTCTCAGTTACCCATTTACCTAGACATGGGTCGGACCACTCTGTTTTGTTGATAAAGCTCGAAGATATTGATCACTTGGAGAAGAAGAAGAGAGTGCACGTGTTCAGGTTTGAGGAGAACTGGACGAAGGATTCTAGGTGTGAAGATATTGTTAGAAGAAACTGGCGTGGAGGAAGCAGGTCTTGTGCTGATAAGTTGGTGGGGGTTAAAGATCTTGATGCTGAATTTGATGATTATAGAACTAGCTCTATAAAGAAAGAAATCAATAGAGTGGAGAAATTACTTAAGGATGAAGCTTTATGGCTGGGCAACTCCTCTAATCTGGGCAGGTTCAGAAACCTTGAAAGAGAGCTTGATGATCTTCTCAAGAAAGAAGAAGTGGCTTGGAGGCAACGGAGTAGGGCTATGTGGTTGAAGCATGGTGATAAAAATTCAAAGTTTTTCCATAGGAAGGCTAGCCAAAGGAGCAAAACTAATGCAATTAAGAAGCTTAAAGATGAAGATGGGAACTGGTGGCATGGTGATGAGCACGTGGAGAGAGTTATTATTAATTTTTTCACTGATCTTTTTTCCTCTTCTGAATGTTTTGATCCTGAACAGGTTTGTGCTCATATTCAGAAACATCTATCCTCGGCCCAACAGAATGAGTGCTCTATTATTTTCAGCAAGGAAGAGGTCAAAGAGGCTATTGATCAGATGCATCCCCTTAAGGCCCCTGGGCCTGATGGCCTTCCGGCCTTATTTTTTCAGAAGTATTGGCACCTTGTGGGCAATGACATCTTGAAGCTTGTCCTCGATATTCTCAACAATGGGAAATCTCCTGAGTGTATCAACAATACCTTCATTGCTCTCATTCCTAAGTGTAAGAATCCTACTTCCCCTAAACACTTTAGACCTATTAGCTTATGCAATGTCACCATGAAAATAGTCACCAAAACTATTGCTAATAGAGTTAAGAGCTTCCTTCCTAGTATCATTGATGAGGAACAAAGTGCATTTGTGAAAGGTAGACTCGTTACTGATAATGCTTTGGTAGCTATGGAATGCTTCCATTGGCTAAAGAAAAAAACCAAAGGAAAGAAGGGCATGATGGCCCTCAAACTTGATATGGGAAAAGCTTATGATAGGCTAAAGTGGAATTTCATAAAATCTGCCCTTCTAAATTCTGGTTTCCCTGAAAACTTCACCAGTCTTATTTTATCATGCATAAACACTGTTAGCTACCAAGTTCTGATAAATGGTTAACCTAGTAGATTTTTTACCCCTGAGAGAGGTATCAGACAAGGAGATCCCCTCTCCCCTTATATTTTTATCTTGTGTGCAAATGTTCTCTCTGGTATGTTGCATAATGGTAGTCAGAATGGTACTATCCATGGAGTTCGGGTTGCTAGAAATGCCCCATCTATAACTCATCTGCTGTTTGCGGATGACAGTTTGCTTTTTTCTAGGGCTAATCCTCAGGAAGCTACTTCTATTGCCAAAATCCTTGATTCATACCAGGCTGCCTCGGGTCAACTTGTCAATCTTGATAAGTCTGACATGTCATATAGCCGAAATGTGCCTATCCAAGAACAACAAATTATCTGTAACCAGATTGGGATAAAGGCTGTGACACACCATACTAAGTACCTTGGTCTTCCAGTGGTATTTGGGAGGTCTAAGAAGGAGGTTTTCTCTCTTGTTCAAGACAGGGTTTGGAAGAAGGTTAAGGGTTGGAAAGAGAAGTTTCTATCTAGGGCTGGTAAAGAAACTCTAATCAAGTCTATTGCTCAATCAATCCCAAATTATATCATGAGCTGCTATAAGATGCCAGAGGGGGTTTGCAAAGAAATTGAAGCTTTGGTTGCCAAATTCTGGTGGGGGTCTTCGGATACTCAAAGGAAAATCCATTGGATGAGTTGGAGCAAGCTTGGGGAGAGTAAGTCTAGAGGTGGTATGGGTTTTAGGGGTTTCAGTGACTTTAATATTGCCCTCCTTGGTAAGCAATGTTGGAGACTCGTTAATGATTCCTCCTCACTGATGGCAAGAGTGTTCAAGGGCCGGTATTATCCTAGAACAAACTTCCTTGAGGCTACTACCGGTTTCCAACCAAGCTATGCTTGGAGGAGTATTTTGTGTGCTCAGAAAGTTATGGAGAGAGGCTCTCGGTGGTTGATTGGTAATGGGCAGAAAGTGAAGATTTGGCAAGATAATTGGCTCCCTGAGCAGGCAAATTTCAAGGTTTGCAGCCCTGTGAATGGGCTTCCAGTTGATGCTACTGTCTCTTCTCTCATTGATCCTGTTACGAAGCAGTGGAATAGACATCTCATTTTCAGTACTTTCAATCAGTTTGAGGCTAAGCAAATTGTCAACATTCCGGTGTCTATGAGGCTGCCTGAGGATAGATTGGTGTGGCACTCTGAGAAGCATGGAAGCTATTCGGTTAGATCAGCATATCATATGTTGAAGAATGAGAACTCCAGAAGCATTGCTGAGTCTTCAAATTCCTCAAATTTATCTCTTTGGAAGGCTATTTGGAAAATCCAAGCGCCTAATTGTGTGAAGAATTTTATTTGGAGAATGGCAAAAGACATCCTGCCTACTAGGTCCAGATTGGAGAGGAAAGGTATTTCTCTTGATACTCAATGCCCTCTCTGCTGCTCTAGTTCTGAAACTATAAGTCATCTGTTTATGAATTGTGAGTTGGCTAAACTTGTTTGGTTCTCATCTCCTTTGAGGATTCATATCCCAAGTCACTCTGATTTTATGTACTGGCTGCATCATTGGATTTGTGTGGATGATATATTTGCTAGACAATTATTCTGCATTACTTTGTGGAAAATTTGGAAGGGCCGTAATGATCTCATTTTTAACAACTCCAAGTTTAATCCGATGGACATAGCTGCTGATAGTGCCCATTTTGTTGAGGATTATAATGCTGCCAATTCAGCAGAGAACTGTAATTTTCAGGTGGTGAATACCAGGAATCTTTGGACTGCTCCCTCTAGTGACAGAATCAAGATAAATATGGATGCTGGTTGCTTCGCTGACAACACTGCTGGCTGGGGGTTTTTGGCTAGGAATGCTGCTGGCTCTGCTCTTCATGCTGGTACATCGGTTTGGAGTGGCAAAATTAGCCCAACGGTTGCTGAAGCAATGTGTCTTAGATGGTCTATTGATTGGGCTAGAGCTAGAAATCTTTCAAACTGTTGCTTTGAGTGTGATGCTGAAGCTGTAGTGCTTTGCTGCCATGGGACTAATTGTGACATTTCAATTGAGAACATTGTAGCTGATTGTAATCTTTTATTAGCTCAAGTTTCTAACTCTAGAATTTCATTTGTTAGCCGTAATTGTAATCAAGCAGCTCATGCTCTTGTTAGTCTAGCTAAACAATTAGGTAATATGTATTGGGAGGGATATGTCCCTGAACCCGTTAACTCTAACGTATGTAATGATGCCTTGTGCTCTGTTTTTCCTCAATCAATTGGATGAGATGTCTTTCAAGTCAAAAAAAAAAACATTCTCCAAGTTCTTTATTTGCAAGGGCAATGCGTGGATTTGAAATCATTCCCAAACTATCGTTATGTAGTTGGTAAAATACTCCTCCATCTCCTACACTAAAAAATATTGTCATAAACATTTACTAAATCTCATGATCACAATAGTAACAAGGCCGAAGCAATTTCAGGATCCAACCGAGACACAAATTAATAATCACAAGAGTATAAGGCAAAAGCAACTTCAGGAACTCAAGAAGGTGGATCTGACCAGAATATTTCTAAGCGTCCTTGAGATTGTTAAAATCCTACAATAAATCGAAATTGGATCCAAGTCAATAGGGAATTTCAAAGGTATTAGATATATAGTTAGTTTCAAACTTTGTTAGTTTGTTGTATTAGTTGTTAATGATTAGTTAGATTAGTTGGCTATCATTTTACCTTTTTACCCATTGTAAGTAGCTAATATAAAGACTAGCTACTGTACTCTTTGTAACTCATTCAATTCAATTGATTCATCAATCAATCCAATATTCAGTTTTCATTTCTAATTCTGTTATGGATTGAATGTTTAATATGGTATCAGATGTAAATTAAAGATTCTTCCGCACTCTGCAACTCTTCGATATCATCTCCACTTTAGTTTCGATCATCAATTTCTTGTTCGATTCTCTCTTGTTCTAGTTTGGATTCTCCAAATTCCAACATGAGTTCCATTAATCTCAGTTTCGCAGGTTTTGCAGTTTTTTTCTTCATTTTATTAGTTTCTTTTTCATTCATTTCATTTTCCGATTTATTCTTTCTTCCGTTTGCGTCCCTTTTTCTGCTTCCGTTTCTTGATTTGTTCATCCATGAGAAACCGTTTCTTTACATTTCCCTCTTTGTTCATGGGGTTTGCGACCAATATTTCCCAAATCACCATTCAGTTTGTGTTTTCTGTTTTCTGATTCAGTTTCTGATTTTTTTCATTTTGCGATTTGCCTTTGATTCCTCATTTGCGACTTTCGTTTCTTGATATCGCAATTTGCCTTGATCGCTCTTTTGCGTTTTGCAATTTCAGAGTTTGCGATTCTCCATTGTGTTTGCTTTTTCGATTTCGCATTTTGTGCTCTTAGCTGCTTTTCGCTTTCCTCTTGTGAATCGTTCTTGATTCCGATTTCATCCTTCTTGGTTGATTTGCACCTTCTGAATTTCAATTGTTGTGTGCAAAATCTAATCCCTTTTGATTCCTCTTATGAGTTCCTTACTTTCGAAACCTAATTTCTTTGAATCCTTTGTGAATCGATCTATTTTCAATTTCTGAGATCGATTTCTTTCAATTTCTAGATCGCAATTCGGGTTTTGATATTTCTTTTTCGGTTCTTGAATCAATTTGATTCTTGGATCGTTCTCTCTTGATCTTTGCTGTTGATGTGCACTGCGTTCTTTCTTCATCACGTTTGTGTGTTCCGCATTTCCGCACATCGCGTTTTTGGCGTTCTTTCACATAACCGTATTGCATTCCGCTTCATTGTCCTACTTTCATTTTTATTTCTGATAATTGTGATCTGAAGCGGAGTTCTGATTTCATTTCGGATCGAGTTTCGATTTCATTTTCGATCTTGAATCGAATTTCTATATCTGATATTCAACATGGATCAGTGTTCTGTTTCACGGTTTTCTTTCACGATTTAATTTTGTGTTTGTCATTCTTCTGAATCAGTGTTGTTGCATCGCTTTCCTTCATCATTTCGATTTCGCGATTTGCTTCTCTTCCTTGTGATTCAGTTTCTTTGATTTGTGATTTCTGTCACAATCTTCTCTCTTTTCTTGCGACCTTTCATACTGGTAAGCATTGCTTCTATCATCATCATCGCATCGTGGGTGAATATTAATTATCCTGGGATTGTTTTCTTTGCGTGGTAGTTTTCCCTTTGTGGTAGTTACAAGGTTTGGATTCCAAGAAGTGATTGATTGGGGGTTTTCATCCTCGGAAATTTCTTCTGGTTTCCTTTGTCAATTGCACTTAGTGTGCTGTTCCTATTGCACCTAATGTTTCTTTGCTGGTCAGAATTATCAAGATGAATCTGAAGGTACATTTAATGAGCAGATCAATGTGGAGTATAGTTTCGTATGTTTACCACTCCTTGCCTGCATACTTCGATAGAAAAAACATAGCTCTCAAGGGATTTGCCAAGTTTTTTAAGGAATCCAGTGATGAATAAAGAGAGCATGCTGAAAAGCTTATGAAAAAGCAGTGCAAGTTTGTTGCAAGATCGGCTCCATTTAGGCCCTTGGTTGTTGTCAAATTTGGAGTTTAAAAGTTCATGGCTCATAGTAGCTGATTGCTTGTGCTGCATTATCTGCATTTGGCTTATGCTTGCACTTGATTAATTTCTCCATAAGAATGAAGATTTAAGACAAGGTTGGCTTGGATTCCTTCAATGATTGTGTGTGCCTTTTTTGTTGCTGCCGGTAAATGGTATAAGTTGCTTCCTTTATGGTGCCTTATGGTGGTTAAGCATTGTTCCTCCTAGTGATTAAGTCTTGAATTGCGGCTTTTGTTTGATAGTTAAGCATTTGCCTTATGGCTTTTTTTTTTGCCGATGTATTTCCGACATCTCTCGATGTAATTTTCTTTTGTTTTGATGTATCTTTCTATTGTTCATGTCAAGCTAGAAGTGTTGTGAGCTAGAAGTGTTGTGAATGACTTCTATCTTGTAGGGGGCTATTAGATATATAGTTAGTTAGTTAGATATAATAGTTAGTTAGTCTCAAACTTTGTTAGTTTGT